>CM075104.1:1202172-1845710 GCA_037576195.1 Phytoseiulus persimilis | reverse complement strand
ATTACTTTCCAACTCTGGAGGGGTGATTTCGAGACCAATCTAGCCATTAGTTTGGAACTCTGGAGGGGTGATCCCGAGACCAATCTAGCCATTACTTTCCAACTCTGGAGGGGTGATTCCGAGTCCAATCTAGCCATTACTTTCCAACTCTGGAGGGCTGATTCCGAGACCAATCTAGCCATTACTTTCCAACTCTGGAGGGGTGATTCCGAGACCAATCTGGCCATTACTTTCCAACTCTGGAGGGGTGATTCCGAGACCAATCTAGCGATTACTTTCCAACTCTGAAGGGGTGATTCCGAGACCAATCTAGCCATTACTTTCCAACTCTGGAGGGGTGATCCCGAGACCAATCTAGCCATTACTTTCCAACTCTGGAGGGGTGATTCCGAGACCAATCTGGCCATTACTTTCCTACTCTGGGGGGGTGATTCCGAGACCAATCTAGCCATTACTTTCCAACTCTGGAGGGGTGATTCCGAGACCAATCTAGCCATTACTTTCCAACTCTGGAGGGGTGATTCCGAGACCAATCTAGCCATTACTTTCCAACTCTGGGGGGGTGATTCCGAGACCAATCTAGCCATTCCTTCCCAACTCTGGAGAGGTGATTACGAGACCAATCTGGCCATTCCTTTCCAACTCTGGAGGGGTGATCCCGAGACCAATCTGGCCATTACTTTCCAACTCTGGAGGGGTGATTTCGAGACCAATCTAGCCATTAGTTTGGAACTCTGGAGGGGTGATTCCGAGACCAATCTGGCCATTACTTTCCAACTCTGGAGGGTTGATTCCGAGACCAATCTGGCCATTACTTTCCAACTCTGGAGGGGTGATTCCGAGACCAATCTTTTTTTTCTGTTTTCCGGCTGAACCTCTCAGCCAGCCCTCAGGAGTGTCCCGGAATCACATTGAGTATTGCTTCAGTAACACTCCCTATCGCCTCGCAAATCCCATTGCGGGCGGTGGGCTTGGGTCTAAAGATGGTTCAGATTCAATTCTGATATAAATTAAATCCTCTTTTTACCACATAAGAAATTTCTGTCCCGCGATTGCTAGCTTAGCGTGGCACCCAGTGTTGGTTTATACCACCCGGCCAGCGAGCGGGGTCCGAGACCAATCTAGCCATTACTTTCCAACTCTGGAGGGGTGATTCCGAGACCAATCTAGCCATTACTTTCCAACTCTGGGGGGTGATTCCGAGACCAATCTAGCCATTCCTTCCCAACTCTGGAGAGGTGGTTACGAGACCAATCTGGCCATTCCTTTCCAACTCTGGAGGGGTGATTCCGAGACCAATCTGGCCATTACTTTCCAACTCTGGAGGGGTGATTCCGAGACCAATCTAGCCATTACTTTCCAACTTGAGGGGTGATTCCGAGACCAATCTGGCCATTACTTTCCAACTCTGGAGGGGTGATTCCGAGACCAATCTAGCCATTACTTTCCAACTCTGGAGGGATGATTCCGAGACCAATCTAGCCAATACTTTCCAACTCTGGAGGGGTGATCCCGAGACCAATGTAGCCATTACTTTCCAACTCTGAAGGGGTGATTCCGAGACCAATCTGGCCATTACTTTCCAACTCTGGGGGGGGTGATTCCGAGACCAATCTAGCCATTACTTTCTAACTCTGGAGGGGTGATTCCGAGACCAATCTAGCCATTACTTCCCAACTCTGGAGGGGTGATTCCGAGACCAATCTAGCCAATACTTTCCAGCTCTGGGGGGGTGATTCCGAGACCAATCTAGCCATTCCTTCCCAACTCTGGAGAGGTGATTACGAGACCAATCTGGCCATTCCTTTCCAACTCTGGAGGGGTGATTCCGAGACCAATCTGGCCATTACTTTCCAACTCTGGAGGGGTGATTTCGAGACCAATCTAGCCATTAGTTTGGAACTCTGGAGGGGTGATTCCGAGACCAATCTGGCCATTACTTTCCAACTCTGGAGGGGTGATTCCGAGACCAATCTAGCCATTACTTTCCAACTCTGGAGGGGTGATTCCGAGACCAATCTAGCCATTACTTTCCAACTCTGGAGGGGTGATCCCGAGACCAATCTAGCCATTACTTTCCAACTCTGGAGGGGTGATTCCGAGACCAATCTGGCCATTACTTCCCAACTCTGGGGGGGGGGGGTGATTCCGAGACCAATCTAGCCATTACTTTCCAACTCTGGAGGGGTGATTCCGAGACCAATCTAGACATTACTTTCCAACTCTGGAGGGGTGATTCCGAGACCAATCTTTTTTTTTTGTTTTCCGGCTGAACCTCTCAGCCAGCCCTCAGGAGTGTCCCGGAATCACATTAAGTATTGCTTCAGTAACACTCCCTATCGCCTCGCAAATCCCATTGCGGGCGGTGGGCTTGGGTCTTAAGATGGTTCAGATTTATTTCTGATACAAATTAAATCCTCTTTTTACCACATAAGAAATCTTTGTTGTCGGCCGGGGATCGAGCCCGCGATTGCTAGCTTAGCGTGGCACCTGAGGCGTTGGTTTATGCCACACGGCCAACGAGCCGAGCTGGACTCTATAAGCTAACAGCGCTGCTTGTTTATCGCACGTTTCCGCTCTGCACGCGCAAATGGATGCATGCGTTTCTCGGCACGTCTCCGGAGCGGCCATCTCGAGGACGAAGCTTCGCCGTCGCGAACAGAACTGAAAGAATTCTCGGGTTCCTTATTCCGATGATCTTCGGGGTCGAGTCCTATGGCAGCACAGTGAATAGAACTCCGATAGTTCTCGGGTTCCTTATTCCGAAGATCGCTGCGTTCCGAGAGAGATCTCTAAGACCCGCTCGAGGAACGTTCCTGGTATAATACGACACTCGTTCCAATCTTCCGAAGGAATCAAGTTGCGTTGAATGTACGGTGAGGCGTATTTTTGGAGCCCTCCGAGCCCAGTGCCCTCACACCCCCCATCAGAGTGTGGAGGGAAATAGAACTTGGGGTTCCATCATAGCAGGTTGAAACAAGGAAATCAGATGAGGAGAACGATAGACTTCTCGGCCGTTCACCATGGTTCCAGGTCATTCCCTCGGAATCCGTTTCGTGAAGGAAAAATCATGGAGGGGAGGGGCTTTCAATCGAACTGGATTCGTCGCTATACAACCGTAGTGAGGAAACTCCATTTCCAGTCCGTGATTTCACGGCAGTGATGTTGACCCGCTTTATGAAATGTTGATCTCGGTACTGCCCCTCTCCCGTTCCCCCGAGTAGCCGAACTCCGAGGTTTGACCGTTGGCGGAAGACTCACGTAAGAGCTACAGTCTTCCCTTACTTATTCGCGCTTCGTTATTCGCGACCTCGCTCATTCGAAAATCGCGACACATAGTCCAGATGGATGAACCAGGTCGCTGGAACCCTGCCGGAAATTTCAGTATACTTGTTTTGATTCGGAGTCTCCGAAGCAACGCAGCCAATCGCACAAGAAATTATGGTAGCCACACACTGACTAAGAAAAAGTGATCGAACGTATTTTTTCGGTGGCTGCGGTTGGTTCTATTAGAGATATGCAACGGAACCACTAAATTGAAGACTAGCCAATGACAACTCACTAGCGTCGTTATCTACCCGAGATAAAATCATCCGCTTTTTATTCGACGCCTGACTTTTATAGGCGACGTGGTGACATTAGTCGTTATCCTACAACAGTGACTTCGACACTTCCCCCTGTTGTTTGGTTCAAAATGCAGAGGGAGAATGATGTTCTCAGGACATTCCCATGAGTTTACACAGATAATTGTGTCTAATCCTCTCAAGCGGCTTGGTCAAGATATCGGCGACTTGTCTTTCCGTGGGAATTGGAAGCACTATTATTTCCTTCTCGAGAACTTTTTCTCTAACGAAGAAGTGACGGATCCCTATATGCTTCGTTCTCCTGTGAAACTCTGGATTTTCCGAGAGACGTACGGCACCAGCATTATCAACGAAGAGCGTAGGGGTACCTTCGTACTTCGCGATTTCTCTCTGAAGTTGGCTCTCGATGTCCGGACGCGTTGGAATTCTACTCAGCACATGCTCAAGAACTTCGTTGTTCTGAAAAGCGCCCTATCGCGGTTTTATAGCCAGGCGCGGAAGAGGGGCACTTTCCCCATCACCGAAGAAGAGTTCCACCGGATTGAAGGCATCGTGGAATGCCTAGCCCACGTCGAGATCGCATCTAAACGGCTGTCGGAAGGCGATATCACGCTGCGCATGGCGGACATCGCGCTCGAGGTGAGTTGAGTCCAGGGCGGGTTTTGCGCTATGGTACTCAAGAGATGCGATAGATCCCCGTCTGGGATGCACGCGGGACTAGCGGAGCTAATTTTGTTTTGCAGATGATGCTTGAAAGCCTCAAAGGAATCGGATCAGAATTCAGCTCACGGCTGTATCGGAATATGTGCTATCGAATTCTGCAGCGGCGAGGAGTCGCTTCGCGACTCGCGCGCTATCTCCGCAAGAGGGACGGAAGAACCGATATCGACAATTGGCTCGGAGAAGCCACAGAGGAATTGGTCATTGATTACGGCGATTCCATCATCAGCTCGTTCGCGGCCTGCGGCGACATCAAGGACGAGATCGCGGTATTCTTGCGATCTCGCGGGACTCATCCCAGCGCGCCCATGCCCCTAACAGGCGATCGTTTCGAGGACCTGAAACATCGAGACGAGGACGAGAAGGTTGACGGACGCTGCGGTGAGAACGCTTCGCCCGAGGCTCTTATGGAACGTCATCAGGAAGGCAAGAAAGCGTTCCCACAAGAGATCCACAAGACGATGGGTGTTATCCAACCCACCAGTGTACCCTCCGAGCGAGCCTTCAGCAAGGCGCGGCTCGCACGTCGGTACAACCAGGAGCGGCAAAGCGACGATAGGTTTGTGAATTACCTCTTTTTGAAGAACTATTATTCTAAGGAAAAGCCCTGGGAAGAATACCTCAAGGCGAAAGGCTTGAAGAACAATAACGAAGACGAGAGCGACACCACGGATGAGGAATGAGCGCGGGTGATCATCGATATAAACGACATCGAAGTAGATGCAGTAGATGTTGAATATTGAGCTCCATGTCACTTCATATGTCTTATCGTATGTGTCCACCAACTTTGGCATAAAATATCATTCGAGTCAGTCATAATATATTAAGTAAATCTGTATCACAATATCCAATAAATCAGTCTCAATATATCAATGATCTCAATCACTCATTCAATCTTTCAAGAACTATCGTCATTCGATATCTATCGTTCCATGATTTCTTGATATCTTGATTTATAATGTGGGATGGAACGAGAAATGTGGGCGTCTGATGAATCGAGAATCGCGGCCCAACGATTCTCCGAGCATAATTCCTGCTAACGGAAAACAGAAATACTGTAACTGCCGCAGGCGTTTCAGAAGCGAGCGGCGGTCGCGTCGCGTCAGATGCGTTTCCGACGCGTTCAATTAGCCGCCGAATGCGGCCCGTCGAATCCACAAGACGGATTTCAACGAAAAACAGAGATCCAGTTTCTTCCTAGAGCGTCTTGGAAGCTCGCGAGTGGCAGGCGTCACGTCGCGTCCCCCCCGCGTCTTGCCGCATCATACCTTCGCGTCTCTGACGCGACTGATGAATCCCGGCCGATCGATGCTCTGAGACGAATTTTTGGACGAAACATTGGACCATACCATTTCCTGTTAACGGAAAACAGGAATTTACTTTCTCCCCCAGGCGTCTTGAAAGCTCGCGAGTGTCAGGCGGGCAGGCGTCGCATCGCGTGAGACGATCTTCCTCGCCGCGTCACATCATGTATTCGCGTCTCTGACGCGACTGATGGATCGCGACCGATCAATCCTCTGACACGAATTTCTGTTCACAGAAAACAGAAATCAGTTCCCCGCCTCATGCGTCTAGTAGGCGAGCGGCGGGGGTTGCGTCGCGTTAGACGGTCCTCCGCATCGCGTCAAACCATCTGCTCCGCGTCTGATGAATAGCGGGCCATCAATCCCCTGGGACGAATTCCTGTTTTCCGCTAACAGGAAACAGAAAATCTAATTTCTGTTTTCTGTTCAACGGAAAACCAACTCTAGGGGCGGCACAGAAACAGACACCAGAGGAAGGGAGCTCGAGGAGATGTTTGCAAGAAGCGGACTCTTCATCATCAATGACGGAAAAATCCCGACCCTCAGCAGGGGACAATCATGCTCGTTCATAGACTTACTCGCAACAACGGCTCCAACCGACATAACGGGATGGAGGGTCAGGGATGATCTGGAGTCTATGAGCGACCACCTGTATATAGAATACAACCTTTAGTTGACCATGACAAAGAAGCCTGATGAGCAGGGCCGAAGGTTCACTGCGAGGAATTTGAACCGCGAGACCCTCCTTACGCATATCGATCGTAAATGCAAAGAAATCCGAGAGATGGACTTACCAATTGATGAACATATCATCAGCGACATGCTCAAAGAAGCATGCTCCGAGGCGCTCCCCCGGATCTCCCCACATTTGCGTGAGAAGAAACCCTCGTACTGGTGGACAGAGGAGGTGTCTCGCCTCAGAAGGGAGTGCATTAGAGCAAGAAGGAGCTTCACACGATCGAGAAGAACCGCGACCGCAGAACCCGAGACGACAGACGCGTACCGGAGAAACTACTGCGAGGCCAAGCGAAAACTCCACATAGGAATCCTGAACGCGAAGAAAGCAAGCTGGCGAGAACTCGCGCGAAGATATCTGGGGACTTCCCTATAAGATTGTTCGCGGAAAATTAGGACAGAAAAGATTGAAGACCCCGACGGAAAAGATCCACGTAGCTGTCAACCAACTATTCCAGGAGACAGAAGTTCCGCCCGTCCTACGAAGCGAAGTTACTGCAGCTGCAGAAAGAATCGCAGCGGGCAAGGCCCCGGGTCCGGACGGGATTCCGCCAGAAATCACAAAGATTCTCTTCTCGCGGTGGCCCGGAATTGTGGGCGAGCTGGTGGAGAGTATCTTGCAAAGCGGCGTTTTCCCCCAATCATGGAAAACGGCGAATCTTGTTCTCATCCCAAAGCCCGGCAAAAAGGATGCATTTCGGCCGATTTGCCTCCTCCGTACTCTGGCGAAGGGAGTGGAGATCGTCATTAACCGAAGACTGCAAAACGAACTAGAAGAGGAGGATAGACTGTCCGAAAGCCAATTCGGTTTCAGACTGGGGCGCTCGACCATGTCGGCGATTGAGAGAGTAATGTCAATCGTCCTGGAGGAAAAGAAAAGACCGTGGCAGCGAAGAAACAGATGCCTCATCGTCCTATTGGTCGATAAGAATGCTTTTAACTCCATAGAGTGGAGCGTAATCCTTGACAGTCTGAAGAGGAGAGGTGTGTCACCTTACCTGCGGAGAATAATCGGCTCTTATCTTCAAGCACGCTATGTGATCGACGAAGAGGGAACGAAACATCAGATGTCCGCCGGGGTTCCCCAGGGCTCAGTACTAGGGCCGACCCGCTGGAATATTGGTTACGATGACGTACTTCGCATACGACTGCCAGAGGGAGCATCCACAATAGCCTATGCCGATGATTTAGCACTCATAACCGTTGCCAAGTCGATCCAAGAACTTGAGGAGATCACACAAGACGCACTGGACAGTATATCGGCATGGATGAGGGAAAACCTACTCTCTCTTGCCTCAGAAAAAACCGAATCTGTGATGCTGCTCAAAGGAAGAAAGGAGAGACTTCTACGGGTCCTAGTCGAAGGACACCCGGTGACTATAAGTCGCTCAGCGAGATACCTAGGTGTGAGACTTCAGGCAGAAGCAACAGGCGTGGAACATATCAAGTGTGTCGCACAGCGCGCAACAAAAGCCGCCACGGACATAGGAAAGATCCTACCCCGCACATACGGAGCGACGGAGGCTCAGCGGCGAGTCCTGGCTACGGTAGCACAGTCAATCGCCTTGTACGCAGCGCCAGTGTGGGCACCTACGGCATTAAGACTGCAGAAAAATAGAGACATGCTCGAAAAAGCACAGAGACTCACGGCCATCAGAATAAGTCGCTGTTACCGCACGGTCTCCACTGCAGCGGTCTTGGCTCTGGCACGGACACTCCCATGGCCGATCCTCGCAGAGGAAAGAACCGAGCTGTACAGGGCCTCGAGGATCAGGGACCGGCCATACGATTCCGACACCGACGACGAAGAAGCTCGTTCGGAAGAAGACATGAAAGAAGAAAGCTACACGAAGTGGCAACGTGCCTGGAACGCTGCAACCACGGGAAGATGGACCCACTCATGCATACCAGATGTCAAGAGATGGTGCGAGAGAGATTTCGGCGAGTTATCTACTACACGTCACAGTTATTCACGGGCCACGGCAACCTCGAGAAGTATCTACACTTCATCAGGGAGAGACAGAGCCCGACATGCGTGAACTGTGACAGCGCGGAAGAAGACGACGTACATCACACAGTGTTCGTTTGCCCGGCCTTTGCAGGGCAGAGAGTTGCTTTTGGGACGACCACGGGGCCGGAGTTGGTTAAGAAGATGCTTGAATCGGAGGAAGAGTGGAACAAAATAAGCCGTAAAATAGCATGTATCCTCAAGAAGAAGGACGCGCTCATCCGGCAAAGAACGACAGTCTCTACGGGCCAGGCTGAACCCCCGGCAGGCCAGACGTGAAAAGAAATAGTGACCCAGATAGCAGGATAACAGAGTGTATAGGGAGGAATGCTCCTGGTGACCCGGAAGTAATGCAAACAACAGATTCCTGTGAACAGGTATCTCGGAAGTCCCCAGTCACCAGAGGGCGGAGATAGGTGTGTTTTTTAGAGGAATCACCTCAGTACCAGAAAGTTGGCGTACCTCTGGTCTTCGAAGGGATTTTTCACATCATACTCGATAATTGGGAGAAAAAAAAAGAGTTGGACAGTAATGCTCAGATTGGTCTCGGAATCACCCCTCCAGAGTTGGACAGTAATGCTCAGATTGGCCTCGGAATCACCCCTCCAGACTTGGAAAGTCATGGTCAGATTGGTCTCGGAATCACCCCTCCAGACTTGAGAAGTTATGGTCAGATTGGTCTCGGAATCACCCCTCCAGACTTGGAAAGTTATGGTCAGATAGGTCTCGGAATCACCCCTCCAGACTTGGAAAGTAATGCTCAGATTGGCCTCGGAATCACCCCTCCAGACTTGAAAAGTTATGGTCAGATTGGCCTCGGAATCACCCCTCCAGACTTGGAAAGTGATGGCTAGATTGGTCTCGGAATCACCCCTCCAGAGTTGCACAGTAATGCTCAGATTGGCCTCGGAATCACCCCTCCAGACTTGGAAAGTTATGTTCAGATTGGTCTCGGAATCACCCCTCCAGACTTGAAAAGTTATGGTCAGATTGGTCTCGGAATCACCCCTCCAGACTTGGAAAGTTATGGTCAGATAGGTCTCGGAATCACCCCTCCAGACTTGGAAAGTAATGCTCAGATTGGCCTCGGAATCACCCCTCCAGACTTGAAAAGTTATGGTCAGATTGGCCTCGGAATCACCCCTCCAGAGTTGGACAGTAATGCTCAGATTGGCCTCGGAATCACTCCTCCAGAGTTGGACAGTAATGCTCAGATTGGCCTCGGAATCACCCCTCCAGACTTGAAAAGTTATGGTCAGATTGGTCTCGGAATCACCCCTCCAGACTTGGAAAGTGATGCTCAGATTGGCCTCGGAATCACCCCTCCAGACTTGGAAAGTAATGTTCAGATTGGTCTCGGAATCACCCCTCCAGACTTGAAAAGTTATGGTCAGATTGGTCTCGGAATCACCCCTCCAGACTCGGAAAGTTATGGTCAGATAGGTCTCGGAATCACCCCTCCAGACTTGGAAAGTAATGCTCAGATTGGCCTCGGAATCACCCCTCCAGACTTGAAAAGTTATGGTCAGATTGGCCTCGGAATCACCCCTCCAGAGTTGGACAGTAATGCTCAGATTGGCCTCGGAATCACTCCTCCAGAGTTGGACAGTAATGCTCAGATTGGCCTCGGAATCACCCCTCCAGACTTGAAAAGTTATGGTCAGATTGGTCTCGGAATCACCCCTCCAGACTTGGAAAGTGATGGTCAGATTGGTCTCGGAATCACCCCTCCAGACTTGGAAAGTAATGGTCAGATTGGTCTCGGAATCACCCCTCCAGAGTTGGACAGTCATGCTCAGATTGGCCTCGGAATCACCCCTCCAGACTTGGAAAGTAATGGTCAGATAGGTCTCGGAATCACCCCTCCAGAGTTGGACAGTAATGCTCAGATTGGCCTCGGAATCACCCATCCAGAGTTGGACAGTAATGCTCACATTGGCCTCGGAATCACCCATCCAGAGTTGGACAGTAATGCTCAGATTGGCCTCGGAATCACCCATCCAGAGTTGGACAGTAATGCTCAGATTGGCCTCGGAATCACCCCTCCAGAGTTGGACAGTAATACTCAGATTGGCCTCGGAATCACCCCTCCAGAGTTGGAAACTGATGGTCAGATTGGTCTCGGAATCACCCATACAGACTTGGAAAGTGATGGTCAGATTGGTCTCGGAATCACCCCTCCAGAGTTGGACAGTAATGCTCAGATTGGCCTCGGAATCACCCCTCCAGACTTGAAAAGTTATGGTCAGATTGGTCTCGGAATCACCCCTCCAGACTTGGAAAGTGATGGCCAGATTGGTCTCGGAATCACCCCTCCAGAGTTGGACAGTAATGCTCAGATTGGCCTCGAAATCACCCCTCCAGACTTGGAAAGTGATGGTCAGATTGGTCTCGGAATCACCCCTCCAGACTTGAAAAGTTATGGCCAGATTGGTTTCGGAATCACCCCTCCAGAATTGAGAAGTTATGGTCAGATAGGAATCACTCCGGCTGCGGCACCCCTCGACACCCTGGGGTGTCGATGTCGGAAAAGTTTGACGACCTCTGCTCTACGGCATCAAACAAGGACCAAGAAGCTTCCATACCAAACTACGACAAGTATTCACAAACCTTGACCTTGTTCAAAGTCAAGCTGACCCGTGTCTGTTATTCAGACATGGCCCTGGATCAGCTCTGTCACTTCTCGCAGCCTATGTAGACGATGTCTTAGTTATGTCAACGAATCAAAACATTCTCGACGATCTTCTTGCGCGAATCTCGAAATCGTCCAAGATAAAAATATCACCGTTGAACACTTTGCTAGGTATACATATCCATATCGATAAATTCCATAACGTGTGGTTAAACCAAAAGGACTATGCTCTGTCAATTCTTAAGCATTTCCAAATGGAACACGCAAGACCAATCGTAACCCCAGCAGATAATTCGATCTATTCTCTCGAACGTAACAAAGACTCGAATTCGACTCGCCCATATCGGTGCTTACTAGGTTCGCTCATGTATTCGTCCTTATGTACCCGCCCGGACATTTCGTATATAGTTTCCTACCTATCAAGATTTCTCGACAATCACACAGAAGAGCATTTGAACGCTGCTCTAAAAGTCCTCCGCTACTTGCAGGACTCCCAAGATCTTTCCATTGTTTACTCCGGAGGCTCGTTCGATAAACTCCGGGATACCTTTGAGACCTACACAGATGACGATCACGCATCCTGCAAGGAAACGCGTCGATCTGTGAGTGGCTCCATTACAAATTAAACGGCGGTCCCACCTTGTGGTCAAGCCGACAACAGAAGAGCATCTCGCTTTAAACAACCGAAAGCGAGTTTATCAGCGCAACTGAAGGTGCAAAAGACGCCCTATGGCTTAACGCTCTCTTCAAAGAACTCAAGCTTCCCCTCCGACCGGAAATTTACATCGATAATATCTCAGCGATCAGGCTCATACTCAATCCCCAATTTCGTCTAAGGACAAAACACAATGATGTCAGATATAACTTCATTCGAGAAACACATCAGAAGAATCAAATCAGCTACGCTTACGTGACGACGGACAAACAGCTAGCTGATCTACTAACAAAACCCTCGCCCCGCCCAGCTTTCCAAAAAACTTCTTGCACTTATAGGACTGCGGAGATGGCATTCACAACTTTCCTGATCACTGCCATTTCCGTTGCCATCCTCCGAACACCCGTTATTGGCTCATTCTACTACTTCGACAACGAAGATTGCGGATCATGTGAAAATCTCTCCGACTGTTGCACAATCCGAGAAATCGAGCCCGCACAATTCATTACTCAATGCTCAATGTCTTCCCTAAACTGCATCCAAAGTTCTTCTCCTGACATCGTGTGCTTGAGGCCCGATTTTTCCCCTCTGGGAGGGGAATTCCTTTCGGAAGAAATACAAAGAAACTCGACCAATGCCCCAACCGCATCATATCACTACCAATAAGACCCTACCTTATGCTTCAATCATTCTCAACTGCATCCTATTGATAGCCCTCTTCAGTGTCTTTTATACCTACAGACGGAACTACGCCCGTATGCAATCGTACCAACCTATTCCACCTTACAACTCCCCAGATAACGCGCTCCACAGAGTAGACCGAGAGTAAAATCTCCCAGCGTACCACACAAGAATAGAGAAAGAATTGACACACCTACCCAACGATGAGACATTTTTTTGAATGGCGCGTAGCCAGCTCTTGTTTATGTTAAGAATGTTGTTTTGAAAAAACAAAAAATCTTCTTCTTTACAATGCAATTTTTTTTGTTGTACACCTCAAACTTCGGTGTAACTTAAGTACCCCCTTCATCTCTCGCTCTGTATCGGATCAGAGGGAACAACCTCAACTAAGGGTCGTCGCCTCTGCTTCAACAAAACACAAATTCCCCTCACGCGTGATCGGCAGAGTATGTGTTGAATGTCAAGCTCACAATCGAAGCCGCGGAGCATTATCTGCTGGCGTTTGCCACCAGGTATCGACGGCGACAAATTATCGGCCGGCACCGTTGACATCTCAGGTGCAACCGTGGTACTTCTCTCGGTCGGATTCACATCAATCCCCCCGAGGTCGATTGCGACTTCGATCGCGAATCCTGACCCGACCAGGACCAGCAACGCGCCGAAGATACAATAACCCAACGTCAGGGATCTGATCGCCCTCCCGGATGATCGACAAATCAGAGACTACGGCTCCAAATTCAACGACACGAATGGATTCCGTGGGCGACGGTCAGTCAAGCTCGACCGTGAGCCCTCCATTTTTACTTGCCCCTGAGAGTCGATCGAAAATCGAACCCGCAGAGGGGGCGTCGCTGCCACCAACGATCCAATATTGGCCACCAAGCCAGAGGTCGATTCTCCCACAGGAGCTTCCGTTACCGTGTGCTTCTCTTCATCAACTCCGATGTTCTCAGGCTATTGAGGCATCTCGGCGAAACCTTCACTAACGGACTCGAAGGAGGATTCTGACTCAGAATCTCCTATCGGCTCGTCGTTCTGTCGTTGCTCCCTCTTTGCGCAACGGAGCGCCCTCTCACTGAGGCTCGTTTGGCCGGCACCCTTCGAACATTTTCCCTCGGATTGCGACATCGTCTCGGAATGCTTCACTATGTTTTTTCTTCTTGGCGACCAAAGTGACATCGTTCAAGACCTTCAACCTCAACAAACACAATAATCTACCCCCTTCCCATTTTGGCTCCAACCCCTGCGCCGAACGTGTCGGTGCAGGCCGAACGACTCAAGAACAACGCCACCTGCAACAACAAGAACCTCAACAAGAACAATAACAAACAAGACCCAACGTCTTCGGGCACGTTACAACGAGAACACACAGGTACCATTTACGATTGCTCTCAGAGACCAACTCTAGAACAACCAAGACCCTCAAATGTTAGAGCACATACAAGATATGGAACACTCCCTCTGGTATCGATAAATTCATCATTCATTTAGGTCATAGGTAACTACGAATTGTTCATGGTACTCCCTACGTCTCCAGAATCAGAGGGGCTGTTGAGATGCAATACGCGAAAGCGGATGCATCCGAATCTAGATTCAGCAGACTCGGTTCGTACTAGAACCCACGCCACTGAAGGCACCAGAGTGATCAATCCTTCCATTACAAAAACCTTAGAACCCCAACTCGGGGCCGTAATTACTAACACCCTCGAAGCACTCCCCGAAGACTCAACTCAACAACTCTCACTCTCCCAATCACATCCCATATAACCACACCCCACACCCGAATAAACTACTGTTCATCTATACGCCGTGCTGTCTTCTCCTTGCTACCGTATCAGTGTCCGCGAGGTGAATCTGCCTGTGCACGGAGCCTTCTAGCTAGTGTGCCACTGAAGACGAATTTCCTCTCTAACAGGACCCTATTGCCGTTTCCCCTTTCCTTCAGTACCCATCGCGGCGCCGCATCCTGCTCTTCGGAGGAAAGTTTTCTGTTATTGTTGACGTGGACGCAGTCGGTCGCTGAAAATGACAAAGAAAGAGCAAAGCTCTACCGGGAAGGCATACTTGACGTTCTACAATTCTATTCAAACTGTGAGGTTAGTTACTCGAAATTTCGTAGGGAGAAAATCAACAGAACTCGACTTCTTTGACGGAAAGATATTCTGCGAAGTCAGCTGAGCAGACGTCTTGGTCGCCACAGGTGTGTCACCTCTATCGCTCCCAGGTATTCCCAATCTCCAGCTCCAGTAGGTTATAATATCAGGTGTCTAATTGGTGCGGGTCTACGACGCGATCATACCGATGGCAATCGAATCTGCGCGAGATTTTCAAGAAACCGTCTGAATATTCAGAGGGATGTCGCCATCATTCCGAGCGGAACTGTGCACAATCGAGTGTGGAGACCTGCTGGAGTGTGCTGTCGTAGGAGTGAAGTGTCAGCTTCTCTAGCGTCCCAGCTCGTTCGAACTTCCAATGATATCTACTTGACCGTCAAGTTTTTGAGCTGGTGTTCATCCTGTGATCATGAACCCGCTGGAAGCGAATCGGAAGCGTGAACGCATGGGAAAGGATCATAACTCCCATGGTCCGCGAAGATACGCGGTCTTCGCGATTATCCTGTGGCGTAAGATTTTCCTTCTTCAAAGCGGAAACCTTGAACACATCCTGTTTCGTTTCGAAATAGAGTGAAATCCTGCTCCACGGAAATTCCGACTTCGTTCTGAGCATCAATTGTTGACTTTGGATCAGCTCAAAACAGGACTCTGGATTCTTTGACACAGCCCTATCAGTCTCCAGATTGAGCACTCTACAGAATTGGTTTCCTGCACCTGTGGATCGAATGCGGTGAAATTATAACGTCTCTTATTAAGGCACAAAACACCCTCCTTTTTCTCCGGAGCCCCGAATCTAGCAGAGTGAACACGCACGTGACGCACCGAAACGGTGAAGGAAACTAATTTCCGATCCCGATCGTTCATCCTGCTATGCTCAAGGCAAGCAGGATGACGGAGTGAGATTTCAATTTTTGTGCTCTGAAATATCCTCCGCTCGCCAACATGATTTCTGAGACTTCGAGAAGCGCCCCGAAGCTTTGCGGCTCTGAATTTCTCTCTATCACTGAATGTCGCTACGACGAACCGACCGACTGCCATTCTCAACTACCGACGGATCGAATGACTTCCGAGGCATGGACCCAGAGTCAGACCAGAGATTACCAACGCGGGCCGTTCGGCCCACCGACGGGGCATGGCGATTTCCCCGGGGGCCACGGAGCCAGAAAAATATCCTGCTCCCTTCTTTTCGAAAAGTCCTCAATCTTGATGGTGCAATATTTGTATCAACTATCCGATTCACCGAAAATGATCGAAGGATAGGATTGGCCCCTTCATACCATTGTTTCCACCCCAGAACATATTTCAGCAAGGGGGCCCCGAGACACGTGAAGATACGGTAGAGAGGCCATGGGGGAAAGAGGGTTCGGAACCACTGAGTGGAACGATGATGAAACAATTGATCGCTGCAGAATTTTGGACCTGCTCGGTTCATGCTCAAGAATACTCCCAAGACCTACGGGCCTCGTCTTCAACAGGGATCAAGATTTGTTCGATTTCTGATACGGTTCATAACTCATTGAGATTTTGGATGAATATGGAACATATCGGACTCTTTTCATCAACATCCCACTCATTATTGAGCTCTGACCTTGACAAGGTCGTCGTCCGAACATTCGTTGGGCGCATCGCCCATTCCGTTTACGGACGGGACCGGAAGCCGCGAGTAAACCACTGCGTCCGCTATGACGGAGAGTCCACCTCATCCGGGTCGGTTTTAACGAGAAATTCTTCGAGCTGAGTAAGACTCACAATAAAATGCTCTCCGAAGAGTTGATGGGTTCTTCTGTCACCGAGGAGCTCCCTCATGACTCAGCAGGATCACGACAAGAAACGAATATGATTTTCACTTCAGCTGTCTTCTCGTTCCAGTTGGACGTTCATTCTCGCGAAAACCCTACTCTATTTCTACGAAAAGAAATGCTACAAGGGTGCGTTCGAGAATGTCGAATTCGAGCTTGGGCTGGCACAAACTGCAGGGTTCCTCGAGGTACTCCATTGCATCATCGGTCTCGTGAGGTACGTGGAAGCACTGGTTACGAGAGCATGCAATCGCTGTCGATTCCGAGCCTCGCGATGAACGATCGGAAACGGTGACGTATGACAGGCATTCACTAAATCAGGAACGAACGGAGCTCTAGTCAGTAAATTTAGCGGAAGCCGAGCTCTAGGGTGACATTCCTGCTGGTAGATTCGTTTTTCGTCGCCTGACCTGAATCCGAAAGAATAATTTCCAGATCGAACCCGTTCTTGACCTTCGTTCAGATCCTCTCGCGTGTTGTCGTTTACTGGGGAGTCCTGATCCTCGTTCCAGAGTCAAGGGCCCAGATAGTTAAGGTTTCATCGATGAATCTTCCGTCCTATGAACGGCTCGCCCAAGTGGAGCACCCGAACTTATCACAACATGCGAGCACATTCTCTTCTAGGTTTACCCATGCTCATGGTAGCTTGGTGTATTGCCGAAATCACGCGCTACTTGTTCTACGTTCTTGCTCTGTATGACGCATGTCCATCCATCCTCATCTGGTGCAGATACTCGTTCTTCTTGATCCTATATCCCACAGGAGTGTCGGTGAGTTTCAATGTAGATGCCGCCATTGCTAATTTTTATGATAGATTCACACTTTGAGTGCTGTGTCTTTGGCATCTTGTTTCGAATCAATGCCTTGATTCCAGGGAGAACTGCTCTCGATGTATTCAGCGCTGCCTCACATCAAGAGAAAGGGACTACTGACTTACAATATGCCGAACAAGTACAACGTTTCTTTCGACTACCACCTGTTCATGATATTCGGCATGCTGACCTACCTACCAGGTTTCCCGCAAATGTACGGTCATATGCTGAAACAGAGGTCCAAAGTGCTGAACTCGCCAAAATAAAAAGCTCAGTAAGCCCGTGATTGGAGATGATTCGGCGTTTCCCACTCTATAACTCATGTCTTTCATTGCAATATTTCGTGAGGAGAAGTTGGATCTGATCCGCGTCCGAACCGAGATATTTGTTGGAGAGGCTCGATGCAATTCATGTGAAAAACAATCAATAACATTCCATGGCTGAGGACACAAGATGAACCATGATTACTCTGAAGAATAGTTCTCATTGGAAGTGTCGTTCGGGGACATTCACCGCTGGTTCCTTCTTGCCTTGTGAAGGGGGACAAGTTAAGCTGCTCGTATCTGTACTTGTACTCCCCGCATGACCGAATAAAAGAGTTGGAAAATCTTCAAATGCTTCTCCTCGCTCATTGGGATGTCAGTGAGGCATTCCATGGTCTCAAATCCATTCGCCGTGCGATCTTCTCATTGCTGCCGTATCAGAGTCCGCGAGGTGAAACTGCCTGTGCACGGAGCCTTCAGCTAGTGTACCACTGAAGACGAATTTCCCCTTTAACATGAAGTGATCGAAATAACTCCCCTCGCATGATCGGATGCTGTCTGAGAACACTGCACTGCTCCATTCGAGGGATACTCCCTTGACTGAACTTTGGGTTAAGAGCACTTGACCGCGTTCCTGTGCACGGGTCAGCGCGAAAAATTTCCAGAACGCTCAATATTTGAGAATTCGCGCGCTTCTGCGGTCTGCTCGCCCTTCCAATGGTCGGCAAACTGCTGTTCTTTATCCGACCTCCTCACCCAGAGCCGGCACTTTTCTTGGGACCACGGTCATTCTTTCGAAAAACATGGCGACGCAGGGGAGGGAGAAAGAGAGGAGGGCATCAAAGAGGTGAACATCCGAACAGTGCGCTATTCAAAATGTTGAAGGCTCTTGGGAGCCGCTCGAGACGAAATCACGCGATCGGTCAGACGAGTACTTGCTGCACTGTTGAAGTCAACGAGACCGAGGCCCTGATCAATTTGGATTCACAGATTGCTTCATTCTTCTCGAGTACTGCTCAACTGTCGGCTCATGAGAACTCATACGAATCTTGATTCTTCACCATCATATACTACATATCGCTTGAGTTCTTGCCTTCTGTGGAGTCACATCGAGATCCAGGTTCCATCATTGGACGTTAACTAGTATCCCTCCCCAGGCATGAGTATATGTAAGAATAAAGGCACACGGTACAGTGAGGAACTGTATCTATCAGTGATAAACACGTTTGTTCATTAGCCGTTATCTTACCATCAGCTGCAGATCTGTTGTTTCAGAGTTCTACCGACTATCCAGTGAATAACTCCAGCAACTCGCCCAAGGCGGTTACCAGTGAATTTAGCGGAAGCAGATTTGAGCAGAGGCCGCATTTGAGCGAGAGTCGAATCTCAGCGGGAGTTGAATTCGAGCAACAGCTTGATTTGAGCGGAGGTCCAATTTGAGCGACGAGCCGATTTTGGCGGACGCCGGATTTGAGCGGAAACAATCCTCGAGCGGGTAGCAATTTGGTTCGAGTCCAAGCTGACGCGAGTGTGCCGAGGCACTTGTGCATTTTTCATATGCATTCACACATGTTCCTGTCCTGTTCTAGCGCGGCTGTGATATCTTCATAGCTTGCGTCTGTATCCAGATCAAGGAGATAAGAGATTCGAGAAAAAACGCTCCCGAGGGCGATGAATACTCAGCATACATCAGCAACCTGCCATGAGAGGAATTGAAGCTCCATCTCATTTCCAATGAAAAGGCGATTATCAGAACGAAGTCGATTCACTCAAGATAAATGGGTGACTCTCATTGAGGATGATGAGCTCAAGCTAGATAGGCCTGCGGTGCTATCTCGGGTCCGTCGGCGGCAAGATATAATTGAGAGTATTCCGGTACAGAGATAGTTCATAATTTTCAGATGGTCTGGAATTTCTGCAATTCCCCGCATTGACATGGAGCTATCTGATGTCATCATAGTGGTGTTACGAGTAATGTTCTACACGATGTCAGAAGGCCATAAAGTGAGAAATTCGGTCACATTCGGAAGAAAAAATTATCAGGAGGGAATCGCAAATGCACCGATCGTCCATCAGCCGAGCACAAATGGAATCCGATAAAGGAAAGTTATAAAAGAAGCCCCCGTAGAATCTCTGAGCTCACGGCTGCCGTGTGTCCAATTGGGAGCGGGATGCGCGGCGCAGTTTTGGCGGTTAGCGGGACTCGTCGGTGGAATGTTCCTGTTGGAACGGAGTCCCATCCGTTTGAAAATGGAGCGAGCAGGGGAATACCTGAGTTCTTGCGATGCCATTCAATTTGGCAAGAAAGTTTGGTGTGATACTGGGGGTTCCTACAGAGTGGGAGACGCAGAGGGCGTCTCTGACTTTTTTTTCTACCGAGATAAAGAAACGGCCTACGGGAGGGAACAATACGTGAAGTGCAAAGAGCTGTTCACGTGAGTACTGATCCCCGTCCAGCTTGGTCCATCATGTGGAATTTGATGGATTATTTGATATAGCACACGATCACGTATCGAAAGGAAAGTTCGCGAGCTCTCGGCCTGAATGAGATTCAAACCAGAGTAACCGGTTGCAGGAGGGACGTCAAGTGCCCAGTTAGGGGCAAGATCCGGAACGATAGACAGATAGCATACGTCAACGGCCGACGCAACCATTTCCCTGAAGCCAACGGATACGGACGTAGCGTTCGGACGGCCAGAGGTGACTGGTTGCGGGCACTCAAAGTAAACTCCTCTTTGTCACCCATGGACGCTATCCTCGCGGAACGAGAAAATTAGTTCAAGCTCATCTGGGAAGAATAGAAATTTATCCATGATTGTTTGACCCGACACAATGTGCTAAGTCTCCTCTGTTCTCCGCTTCTAGACTCCCGATGGAGGCAGCCACTGAGATTGTACCTGTGGAGCACAACCGGACCGCTCGCCGCCAATCAGCGGCTGTCAGGTCTCGTAATGTGACCAGTTTGCAAGATCTTCACGAGGCACTGATTTCCAGCGAGATTCGGGGATACACGACAACAATGGACGGAGAACGCATCATAAGTTTAAGATGTTCAAGGCACGACAGCGTCGTCCTGACGACGAGACGCCAACTCGATCTTCTATGCCATTCATCGCTATATATGCTTCATGCGGACGCCACCTATAAAGTAGTGCCCAGAAGCCTATGTTATCAGCTCTCCACCATACATGGCAACTGGCATGGTGACCATGTAAGCACAGTTTCGTTTCTCTGTCCACCGTTTCTGTCTTCTTCCAGCCTGAGAAGTTCTTGAAGCCCACTGCCAAAGAGCGCTGCCCAGTAACTTCGATTACATTTGAAGGTAAGAATGGTCGCATGCGCCCTGATGATGAACCGCTCGACAGAAGCCTACTCAGAGGTGTTCCAGCGTCTCAAGATTCTGCAGCCAGCACTTAGCATCCTCCGGTATATGGGAGATTGGGATGGAGCGATGAAGGCAGCGGTGCACGACGAGTTCGTTGGTGCCCGTGTATACGGATGCCTCTTTCACTGTGCTCAGTGCATGGTGAAGCACGCAAGCTCACTTGAAGTCGGTCTCTCACGGGAAATTCGGCGCCCAGGCCAGGAGCTCGAAAAGTTCCTAGCTTTCGCTTCCCTACCCCTCTTTCCGGCCGCTGACATCAAGGCGACCTTCGAGCTTTGTGCGCAAGAGGCTCTCGCGGTGAACGAAGCAGTAAGCAGAGTGATCATTCCGGGCTTGAGCACAAAATTGGTTGGAATGCTTGATTTTGGTTCATATTTGAAGAGTCCCGGGAAAGTTGTCGATATGGCGATAATTCATAGCTCTCGATCCCACAGTCCCAGCCTTTCGTTGACTATTGGATTTTGGTTTTGGCGAGTTCTATGTGGATCCATTTGTTTTATCCTCTCGAGAAACATCACTTTGCTTATGGTTTCTCTGGCATCGAAGGAGCTCCATCCGAGTTCTCCCTCAATGAACTCCTTCGCTATAGTGGAGTGCGGTATGCCAAGAGCCCATCTTCCCGCGTCTCTCTGCCTGACTTTTATGTGGTTTCTCAGTCTTTTTGGCATGGTAATCACTGCATTGCAGTATGTGAGCTGCGGGACTGCTGTAGCTTTCCGGAGTATTTTGGAGACTTCGAATCGGTCAAAGCTCCAAAGTGCTTTCGCGTTTAGTTTCTGGATTGCTTGGTCGGCTTTTTCTGACAGTTTAGGCCATTGTCTAGCCAAGTGGTCTAGTTCATCTAGCAAAGCTACATCTCTATAAAGACCCCTCGGCTGATACATTTTTTCAAGTTCATCCCAGATTTCCTTTCCGGTCTTCTTGTCCCGTATTGATGAGAACAGATTGCTCATGATACCTGACACGATGGCTCCTTCCGCCCTCTTTTCGTGACGCTCGTTTGTCCTTGTGCCGTCAACGAAGTCCCACAGATCGCAATTGAACAAATGCGCCTCCATGGCGAAATTCCAGTCGAGGTAGTTGCATGCTCCCTTCAATTTCTCGAACGAACTTGACACAGCAACGTTCTGTACGTCTCCTGCGCCAGACGACGCCACGATCTCGACCTGTTACATGTCCCCCGCTCTCCTCACGTGAGCGTCTCCGGAAGCGTCCTCGAAAACTACTTCTTGGTAATCACCTTCTTCCCCTTTTGGGTGTCCTGGGCCCATAACTTGATGAGTTACCCTATCCCAGATGGTAACTGGCTAGACAGGGTGAGAGACGAAGCACACGTGGACTAGTGGTGGGACGAAATGAAGTATATTTATTTCCACACCTATATATATATACTATCTGGATAACGAAGACTGATCATGAGCAGTTTTTGCTACGTCAGCTCAACAGACGTATGGTCAGATTGGTCCCAGAATCACCCCTCCAGAATTGGAGAAGTATGGTCAGATTGGTCTCGGAATGACCCATCCAGGTTCGGAAAAGTTTGGTCATATTGGCCCTGAAATCGCCCCTCCAGTTTCAGAGAAGTATAGTCAGATTAACCCGGAATCACCCTCCCAGGTTGGGAGAAGTATGGTCAGATTGGTCCCGGAATCAGCCCTCCAGACTCGGGGAAGTATGGTCAGATTGGTCCCAGAATCGCTCCTCCAGGTTTGAAAAAGTTTGGTCAGATTGGTCCCGGAATAACCCATCCAGGTTCGGAAAAGTATGATCATATTGACCCTGAAATCGCCCCTCCAGTTTCAGGGAAGCATGGTCAGATTAACCCGGAATCACCCTTCCAGGTTGGGAGAAATATGGCCAGATTTGTCCCAGAATCCCCCCTCTAGGTTCGGAGAAGTCTGGTCAGATTGATCCCAGAATCACCCCTCCAGGCTCGGAACAGAATGCTCAGATTGGTCCCAGGATCACCCCTCCAGAATTGGAGAAGTATGGTCAGATTGGTCCCGGAATCACCCCTGCGGAAAATCACTTTCCGGACCATAGGACCCGGGCAAATGATTTATCAGACTGACTGGTCCGATGAATGATCGGCCTGGTCATTCATCGGACCCGTCAATCCGATAAATCATCGGTCTGGGGTGGATGATTTTCCGGACTTGGCTGTCCGACTCGATCCGATCGGCAATGCGGTGCTGAATGTTTCAGGGGAGGATGTTCGGTTCAGCAGAATCAGGGCTGAAGCGGTGAGGAATCCCACAGCAGTGTCTCTCCCTACGGGAAATCACTTTCCGGACCATCAGACTAAGAAAAGTGATTTATCGAGCTGGCCAGCTCAGGAATTGATTCATCGGACCAGCTGGTCCGAAAATTCAGATTCCAGACCGGTCGGTCCGCGGCGGATTCCGGACTCCGGAAAAGGATGTCCACTGAGAAGAACCAAATGTGGTCTTCAAAAGCTCAGGAAGCTCGAGAAGTTCTGGTGGAATTCAGTAGCGGAGACGACGGTATCCGTTCTCGGCGAGAAACTTCAACAGAATCTGAACTCGCAGACGCTCGTCTGTGATGGACGACTCCAGAGTCGGCTTGATGCGATAAAACCAGGTATCAAAGGTGAACTCAGCCTCCGAGGTGTGCGTAAATGTGCCAAGGAGACTCTGTAGGTTGAAGAGAACTGACGCTGGAGGTGCAGGTGCATCCTGCGACGCTGGACATGCGACCGTGTCTCAGCCAGCTTCTCTGAGATCGCCGTGTATCGAGTGAGGATGGGCTCGTCTTAAAGCTCACCTCCAGCTTCCGTATTCTCTCGTTCAGATCCAGTATCGACTGTGCCAATCAATGAGTCCTTCTTCTCGGCCCCAAAGAATGACATAGCGTGAAGTATACGAGTCGGCTCGGACAGAATCGTTATCTTATGAGCAGACACACGTTATATACAGGGTGGCTTTTTTTAGTCGGGAATTTTCGAGCCCGATCTTGTTTTGGCCATAACTTCGTCAATTTTTGGAACTTTTCCAAAAATCAAACAGTGATCGATAGGAGATATCGAGGCGGTCATTTTGATACAGAATTGACCCTTCCTTTTTTTTCGAGGTCTTCCTAAAAGTTATCGTAAAAACGTCAATATTTTTCGGATCGGACTCGTGGGGGTAGCATGCGACGCGCAAAAGGAAGCCCGTCATTCGCCCGAAAACTGAGCGAAGTTATCTCATTTCCCCGAAGAATGGCAAGCGATCGTATCAACCCCTTTTTCAAGGCCTTGCCCATTGGCTAATTTCGTTTTCCTCGCTTTTCCCCGCATTTCTTCTCGTAACTCCTCAACGAGACAGAATCCCCGGTGAAAATTACTCAGAAATGGGTGAATCATGCGAACATTGAGCTGCGAGGTCGGTCCGATGATTTTTGATTTTCACCGGAAATCACCCATGCTCAGGATTCCGCCCTCGGGTGCCAAAATCACCCTCGACACCAAAGGAATTCTCGATACGATCGGTTGCCATTTTTCGGAGAAACGAGATAACTTCATTCGGTTTTCTGGCGAATGACCGGCTTCCTTTTGCGCGTCGGATGCGACCCGCACGAGTCCGATCCGATAAATATTGACGTTTTTACGATAACTTTTAGGAAGACCTCGAAAAAAAAAGGAAGGGTCATTTTCAAAACCATCTTCTGACCGGGATTTTACCGGATCCTCCTGAATTTGGTATCAAAATGACCGCCTCGAAATCCTCTATCGATCACTGTTTGATTTTTGGAAAAGTTATGGCCAAAACAAGATCGGGCTCGAAAATTCCCGACTAAAAAAAGCCACCCTGTACATGATGGGTGCGTGCGAAAGTTCTGAGCCCTAAACTTTGACAGCTCATCACTCCGCTCCCGGGAGTGGCAGAAAGATTATGAAAACTCAAAATATGCGGAATTCAGTCAGCTCCCAGAGGCTGTCAATTTGATCTGATTCAACAATCGGCCTGCCAACAGCGACGGCTCCACTGAAAGAGTCGAAAATCGGAAAATCGCGATTTTCCGATTCCGGCAAAACTAAAGTTTTGACCCGCGCTTTCTCTCAGGAATCATGAAGTTCGTCGTGAATCAAGCTGTTTAAAAAAAATGAGCGATTCGGTTGCTGCCAAGCGGAGATATCGGCCTCGGAAGTTTCCATTTTTAGCCCTCTCGATAGATAATGAGTGAATAGAAAAAATATGGGCTCTCTCAAAAAATGCTTCCTCCCCACCCGAAGACCAGCCAATTTGAGATGCCGCATGGCGCATCTTATGGCCGGGCTCAAAGCTTCAAAAACATGTCATCTGAACCAATTTTCGGCGCTCCACCCATAGCTTCAAATTGCGAGCTGGAATCACAATCTTCAGTTTCGCTTGCAGTCGCCCCATGGCTGCCACCAGCACGATTTTCCCTGGAAACTCATTGAAAGCCTGAAACCGGATCGTATGACATGTTTTCGAAACCTTGAACCCGGCAATTAGATGTGCTATGCAGTATCTGAAACTGGCTCTTTCTTTGTGGGAGATGGAGCCTTTTTGGAGGAGGCCGATATTTTACCTATTCACTCAGCAGAGATCGAGAGGGCTGAAAATCGAAACTTCTGTGGCAGATATCTCCGCTTGGCAGCGGCCAGATCGCCCATTCTTTTTTGAAAGCAGGGGGTCATAATCTTTGTTTCGCCGGAATAGGAAAATCGCGATACTCCGATTTTCGACCCTCTCAGCGACACCGTCGGTGTTGGCAGGCCGTTTCATGGATCAGAACGAAATCGACGACATCTGGAAGCTGACCAAATTCCGCGTACTTTGAGCGCTCCATCATCTGCGACCTCTGGAAAAGGAGTTATGAGGTCTCAAAGTTTAGCGCTCAGAACTCCTGCACGCACCAATTAGTTTATTGACTCGGCAGCGGCGTCCGCGACAGTATATCCCTCTGAACAACGATCCACTGGTTTCCAGACTGAATTCAACCCGCCGATAGCTATGGATTCAGAGAGCATTCACGAAACGTACACATGATTCAATCAACTCGGCTTTGTGCCTCAACAAAGGCCAACCGCTGGGGCGTGAGCCAATATTCGAAAAGCCTGGTGCAGATCATAAGCCCAACATTTTTCCGAATGCTCATGCATTTCGCTCAGCCCTTCACGAATTATCACGGAAACGGTTCCACAAGCGCGGTTCAGCAGCCATATCGCTATGCGCTCCGAGGCTCTGTCTGAGTATACGTTGTTGATTTGGTCGAATTGGGAAGCCATCGAAGTCCGGAGTGAGAAATCCTCGTCACAGAACGTCTGTGACGATTACCGGGGGAACAGTGCGTATCGTGATCCTTTCGAGCAATTATGTTCAGTACCTTGAGTTTTTGTTTCTGCGAGGGCACTCCTCACGTATCCAAACGCGACATGTTTCCATTTTGCCACTCGTCGAATCGCCCCAGCACAGTGTCAATCTCTGTTCCGCACTTCGAGGAAATTCTCGCCACGAGGGGCATCAGATGGAGGTACCGCCCCAGGCATCCTCGAGTGTCGCTACGCTATTGGCGCCACAGCTCCCGGCTGCTCGACTCCAGTTTTGCTCGATGGATGTGAGGCCAACAATAATTTCCGTGACGATTCCCGCATGCGGACATTATCCGCCATGATATTGCGCCGGCCGATTCCGATTTACATTTAAATGGAGCGAAAAAGAATTTCCCTCGTCACAGAGGGAATTTATTTTCCAAGATTCCGTTCGCGGGTACAATCGGCAGCAGAGTCTCCAAAATTCGTGTTCTTAATGATTCATGCGCTCAAAACGGTCCGCCTCCCTTCATACTCCTCGCCCTTCTCCCGGTCGAGCGAGCCTCTTTGCCGCGCTCACGGTCCCCGAACCAAGCACAGCAAAGCTCAGGGAGCAGCAGGGATTGCAGGAAGGCAGCGTTAATATGTACGCGTTGAATCCTCCTGCTCCCTCGCACGGGTCTGAGAGAGAGGCTTCCAGCGGGCCAAGCCTCTACTGCAACAGCTCGTAATCACAACGGGGCGCAATTCGATCAATCGATTGAAGCGACACAGGCCGAACCTTCAATCAGCATTGATCGGCGTTTATTTCATGATGTCAAACTGTGAGGATGTTTGTCCTCGATTGTACTTGGCGAGGGCGCACGACTTCGCAGCTGATGACAGCCCCAGAAGTCATTTTGCGATGAGACTGAGTATGACAAGCATCAAAAAAACTCGAAAACGACCATCCTCGACGAATAGCTGTTCGCTGACTGGATTCTTGTACGCCAGCATCGGCCTTCATCACAGCTCTAGGAACAAGCTGCGTATCCAATACGCGACGCTAGTGATCTGGCTCTTCATTCATATTTTGGGCGTCTATTCGGAGGTGAAATGGTGCCACCAAGAACTTCAAGACGCTCGAACGGGCAGTTCCTCGCTCTTCTGCATCTTCGTGGGGGACTGTCTCTTCATTGGATGTACGATTTGTTCTTATGCCCAAATCATTCGTTTTCATCATCAACTAGGAATACTCCTCCATCCGAACGGGAGACCGCTCAGTGAGATTTCAATGCAAGTCCTCCTTGGCATTCCTTCTCTCTCCATAGGGATGCGCAAAATATTATCTGATGGCAGCTTGGAGTCCTTGTCGAAAGAAATTTATTTCGCTCTGCTACAACTTAATACTGTAGTGTTTTTCATCGTTTCGAACGACGTTCTTGCCAACCTCGAGACTCCGCTGAAGCACATGCTTTCATACTCGGAGGATATTGACGTCGATCAAGAGAAAGTTCGGAGCAGGAAATGGGAGTATCGAGATCGCATCAAAACAGTTAACAAAATATTTTCGTGGACATGGGCGACGAATCATGTGCACCCGCTCGTCGCGGCCGTCTTCATCGTGAGTGAGGTGATGAACGAAGACATGGGCCGAGTAGATCAAGTCTTCGTGATGATGCTCGGAGTCTCCCACCTGGTGCGACTCTTCCAGCTAGCCTGGAAGAGCTCAAGTCTGAAGAAGACCTGCTTGGAAGTTGAAGGAAGATTTCTAAACCGGATCCAGACCCATGCTGAAGGTAGGGGGGCCGCTAAGAGAATGTTCCCCGTTATCGCCTTCCGCGAGGAATGGGATAGTCTGCAGAACGGATGTTTCCCCCTCGGAATTGAATGCTATTTCAGCTTCCTGGCCACTAGTGTAACCTTCACTGCAGCCATCTTACAATTCGACCACCGAATCACAAGGAAGATCGGCGATAGCGTTCGGCATTCTCGGTGAAGCCGAGCGAGATTAATGAAGCTTCGGTCCGGAAGTGATTTCCTCTCAATCATTTCCCACCTGCGTCTCTAGTCATCGACGAAGTCCCAAGCGGAGATGTTCGTCCGGACAGAACGCCGTGCGTTGACTTGTTACAGCGCGTCGTTTCGCAGAACTGGTTCTGGGTTCCTGATAATGCCGGGAAACCCATTCTCGTCACAGGTTTTGAGACCTGTTAGAGGGTTCCGTGCGGTAGCGTACCGTCGAGCGCGGGGGAGTTTCGGTCCGCCCTGGGCATCGAGGCTGTGGGGGCATCTCGAAGTTCCTTCCGCCTTGACATGCTTGTGAGCGGACCGCGCTCACACATTATGTGAGATAGTCCGTCCTCCCAGGACTGAGTTCCGTGAAAGTTTGTAAGGGAATGCGCACTCAAACTGAATTCTGCTCTCTCAAATAACTCCAATCATGGGCTCAGTGGGATGTGAGGGTTCTTCAGGGGCGTAGCTGGGCGAAGTGCGGCTCGGGGTGGAACTTGTAGATCTCGAGGATTTCGCCGAGAAGGTCCGGAACATAAGAGAACCTACATCAGTGAAACAGGTGCAATAATCCCTGGGTCTATGTGGGCATCTCCGAGCTTTTATCGAAGACTACGCGAAGATTCCAAGACCATTGACGAAGCTGTTTCTCGAAGATGCGAGGTTTCAATGGTGTCCAGAACATAAGGACGCATTTGATTTCCTGAAAACGAAAATCACGGAAAACCCGATACTGACTTCACCGGATTTCGAGAAACCATTTGTTCTGACAACCGATGCCTCTGATATGGGAACAGGAGCAGTTCTCACTCAGAATCTCAATGGGAATGAACAAGCAATCGGTTATCATTCATACACGTTTAGCAAGCCCGAACGGAATTATTCAACATCGGAGAAGGAGATGTTGCCGGTCTTGAAAGCAGTGCATTATTTCAGAACCTACTTGGAAGGTCAGAAGTTCTACTTGCACACTTAGACCACAGTGCATTGGAGGAACTTCTCACCACAAAAGAGCCCAAAGAAGAACGGCCCGGTGGATCCATAAAATGGCTGAGTTGGATTTTGTCGTAGTGCAGAGGCCATGCCGACGCCTTGTCTCGCTTGCCACAAGACTCGGACCGCGTTCCGTGTTTGGGTGAACTAACCCAGCCGAGTAAAATCTTCGTGCCGCCAGGCTCGAGGAAGGAGATTCTCGAAGGATACCACGACAGTCCTGATCAAGGCGGTCACGATGGCATCTGGAGGACGTACTTGAAAGTTTCGAAACGGTTCACGTGGCCAAATTTGCGAAACGAAGTGACTGAGTGTGTGAAGTCATGCAAAACCTGATAGCTGTGCAAGGCGAAGTTCAGACCGAGAGGTGATAGGTTGTGTTCACGATCTAACGAGGTTCCTCCGATGCATAGGGTTCTCCTCGTTTTTGCAGAATTGTCGAAGAAGAGTGGCCCGGGTACACACACCCGTGCTTTCTTGGTCGCTATATTGCGGATTCCGTGGACAGCGGGACCCGTTGTCAACAATGCCCTGGGGATGCAGGGCACCGATGGGAGTCATCTCGTTGTGGATGAACACGTGTTTCGCGGCGACTATAGCCAGAGGCCAGAATGTGCAAGCGGTTATTTCGTTGTTGAGCAACAGGGTTTTCGATCACTCGAAGAAGATCGTTTCCGACCATGCCGAGGTGTTTCAAAGTACAAGATTGCACGAATGGGCTGCGGGACGAAGAATAGAAATCGTCGTTAGCAGCCCGTATAACCAAAAATCTAACAGTTTGGCAGAACGGCCAATTGGAGATTTGAGGATGTTCATATCAATGTATCCAGGACATCGTCAGGGCTGGAAAGGCTGTCTGGAAGCCGCAAGAAGACACCACAATCGCTCTTTCTGTAGCACGATTGGTTGCTCTCCTGGTTTTGCCGTGAGTGGGAATCCGTCGTATCTGCCTGCCGACGATCGTCTCGGAATCAGGAGTTCTGTACGTTTGAGAGAAAAGAAAGACTCGGCACTCAAGGAAGATGGAAGTAGGTCGGAACAAGCTAAGAATTTCAATCGACGTCATGGAGCCAAGCTTCCGTGTGTCACGGTTGGCGATTAGGTACTCGTTCGAAGAGATGGTAGTAAGCAGAACATCACGTTTTGTGGTCCTTCCCGTGTGGAAGCCATTCAGGTGAATAAAGGGTACTGAGAGGGATCACCCACATCGACGGTTCCGAAATGGAAACGGCTGCCATCAAGAACCATCATTGTAGAATTTGCAAAAGTAAAAGACTCAGAATCGGAGGAAACACTTCGAATACAGAACCAACTGATACCGGTTCTCGACCGGGACAAATACCTAGGAATCACGCTCTGAAGCGAGAAAAATTACCTCCAGGAACAGGAAAAGATCTGGGAGGAAAAAGCAGAGAAAGTGATCAGACAAATGCACGCCAAGTCGCTGTGGAGATTCAACAGGTTTGAAGTCACAAAGATCCAATGGAAAAGCACACCAGTCCCAGCACTAACGTATGTAAACTCGGTTACAACCATGCCCGTCAAATTGCGGAAACGGCTCGAAAACCTGCAACGCGAGGCAGGACGGTGGGCCTTGAGACAACCAAACGCGAACACCGCCGTCGAATTCATAGACGGAGAACTAGGATGGTCACCCTTCGAGGCACGCGTAACGAAAGCGAAACTCATGTACTCTGCCAGAATAAGCGAAATGAATGAAGCCAGGTGGCCAAAAGCGATCCATACCATGCTGGAGATCACAAAGACGCAAACCTCATTGAAGAAAAGAATCAACCAAGTTAAGAAACGATACAAATGCCAGGAATTGAAAGAACTATCAACCAGCGAGGCAAGGATGGGTCTCAGAAGCTACAAGAAATATGTGGAAGACACGCTGAATAACAAGCTGGATAAGGAATGGCGAAAGGGTATGTCGGAAAAGAGAACGCTTGACCGATATCGCAATTTCAAAAAAGCTCGAGGAAATATCGAACACATATATGATAACAGTAGAGGCAGTCGACTGCTCGCGAACGCCAGAGCGGGATGTCTACAGACTAGGAAATATACGTCAAGATACATAGACATCGAAGCGATCTGCCGACGGTGTGGAAGGGAGGACGAAACTATGGAACATGTGCTTCTTGAATGCGAAGAAATCCCAGATGCTGAGTGTACAATACAGAAAAGACTAGGACTACACGAAGAGAGCACACCAAGAATGATATTCGACACCAAGAGAATGCTTGAGAAGTGGGAACGGAAAAACGACCCAGACCGTATGCCCGAGAAAAAATAATAACCGCACCGTCGACCAGCTGAGTCATCGCCCGTATTAAGGGTCTTCAGCTATATTTGGAATAAAAATACGGCATGAAGATGGTCAACAAACAATCAATCAACGTGATTAAATTCCATCCCAGGGGGGAAGAATTCCGTGGGGGGAAGAGTACCGACAGTATATAGTTATATTCGAGAAATAAAGAAGTCAGTCTTCACATAGCCTGCCTATAGTTCGTCACTGTAGTCATCGAAAAGAGCTTTCCAGAAATTTGTCGTTTTACGCTCCCGCCCGGCGGTTCCCGAGTTAAAACGATTAATTTTAGTAGATTTGGATCTAGGTAACTGAAGAGGCTGGAAACTTCAGGAATACGTTCTTTCACATAGGGAACACGATCCTGTTGTTCTAAGGAAAATCCATAGAGGTCGGGCACCTAACCGGCTGAACCAGTGATCCTCAAAGGGGGTGCAAGTGCGGTGTGGATCATTTTGAACCCGGATACATTCAGAGCCCAGGGACGATTTGAGCTCGAAGACGTTTTGAGCCCGGAAACGATTGGAGCCCGAAGACATCCTGAGCCCAGCCTCCATGCAGAGAGTTCCAAGATTTTTTTCGAGCTGGAATTTGTCAACCGTTTAGTGGGTAATTCCGGACCTTCTTTCGATAAGAGGGACAAGGTTCTGCGTGGATCGGAGGGCTCTAGCATCTCCTTCGTGACGTCTGCTGAGCATTTTATTTACACGTTTGCTCGGTGGTATGATTCGAACGTTGACCAACCTAGCAGAAACGTCTCTGTTTACGCAATGCCATGTACCTTCATTGACTCCATATTTGTTTCTCTGTCTGAGCTTTGCGAACATAAAATCCTCCAGCGAGCGGACGGCCGTCGTGAATTGTATGAGGAAGCGTATATTTTCCATGTAAATTTCCGAGACGGGGGACTCGGAAAATGATTTGAGACCCGGAAATCCATATTCGACTTGGAAAACGGAGATCCATCATAAACGGACGCTTCCAGCCCCCGGAAATCATCCGGTAAACAGCGGGCCTCCGTTCCCTGAGTCAAATATTGAGGCAGATACATTCCAAGAGCTGCGCTCAAGAGTTACATCGGAAGAGATGGAGAGAGATCTCTCCCTGATGTCAACGATTTCATTGGTCTTCCTGAAAAGTCTGTGGGCGCTCATCTCCTCTGGAGGGTCTTTCACCACGGAGCTGGTGAGTTAATGAGAGAACTTCTCGCAAAAACCTGCGAAATTCTTCCCTTGGACGATGGCAGGCTCATCTTGAAGACTCCCCAGTTCGCGAAATTCCAGCTTCCGTCAACCTTTTATACATATTTTCTTATCTTACTTTCTTTCTTTCTAAACTTTCTTATCAAGAACGCCCAGAGCGGATGGAGCTCCAGACAATCTTCGCGATTCCCCCTTCGTCGTCATCTGAAGAGCTTGGTTTTGAGTCGCTTCGGGCGGGCCCGGCTTATTTGAACGAAAGCAAAACGGCTGGAGGCTGCGGTGTTCTCCGAACCGGTAGAACATTTCGGGAAATTTCTCCTGAGGCTGCTCCAGGGTTTTTTGTTTGTACTGTTTGTGTTCCGGTGGGCATCAACTGAAGATGGCATTAGAGTACGTGAACTCCACACGCGACAAGCCGCTGCTTTGCGTAAACGGCTACGTTAACCGAAAGCCAACAACTCCCCATGCAACGACTTGACGATGCGCGGACAAGACCTGCGACGTACGCGTAACCACAGCAGGGGGTAAGTATTTCACTCAAATATTATTCATTATCATGGTGATCACAATCATCGAATAATTATCCCATGATCACTGAATGTATGGAGCAGGGAAACAAAGAAAGAGTGTGTATGACGAGCTTTCCAAGATTTTGCTCTGTCGGGGCGTGTTTGGGACCTCTGGCTGCGAACCCAGAATTCTTCGTCCCGATGCTGTCCCTCATACCGCTCCGCGATCCTTGGAGCACAAGTCTAGCTCTCGATCGTCAAGAGTACAGAGTGTCGATGGGAGGACGAAGTGGAATGCAGTCGCTTTCTGCATCTCCATCTTGAGGGTCTGGACCTGCAGCAAGGTTGACCTCCGGTGCCAGACGCCTGCGAGATCTGCTTCGGAATTCGCCCGAGGAGGATAAGAAGTCAATTTCGGAGTTGCCGACTGCTGGTATCGGTACAGCCAGCTCAACTACCAGCTCACAACGCCGACAATCAGACCACTCGAATCTGCAGTCGTGGAACCGCGCATCAGATGAAACGAATGTCACAAGAGATCGATTCGTGTACCATCGATACCCCCAACTGAGGAAGGATGCTTATCGTAATGCGAGTTTTTTTAGGCAGAACGGGAGCACTCCCACAATCCGGAAATCTCGATGTGCGTCGGCAGTCAAGTCATCTGAGAGACTCGGCCATCCGAGAAACGTGGGTGCACTCGATGGCTGTTGTTGCAGAAGTTGTTGGGGACAACAGTTCATCCGCGGTATACGGGAGGATGCCGAGCGCGCAGCTTCTCCGGCAACAGGTTACGTGCGCGGTGCGCACCCATTCGCCTGAAATCCTATTGGCCTGAAAACCCATTCGCCTGGAAACCCATTCGCTTGAAAACCCATTCGCCTGAAAACCCATTGGCCCGAATTCTTCGAGAGCTTTCTAAGCGAGACCGAAGCTTCTACGCGCAGCGCGGAGCAGTCGCGCTATCAAGCGGCATCTCGTTCCCTCCAGATAGATTGCTCTACATGACAATGACCAGGATGGTATGCTTCATTCTATCACTGAAAGTCTTAATTATAATTTCACACTGTTATTCACCGTGCAAACCTACAATTGTATCATGTTCCCTGTAGTTCCATGGAACACTACAGCCGTAACATTAATTCGAATCTCACACTCGTGCAGAGGATCGGGAGTTTACCTACGAGCGGACATCGATTTCCGAATCGCCCAAATCCATTTCCAGAGCACTCTTAAGTTCCAATCCCAATTTTCCGAGAGTTCGAAATCCCGAAGTCCGGAAATTCGTGTCTATTTGTCTACCTGTCTGCGGGATCAGCGCTGCGCCTAGAAGCCTTGCTAGCCCAGAGAGTACTCTCTGAATTTTCGGGCAAGCCGGTTTTCAGGTCAATGGGTTTTCAGGCCAATGGGTATTCAGGCGATTAGGATTTCAGGCCAATGGGCTGTAATCACGTGCGCGCAAACGTGCCGAGCCCATAGTTCCGACGGATGCGCCGCGGCGCGAGTTTCTAATAATCCCGGATGGTTTGAAGGCAATTTTGGAACTAAACGATGGGAATGGAAAATTACCACTGATCCTCTTGTGGAACGATGTTGTCGAACAAGGTGACCAACAAGAACGGAGCGTTCCTCCTTCATGACTCCGGTGAGGGCGACACCGAAAGGCTCATCATATACGCAACATCTGAGAATGTGAACCTCCTCAAAGATAGTGTCGAATGGCTGGTGGACGGTACCATCAAGGTCTGTACCTCGATATTCTATCAGCTCTACACCATACATGTGAGATTATTGGCTGGCAAAGTGGTGCCAGTTCTCTTTGGTTTCCTGCACGGAAAATCTTCCTCGGTATACCGCAGACTGCTGAACAGAGTCAGTGCCGTGATAGATTAAGGAGCTAGAGAGCTTCTACCTAACGGCCCAAATCATTGGGTGCGATTTCCACTCCAACCAGTGCATCCGGAAGCATGTACGGAGGGAAGGCATTCTCCGAGATGAGTACCTCCAGGACCACGATTTCGCACTTCACGTCCGCATATTCGCTGCACTGGCGTTCGTACCGATTTCTGAGATCCGCGCTGCTCTCGTGGAGCTCCTCGCTTCCGATCTCGTACGTAAGAACAATTATATACTGACCAACTTCGTCAACTATTTCGAAACCACGTGGATCGGTCGCGATTGGAATGTTGCTCATATGAAAGCAACATGGTGGAATGCCTACACGCCAACATTGGCCGGTTTGGCCCGGACCAATAACGAGGTGGAAGCATGGCATTCTGCTTTCGCCGAAAGAGTGAGAACCAGTCATCCTCCTTTCTCCACGCTTATACGGAGAGTCAAAGAAGAACAGGGCCTCACAGAGTTCTGCATCGGTAACTGATAGGACAGGATGTCGTAGGGTTTTGGAGGTGGAGGATCGAAGGTGTGGAGCACCAGCTCAGTCGACAACAAGAGCGACAACGCAAGAGACGTGTAGAGTGGAGGGCTCTGTGCCACCGAGAACTTTATTCGAAAAAGAGGGTCCTCATGAAACCGTCGCCCACAACATATCTTTCGAATGAGGCGCAGTGATCCAGAAATGTGATCCGATTCGTAATAAATAATAAGGTTAGAACAGGGTTCCATTGCCATTCATTCGTGAGCTCAGTGTGCTAGCGGCTGCTGTTGGTGTTGGATGAAATACGCGATCCGTACCTCGTCGGTTCCATGGAGTATTCTATAGGGAACTTCAGGAGAGAGATCGAGCTCCTTAAAAGATCGTTTCGCTACTCTCATGGGATACTCGCTCGCCCTCTATCAGTAATAAACTCAATATCAGCGCTAAATCAACTGTATCGTCCTTCGTGGTGCGCTCCCATTTTGATATACAAGTTTCAAGTTCGCTTCCCAATTCGACCAAATCAACAACGTATACTCAGACAGAGCCTCGGAGCGCATAGCGATATGGCTGCTGAACCGCGCTTGTGGAACCGTTTCCGTGATAATTCGTGAAGGGCTGAGCGAAATGCATGAGCATTCGGAAAAATGTTAGGCTTATGATCTGCACCAGGCTTTTCGAATATTGGCTCACGCCCCAGCGGTTGGCCTTTGTTGAGGCACAAAGCCGAGTTGATTGAATCATGTGTACGTTTCGTGAATGCTCTCTGAATCCATAGCTATCGGCGGGTTGAATTCAGTCTGGAAACCAGTGGATCGTTGTTCAGAGGGATATACTGTCGCGGACGCCGCTGCCGAGTCAATAAACTAATGGGTGCGTGCAGGAGTTCTGAGCGCTAAACTTTGAGACCTCATAACTCCTTTTCCAGAAGTCGCAGATGATGGAGCGCTCAAAGTACGCGGAATTTGGTCAGCTTCCAGATGTTGTCGATTTCGTTCTGATCCATGAAACGGCCTGCCAACACCGACGGTGTCGCTGAGAGGGTCGAAAATCGGAGTATCGCGATTTTCCTATTCCGGCGAAACAAAGATTATGACCCCCTGCTTTCAAAAAAGAATGGGCGATCTGGCCGCTGCCAAGCGGAGATATCTGTCACAGAAGTTTCGATTTTCAGCCCTCTCGATCTCTGCTGAGTGAATAGGTAAAATATCGGCCTTCTCCAAAAAGGCTCCATCTCCCCCAAAGAAAGAGCCAGTTTCAGATACTGCATAGCACATCTAATTGCCGGGTTCAAGGTTTCGAAAACATGTCATAAGATCCGGTTTCAGGCTTTCAATGAGTTTCCAGGAAAAATCGTGCTGGTGGCAGCCATGGGGCGACTGCAAGCGAAACTGAAGATTGTGATTCCAGCTCGCAATTTGAAGCTATGGGTGGAGCGCCGAAAATTGGTTCAGATGACATGTTTTCGAAGCTTTGAGCCCGGCCATAAGATGCGCCATGCGGCATCTCAAATTGGCTGGTCTTCGGGTGGGGAGGAAGCATTTTTTGAGAGAGCCCATATTTTTTCTATTTACTCATTATCTATCGAGAGGGCTAAAAATGGAAACTTCCGAGGCCGATATCTCCGCTTGGCAGCAACCGAATCGCTCATTTTTTTTAAACAGCTTGATTCTCGACGAACTTCATGATTCCTGAGAGAAAGCGGGGGTCAAAGCTTTAGTTTTGCCGGAATCGGAAAATCGCGATTTTCCGATTTTCGACTCTTTCAGTGGAGCCGTCGCTGTTGGCAGGCCGATTGTTAAATCAGATCAAATTGACAGCCTCTGGGAGCTGACTGAATTCCGCATATTTTGAGTTTTCATAATCTTTCTGCCACTCCCGGGAGCGGAGTGATGAGCTGTCAAAGTTTAGGGCTCAGAACTTTTGCACGCACCCATCATGTATATAACGTGTGTCTGCTCATAAGATAACGATTCTGTCCGAGCCGACTCGTATACTTCCCGCTATGTCATTCTTTGGGGCCGAAAAGAAGGACTCATTGATTGGCACAGTCGATACTGGATCTGAACGAGAGAATACGGAAGCTGGGGGTGAGCTTTAACACGAGCCCATCCTCACTCGATACACGGCGATCTCGGAGAAGCTGGCTGAGACACGGTCGCATGTCCAGCGTCGCAGGATGCACCTGCACCTTCAGCTTCAGTTCTCTTCAACCTACAGAGTCTCCTTGGCACATTTACGCACACCTCGGAGGCTGAGTTCACCTTTGATACCTGGTTTTATCACATCAAGCCGACTCTGGCGTCGTCCATCACAGACGAGCGTCTGCGAGTTCAGATTCTGTTGAAGTGTCTCGCAGAGAACGGATACCGTCGTCTCCGCTACTGAATTCCACCAGAACTTCTCGAGCTCCCTGAGCTTCCGAAGACCACATTTGGTTCTTCTCAGTGGACATCATTTTCCGGAGTCCGGAATCCGCCGCGGACCGACCGGTCTGGAATCTGAATTTTCGGACCAGCTGGTCCGATGAATCAATTCCCGGACTGGCCAGCTCGATAAATCATTTTTATTAGTCTTATGGTCCGGAAAGTGATTTCCCGTAGGGAGAGACACTGTTGTGGGATTCCTCACCGCTTCAGCCCTGATTCTGCTGAACCGAACATCCTCCCCTGAAACATTCAGCACCGCACTGCTGGTCGGATCGAGTCGGACAGCCAAGTCCGGAAAATCATCCACCCCAGACCGATGATTTATCGGATTGACGGGTCCGATGAATGACCAGGCCGATCATTCATCGGACCAGTCAGTCTGATAAATAATTTGCCCGGGTCCTATGGTCCGGAAAGTGATTTTCCGCAGGGGTGATTCCGGGACCAATCTGACCATACTTCTCCAATTCTGGAGGAGTGATCCTGGGACCAATCTGAGCATTCTGTTCCGAACCTGGAGGGATGATTCTGGGATCGATCTGACCAGACTTCTCCAAACCTAGAGGGGGGATTCTGGGACAAATCTGGCCATATTTCTCCCAACCTGGAAGGGTGATTCCGGGTTAATCTGACCATGCTTCCCTTAAACTGGAGGGGCGATTTCAGGGCCAATATGATCATACTTTCCCGAACCTGGATGGGTTATTCCGGGACCAATCTGACCATACTTCTCCAATTCTGGAGGGGTGATTCTGGGACCAATCTGACCATACGTCTCCAAATCTGGAGGGTTGATTCCAGGCTCAATCTGACCAAACTTTTTCAAACCTGGAGGAGCGATTCTGGGACCAATCTGACCATCCTTCTCCGAATCTGGGGGGGGTGATTCCGAGACCAATCTGACCATACTTCCCCGAGTCTGGAGGGCTGATTCCGGGACCAATCTGACCATACTTCTCCCAACCTGGGAGGGTGATTCCGGGTTAATCTGACCATACTTCTCTGAAACTGGAGGGGCGATTTCAGGGCCAATATGACCAAACTTTTCCGAACCTGGATGGGTCATTCCGAGACCAATCTGACCATACTTCTCCAATTCTGGAGGGGTGATTCTGGGACCAATCTGACCATACGTCTGTTGAGCTGACGTAGCAAAAACTGCTCATGATCAGTCTTCGTTATCCAGACAGTATATATATAGGTGTGGAAATAAATATACTTCACTTCGTCCCACCACTAGTCCACGTGTGCTTCGTCTCTCACCCTGTCTAGCCAGTTACCATCTGGGATAGGGTAACTCATCAAGTTATGGGCCCAGGACACCCAAAAGGGTAAGAAGGTGATTACCAAGAAGTAGTTTTCGAGGACGCTTCCGAAGAAGCTCACGTGAGGAGAGCGGGGGACATGTCACAGGTCGAGATCGTGGCGTCGTCTGGCGCAGGAGACGTACAGAACGTTGCCGTGTCAAGTTCGTTCGAGAAATCAAAGGGAGCATGCAACTACCTCGACTGGAATTTCGCCATGGAGGCGCATTTGTTCAATTGCAATCTGTGGGACTTCGTTGACGGCACAAGGACAAACGAGCGTCACGAAAAGAGGGCGAAAGGAGCCATCGTGTCAGGTATCATGAGCAATCTGTTCTCATCCATACGGGACAAGAAGACCGGAAAGGAAATCTGGGATGAACTTGAAAAAATGTACCAGCCGAGGGGTCTTTATAGAGATGTAGCTTTGCTAGATGAACTAGACCACTTGGCTAGACAATGGCCTAAACTGTCAGAAAAAGCCGACCAAGCAATCCAGAAACTAAACGCGAAAGCACTTTGGAGCTTCGACCGATTCGAAGTCTCCAAAATACTCCGGAAAGCTACGGCAGTCCCGCAGCTCACATACTGCAATGCAGTGATTACCATGCCAAAAAGACTGAGAAACCACATAAAAGTCAGGCAGAGAGACGCGGTAAGATGGGCTCTTGGCATACCGCACTCCACTATAGCGAAGGAGTTCATTGAGGGAGAACTCGGATGGAGCTCCTTCGATGCCAGAGAAACCATGAGCAAAGTGATGTTTCTCGAGAGGATAAAACAAATTGATCCACATAGAACTCGCCAAAACCAAAATCCAATAGTCAACGAAAGGCTGGGACTGTGGGATCGAGAGCTATGAATCATCGCCATATCGACAACCTTCCCGGGACTCTTCAAATATGAACCAAAATCAAGCATTCCAACCAATTTTGTGCTCAAGCCCGGAATGATCACTCTGCTTACTGCTTCGTTCACCGCGAGAGCCTCTTGCGCACAAAGCTCGAAGGTCGCCTTGATGTCAGCGGCCGGAAAGAGGGGTAGGGAAGCGAAAGCTAGGAACTTTTCGAGCTCCTGGCCTGGGCGCCGAATTTCCCGTGAGAGACCGACTTCACGTGAGCTTGCGTGCTTCACCATGCACTGAGCATAGTGAAAGAGGCATCCGTATACACGGGCACGAACGAACTCGTCGTGCACCGCTGCCCTCATCGCTCCATCCCTATCTCCCATATACCGGAGGATGCTAAGTGCTGGCTGCAGAATCTTGAGACGCTGGAACACCTCTGAGTAGGCTTCTGTCGAGCGGTTCATCATCAGGGCGCATGCGACCATTCCTACCTTCAAATGTAATCGAAGTTACTGGGCAGCGCTCTTTGGCAGTGGGCTTCAAGAACTTCTCAGGCTGGAAGAAGACAGAAACGGTGGACAGAGAAACGAAACTGTGCTTACATGGTCACCATAACAGTTGCCATGTATGGTGAAGAGCTGATAACATAGGCTTCTGGGCACTACTATATAGGTGGCGTCCGCATGAAGCGTATATAGCGATGAATGGCATAGAAGATCGAGTTGGCGTCTCGTCGTCAGGACGACGCTGTCTTGCCTTGAACATCTTAAACTTGTGATGCGTTCTCCGTCCATTGTTGTCGTGTATCCCCGAATCTCGCTGGAAATCAGTGCCTCGTGAAGATCTTGCAAATTGGTCACATTACGAGACCTGACAGCCGCTGATTGGCGGCGAGCGGTCCGGTTGTGCTCCACAGGTACAATCTCAGTGGCTGCCTCCATCGGGAGTCTAGAAGCGGAGAACAGAGGAGACTTCGTTCCGCGAGGATAGCGTCCATGGGTGACAATGAGGAGTTTACTTTGAGTGCCCGCAACCAGTCACCTCTGGCCGTCCGAACGCTACGTCCGTATCCGTTGGCTTCAGGGAAATGGTTGTGTCGGCCGTTGATGTATGCTATCTGTCTATCGTTCCGGATCTTGCCCCTAACTGGGCACTTGACGTCCCTCCTGCAACCGGTTACTCTGGTTTGAATCTCATTCAGGCCGAGAGCTCGCGAACTTTCCTTTCGATCCGTGATCGTGTTCTATATCAAATAATCCATCAAATTCCACATGGTGGACCAAGCTGGACGGGGATCAGTACTGACGTGAACAGCTCTTTGCACTTCACGTATTGTTCCCTTCCGTCGGCCGTTTCTTTATCTCGGTAGAAAAAAAAGTCAGAGACGCCCTCTGCGTCTCCCACTCTGTAGGAACCCCCAGTATCACACCAAACTTTCTTGCCAAATTGAATGGCATCGCAAGAACTCAGGTATTCCCCTGCTCGCTCCATTTTCAAACGGATGGGACTCCGTTCCAACAGGAACATTCCACCGACGAGTCCCGCTAACCGCCAAAACTGCGCCGCGCATCCCGCTCCCATTTGGACACACGGCAGGCGTGAGCTCAGAGATTCTATGGGGGCTTCTTCTATAATTTTCCTTTATCGGATTCCATTTGTGCTCGGCTGATGGACGATCGGTGCATTTGCGATTCCCTCCTGATAATTTCTTCTTCCGAATATGACCGAATCTCTCACTTTATGGCCTTCTGACATCGTGTAGAACATTACTCGTAACTTCACTATGATGACATCAGATAGCTGCATGTCAATGCGGGGGATTGCAGAAATTCCAGACCATCTGAAAATTATGAACTATCTCTGTACCGGACTACTCTCAATTATATCTTGCCGCCGACGGACCCGAGATAGCACCGCAGGCCTATCTAGCTTGAGCTCATCATCCTCAATGAGAGTCACCCATTTATCTTGAGTGAATCGACTTCGTTCTGATAATCGCCTTTTCATTGGAAATGAGATGGAGCTTCAATTCCTCTCATGGCAGGTTGCTGATGTATGCTGAGTATTCATCGCCCTCGGGAGCGTTTTTTCTCGAATCTCTTATCTCCTTGATCTGGATACAGACGCAAGCTATGAAGATATCACAGCCGCGCTAGAACAGGACAGGAACATGTGTGAATGCATATGAAAAATGCACAAGTGCCTCGGCACACTCGCGTCAGCTTGGACTCGAACCAAATTGCTACCCGCTCGAGGATTGTTTCCGCTCAAATCCGGCGTCCGCCAAAATCGGCTCGTCGCTCAAATTGGACCTCCGCTCAAATCAAGCTGTTGCTCGAATTCAACTCCCGCTGAGATTCGACTCTCGCTCAAATGCGGCCTCTGCTCAAATCTGCTTCCGCTAAATTCACTGGTAACCGCCTTGGGCGAGTTGCTGGAGTTATTCACTGGATAGTCGGTAGAACTCTGAAACAACAGATCTGCAGCTGATGGTAAGATAACGGCTAATGAACAAACGTGTTTATCACTGATAGATACAGTTCCTCACTGTACCGTGTGCCTTTATTCTTATATATACTCATCCCTGGGGAGGGATACTAGTTAACGTCCAATGATGGAACCTGGACCTCGATGTGACTCCACAGAAGGCAAGATCGCAAGCGGTATGTAGTATATGATGGTGAAGAATCAAGATTCGTATGAGTTCTCATGAGCCGACAGTTGAGCAGTACTCGAGAAGAATGAAGCAATCTGTGAATCCAAATTGATCAGGGCCTCGGTCTCGTTGACTTCAACAGTGCAGCAAGTACTCGTCTGACCGATCGCGTGATTCCGTCTCGAGCGGCTCCCAAGAGCCTTCAACATTTTGAATAGCGCACTGTTCGGATGTTCACCTCTTTGATGCCCTCCTCTCTTTCTCCCTCCCCTGCGTCGCCATGTTTTTCGAAAGAATGACCGTGGTCCCAAGAAAAGTGCCGGCTCTGGGCGAGGAGGTCGGATAAAGAACAGCAGTTTGCCGACCATTGGGAGGGCGAGCAGACCGCAGAAGCGCGCGAATTCTCGAATATTGAGCGTTCTGGAAATTTTTCGCGCTGACCCGTGAACAGGAACGCGGTCAAGTGCTCTTAACCCAAAGTTCAGTCAAGGGAGTATCCCTCGAATGGAGCAGTGCAGTGTTCTCAGACAGCATCCGATCATGCGAGGGGAGTTATTTCGATCACTTCATGTTAAAGGGGAAATTCGTCTTCAGGGGTACACTAGCTGAAGGCTCCGTGCACAGGCAGTTTCACCTCGCGGACTCTGATACGGCAGCAATGAGAAGATCGCACGGCGAATGGATTCGAGACCATGGAATGCCTCACTGACATCCCAATGAGCGAGGAGAAGCATTCGGAGATTTTCCAACTCTTTTATTCGGTCATGCGGGGAGTACAAGTACAGATACGAGCAGCTTAACTTGTCCCCCTTCACAAGGCAAGAAGGAACCAGCGGTGAATGTCCCCGAACGACACTTCCAATGTGAACTGTTCTTCAGAGTAATCATGATTCATCTTGTGTCCTCAGCCATGGAATGCTATTGATTGTTTTTCACATGAATTGCATCAAGCCTCTCCAACGAATATCTCGGTTCGGACGCGGATCAGATCCAACTTCTCCTCACGAAATATTGCAATGAAAGACATGAGTTATAGAGTGGGAAACGCCGAATCATCTCCAATCACGGGCTTACTGAGCTTTTTATTTTGGCGAGTTCAGCACTTTGGACCTCTGTTTCAGCATATGACCGTACATTTGCGGGAAACCTGGTAGGTAGGTCAGCATGCCGAATATCATGAACAGGTGGTAGTCGAAAGAAACGTTGTACTTGTTCGGCATATTGTAAGTCAGTAGTCCCTTTCTCTTGATGTGAGGCAGCGCTGAATACATCGAGAGCAGTTCTCCCTGGAATCAAGGCATTGATTCGAAACAAGATGCCAAAGACACAGCACTCAAAGTGTGAATCTATCATAAAAATTAGCAATGGCGGCATCTACATTGAAACTCACCGACACTCCTGTGGGATATAGGATCAAGAAGAACGAGTATCTGCACCAGATGAGGATGGATGGACATGCGTCATACAGAGCAAGAACGTAGAACAAGTAGCGCGTGATTTCGGCAATACACCAAGCTACCAAGAGCATGGGTGAACCTAGAAGAGAATGTGCTCGCATGTTGTGATAAGTTCGGGTGCTCCACTTGGGCGAGCCGTTCATAGGACGGAAGATTCATCGATGAAACCTTACCTATCTGGGCCCTTGACTCTGGAACGAGGATCAGGACTCCCCAGTGAACGACAACACGCGAGAGGATCTGAGCGAAGGTCAAGAACGGGTTCGATCTGGAAATTATTCTTTCGGATTCAGGTCAGGCGACGAAAAACGAATCTACCAGCAGGAATGTCACCCTAGAGCTCGGCTTCCGCTAAATTTACTGACCAGAGCTCCGTTAGCTCCTGATTTAGTGAATTCCTGTCTTACGTCACCGTTTCCGATCGTTCATCGCGAGGCTCGGAATCGACAGCAATTGCATGCTCTCGTAACCAGTGCTTCCACGTACCTCACGAGACCGATGATGCAATGGAGTACCTCGAGGAACCCTGCAGTTTGTGCCAGCCCAAGCTCGAATTCGACATTCTCGAACGCACCCTTGTAGCATTTCTTTTCGTAGAAATAGAGTAGGGTTTTCGCGAGAATGAACGTCCAACTGGAACGAGAAGACAGCTGAAGTGAAAATCATATTCGTTTCTTGTCGTGATCCTGCTGAGTCATGAGGGAGCTCCTCGGTGACCGAAGAACCCATCAACTCTTCGGAGAGCATTTTATTGTGAGTCTTACTCAGCTCGAAGAATTTCTCGTTACAACCGACCCGGATGAGGTGGACTCTCCGTCATAACGGACGCAGTGGTTTACTCGCGGCTTCCGGTCCCGTCCGTAAACGGAATGGGCGATGCGCCCAACGAATGTTCGGACGATGACCTTGTCAAGGTCAGAGCTCAATAATGAGTGGGATGTTGATGAAAAGAGTCCGATATGTTTCATATTTATTCAAAATCTCAATGAGTTATGAACCGTATCAGAAATCAAACAAATCTTGATCCCTGTTGAAGACGAGGCCCGGAGGTCTTGGGAGTATTCTTGAGCATGAACCGAGCAGGTCCGAAATTCTGCAGCGATTAATTGTTTCATCATCGTTCCACTCAGTGGTTCCGAACCCTCTTTCCCCCATGGCCTCTCTACCGTATCTTCACGTGTCTCGGGGCCCCCTTGCTGAAATATGTTCTGGGGTGGAAAGAATGGTATGAAGGGGCCAATCCTCTCCTTCAATCATTTTCGATGAATCGGATAGTTGATACAAATATTTCACCATCAAGATTGAGGACTTTTCGAAAAGAAGGGAGCAGGATATTTTTCCGGCTCCGTGGCCCCCGGGGAAATCGCCATGCCCCGTCGGTGGGCCGAACGGCCCGCGTTGGTAATCTCTGGTCTGACTCTGGGTCCATGCCTCGGAAGTCATTCGATCCGTCGGTAGTTGAGAATGGCAGTCGGTCGGTTCGTCGTAGCGACATTCAGTGATAGAGGGAAATTCAGAGCCGCAAAGCTTCGGGGCGCTTCTCGAAGTCTCAGAAATCATGTTGGCGAGCGGAGGATATTTCAGAGCACAAAAATTGAAATCTCACTCCGTCAGCCTGCTTGCCTTGAACATAGCATCTTCGCGGACCATGGGAGTTATGATCCTTCCCCATGCGTTCACGCTTCCGATTCGCTTCCAGCGGGTTCATGATCACAGGATGAACACCAGCTCAAAAGCTTGACGGTCAAGTAGATATCATTGAAAATTCGAACGAGCTGGGACGCTAGAGAAGCTGACACTTCACTCCTACGACAGCACACTCCAGCAGGTCTCCACACTCGATTGTGCACGGTTCCGCTCGGAATGATGGCGACATCCCTCTGAATATTCAGACGGTTTCTTGAAAATCTCGCGCAGATTCGATTGCCATCGGTATGATCGCGTCGTAGACCCGCACCAATTAGACACCTGATTATAACCTACTGGAGCTGGAGATTGAGAATACCTGGGAGCGATAGAGGTGACACACCTGTGGCGACCAAGACGTCTACTCAGCTGACTTCGCAGAATATCTTTCCGTCAAAGAAGTCGAGTTCTGTTGATTTTCTCCCTACGAAAGTTCGAGTAACTAACCTCACAGTTTGAATAGAATTGTAAAACGTCAAGTATGCCTTCCCGGTAGAGCTTTGCTCTTTCTTTGTCATTTTCAGCGACCGACTGCGTCCACGTCAACAATCACAGAAAACTTTCCTCCGAAGAGCAGGATGCGGCGCCGCGATGGGTACTGAAGGGAAGGGGAAACGGCAATAGGGTCCTGTTAGAGAGGAAATTCGTCTTCAGTGGCACACTAGCTAGAAGGCTCCGTGCACAGGCAGATTCACCTCGCGGACACTGATACGGTAGCAAGGAGAAGACAGCACGGCGTATAGATGAACAGTAGTTTATTCGGGTATGGGGTGTGGTTATATGGGATGTGATTGGGAGAGTATCGAATAAACGGAGTGACGACGAATCACCGTGAGATCCCTTCCCTTCGAGAGTCCAGGCCTTGGAGCACGTAGAAGACGATTACAGCAGCGGTGGGATTCTCTTGGAGTGGAGTGGATTGCTGATAAGTGAAAAATCAGGAGTCAAGGTCAAGGTCACGTCAAGATGGAAAAACTCTTGGAAGAGCTTCGCAAGGAAGTCGAGCAACTCAGGAAGGAAAATATCGAGAGAGCCATCGAAGGCTACAAGGTTAACGCAGGATGGCGTGAGAAGGTGCACGACACATCAAGAGGAGTCAAGGAGTTCGCCGGGGGCTCGGTGGCCGAATCGACCGAGTGGCTGACGGATCTCAAGCTGGCAAGGAAGGCCGCTAAGTGGTCATGGGATTTTGCGGAAGCAGTGCTGTTTAACAAGTTGGTTGGCCCGGCAAAGTATTGGCATCGTGATTTTGGATCGAAGGCGGAAAACTTCGAAGAGTGGGTTCAGGCATTCGAAGAGGCTTACATTCCGAAGGAGAGGAAACGGGACTTAATGGAGGAGCTTTTGCGAAATAATCAAAAGAGGGGAGAAGGTATCGAAATGTACGTGCGGAGGAAAGAAACGATTGCATTGAAGTTGGAATTGAGTCCTGAGGAGACAAAGAGTCAGATTCTGGAAGGTCTGCTGCCGGAGTACCTATTCATGGTTCACGAAATGAGGGGCCGAAGGCATAAAACAACTTCTGACTTAATCAGGGATATGGCTGAAAGCATTGAGATCGAAAGGAAAATAGAAAGGAAGGGTTTTCCGGGGCCAGATCGTCGGGAAAACCGATTCGACGCGGGAGTGACTTGCTATAATTGCAACAAGGAAGGCCATAAGCAGGCGAGATGCCCGAACGGACAGAACAGTCGACAAACGAGTAGATTCACAGTGCCGCCACCGCGAACGAATTCGTACGGCAGATTTCGAGGAGGACCTATGGGGGATTGGCGAAGACAGCCACTGGATGAATTTCGTCGTCGCGAGCAACCAACAGGAAGTGGTCGGTACCACGCGGCGGACAGCGGTAATAGAGAACTGACGTGGCGGGAGTCAACACCCACCAGAAACTCGTCGGGTAGACCAGAACCGATCATTTGCAACCGCTGCAAGCTACGAGGACACGTGGCCGCGGACTGCCGACGAGTCAGGCAGATGGAAGCGGTGGAAGAACGGGCCGATCATGGGTCACCAAGAATCGAGGAGGTAGAGTCAGACATACGTCAATGCAGAGAAGACGAAGTGAGGGAAATCGTTCCAGGGGAAAGCAAAGGTATAAAAGAGGTAAAAGTCAACGGAATTCAGTGGCAAGCGAAGGTGGATACTGAAGCAGATATTAGTGTCATTCCGATGGGAGCAGCCAAGGCACTGAAGCTTGAAGTAGGACCGAGCGCGGTAGCGAAAATTCGAGGAGTAGGAGGAAGATCGTGTACACCGATCGGACAGACACGAGTGCAGCTAGAAGTAGACGGACTAGACAATTTTGCCAGAAGGAGCTCTAGAGGGAGACGAAATTCTGTTGGGCAAAGATCTTTTGGATAACCCAGCACTGGTCACGGTGTACATGGAAGGTCAGGCATGGGGGTTGGAGAATCGAGCGTTCAACGAGATAGCTAAAGTGTTGCCACAGCAGAACAGGAAGGTGAAGTTGACTCTGAAGTCGGAGGTTCGTTTGGAACCAAGAAGCTTGGCGTTAGTTGAGATAGTGACAACTCAAGAAGATGGCGTCCAGCGCGAGGGGCTAATACTTCTAGAAACCACCAACGGGGAAAGGAAGGATAAGGAAATACCACTGGGCGGGCTGTACGAGCTCAGCGAGGACGGAGTGATCATACCTGTAGCGAACCGAGGGAGAACCGAGCTCGTATTGAAGGAAGGTACGGTGATCACAAGGGGAAGAATGATAACCGAAGAAGAAATATTCAAGTTGAAAAGGAAGGTTAAAGCAGCAACCGTAGGACAGGCGGTCAGCAGCGGGACAAGCCAGTCGAAAGAGATCGAAGAAAAGCAAGTCATCGTAGGCTCGAGATTACCGAGGTCAATACACGACAGGCTGGTGACACTGATCAACCGGTATCGGAGTGTCGTGGCAACTTCCATGAGTGAGTTGGGAAATACAACTTGGGCGGAGTTTGATATCGAAGAAGTTGAAGGTAGTCAGCCGGTTAGGAGCAAGCCATATCGATTGTCAGTGGTAGAGAAGGAGGCTCTGAGGGATATTCTCGAACAGATGAAGGGAGCAGGAATGATAATGCCATCGCAGTCAACATATGCCAGCCCGGTTTTACTGGTAAAGGAAGGGGACGGTGGATGGAGAATGGTGATCGACTATCGGAAGCTGAATGCGCAGACGAAGCGACTCAACTATCCGTTGCCACTGATTGATGATGTCTTGGATGATATAGGGGGAAGGGAGACCTATTCAACATTCGATTTGGCATGGGGATACTTCCAGATTCCGATGACACAGAAGGCAAGGGAGAAGGCGGCGTTCGTGACACCGGAGGGGCACTTCGAACCGAAAGTACTGATGATGGGGTTCTGTAATGCACCAGCAAAGTTCCAGGAGCTAATGATGAAGGTGAAGAATACGATTGGATCGCAACAGACATTCCCTTATTTGGATGATCTGATAACTGCAGCGGACACGTATCAAGAGCACCTAGAGAAGATAGAAAATGTCCTGAAGGCACTTCAGCAGGCTGGCTTGACAATTCGTATAGAGAAGTGTAGGTTTTTCATGGAGTCGGTTGAGTTTCTGGGGTTCAGGGTTTCGAAGGACGGAATCAGGCCGGGTAAAAAGAAACTAAACGCAGTCATAGACTACAAAGCACCAACAGATGTTCACGGGGCAAGAAGATTCCTCGGGTTAGCGTCATTCTTCAGGAGGTTCGTGAAAAATTACGCGACAATAGCGAGTCCAATAACGGAGTTACTGAGGAAGGAGGCAAAGTTCGAGTGGTCAGAAAAATGCAATGCGGCGTTTGAACAATTGAAGCGGGCACTGATGGGCGCGTCATTGGATCGGTTCGTGCCAGGCAGACCGACTCAGCTCCACACGGATGCGTCATTAGTGGGCTTGGGGGCGATATTGTTGCTAGAAAACAACGGGCAATGGAGAATGGTGTACTCGATCAGCAGGAAATTATCGACAACTGAAAGGAATTATCATTCAACCAAATTGGAGCAATTGGCAGTCGTATGGGCGATGGAACGACTGAGGCATTATCTTTACGGGCAGAAGTTCACCGTGGTGAGCGACTGTAACGCGGTAGCAGCGCTCAAAGCACTGGGAGGATCGGCACAGCTGAGTAGATGGCTCAGCAGGATAGCGGAATTCGATTTCGATGTTAAGCACAGGGCCGGAACTTCAATGGGTCATGTGGATGCACTTAGTAGAGAGCCGGATGAAGAGGGCGGAGAAGTTGAGGAGGAGTTCATGCCGACGGATTCAGTGTCGGTGAAGCTGATTAAAACACAGACAGAGGAGGATCAATTCAGAGCAATTCAAGCCACAGATGAGGATATCAAGAAAAGGATGGAGATTCTGGCGAAAGGCAGTCGAGGAAGGACCGTGAAGGAGCAAAGCATGATAGGAGGATTCTGCGAGGTGCAAGGAATACTCTACAAAGAAGAAGGGGACAAGAAATTGTTCGTGGTTCCAAAGACGTTGAGAAAATACCTCTTGGTTATGAATCACGACAAGGCGGGGCATTTTGGCAAGGATAAGACTCTGGAGCTAATAAGGAGAGGATACTGGTTCCCGAAGATGAAGGATTATACGAAATTTCATCTCCGAGCATGTTTGGACTGCATTTACAACAAGGAACAGAGTGGCAAAGGCGAAGGACTGACGAATGCAATTCGTCCGGAAAGAAGGCCGTTCGAGAAGTTATTCATAGACCACCTAGGGCCGTTGATCAAATCAAATCGGAAGGAGCATATCATCGCGGTTGTAGATGGGTTCACAAAGTTCGTGGTCATGGAGGCGGTGGTGTCAACAGCGACCGACGGGGTGATCAAGTTCTTGGAGAGAGTGTTCCTAATGTACGGGAAACCAAACAAGTTAGTGTCAGATCGGGGTACGGCATTCACGTCTAAAAAGTTCGAGGCGTTCTTGAATAAAGAGGGAATCACCCATCTGAAGATCAGTACACAACTGCCGCGGTCCAACGGGCAAATAGAGCGATTGAATAAGGAAATAGCTAGATTATTGAGATCCTTCTGCAAAAAGGAGGACCGGAGTGATTGGACGAGATGGTTACCAGAGGTGCAGATGTGGATGAATAGAACGGTGTCGAGAAGTTTGGGGAAGTCTCCATTCGAGGTGTTGCATGGATACGTTCCAAGAGTAAACAATCACGAGAAAGTGATCGAAGGAGCTCAAGATAGGGTGTGGCAACCGGCAGCAGAAATTCAAGATCAGATCAGGGCGGTTTTGGAGCGAAATCAGGACGAGTACGCGTACTATTGCGATTTGAAAAGGAGAGCTCATATCAGATTTTCGCTGGGAGATGTGGTGTTCCTAAGACGACTGCCAATACCAACGGGGTCGCCAACGAAGTTGCAGCGGAAATTCCGCGGTCCTATGGTCATTACTAGCGTCCTGCCGAAAGATTCGTACGAGCTGACCGAATTAGGAGGCGAACGAAACTACGTCTGTACAGCTCACAGTTCACAGCTCAAGTGGTTTCAACCGCACCACGAAGACGAGGAAGTCTTGGAAGAAGAAAGTTCGGAAAGCTCAGAAGTCATCAACATCAGCAGCGATTCGGGTGGCATACCGATGGATTGGAACCAGACATTGGTAGAGGATGCAGCGAACAAACAGCAGGAAACGCAGGAAAGTTTGAATCAAACAATTGATATGAATTCAGCGTTATTGGAATCACCTGCGAGTGATCAAAGAGAATTAGGTAGAAGACGACAGCCAGATAGGGAGTCGAGGCGTAAACCTAGTAATTTCAAGTATTCGAAGTAGTAGTCTGTTGGGGACAACATTAGGTAGCGTGGGCAGAGCGAGTATAGAGTGCGCAGCGTCGGGAAATTGAAGATGATGTTTTGACTCGAAGAAGCGAAGCAGTAGATTTGAGTCAAGTGGAAGTTGAGATAGAGGTGTGACGAAAGCGCGCAAAAGAAGTCGCAGACGGGATTCAAGAGGAAGAAACAAATATTTTCATCTCAACCATGGCCGGAGAAGGAGGTGCACCAGGGCAGCAATGCAGAGGCTGTGGGGACAACCGCCATCAGTGGGGTTTCGCCGGATGCAGAGCCAGAGGGCAGGAGTGCTTCAGATGTGGAGGACGAGGACACTACGGAAGGATGTGCCCGCCAGGAGGGATCCCGCGGTGTTGGAGATGCCAGCAGGATGACCACATCATGGCGGACTGCACGGGGACCACGAGGGCCACCCCTGGAGAAGATGAGCGGACGGACGGTCCCGCAACGGAGCTGGCTGTTTCGACAGAAGAGGAGGCACCGACGGAAGGGCAGGACGATGCTCGCGAGAGGGAGTAAGTTCGGATCCGAGAGCTGTTGGGGTTCCCGTTGTGCTTCGAGATCCCGACACCACCCTTACTGCAATGCGTGAATGGCCACGATATTTGCGAAAGGAAAGTCAACGAGCGACGAGCATCATAAGCGCAGGAGGGACCGAGATGATCCATAGCGCGGACCTTTGAACAACGGTAGTTGCGCTCGCTCACGAATACTCATTTAGGTTATGCTAGGCTAGTATTATTTATGGTATTGAAATGGCTGTATGAATGAATGAAATACACCGCCAAGAGGCAGGTTTTGTTAGCGGTGGTCGAATGTAGTTGGCTCGAGTTGGAGTGACTCGAGGTGATCGCGGTTTGGCCGAGATCCAGAGGAGAGTGGAGAGAGAATGAATGTTAGCGCCGTCAGCAGAGTCTGCGTCGGTGTGTGGAATGTGTGTGTGAAGAGAGATGCATGAGAGACGGCCACGAGCGGAGCGAGTGGTAGCGTCGATGAAAAGTATCGAATAAACGGAGTGACGACGAATCACCGTGAGATCCCTTCCCTTTGAGAGTCCAGGCCTTGGAGCACGTAGAAGACGATTACAGTAGTTACCTATGACCTAAATGAATGATGAATTTATCGATACCAGAGGGAGTGTTCCATATCTTGTATGTGCTCCAACATTTGAGGGTCTTGGTTGTTCTAGAGTTGGTCTCTGAGAGCAATCGTAAATGGTACCTGTGTGTACTCGTTGTAACGTGCCCGAAGACGTTGGGTCTTGTTTGTTATTGTTCTTGTTGAGGTTCTTGTTGTTGCAGGTGGCGTTGTTCTTGAGTCGTTCGGCCTGCACCGACACGTTCGGCGCAGGGGTTGGAGCCAAAATGGGAAGGGGGTAGATTATTGTGTTTGTTGAGGTTGAAGGTCTTGAACGATGTCACTTTGGTCGCCAAGAAGAAAAAAAAATAGTGAAGCATTCCGAGACGATGTCGCAATCCGAGGGAAAATGTTCGAAGGGTGCCGGCCAAACGAGCCTCAGTGAGAGGGCGCTCCGTTGCGCAAAGAGGGAGCAACGACAGAACGACGAGCCGATAGGAGATTCTGAGTCAGAATCCTCCTTCGAGTCCGTTAGTGAAGGTTTCGCCGAGATGCCTCAATCGCCTGAGAACATCGGAGTTGATGAAGAGAAGCACACGGTAACGGAGGCTCCTGTGGGAGAATCGACCTCTGGCTTGGTGGCCAATATTGGATCGTTGGTGGCAGCGACGCCCCCTCTGCGGGTTCGATTTTCGATCGACTCTCAGGGGCAAGTAAAAATGGAGGGCTCACGGTCGAGCTTGACTGAGCGTCGCCCACGGAATCCATTCGTGTCGTTGAATTTGGAGCCGGAGTCTCTGATTTGTCGATCATCCGGGAGGGCGATAAAATCCCTGACGTTGGGTTATTGTATCTTCGGCGCGTTGCTGGTCCTGGTCGGGTCAGGATTCGCGATCGAAGTCGCAATCGACCTCGGGGGGATTGATGTGAATCCGACCGAGAGAAGTACCACGGTTGCACCTGAGATGTCAACGGTGCCGGCCGATAATTTGTCGCCGTCGATACCTGGTGGCAAACGCCAGCGGATAATGCTCCGCGGCTTCGATTGTGAGCTTGACATTCAACACATACTCTGCCGATCACGCGTGAGGGGAATTTGTGTTTTGTTGAAGGAGAGGCGACGACCCTTGGTTGAGGTTGTTCCCTCTGATCCGATACAGAGCGAGAGATGAAGGGGGTACTTAAGTTAGACCGAAGTTTGAGGTGTACAACAAAAAAAATCGCATTGTAAAGTAGAACATTTTGTGTTTTTCTAAAATAACATTCTTAACATAAACAGGAGCTGGCTACGCGCCATTCAAAAAAATGTCTCATCGTTGGGTAGGTGTGTCAATTCTTTCTCTATTCTTGTGTGGTACGCTGGGAGATTTTACTCTCGGTCTACTCTGTGGAGCGAGTTATCTGGGGAGTTGTAAGGTGGAATAGGTTGGTACGATTGCATACGGGCGTAGTTCCGTCTGTAGGTATAAAAGACACTGAAGAGGGCTATCAATAGGATGCAGTTGAGAATGATTGAAGCATAAGGTAGGGTCTTATTGGTAGTGATATGATCCGGTTGGGGCATTGGTCGAGTTTCTTTGTATTTCTTCCGAAGGGATTCCCCTCCCAGAGGGGGCACACGATGTCAGGAGAAGAACTTTGGATGCAGTTCAGGGAAGACATTGAGCATTGAGTAATGAATTGTGCGGGCTCGATTTCTCGGATTATGCAACAGTCGGAGAGATTTTCACATGATCCGCAATCTTCGTAGTCGAAGTAGTAGAATGAGCCAATAACGGGTGTTTGGAGGAGGGCAACGGAAATGGCAGTGATCAGGAAAGTTGTGAATGCCATCTCCGCAGTCCTATAAGTGCAAGAAGTTTTTGGAAAGCTGGGCGGGGCAAAGGTTTTGTTAGTAGATCAGCTAGCTGTTTGTCCGTCGTCACGTAAGCGTAGCTGATTTGATTCTTCTGATGTGTTTCTCGAATGAATTTATATCTGACATCATTGTGTTTTGTCCTTAGATGAAACTGGGGATTGAGTATGAGCCTGATCGCTGAGATATTATCGATGTAAATTTTCGGTCGGAGGGGAAGCTTGAGTTCTTTGAAGAGAGCGTTAAGCCATAGGGCGTCTTTTGCACCTTCAGTTGCGCTGATAAACTCGCTTTCGGTTGTTGAAAGCGAGATGCTCTTCTGTTGTCGGCTTGACCACAAGATGGGACCGCCGTTTAATTTTGTAATGGAGCCACTCACAGATCGACGCGTTTCCTTGCAGGATGCGTAATCGGCATCTGTGTAGATCTCAAAGGTATCCTGGAGTTTATCGAACGAGCCTCCGGAGTAAACAATGGGAAGATCTGGGGAGTCCTGCAAGTAGCGGAGGACTTTTAGAGCAGCGTTCAAATGCTCTTCTGTGTGATTGTCGAGAAATCTTGATAGGTAGGAAACTATATACGAAATGTCCGGGCGGGTACATGAGGACAAATACATGAGCGAACTTGGTAAGCACCGATATGGGCGAGTCGAATTCGAGTCTTTGTTACGTTCGAGAGAATAGATCGAATTATCTGCTGGGGTCACGATTGGTCTTGCGTGTTCCATTTGGAAACGCTTAAGAATTGACAGAGCATAGTCCTTCTGGTTTAACCACACGTTATGGAATTTATCGATATGGATATGTATACCTAGGAAAGTGTTCAACGGTGATATTTTTTATCTTGGACGATTTCGAGATTCGCGCAAGAAGATCGTCGAGAATGTTTTGATTCGTTGACATAACTAAGACATCGTCTACATAGGCTGCGAGTAGTGACAGAGCTGATCCAGGGCCATGTCTGAAGAACAGACACGGGTCAGCTTGACTTTGAACCAGTTAAAGATTTGTGAATACTTGTCGTAGTTTGGTATGGAAGCTTCTTGGTCCTTGTTTGATGCCGTAGAGCAGAGGTCGTCAAACTTTTCCGACATCGACACCCCAGGGTGTCGAGGGGTGTCGCAGCCGGAGAGATTCCTATCTGACCATAACTTCTCAAGTCTGGAGGGGTGATTCCGAGACCAATCTGACCATAACTTTTCAAGTCTGGAGGGGTGATTCCGAGACCAATCTGACCATTACTTTCCAAGTCTGGAGGGGTGATTCCGAGGCCAATCTGAGCATTACTGTCCAACTCTGGAGGGGTGATTCCGAGACCAATCTGGCCATCACTTTCCAAGTCTGGAGGGGTGATTCCGAGACCAATCTGACCATAACTTTTCAAGTCTGGAGGGGTGATTCCGAGGCCAATCTGAGCATTACTGTCCGACTCTGGAGGGGTGATTCCGAGACCAATCTGACCATCACTTTCCAAGTCTGGAGGGGTGACTCCGAGACCAATCTGACCATCACTTTCCAACTCTGGAGGGGTGATTCCGAGGCCAATCTGAGCATTACTGCCCAACTCTGGAGGGGTGATTCCGAGGCCAATCTGAGCATTACTGTCCAACTCTGGAGGGGTGATTCCGAGGCCAATCTGACCATAACTTTTCAAGTCTGGAGGGGTGATTCCGAGGCCAATCTGAGCATTACTTTCCAAGTCTGGAGGGGTGATTCCGAGACCTATCTGACCATAACTTTCCAAGTCTGGAGGGGTGATTCCGAGACCAATCTGACCATAACTTTTCAAGTCTGGAGGGGTGATTCCGAGACCAATCTGACCATTACTCTCCAAGTCTGGACCAATCTCAGAGCTTTTTGCCATTGGAAAATTTCCTGAATTCGGCTTCCCTGAGGAGTTAAGGGCCAGAATGCAAAGAGGACGCGATCTTGTCAGGAGGTCGATCTTGAGGTCAAGGTTGGAACGATCTTTCGTCCTCCTCACAGGTGTTGAGCTAGAAATCTGGAGTTGCCGGGCGTTTGAGTAGCATCCTATCCTGCGTCGACCTTGACACTTACGAATTCGATCGGTCGACTTCAGAAGTTTGCCGACTGTTTTTTTTGAAAAACTTGAAAGAAAAAAGGCAATCTTTGAGCCGATTCGCGAAATTCAGTTTTCTCCCGATTCACAAAAATCGAGGAGAAAAAGATGCGCCATCCTTCCAGCTATCGAATGAAAAAAAAATGTTAAAATCGGATAAATTTTCACGGATTTATGAGCAAAAGAAGAGAGAGTAAGAAAATTCCTGACTTATGATGACCACCCTGTAGATCGAAACTCGATAGGCATACATGCCACCCCCGCAGCTGTGAAATTCTATTGGCCTAGGCCAGTGTTTCTCCACGTGGGGCATCTGCCCCACCGGTTGGGCACAGAGTATTTTCGATGGGGCACGGAGACCCCCAATTCGCGAAGTTGTGTTCCTTACGAATTGAGGTCAAAGCCTATCCCATTCTCGCTCCTAATCGGTGCCTTGTGAGGGCGCGGTGGGGCGTGAGGAGTTTCTGGTTGAACAAGTGGGGCCTGATGGGATTCTGCTTGAGAAACACCGGCTCAGGCCGCAGAAAATTTATTGTTTCACGAAACGGAGCGTTGGAGCCGGCGCGTCGTTCCGATCCAGGATTGGGGATCTATTTGGAGCTTTTCCCTTAGGCGATTCAGATAAGCGTCCAATCGAATCGTAAGCGATCAAAGTATGCATTGAAGACGAAACTGCACCGCTCCCGAAATTTCAACTGCCTTGTCATCGGTTACGCGGCTTCCTGTGGGAGTAAATTGATGAAACTCGATGGGCACGCTAGGCACTGGTGTGGCTATGTCTCGTTTTTCCCTAATGCGAGTGTCCAAGTCAAGCAAGTCAAAGCATTCGAAGGGAGAGAATAGAGCTTCTCATCTTGAGAGTGTGCGTGCATCTCACGCTGTGAAAAAGTGTGCGTGTGTTCAAGGAGAAGGGAGGTCAATAACAATAGAAGTGCTGAACCGATATCGGACACCCGAACGAAAGGGCGTTATCCATCCCAAGAGTTAACAGGCTATCGCAGAGCGCAATTTCACCAACCCGGGTCCATGAGAGGACAGTTCCCAGAATGATCAAGGGGCATTGCAAGACTGGGTTCGACGTTTTGTGAGGCAAAACCAGCGACAAATCAACCCGGGCTCGTCGACGAATTCCTTCCACGCTCTCACATGTTCCGCGATCGATCGATGCCGTACGCGCTTATCAAAGGGAGTAGAGGTGTGCGCATGTTGAAATTACGATGACCGTCCGAAAAACGACACAAACTAAGTCAGTTTTGAGTCGAGTTCCGAAAGCAGCAGAATCTCTCAACTGAATCTCGGTTCTTGTGAACGTGGGGTCAATTTCCTTGATTCTTCTTCGGTCCTGTTCGCACCCAGTCCGGGCGACCGAGAATAAACCCCCCGACCCAATACAAGCTCCATGACGGTTTGAGGTCCTCACCAGGTTAATCCAGAACGCTTGCACCCTACCCCCCAGGGTCGATTTCCTTCTCTCTTTGGACGAAATTTATAACCAACCCTGGCTCCCTTTTTTCGTCTGCAAGCGGAGCGCAAACACGCATTGTTTGATCTCCGTCTTTCAGTCTTTCTCAGATACTCCAAAACCAAGTTTTTGAGCTGCGCTGAACGTCTCCTGAAGCGTTACGTTCTCCGACGCTTCCCTATTCCTTCGCGTATACCTCGACCTCTTTTTCAGCTCGTGAGGAGATTTTTCCCAATCCCCGAGCTCGGCCGCATTGGAGCAGCCGACGCCGGTGGCTGAGGACGTACCGCGGACCAACGCGGGCGTTGATTGCGGCAACAAACGGCGAAGCATGTCTGCTGCGTCGAATTCATCTGGAGGCGTGGAGACCAACCCGCCTGCGAAGAGTATCCGCCTTGCTGGTGGAGGGGAGGTCGCTGGCGGCGATAACAACGTGGCGTTGATTGTCGCTGATGAATCGACGGCGGAGGCGGTTCTTGATGACGGCGGCGATTTTGAATTCCAAGGCAGACGAAAGCTTCGTCTCCAGCAGAGGAACCGAGCGATAATATTCTCCGGCGACATCAAAGACTTCACTGCAGCATCCCTGGCGGCTGCAAAGCTCATGAAGGGCAAGGTTCGAGAAACACGCAGGACTCGTAATGGCGAGTTGGTGGTAGAAGTGGACAATGAGGAGGACGCTGCACGTTTCTCAGCGTTGCACACCCTGGGTGGGGTTGCCGTCAACCCGCGGGAGTCCAAGTCGCGGTTCATATCGAAGGGCATGGTTTATGGCGTCCACCGTTCGGCGCCGGAGTCAGTCATCGTTGAATCTCTGAAGAGGGTGGGAGTTATGGAGGCCGCACGAGTCAGGGCTCGCGATGCTCGGTTGGGAGCTTTGGTCACCACCGAAAGGGTCATTCAAACTTTCAGCGATGGCTCCAACATTCCTGAACAGGTGTGCATTGGGCTATTATGGGCCTTTGCAGTGCTACCGTTGTTGCATGTTCGGGCATGTGTCGAAGAACTGCCAACTGCAGGTGGACGCCTGCCGCCGCTGCTCTGAACCAGGCCACCTGGCCAAGGCATGTGCGAAGCCCGAGCGTTGCATCAACTGCGGCGGCTCGCACTCATCGAAGTTCGGTTCGTGTCCCGTCCGTCTCGAGATCCTCGACCGTTGGCGACGCTCAACCCGTCGGTGGGGCAAAACAGGGAATGTCACTGTCCCTCTCCTCGCTCGGGCCCCAGGTTCCAATGCACATGAAGATTTCCGCACCGGCCGTACGTAAGCAGCCGCCGTCTGTAACGGCATGCGCCAGCCTCGAAGCCCGTCGCAAGTGAGTGCACCTCCGTCCGCCGCTCCCGCAGTCCAAGCCCCCCTGGCTGCACCGGCTTCGCATCTGCCTCCAGCACTCGACATTGACGCCCTTACGGCTACCATCACCGAACGCGTCTTAAGCGCCGTTCTTCCCCGCCTTGCCAGCCTTGTCGAGGGAATGGTCTCCAGTGTTCTCGCTAAGGTCATGCCGAAATTCATGGAGTCGATAATCACCACCTTGCGGAAGGCGGTCCCACTGACACCGGTTACAACTACCGCACCTGCTCTCGACATGGAGGCGCTGCTGCGAACTGCCTCGTTGCCGGTTCGCGGCGGATCTTCATCGAACCATGAACGATAGAATTCAGTTGCAGGGGTCGACTAGGGACGACCTTGCCACCGTTCCCATTCCCAGCGCACAAACAGCATGCCCGCTTTGCCCTTTTGTGGCGGCCAACCCTCGAGGTCTCAAGATTCATAGAAGTCGAATGCATCCACTTTCTCGTGCGGCTCAGGCCGAGCCCCATCTCTCCGCAGGCAGCCAGCCCTCCACATCAACCGCGGCGACCACATCTGCCTCTGCTGTCCCCCCTCTCGATTCCATCATTGAACGAATCAGTGAAATACGCAGAAGATCCAAGCTGATCTCCATTGTCCCTTGTAGCATAAGGGCCACAGTCGCTGCTGAGCTCACGGAGGTCCTCAGCGAAGTTTGCTCATCCAATAATCTCGCCGCCTGGTCCGCACTCTACAGTTTCACCATGTCGGTTCTGGCGATCCCCCTCGTTAAGGTTCGTGGCAGATCCCTTACGTCCCTTATCCGCGAGAACCTCAGCCGCTTCCACAGAGAGATGAGTCTCCCAACGCGGTCTGCCCCCCACGCCAGTCCGTCGGCTGCCGCCCGCCCGCGCGAAGGCTCAACGGCACGGTTGGTCCAGCTGAAGCTCTCCCAGGGTGACGTATCGGCGGCCGCTCGCACTCTACTTTCTACCGACGTCACGGCCCCTGCCGATGAGGTTACGCGCCGAATCCTCGAGTCGAAACACCCAGACATGCCCGCAGCGGCGGCCCACCCTCCCGACCCTCGTCTCCTCGCCACGGTTGACGAAATCAGGCTCTACGACTCTGAGATTGGAGCTGCCGTCCTCAGCTTCCCCAACAGTTCGAGCGGTGGTCCCGATGGCCTCCGCCCGCGACACCTCTAAGATCTTTTGGAGAAGGGCGACAGCTTCTGTCCTCTAACGGGGGCCCTGGCTAAGTTCTGCACCTCGGTGATCAATGGGCGGCTTCCTTCATTCGCACTGGAGACATTCTACGGAGCTAACCTCCTCCGCAAGGACAGTTAGAAGATCCTCGTCAAGTTGGATTTCGCTGACGCGTTCAACACCCTCCGGCGGGATCCCATCCTCAGCTCGATTCAGGCCAACGTCCCAGCCCTTCACCCTATGAATCACCAGGCCTACAGGCTCCCGACCAGGTTTTTCTGGGAGAACCAGGTGATCCTCTCCAGGAACGGTGTACAACAGGGGGACCCTTGGGGTCCCGCTCTCTTCTGCATCGCCCTTCAAGATTTGTTGTTGGAGTCCGAGTTGAGACCTTGGTTTCTAGACGACGGCACGCTGGGAGGCTCTCTCGATTCAGTCACATCCGACATCCGAAAAGTGAAGGACTTCTTCGGCGTGTCGGGGTTGGAGCTCAACGGCGCCAAGTGCGAAGTATTCGCGCTCTCGGATGCCCCTCACGTGCGGATGGAGACCTTCCAGAGTGTCCGCCAGCTACTCGGTGGAGCCCGCCTTCTAGCCGACTCGCAGTTGGAGCTCCTCGGAGCACCTTTAAACAACCGGTCCATGGAGGGAGTTCTGACGAAGAAACTGGCCTTGCTCAACTTGTGGTGTTCGCGTTTTCCGCTGCTGGATGCTCACCCAGCCTCGTTTCTGATCCGTTGCTCACTCTCCGCCCCTCGCGTTATCTACGTGCTCCGGTGCGCCGACTCCGAGACCTCCCTGGACCTTCTTCAGCTGTTCGACGAGAAGCTCCGGGCCTATTTGACCACAGTCTTGAACCTCGACCTAACCGGCGCCGAATCGTGGAGACAGGCTACTTTACCCGTTTCATCTGGGGGCCTGGGGGTCCGAGCAATCACCGACCTGGCGACCAGCTCACACTTGGGCTCCTTGTGTCAATTCAGAGAGCTGGCGGCGAGCTTCGCGTCACCTGAAGTCACCGCCCACCTCGGAATCAGGATCGAGACCCTGTCTCGGAGATTTATAACTCGATGGAATGTCATCCCAGATGCGATATCGCAGGCCACTCTGGATAGGGTCGTCATCGCGTCCCGGCGCTCGGAGCCGACTGACGCCGCACCCGGTGACAGGGAGAGAGCACGACTCGACGCCGTCTTCCATCCAAGCAGCGGAAAATGGCTCTATGCCCTTCCTTCGCCGTCGATAGGCACGATGGACATCAACACACTCCCCTTCGCTGCTGGTCTCCGTCTTGGCGTACCGATCTGCGATCCGCACCTCTGCGCGACGTGCAGCTCCCCGGTCTCTGCTTTCGGTGACCATGGACTGAGTTGCTCACGCAGCGGTGGCCGACACTCCCGCCATAGGGCTTTGAATTCGCTCATATCCCACGCGTTGTGCTCCGCGTCGATCGCCAACGAACTTGAGCCGTCTGGTTTGTCGAGTAACTCAGCGCTCCGTCCGGACGGTCTCACGCCCACTCCGTGGAGGGCGGGCAGATGCCTGGTGTGAGACGCCACTGTCTGGGATCCTCGCTCCTTCCTATAGATCCAGCGCGGCCCGCACGGCGGGAGCTGTCGCAAAGTTGGCAGAGTCTGCGAAGTTGTCGAAGTATCGTGAGCTCGAATCCCGCCTCATCGTCCAACCCGTCGGCATCGAGACCTTGGGAGCGCTGGGCCGTCTGTCGGAGTCATTCCTCCAGGATTTGGGGAAACGAATTGAGGTCGTTTCTGGGGACAAGAGAGCGGGAAAGTTCTTGTTGCAGAGCATCTCAATCGAGGTGCAGCGGGGCAACGGGGCGGCAGTCAGGGGATCGCTGCCTGCCGGGGACCTCCTTGCCGGAATCGGCTGAGTCGGTGGCCTTCGTCAACGCACTCATTCTCATCGAACCTTTGAATAAATAATGGATTACCCTGGCTTGCTGTTCGATTTAGGTACTCTGATATCTTAGTTGCCAAGAAACTGCGTGATTCAGGTGCCAGTAGTGCGCTGGTGTGAGGCGGCAAGAGACGTTCTAAATTTTGGCCCCCTCTTTATTCACACATCAATCAGCAAGTATCAGCCGTGAACACCGGCTTCGCTCACTCAACCGCGTTGTGACAACAACTGACAGCTCGATGGAAGCCTCTGGCATCGTTCCACCAATGGCAAGTGATGACCTGGCAAGCCTATTCGATAAGTTGATTCTTTGGAGTCATGATATCCATGTCCTTCTGTAGCGATGATGCAAGGATTTAGCTTTGTGATCGAATCGGGCGCGTATTGTTAAAATTTTTGGTTAGATAAAAATTCGATCGTTTTCAGTTTCCCGTTAATTTCTTGGAATCATCATGTATCAGCAGCCAAATCGAATGTTTTCGACTTCATCGGAATCGCTTTGTTCTCATTTGTGACCATGGTGTCGAGAATCGGAAACCCGAAAGCGAACCTTGCCTATCTTTCCCAGGATTTCATCCTTAAATGCCTTACTCTTGGACCCACCTCCGTCAGGTGCACGACGCCCCCAGTCGCCCGCTTCGTCTGTCCTTGTGCTAGAAAACGCTGAGAGTTTTCTTTGCAGGAAATGGATTCTGATTCTGAGCAAACGATCGCTGAAGAAGACATTCGTGACATGAACATGGACGTTACGGGTAACAGTGACACTTTCTTTCTCTGCACCATTTCAATAAAAAGCTGAAATCGAGAGCGTTTAGCGCGTAAAGGCTGCTCCAGAAGGTTGGAGATCGCTTCCCTAGTTCCATGAGATTCGTTTGAGCTCTGGGTCGTGGTAACAATGTCGATCGAGATCAATGACGATCGAGGGAGAAGATTCAATTGTACCACTGAGTCTCGTCCCTGACGTCTTCCCACTTGAACTTCACAGATGGAGGCTCTGCAAATTTAGATGTTGACTCCGCTTCTTCTGACCCCGGAGGCGAATCACCATCCGAAACTCCGATCTCGAGTGAGCACATATTTAATGTGGTTTTCTCATGTAAGAACCTACATTTCTCTGGAGTCATCAGAGACTCGCTTCTATCGTTTTCTCTGCAGCTTTCCTCTCTTTCATGAGGGCAAGAAGTTCTGGAACGTTTCAAGCCACCAGAGAAACAGGGGAGCAAGGCGAAATGCAGAAACTGCAGCGCTACGATTTCATTCGTGCATGGAAGCATCACAGGAATCAAGCGCTATCTGGCTCATCACTCTCGCAAAGCAAGCTCGGGCTCGCAGGGTGGTGGTTCTCAGTCGATACCCTACGGAAAAGTTCACAAGATCGAGCAGCGGCTGATAGCGGTTCTTGTAACGGTATTGAACATGCCTTTCCAAGTCTTCTCGCACCCAGCATTTCGACTTTTGCTTCGATTCGCGGAGTTCGGAACGGTTAATGCTGAAATAGCGCGCCGAGCTAACGATCACGAATTCACCAGGGTCACAGACATCGTAGCAGCGGATCTCTCCGAGCTCAAGCGACGAGCTGCAGTCTTCACGCTCGTGGCAGACGAATGGACGTGGCGGAGGAAGCGTTTCATTGGCGTAATTCTCTGCTCCTCCCTTCCGATCCCCTCGCTGGGCTCAAAGCAGATAGAACTCCTAGTGCGATTCCGAGAGCGAGGAACCTCTAGAAACATCTTGGGAGCCATTCGAAATTCGGGGAGTTCGGCGATCCGGTGAACTTACGGCTGGATCCTTCACATGAACCGAAACAACAACCTCCCCGACGGATACCAGTGGCACTTTATGACAAGATTGCAAAGAAGATTGATCAGCTGCAAAGGGCTGGAATAATCGAGAAAGTCTCCTACCCAACCCCGTGGATAAGTAACTTCGTCGCGGTCCCAAAGAAGGAGGATGTTCGATTAACGTTGGATTCCACGTTCCTGAACAAGGCCCTGAGGAGACCCAAGTTCCCGATGCCCACACTTCAAGACCATTTGCCTCATTTCAGGAACGCCCGCGTGTTCTCCATCGTTGACGCAAAGGATGGCTTCTACCAAATGAAACTGACCCCAAATTCACAGGACCTCACAGCCTTCTGGGGTCCGATGGGAAGATACAAATACATTCGGGTACCGCAGGGCATCTCAACGGAGCCCGAAGAATATCAGCGACGTCAAACGGAGGCGTATGAGGGCTTGGAAGGGGTCTTGGTGATCGCTGATGGTACAATCGTGATGGGATACGGCGAAACAGACGACGAAGCGAAGGAAGATCACGATTGTAATATGAGGGAGTTGTTCAGCCGAATAAGAAAGATCGGATTTAAACTGAACAAGAGTTGAAGGAGAAGATTCAATGGCGAAAACAATCGGTGAAGTACATGGGCCATATATTTTCGAAGGATGGAGTAAGACCCGACCCCGGAAAAGTTGAAGCGATCAAAAACATGCAGGCGCCCACCAATCCGAAAGCAGTTCAGCGTTTTCTAGGCATGGTTAATTACCATGTCTCATCCTTGCCACACCTTGCGGAGAAAACGTTACCTTTTCGAGAAGTCACAAAGAAGGCTGACGAGTTCGTGTGGATGAAGGCGCATGAAAAAACGTTCCAACTCCAACAGATCAAAAACATGCGACGGCCGATCGCATATTATTCGCACGCATTATCAAACGCAGAGGAGGGATACGTGGCAATGGAAAAGGAAGCTCTGGCAATGGTGTCGGCATGTGCGAAGTTTGATCATCTGATATACGGAAAGCCAAATATCGTGACCGAAACAGACCACAAACCATTGGAAGGAATCTTCAACAAACCCCTGGACAGCTGTCCGAAAAGACTCCAACGTATGAGACTGGCGCTGCAGATGTATGATTTGGTGGTCAAATAAATTGCAGGAAAGAAAAATGTTATAGCCGACACACTGAGCAGAGCCCCGTTGGAAACGACAGAAAAGAGCGATAACGAAAAAATGCTTCGGTCAGAAATCGAGAACACGAAAACCCAAGATGGGTCGCGAATATCGGATCCGCTTCTAAAAAAACTCCAGGAACATTCGGCCAGGGATGCCACAGTGAAAAAGTCAAAGAGGCAATCGCAACGAGGTGGACTGATAGTAGTGACGCCGATCTGAGGCCGTTCCTACCGTTCAAGGAGGAACTGGTTTGGCAGGAAGATCTGCTTCCAAAGGGTTCTGCTGGGTTCGTTCCTCAATCGTTGAGGACAGAGCTCTTGGGAACTCTGCACAGATCTGGCCAAAGATCCGATGTATCGAAGAGCGAAGGACACCGTTTCCTGGCCGAATATGAAGAGTGATTTGGAGGATACGGTGAAAAAGTGCGTTGAATGCCAAACATATTCAACAAAACAGCAACGAGAGCCGATGATCATCGGAGAGACGCCCCGGCAGCCATGGGACATAGTTCATAAAGACGTGATGGAGTGGAATGGTCAACAATATTTGGTTACGTGCGATGGATTCAGCGGTTACTTCGACCTTACTAAACTGGGTATGCCAACTACGGCGAAACAGATGGTCAATGTCACAAAACGGTTTTTTGCGGCATATGGGAGGCCACGCCAGTTCAGGACGGACAGTGACCCACGTTACTTGTCCGAGGAGTTCCGAAGATTCGTTCAAGATTTCAAGATTCAACACAACACTAGCTCGCCTCACTATCATCAGGCCAACGGCAAGGCAGAGGCGGCCGTGGAGATTGCGAAACGATTGATCGAAAAATCTGAGTTGGCCCGCGAAGATCTGGAGCTGGCTTTGTTACAATGGAGAAACACCCCGGGAGAGGATGGTTACTCGCCGGTAGAAAAGTTTTTCTGCAGGAAAACAAGAAGTCTAGTACCGGTTCGCGAGTCCCGATTGAAACAAAGGATACCGAAAGGCGTCATGGGACAGAGCATGCAAGCGAAGTTGAGGCAAAAGAGAAACTATGACCGAGGAGCACGGCGATTAGAGCCTTCGAAACCAAATGAAAACGTCCTGGTGCAACCCATTGGTTACGGGGAGCGCTGGCAAAAGGCGACAATTCAAAGAAGACTGAACGAAAGAACGTATGAGGTGCAAACTCGCGAAGGAAAACAACTCATCAGAAATAGAATGTTCTTGAGACTAACGACAAAAGCGAAGGAACAGGAAGTTGAGCAAGAAACCAAGAGAGGAACAGCAATCGTAAATTTCAAGCAGACGGACGAGGATGAACAGAGAACAATCAAGGTCCCCACTCGAGCTCGATCCGAGACTCCATCAAACATGAAAGGCAGGCAATCTGTGGAGACGGAAATCGGAAACTCAGAAGCGAAAGAAAAATCGACCGAATTCTCCACGAGTCAAAAACGAATCGCAGGCAGAAAAAGGAACCTCGAGGTGGAGAGGACAGCGAAGAGGCTCGATACAAAGGCAACACCCAGAATAGTGAGAACCACTAGAAGTGGCAGGATCACAAGAGTCCCGACGAGGTTTGGAGATACTTGACATGCGAGCCAGGCGGAATCAGAAAAAGTAATTTGTGACAATCTCAGAGAGCAGCCCAATGATAACGTCATGCGAAGTTGAGTAAAAGAAGGGAGATGTTCATAGTGATACCTTGGAATGGCGCGCTCTGGGATTAAACCCACACGGGGAGTCGAGAGTGCGGGTGTCGATACAATAATAAAACACAACAGTCTTGCATTCAGAGTCAAGCTCAATACCTTGTGCTTCCTGATCCAGTTCGTAAGATAGCAACAACTAGTCCACGTGTGCTTCGTCTCTCACCCTGTCTAGCCGGTTACCATCTAGGATTGGGTAACTCATCAACGTCTCCAGATCTGGAGGGTCGATTCCAGGGCCAATCTGACCAAACTTTTTCAAACCTGGAGGGGCGATTCCGGGACCAATCTTACCATACTTCTCCGAATCTGGAGGGGTGATTCCGGGACCAATCTGACCGTACTTCTCCAAATCTGGAGGGCTGATTCCGGGACCAATCCGCCCATACTTCTCCCAGTCTGGAGCGTTGATCCCGGGACCAATCTCACTATACTTCCCCGACTCTGCAGGGCTGATTCCGGGACCAATCTGACCATACTTCTCCGAAACTTTTTTAACGTGAGAACGTTTTTATCGAATACCTTGAGGGGCTAGTCTGGGGTTGAGTCGTCATTTAACGGACGAAATTTGTCCGCTTTTGAAGCCGTACAACTTCTGCTCTGGCGATGATTGAGGACTCCCGTGTGTCTTAAAACCTTGCAAAACGGTGAAGTCTTGTATCAGATTTTGGTGTTGTTCTGACGAGCGCAAATGAGTCTTTAGCATTCTTTCGTCTGACCCCTTGAGAATCTGGAGAATTAGCACAAATAACTATCTCACCCGGTTGCGAATCGGTGCGAGAGAACGGGTTCCTTGGGAAGTGGGCGATTGTTGTGAGCTAGTTCCGACACAGCAGTCAATCCAAAGTTGAATTTTTCTGTTCGAGAGTATTTGCGTTCCAACGAACTGCATTTCGGTGAAAACGATGGAGAATTCGAATATGAGGCATGAAATGAACTGCTGCATGCAAATTTCTATCCAACTCGCAATCTCGAGGTCAGATGAGACGTCTTAGAAAAAAAAAATAGAACGAGTGAAGATGAAAAAAAAAACAGGCATCGCGGGGCCCCGGAGTGAAATATTGACGGTGAGACATCGGTGTTTGAACAACGAGGTCCATGGTTTTGTGTCAGCGAATCGTCTCGCTCCACGTCGTGACTGCGAAGAGTCGCCGATAGTTACTCAGCGAGTGTGGAGTCGAAGTCACTCCGATACAGGGTGCTTCGTGGAGCGGCCAGATCTCGATTTCCTCCGAGAAACTTTCAACCTTTCAAGGAGCCACCAGGTGAGCGCAAAGAAAGATCTCTCATCAAAAACAAACTGGTTCCGTCTCCGGGATAACATATTTCTATGTACTCAGAATGCCGCGACAGACACCTGAATCTTCGAGACGAGCCAAGCGGCGAGCTGACCCATCGCTGGGCCGGGTGAAGAAAGCTGGACCTTCGACAGAAAGATCACAAGTTCTCAGAGAGCGCCGCATGGATATTCCGTCCCCTCCGGTCGCACGTTAAATGTGTGATCATAGACGAGATAAGTATGTGCAGTTCACATGTTACAACGGATCAAGGAGTCACTCACGATTACAAGGAATGAAAGGCGAATACGAAAACAATTTTGGCGGTTTAGATTTGATCGCACGCGGCGACCAAACAATTACCACCAGTCAATGCTGCTCCAGTGTACAGCGCTGTACAGAGATCTCTAGGAGGTCGAGCTGTTCTACGGCAATCGTTGGACTATTTTCCGCTAGTGATAGTGATGCGACGAAACGATATCAACTTCTCTGCGGTGCTCACAGAAATCGGTTGCAGCGAAAAATTAGATGCGCAGGAAACGAATATGATCCAATCACGATTCCGACCGCGTGGGTGGTGTGACGAGAACTTACACAGCGACGTAGTCCGCCTCTTCTTCAACAACAAAGATGTTGAAGCCTACAACAGAAACGCGGTACCTACCACACCAACCACAGAGATCAGCATTGCGTCGCATACGATAACCTTCTCGAAGAGTTCACCCATGGTATCTAGCAGGCACTTCTCCGAACCTAGAGGGGTGATTCTAGGACCAATCTGACAATACGTCTGCAAATCTGGAGGGTTGATTCCAGGGCCGATCTGACCAAACTTTTTCAAACCTGGAGGGGTGATTCCGGGACCAATCTGACCATAATTCTCCGAGTCTGGAGGACTGATTCCGGGACCAATCTGACCATACCTCTCCGAATCTGGAGGACTGATTCCGGGACCAATTTGACCATTCTTCTCCGAATCTGGAGGGGTGATCCTGCGATCAATCTGAGCATACTGCTCCAAACCTGGAGGGATGCTTCCGGGACCAATCAGACCATACTTCCCCGAGTTTGGGAGTTGATTCCAGGGCCAATCTGACCATACTTTTCCAAACCTGCAGGCTGATTCCAGGATAGACCTGACCATTCCTGTGCGTTTTCGGCTCAACAACGGTGCGGATGTGTCCGTCATTGGTGAAGAGGGCGTAGAAGGCAAGCCGTTGAAGCTTCGGGGTTGTTTTCGCGCTGCTGAGTTCAGACTCGGTGTCGTTTCGGTGGTCGACGTGGTGGTTGTTCTGCATCAAAGTCAGTTTGCTGGGTGAAGACGTAATCCTATGCTGTGGGGCTGATTTCGGTATTTCCGGTCGAGGAGATCGCGGGGTTTCTGCCGTGGTAGAATCAGTGGCAGCTCTGAAGACTGCGTACCCCGAGTTATTCAAAGAAGGTTTTGGGACCTGTTCGAGAGTTGAAATCAGCCTTCCTATATGAAAGCCGGTACCACACCCACGCATCTCCCGACGAGGCCGCTCGCTATCCCACTTCAGGAAGCCGCCGAGTCAGAGTTGGAACGCTTGGTGGTAAACGCACGCTTCGTCGAGTGGAAATCTCTGAGTGGGCGATCACGCCCCCTCCCCCCTCGAATCCGCGGGATGCAGATTTCTCTACATTCATGCACATGCATTCATACATTCATAGAATTCGTATTCTTCAACTCAGTGGCGATGTTGGACGACACTTGGAAGCTCCGCCCGGCCCGAGAGAACCGCCAGACAGTGACCCGATTCTCGGTTCACAGTTTTAATTTTAAGCTTTGCTCGAATAGCTCCTTTCACGAACCTACACCCAAATGCATGTGTGTAAAATGTGGACTTTTCTGTGATATCTACCATGGACTTGAATGTTCTATGTCAGTTCGTTGAGATTTCTTTCCCGAATCTAGACTGACTCTCACCGATATTTACTTATTTATTTATTCGTTCTCCGTGTTACTCGAACTGAGTGAAAATAAAAATACAACATTCATAGACGCGCTCGAAGATGTCGACTACCCGATTCCAAACATGGGGATCATCATGACGAAATCCACGGGCAACAAGTGTTCCGTGCAAGTAGACCTGTCGGATAACATACTTGCAGCTGCTGTTTTAACCGCCCAGCAGCCCCCTGACAACGATCAATACTCATCGCGGCATTTTCTGGTAGAACCGTTCTCGGTCAGGAAACCGCGCCCGCACCGAGGAAGGTGAAATGCATTTACGCACTAACCCTGGGAAGATAGCCCAGGAGTGTCGGACTCAATGGAGAGAAGCTCCATAATACCGACTAAAACACCTCCTCAGTATCGCGAACGATGTGGGCGCCCGGAACTGGCGTCGTAACGTAATACGTCGGGCGTCCTAGGGTCGACTTAGCTCATTGGAGATACCATCGAGAGCTGCTGGTGAGAAGAGAGGAATGCCGCGATCGCGCGGTCCTTGCGGAGCGTTACTGCTGATGTGAATTTCAATACCGCACTCCATGGCTCGCGGCCAACCAGCAGTTGAGCAGCGATCTCGGAGGAGGAGAGGGGAAGCAGGAGGCCAAGATCAGAGTGGGCTGGACACTCGTCGTACGTGTGTGCAGGGCTGTCAGCCAGAGCGAGCTCGGGAGTGTGCGTGGAGCAGAGCAAGCATGAGGAGAAGGGGACTTTGCCGATTCTGTGCAGGAAAGTCGTGAACGGCCATGGCCCGAGAGGAATTCGGCCAACGGCTAGCTGGTGTTTCCGTGGGAGACCTCGAGCCAGGCCGAAATACTCGGGATGAGTGATTTGGTCCAGAAACCCGTGCTCCCCTCCGTGATAGATTCCCACTTGGCCTGCCATTCCGATATTAGCTGGTCACGGGAGGCAAGCTCCGGTTCCGGGTCATCGATGTGGTCATCCGACCGACGCGTCCATTCAGTGTAGTTGTACCGAGCTGTGAGCTCCCTCACTCTCAGATCGTATGGGAGAGATCGAGAGAGCACCTGAAGCGTGGCTGTCGAAACAGTCCGATTCACTCGAGCCACTCTGATGGCAGCAGCCCGCTCGGTTGCGGAGCTGGGGTATTGGCCTGCGGTTCGCAAATTTTCACTTGAACGCCCCATCCGTGAAATATCTTGGGTTGATTGTGAATGAACATGGCATTTCGGGGAATGGCTCACAGAGCACTGTCTGCTCTGGACATTCGCGTCAACCGGAGGAGAGACTTGCTCCGAATCTTTCGGGCGGAGGTGCCGCTCTCACGGACGGAACTGGGTTAGCATTACTTCGAACTCATGAGAGCGGGAGTCGTCTCTCTCCCCTTCACTCCTCCCGTTCCTCTACTGCTGGCAAGCTATGTGCGTGTTTGAGTGGTGTTGTATGTGGTGAACGTGTACCGTTGTCGTGTGCCGTGGTTTGCAGTGAACGTCTCTGCCATTGTCCGTTTTGTGCTGGTGTCTAGCTGCCAGTGTCCCTCTAATCGCTATTCTCACTCGTCCGAAGAAAGCCAATCCCCATTGCTCCACTTGTCTCGTGAGAGACCGTCAGCTCTCTCGCGGGCTCAGAGGCCCTCTCTTGCGAGCGGGCTCCTTCCCCCGCTTCTGCCCTCTGACGTGTCCCGGAGTTCGCGACAAGCCGCGACCTCCTTGCTTCCTCCCTCGCTGTTTTCCCCATCATTATCCTTTCCAAGTACCCTGCGACAGCCTTCCACTCCTCCCTCCCCCTCAGCCCGAACTCCACCATCTCCCTCACACCAGTCCCCTGAAAACCTTGAAATTCCCTCCCGTCTGATGTCTCCAAGGGCGTCGCAGTGCAAAACGGTGTGCTCCACCCCGTCGGACTCACCGGACGTGCACAGGACGCAGACATCAAAGTCCGTTTTCCCTATTTTCACCATGAATGTCTGGAACTGCCCATGCCCCGTCAGCACTGGGTCATCCCGTAGTTCAAATCCCCGAACTCGCAGCCCATCCACCCCTTGAGATCCCTGATTAATTCCCTCGTCCATTTGCCCTTCGAGTCCCCGACCAGTCCCGCATCCCACTCCCTCTGCCATTGTCTGATGGTATCGTCCCTGGCTGTTTCCCGTCCCTCCCCTTCCTGCCCCCAGCACCTGGTTCTCTCTAACGCCAGGAGGTCCCACGGCACCATCTTGGCGAGGACAAGGGCAGCCTCCGTCGAAACCGTGCTATACGCTCGGCTCGCACGGAGCGCCAGCGTCCTCTGCGCCGCTCGGACGGCCTTCCGCCTGCCCTGGGTCCCGAGCGCCAGGTGGGCCCAAGCCGGGGCCGCGTACATTGCCGCTGATTCCGCAACTGACGCCAGCAGCCGTCGCTGCACCCCCCCAGCCCCGCCGACCCTCGGCATCAGCATGCCCAGCTGCGTGCCGTCTCCCTCGCCCTCGCCGCCACATATTTCACATGCTCCCCCTCCCGTGAGCGCGCGATCCAGCACAACCCCTAGATATTTCACCCTTTCTACTAGCTTGATGTCTATCCCGCCTAAGCTCAGCCTGATTCCCTTGGCCCTTTTCCTCCCGATAAGATACAATGCTTCTGTTTTTTTTGCGGTGCCAGCAGTTTGATTTCCCCCATCCACTCATGGATTTTTCCTCAAGGCCAAATTCCCCACCCTCTCTACCTCCCTTCCGTTTTCGCCGTCACAGTCAGTGCTAGGTCGTCAGCGTACGCTAACAGTTCAGCTCCCCTCGGCAGATCAATTCTCAGAACACCATCGTAAGCAAGATTCCACAGAGTTGGGCCCAGAATGGAACCCTGCGGTACCCCCGCCGTGACTTTGTAAGCCCCTCCCTCCGTAGCTATTTCCCACCATTAGTATGCTGATATAATCGTCTGCAAATACCCCGAAAAACTCTCTCTCTCTCAAGGCTTGCAGAATCTCCCCCCACTCTAACGAATTGAAGGCGTTTTTCACGTCCAGCAGAACCATTAGAAGAAACCCTCTTTTCCTCGAGCTCTTGCTCCTCTCTTGCTCTGCCCTCTTGAGCACCCCACCCCACTGCGTCGCGTCGACTGTGGATTGCCCCCTCCTGAAACCATACTGCATCCCCGACAATGCTCCCAGCTCCTCAATCTCCCCTTGAATCCTTCCCGCAATCACCTTCTCAAAAAGTTTCCCCATCGTATTCAGCAGACAGATTGGCCTGTGCCCCCCACCCACTTTCGGTATATAGAACGAGCTTTGCCCGCTTCCAAGGCCCCGGGAAAACCCCTCTCCTCAGCAGTTCATCGAACATTTCCTTCACCATTTTTGGCCATCTTTTGGCCAGGAGTTTGACCACCTCCGCAGGAACTCCGTCCGGTCCTGGCGCTTTGCCGTCTGCAAGTCCGTCAGCGGCCCGAATTACCTCCTCGAGAGTTATCTCGTGAGCCAGCTCTTCTTGCTCTCTCTCTCTCCCCTCATTCCTCCCATTCGTACAGTTCCTCCTCTCGGGGCGCTCCGGGAAAAGACCCTGGATTGTTTCCCACAGTTTGTCCTGTGCTAGCTCCGGTGCCTTCTTCTTGAATTCCCCATGACCACCTTATATGGCTTTCCCCCACACGTCCCTCTGCACTTCCCGAATCAGTTCCCGCCAAGCTCTATCCTTGCTCTTCTTGATCTCCGCCCTAAGTTTCGCCCTAGCCTCCCTATACACTGCAATGTGCGCCGCGTGCGTAGCCCTTCCCTCTTCCCCCCTGTCGGAGCGTCCGACCCAGCTCGCCGTCCTGCTGGCGGTTCTCTGTAGTTGAATGCACTGTCGGCGCAAGGCAGCCACTTCCTCGTTCCACCAGTAGTTCGGCTGCTTCCCTCCCATGTATCTGCTTTTCGGACCTCCCTTCCTACATGCCTCCTCCGTAATGCCCTCCAGTCCCTCAGCGCTAATATCCTCTCCCCTTTTGCCCCTGCATCTCTCGTCGATGTACTTCCTCATTTTGGTGAAGTCCAGCCTCTTTGGATCCCACCTCCCTCCCCGCTTATCATGCGCTGTGCCAGCCTCGCCTTTACTCTGAAGGCGATATATCTGTGGTCGCTGAGCGACTCCTGGTCCGTCAAGACCCCCCATGCCGAAATGCTCCCCTGCGCCCTCGAGTTCACCATGGTCAAGTCAATGAATGACTGCCCCCTCGCCCTGAGAATGTCGGGACCCTCCCATCGTTCACCAAGGTCAGATCGCGCGACGCAGCCCAATCCTCACGAACCCTCCCTCTCTCGTCGGTCATCCGGTTCCCCCATACAACACTTTTGGCGTTGAAGTCCCCCGTGACAATAACCTTAGCCGCCCTCTTGGCCTCAATACTGTCGCCCAGGTCCTGCAAGAACTCCGCGAAGGCCTCCCGCCCCACATTCGGCGAGATGTAACAGGAGAAAAAGACTCCCACCGCCTCCACGTCGATCCATATGAACCCCTTGCCCTGACCCCTCCCTCTCAGCTTGAGTGACCCCTTGATCCACCCCGCAGCGTCAAACGGTACGTCGGTGAACCAGTCTGTCTGCCCTGCCCCTGACGGAGGCATGGTTCGGCTCTGACGTCAAAGCAATGCTCACCCCTGTCTCATGGCATACCCTCTCTAGCATGTCATGTGCCCCTCGACACCGATTTAGGTTCACCTGAATCACGCGCATACCTCGGCCATCATTTCCTCTGGCGCCTGCCCACCGTGATCCACTCGTCGGCCGCCTTCGGGTCACCGCCTTTACCCTGTTTTCCCGACCCAATGACCTCCCTCAACTTCTTTAACCGAGCTGGACAAGCGTTACTGTCGGCCCGATGACCATCGATATTGCAGACATAGCACCTTGCGGTGCCCTTACAGTCTTTCGCAATACGCTCCAAGCCCCCGCATCTGTAGCACAGTTTCCCATCCCCGCCCCCAGCCTTGCAATCCCTTGCCCTGTGGCCTGGTACGTGGCACCTGAAGCACGCGAGCACATTTACCCAAAGCTCGGGCCTGCACCAGCGATTCCCCAGCCGGATCGTCCTGTGGCGCAGCAGTGCCTCCGCATGCTCCACCGGTAGCGTTACCAAGGCTCTCCAGACTTCTGCCCTGACGAGACGGGGTTCATCACCTTGACCTCAGCCGCGTTCGGCACCTGCAGGAGGCTCCGGAGAGCTCTTTCTCCTCCGCGGGGACTAGTGGGTCGAATCCCCAGAGAGCCACCGTCTGCCCACTCCTTCCAACTCTCACGTCGGCCTCCAGGTTCGCCTTCTCTCTGAGCATCTTCGCGAAGCTAGCAGCCCGCCCCGGCCCTCGCCTCGTCTAGTCTCATGATCAGATTTCCCTCCCCATCCCTCGTCGGTACCCCTCGCATCTTCAAGTCCATCGCATCCGGCTCCCAATGCTCTCTGAGCCCCTGCAGAGCCTCCCCGAAGGTTCGGCCTTCTCCAACCTTTACTCTTATCGTCGCTCTCTGGGAGCGCTCGCTCCCTGTCGTCGGCCTCGAGAGGGTTGCTCCAGCCTTCGAGCAAACTCCCAGCGCGCCCCAGACACCCCATGGATCTTCCCTGCGGCCCTATATGCTACTTCAAGAGCTCTCAGCAGCCGCTGGTTTCGATACGACCTTCCAAACCCGGAAGTGGTCTACAAAGACGTCCCGGAGGTGGTTGCTCACTCTCCGCTTTTTTTCGCCCGCCACCTCCAGGATCTTCCCCAGCGCCCTTCCAGCAGCGCCCTTTCCAGCATTCCTAGGGTCTCCGCTCCAGCAAATTGCCCCTGCTTGAGTATCCCGGCAACGAGCACTCTGGTGCCCCCTGGCCGATTGGACCCTGCTTCTCCGACAACCTCCATTACGTCATAACTCCTCAGGACCGCGACACTTCCCGCAGCGAGTCCGCTTAAATCCTCCACCTTGGGAAACTGTGCTCGGATCTCCCTCCAGATTCCCCCCTCCAACTTTTCCCCCTCCCCGAAGATGACCATTTTGATGTTTTTCTTCGCCCAATTTTCCTCCGGAGTTCGCCTCACGTGCTGGAAGCACTCCTCAGGCCATTCAAGGTCTAGGAGACCCAGCCGGGCCTCTGGCGTCACCGCCGTTGAGACCTTCCCCTCAAACTCCCTCGCCTCGTCCTCCCTGCTTTTCGCCGCGTCGCTGCTCCTCTTTTCCCCGCAATCGCAACATATTTTCCCCTCCTCTCTCCCGGACTTCGCCCGAATCGCATCCGCAGCTCCCTCATTCTTCGCCCCTCCAGACCCTCCCTGAAACTGGCTTCTAGCCTACCGTAAAGTGAGGGCATGACCTTACCCAGGTCTTTAAGCTCCACTTTAGTATTCTGGGCACTGCTCAGCCTCGTGAGTTTCTCCATGTATCTCCTCATGAGGGTCCATCTCGTGCTCCAGCTGGGCATCGTCGCTGCCCCTCAACTGTCCAGCCCCCTGGCTCGCCGTTTTCTGGGCAGCCTCATTATCTTGCCTCGATTTCCCACCCTGTCTCATAGACCCCTGGCTCGTTTCGCCTTTCTGACCGATTGTTCCCTCCGCCCCCGTTTTTCTCCTAGGCGTGTCCTTCTCTGGGGTAATGACGCCATCGGGTCCCCTTTTTCTCTCGACACCGCGGCCCTCACTTCAGGCTCGCCATCGTTCCCCAGACCCTTTCATCCCCTAAAAGATCAGCCGTCTTCATCGGCGAGTGGGCCACCCCCCCCCCCCCCCCCTTAGCAAACGGCTTCTGTGGAGCCAGCATCCCCTAATCCCGCCGCTCCACCGCGCGACCCAGCAGCGTATCGTTGAGGCTCTCTCCAATTTCCATACCTGGCTCGGTCGTGGACACCTTGGATTCCGCCATACCCTCCTCTTATCCAACCTATTCAAATTCCTCTGGCCTGGCTCGTGGGCTGTGGGGTTGGGTGAACTCCCGCCTGCCCACTCTACCCGCTGGGCCCTCCGTAGGAGCCGCAGGTCCCTTCCGCGCAGGAAACCTCCCCAGGCCGAACCAAAACCTGTCTTTCCCGAACCAAAGTGTTGGAAACTTCGATCTGGAATATCTTCAGGGTTATTTGGAAAAATTCGATGATTTTGCCTTGCCTGATTTACTCTCGGTGTGACGTGTCCAGTCTCCTGCGGATTGTTTGTGGATTGGTCTGCGCCAAGCCGCCAAGATCCGCTTGAAGGAGATCCAGGTAGCGCGTTCACGAAACTCACCATTTCACAGCAATAACCGTAGCTTCGCTCCAAGTCGGCCTACACGGCGTTTGGAAAACTCTGCGTGGGATTTGTGGAGGGTCCCGAGCATGAAGAAAAAAAACACATCAGTTTTGGGCAGGTGGACCTGCCTTGGATTGTTTCGCCTGCGGGCACGTATGAAGCTTGGATAGGCCTTCAACATGGGCAGGAGCGCCATGCCGTCACAAATGATCTCCATGAAAATAAAGCGAAAGAAATTGCAGCGAAAGTGTGCCCGGGGTCTAGGAAACAGGGATGGGCGGTTCATTGGCAAAATCCATCTATCAGCGGTTACAGGAATTATATTCTACGTAGAAAAATAACATTTCTCCTAAGAAGACAGATAGAAAGACAGACAGATAGGCAAAACAGAGAGGCAAGATAGAAGTCCCTTGTGTGAATTACATGAGACTTTGTTGTAATGGAGGTATAGTATGAAAGGAAGCAGGTTGCAATTTGGTGATGAGCAAGCTGCTTTAAACTTGAAAAAGATCTCATCGAGTGTTGGGAACTACACCTCAGGTACTTTGAAACCAGTTCGCTTCTGACCTTCGTGGAGAACGCACGTTTTTTCGTGAGCTCTGCTACTGGTTGCCGTATAGCTTCGGGGGTATCGCACAAAGGTTGGCGGTCGCAAGACAACTACACGGAGCTGCGAACGGGCCGTCTTGGAGATTTAGGTATCTTTCCCGGCATTCTGAGTTTATTAAAAACCAGTCGGCCGCGCTGTGCGCGATGGGACGGCGTTCCGTGGCATCGAAGCACTTCTCACCTCCTTCACTGGGTCAGCATCATGGTTTTGAAAAGTATGGTTAAATTGGTCTCGTGATCACCCCTCCAGATTCGGAGAAGTATGCTCAGATTGGTCTAGGAATCACCCCTCCATACTTGGAAAGTAATGGTCGGATAGGTCTCGGAATCACCCCTCCGGAGTTGGAACGTAATGCTCAGATTGGTCCCGGAATCACCCCTCCAGAGTTGGAAAGTAATGCTCAGATTGGTCCCGAAATCACTCCTCCAGAGTTGGAAAGTAATGGCCAGATTGGTCCCGGAATCACCCCTCAGAGTTGGACAGTATTGCTCAGATTGGTCCCGGAATCACCCCTCCAGAGTTGGAAAGTAATGCTCAGATTGGTCCCGGAATCACTTCTCCAGAGTTGGAAAGTAATGGCCAGATTGGTCCCGGAATCACCCCGCCAGAGTTGGAAAGTAATGCTCAGATTGGTCTCGGAATCACCCCTCCAGAGTTGGAACGTAATGCTCAGATTGGTCCCGGAATCACCCCTCCAGAGTTGGAAAGTAATGCTCAGATTGATCCCTGAATCACTCCTCCAGAGTTTGGAAAGCAATGGCCAGATTGGTCCCGGAATCACCCCGCCAGAGTTGGAAAGTATGCTCAGATTGGTCTCGGAATCACCCCTCCAGACTAGGAAAGTATCGTCCGATAGGTCTCGGAATCACCCCTCCAGAGTTGGAAAGTAATGGCCAGATTGGTCCCGGAATCACCCCGCCAGAGTTGGAAAGTGATGCTCAGATTGGTCCCGGAATCACCCCTCCAGGCTTGGAAAGTAATGCTCAGATAGGTCCCGAATCACCCCTCCAGAGTTGGAAAGTAATGCTCAGATTGGTCCCGGAATCACCCCTCCAGAGTTGGAAAGTAATGGTCAGATTGGTCCCGGAATCACCCCTCCAGAGTTGGAAAGTAATGGTCAGATTGGTCTCGGAATCATCCCTCCAGAGTTGGAAAGTAATGGTCAGATTGGTCTCGGAATCACTCCTCCGGAGTTGGAACGTAATGCTCAGATTGGTCCCGGAATCACCCCTCCAGAAATAGAAAGTAATGCTCAGATTGGTCCCGGAATCACTTCTCCAGAGTTGGAAAGTAATGGCCAGATTGGTCCCGGAATCACCCCGCCAGAGTTGGAAAGTACTGCTCAGATTGGTACCGGAATCACCCCTCCAGACTCGGAAAGTAATGGTCAGATAGGTCCCGGTTTTACTCCTCCAGGCTTGGGAAGTAATGCCCATATTGGTCCCGGAATCACCCCTCCAGAGTTGGAAAGTGATGCTCAGATTGGTCCCGGAATCACCCCTCCAGAGTTGGAAAGTGATGCTCAGATTTGTCCCGGAATCACTTCTCCAGAGTTGGAAAGTAATGGCCAGATTGGTCTCGGAATCACCCCTCCAGAGTTGGAACGTAATGCTCAGATTGGTCCCGGAATCACCCCTCCAGAGTTGGAAAGTAATGCTCAGATTGGTCCCTGAATCACTCCTCCAGGGTTGCAAAGTAATGGCCAGATTGGTCCCGGAATCACCCCGCCAGAGTTGGAAAGTGATGCTCAGATTGGTCCCGGAATCACCCCTCCAGAGTTGGAAAGTTATGGTCAGATTGGTCCCGGAATCACCCCTCCAGAGTTGGAAAGTAATGGTCAGATTGGTCTCGGAATCATCCCTCCAGAGTTGGAAAGTAATGGTCAGATTGGTCTCGGAATCACTCCTCCAGAGTTGGAAAGTAATGCTCAGATTGGTCTCGGAATCACTCCTCCAGAGATGGAAAGTAATGCTCAGATTGTTCCCGGAATCACTCCTCCAGAGTTGGAAAGTAATGGCCAGATTGGTCCCGGAATCACCCCTCCAGAGTTGGAAAGTAATGCTCAGATTGGTCTCGGAATCACCCCTCCAGACTAGGAAAGTAATGGTCCGATAGGTCTCGGAATCACCCCTCCAGAGTTGGAAAGTAATGGCCAGATTGGTCCCGGAATCACCCCGCCAGAGTTGGAAAGTGATGCTCAGATTGGTCCCGGAATCACCCCTCCAGACTTGGAAAGTAATGCTCAGATAGGTCCCGGAATCACCCCTCCAGAGTTGGAAAGTAATGCTCAGATTGGTCCCGGAAATCACCCCTCCAGAGTTGGAAAGTAATGGTCAGATTGGTCCCGGAATCACCCCTCCAGAGTTGGAAAGTAATGGTCAGATTGGTCTCGGAATCATCCCTCCAGAGTTGGAAAGTAATGGTCAGATTGGTCTCGGAATCACTCCTCCGGAGTTGGAACGTAATGCTCAGATTGGTCCCGGAATCACCCCTCCAGAAATAGAAAGTAATGCTCAGATTGGTCCCGGAATCACTTCTCCAGAGTTGGAAAGTAATGGCCAGATTGGTCCCGGAATCACCCCTCCAGAGTTGGAAAGTGATGCTCAGATTGGTCCCGGAATCACTTCTCCAGGCTCGGGAAGTAATGCCCAGATTGGTCCCGGAATCACCCCTCCAGAGTTGGAAAGTGATGCTCAGATTGGTCCCGGAATCACCCCTCCAGAGTTGGAAAGTGATGCTCAGATTGGTCCCGGAATCACCCCTCCAGAGTTGGAAAGTAATGGTCAGATTGGTCTCGGAATCATCCCTCCAGAGTTGGAAAGTAATGGTCAGATTGGTCTCGGAATCACTCCTCCAGAGTTGGAAAGTAATGCTCAGATTGGTCACGGAATCACTCCTCCAGAGATGGAAAGTAATGCTCAGATTGTTCCCGGAATCACTCCTCCAGAGTTGGAAAGTAATGGCCAGATTGGTCCCGGAATCACCCCTCCAGAGTTGGAAAGTAATGCTCAGATTGGTCCCGGAATCACCCCTCCACGTTTTGAAAAGTATGGTCAGATTGGTTCCGGAATCACCCCTCCACACTTTGAAAAGTATGGTCAGATTGCTTCCGGAACCATCCATCCACGTTTTGAAAAGTATGGTCAGATTGGTTCCGGAATCACCTTCATGTCTTCAAGAAAAAGTGCGGACAAACTGACTGACAAACTGACAAACGGACAGGCTGAGCCGATTATATATAGTAAGGATGTAACCCCGGGTACGGAAGCAGTTTGTTTCCGGTAGGAGATCTTTTTCTGCGCGCTCACCTGATAGAACCTCGACAGGTTGAAGGTTCTCGGACAAAATCGACTCCTTTCAAACGCTGAGTGTATCTCGCCGCCGTACAAAGCGGCCTGTATTGGTTGGACTTCGACCCCACACTCGCTGAGTAACTATCCGCGGCTCTTCACACTCATGAAGTAGAGCGAGACGATTCGCTGGCACAGAACCATGAACCTCGTTGTTTGAATACCGACTTCTCACCGTCAACATTTTGCTCCGGGGTCCCGCGATCCCTGATTGTTTCTTCTTCACTTGTTCTGTTCTGTTTTCTGATACGTGTCATCTCAGCTCGAGATTTCGAGCTACATAGAAATTTGCAGCCAATAGTTCATTTCACCCCTCGTATTCGAAATTTCCGTCTCAATCACCGAAATGCAGTTCGTCGTAACGCAAACACTCTCGCCAATTTTCCAGATTGACAAATGAATGCTCCAGAGTCAATTACGCTCGTCAGAGCGACACCAAAATCTAACACTTCACCGTTTTGCAAGGTTTTGAGATTCACGGAAGCCCTCTATCTTCACCTGAATCGAAGTTGTACGACTTCGAGAGCGGACGGTTTTTCGTCTCTTAAATGATAATGCAGGCCCAGATTGGCCCCTGGAGGCATTCGATAAAAGCGTTTTCACGTCAAAACTCATGTTAGGTACACCCGAAACCTATCCAGGATGCATGCAAATATCAGCAGGATCGAAAGAGTACCAGGGTCAACGATTGGCAATCGTTCATCCCGGGACTCTCTGATGGTTATCATGCCTATGGCGCATCAGCCATTGCGCTCAACGATGAGAAGCCTCTGCACATGGTTTGTATTAGGTCAGTCAAAAACTCCGTGCCGATTCCCACCCGAAATGAAGCCCTCGCTCATTTTTGAGGTTATAGAATCGTAATCATAATACACTCGAAGAAACGCTTCTAGAATTCCTCGACTTTCCAGTGCTCTTCGGTTCGGGCCCGGCGAGTTTAGCCTCCGAAAATGGACAGTTATTTCAAGTTTTTACACGCCATAATGACGGAGGAGTGGAGACTTGGAGAGGATATGAGGAGAGCCAGAAGGAGAGCAAGAGGGTCAGCCCCCCCCCCCTCAAAACTCCTCGATTATACTGGAAAGGTAGATTATGCTGCTCCACTTTGATGGATGAAACTATACCGCAAGGATCCAGTCTCATCAGAAACATCTCCACGAGTTCGAAAACTACGTTGATTGCATCACGAAAAGCTCGCTACATTCGGATTGCCGGAAATCCCGCAACTTGCTCAGCCCTCAGACTATCGAGCATTCAGCGTGCTCGAGAAGCTCCCCGTAAATCGTTTTGGCGCAGAAATGCGCTTTTCTTCGGGCGTGTTTACTGGGGTGTGACTGGGAGTGGAACGAAAAAATCGCAGCGGGAGGCCTTTAAGATTGTTTTTGTGGAGCGAGGGAAATTTGAACTCGAGTTGAATTTCATGTGGTAAATCTCGGTGTCTTGTCATAGGTCAATGACAATGAAGTGATGGTAGGTAAAGTAATGTTCAGATCGCTCCGGAATCATCCCTCCAGACCTGAAAAGTAATGGTCAGCTCGGTCCCGGAATCACCCCTCCATACTTGGGAAGTAATGGTCAGATTGGTCCCGGAAACACCCCTTAGACCTGGGAAAGTAATGGTAGGATCGGTCCGGAATCACCTCTCCAGAGATGGGAAGTAATGGTCAGATTGGTCCCGAATCACCCCTCCAGAGCTGGAAATTAATGGCCAGATTGGTCCCGGAATCACCCCTCCAGAGTTTGGATATACCAATGGTCAGATTGGTCCCGTAATTACCAGAGTTGGGCAGATTCGAATCACTTTGATTCGAATCAAGAAACATCGAATCAAAAGTGATTCGAATCAAAAACCGTCGAATCAGGCTGATTCGAATCAAAAGTGATTCGAATCATTCTGATTCGAATCCTTACTACATATAATCGGCTTAGTCCGGGACCAGTCTGACCATACTTTTCAAAAGCTGAAGGGGTGATTCCGAGACCAATCTGAGCATTACTTCCCAACTCTGGAGGGGTGATTCCGAGACCAATCTGAGCATTACTTCCCAACTCTGGAGGGGTGATTCCGAGACCAATCTGAGCATTACTTCCCAACTCTGGAGGGGTGATTCCGAGACCAATCTGAGCATTACTTCCCAACTCTGGAGGGGTGATTCCGAGACCAATCTGAGCATTACTTCCCAACTCTGGAGGGGTGATTCCGAGACCAATCTGAGCATTACTTCCCAACTCTGGAGGAGTGATTCCGAGTCCAATCTGAGCATTACTTCCCAACTCTGGGGGAGTGATTCCGAGACCAATCTGACCATTAGTTTCCAACTCTGGAGGGGTGATTCCGAGACCAATCTGAGCATTACTTCCCAACTCTGGAGGGGTGATTCCGAGACCAAACTGACCATTACTTCCCAACTCTGGAGGGGTGATTTCTGGGTCAATCTGAGCATTACTTTCCAACTCTGGAGGGGTGATTCCGAGACCAATCTGACCATTAGTTTCCAACTCTGGAGGGGTGATTCCGAGACCAATCTGACCATTACTTCCCAACTCTGGAGGAGTGATTCCGAGTCCAATCTGAGCATTACTTCCCAACTCTGGAGGGGTGATTCCGAGACAAATCTGACCATTAGTTTCCAACTCTGGAGGGGTGATTCCGAGACCAATCTGAGCATTACTTCCCAACTCTAAAGGGGTGATTCCGAGACCAAACTGACCATTACTTCCCAACTCTGGAGGAGTGATTCCGAGACCAAACTCCACCAAGCACCGTCTGGCGGAGCCTAATCAGGAGAATATGGCAAAATCGTTCGTTGCTTCCTAGCGGCGAAATCCGGCCGCTTCTCTGGATCTAGATCTGAAGAGAAACACCGCAAGCACCCCGTCTACTCTACCAGGTCCATTCCTAGCCCGACTAAGCTTCGCTCGAGTCCTCCAGAGTTGGGAAGTAATGCTCAGATTGGTCTCGGAATCACCCCTCCAGAGTTTGGGAGTAATGCTCAGATTGGACTCGGAATCACTCCTCCAGAGTTGGGAAGTAATGGTCAGTTTGGTCTCGGAATCACCCCTCCAGAGTTGAGAAGTAATGCTCAGATTGGTCTCGGAATCACCCCTCCAGAGTTGGGAAGTAATGCTCAGATTGGACTCGGAATCACTCCTCCAGAGTTGGGAAGTAATGGTCAGTTTGGTCTCGGAATCACCCCTCCAGAGTTGGGAAGTAATGCTCAGATTGGTCTCGGAATCACCCCTCCAGAGTTGGGAAGTAATGCTCAGATTGGTCTCGGGATCACCCCTCCAGAGTTGGAAAGTAATGCTCAGATTGGTTTCGGAATCACTCCTCCAGAGTTGGGAAGTAATGGTCAGTTTGGACTCGGAATCACCCCTCCAGAGTTGGGAAGTAATGCTCAGATTGGTCTCGGAATCACCCCTCCAGAGTTGGGAAGTAATGCTCAGATTGGTCTCGGAATCACCCCTCCAGAGTTGGGAAGTAATGCTCAGATTGGACTCGGAATCACTCCTCCACAGGGTGTGTCCTCTAAGCTGCAACATTTTCGTGGCCTTTCTGTTTTGGGCTGTATTTCGGTCAAATTTTATCCGATGTGGGATTTTTTTTTTTGATCGAAAGCTCTTGAAGAGACGCATCTTTTCGCTTCATTATTTTTGATCATCAGATCAGTGTTGAGTTTTCCAGAGCCTGTCGAAGTTTTCCTCAATTCAATCCATGGTCCCTAAAAGAACTAACCAGGAAATCGCGATTCTCAACCGATTTCGGAAATTAAAAAACGGAAAGATTCCCTCGATCCCAGCTACAAAACGCTCGCAAGAACGCGCGGATCGGTTGCGAACCGGAGGAACGGTATTCAATACGAGATACCCCAAAATTGAGCCTCCCGGACCCCCTGCCGACCCCTCCGTAAAGAACTGCCTGTAACTCCTCAGGGAAGCCGATTTCGGAAATTTCACTGATGGCAAAAGTTTCTTATTTTGAGCCAAACTACCCGGAAACGAAGTCACCGAGTCAATCCGATAACTTTTTTTTTTTTTTCCCACCTCAAAAGTCACTGGGCGCTCATCTCATGACATGAAAAAAAGCTAGGATCGAGGGGAATCGTTTTTAGCTGGGTTCGAGGGGAATCTTTTTTTTAATTTCCAAAATCGGTTGAGAATCGGCGATTTCCTGGTTAGTTCTTTTAGGGACCATGGATTGAATTGAGGAAAACTTCGACAGGCTCTGGAAAACTCAACACTGATCTGATGACGTGTCAGCTTGCAATCAGTCGTCGCCGAACCCGAGTCGACGCGGTCGCAAACCCTTATTCACCCTGTTGGATCGTCGTACCCAGGACGTCTCCCTGTCCGGGCACGAGAGAGAAGGTACGATTGATCTTTCCGCATCCGCAGCCCGACTTCCCCACCCCGCTGCTGCGGTCCGGCAGTCCACTCGACGAGAACATGAAGAAGTGGGTCGCAAGCCTCATCCATCGATGCCCTTCCGTTCTCAATATTGGTGTCTCAGGAACAACGCTCCCCCTCGCTTAAGTTGGTTCGCATGCGATCCATTCCGCACCTTCGACTCCGACACGATACATGACCTTTCCGATGCGGTGCAAGATGGAACCGGCCGTCCACTTCGATCGTCCGGCGTTGCGGAAGTCCTTTACGAAAACGGAGCTCCCCTCTTCGAACTCCCTTTCCCTGCTCCGTGCCGAGCATCGAAGTAGAACTTGTCCTTCTCTCGCGACTCCCGTGTCGCCGCTGTTCGGGGTAGCCTCGAGCCTCGGCTTGATGAGGGACAACGTCGTCCTCAGCGCCGTCCCAAGAAATCCTCCGCGGGGCTTCTGCCATGCGACCCCGGCGTACTCCGGTACGCAAGTAATCCGGCAGCGAGCGCCTCGCCACGCTCCCTCCGGAAATTTCTTCAGAATTTGCTTGAAAATATCGACGAATTTCTCGGTCTGACCATTTGACTGCGGATGGAAAGGAGGCGATTTACGAGTCTGACTCCCGCATTCTCACAAAAAGTCATGAACGGCGCCGACTTGAACTGCGATCCGTTGTCGGTGACCAGCCTTTCCGGGAAACCGAATCTTGCGAAAATTGCTTCGCAAGCTCTTTTAGTTGCTGCTCCTGTCGCATGCTTCATCTCAATTACTTCTGGCCATCTGAAAACGAGTCAACCAGAATGAGATACATATAGCCTTCTACCGGTCCCGCGAAGTCGGCATGTACCCGCTCCCAAGGCTTGACGCTCGCTGGCCAAGGGCTCAGCGGAACTTTACGCGGGTCACGGTTGACCTGCACGCACGCTTCGCACAGTCGCACTGTCGACTCGATGTCTTTATCAATCCGCGGCCAGTACACGAACTTCTGGCTAATCTCTTCATCCTGGTGGATCCTGGTGTCCCTTGTGGAGTTTCCCTAGAATCTTCCTCTGTAGAACCTCAGGAACGACGACCCTGTCGCTTGACATCAAGCAACCCTCAACCACAGAAGAGTCTCGCATCGGTTGAAGAAATGCCAGACCGAGCTCTGCTTGTCAACTTTCGTAGGCCATTGTGAAGGTACTTGATAACGTCTCGAAGTACCTTGTCTTTTGCCGTCTCTTCGCGGAGCTGAGTTGCGGTGACTGGGAGTTGCCAACCCGCTCATTGAAAAGCGCATTCACCTCTGCCTCAACCGACCCAATCACCATATCTTCGGCATCCATATAGCGAGTTGCACTGCGATGAGCCTCGACAATGCATCCGCTTGCCAAACTCCGTGGTTCTTCGATACTCCAACTGAAAATCGTACCCCAACAACATGGTTGCCCATCGTTGCAGTCTGTTTGCTGTAGGGGGATTCCTTGCTTACTTCCGAAAATCGCCAGCAACGGCCGGTGATCTGTGAGCAAGAGGAACTTCCGGCCCAGTATATACTTATGAAATTTCTTGACTGCAAACACAAGTGCCAGCGCTTCTTTTCGATCTGAGCATAGTTCTTCTCAGCTTTCGTAAGCGACCGACATGCGAAAAAATCGCTTCCTCTTCCCTCCATACGAGAATCTGTGCGAGAGAACGGCCCCGATGCCGTATGCGCTGGCATCTGCCGCGACAATCAATTTTTCCTTCGGGTCGTAATGCGTCAGCAGTAAGTCCGACTGCAGCATCCTTTTAATCGACTCGAACCCTTCTTGACATTTCTCGGACCAGACGAATTTTGTGTCCTTCTTCAGCAACTCATCCATGGGTGCCCGATGCTCTCTCATTTCAGCCAGGAATACACTGTAATATGTTACCATGCCTAGAAACGCCCTGAGTTCACTCTGGTTAGATGGCGCCGGCATGTTGACGATGGATGGCTTCGATCTTCTCCCTCTGCGGCTTCCTTCCGTCTTTGGAGATCACTTGTCCCAGGAACTTGATTTCCGTCTTCAGAAAAGCACATTTTCGAGCAATCCTGAGTCCGAACTTCGCGATGCGTTTGAACAACTCTCGTAAGTTCTCATGGTGTTGCTCCAGAGTGCCGCCCGTTACTACCCAGATCATCGAGATAAGCAGCTACGCCTGGTAGCCCGTTGATCAACCTATCTATCATTTCTTGGAAAATCGCAGGAGCTGTTTTGACCCCGAAAGGCAATCGGTTGTACCTGTACAACCCTTTCGGCGTGTTGATAGTCACAAATCTCTTCGAATCCTCTTCGACTTCGATCTGCAAGTAGGCTTCCGCCAAATCAATGTTCGAGAAGAAAACTCCACCGTTCATCTTCGAGAAAACGTCCTCGACGGTAGGCAGCGGGTGATGGTGGTCCTCCAATGCGTTATTCAACCCAGTGCTGAAATCGGAGCATAATCGAATATCCCCGGTTTTCTTCTGAACGATCACCACGGGAGCCGCGAAATCTGAATAAGAAACTGGTGAAATCACTCCAATGCGTTCCAATCGCTCCAACTCTGCTTCCAACTTTGGTAACGTAGCGTATGGGACTGGTCTACTCTTCCGGAATACAGACGTTGCGCCTTCTCTAAGTTGAAAACGTGCTTTCGAGAGCAACGACCGAGACCCTCAGAGAAGACGTCAGGAAATGTAGCCATTAGCGAATTAACCAACGATTCAGCTTCTAATGCGAGCTGTTCCGGTCGCGGCGAGCATTCCACCTTTTGCACTTCTCTGTTCGTGAGTCGGTCCCACAGCTCCCGATTCATTCGTAGCCAATCACAGCCCAGAACGTTCAAGTCATACGGCACCACGTAACAACAGCCGTGGAATTCCGTTCCTTCAAGAGCGCATTCGCAATCGAAAAATCCGAGACTTTCCAATGTACCCTGATTCGCTGCTTTCATCACACAGGTCGGAGTCGCAGACTTGTTTGCCCAACTTACGCCATAGCTGCTCGCTGATGATCGTTACATCTGAACCTGTGTCGAGTCTCAGCTTGATTTGATGACGCCCAACCTTGACATGATAGAATATCCTATTCGTCCCTTCACGCAGCCTTCAATACCAACCGTCACTCTCCAACCTTGCGCTCCTGTTTGGCTGTCTTTCCCCACGCACCTCGAGTATCCTTTCTGTCTGAGTGACTTCGCCTATCACCTTGATTCTTCTTCTGAAAACATGCTGCCTCGAGATGGCCTTTCTTCCCACAGAAATTACACGTCCTACTTTTGTGTGGACAGAATTTCCTGAAATGTGTTTCATTGCAAATGCGACAAGGACCAGGCTTGCTCGTCGTCGCCACCGCATTCACGGCTCTGCCTTCGTGGCCTTCCGCGATGCTCCTCGACGCTGCTTGCAGACGTCCAAAATTCTTCACTCGCTGGTGCAGCTCCTCCATAGACGCCTCGGGGTTCTCCTCGACGAGCTGCAATGCGATCTGACGAACCTTGGTGAATTTGTCGCTTCTCAGACCACTTATCCATACCAGGCATTTAAATTGCTCTGCAGTGACAGTAGACATTTCCGACAGTTCGAACCGCTGGTTCACGAGTCCGGTGTAATCGTCGAAGGAGCCATCACTGAAATCATCGCACACTGTTTGGAGGCACTGATACCTCCTCGAGAACAACGAGCCGCGGTGTCCGAACAGTTCTTTCAGTGTGCCCACTGTCGACTTGAAATCTTGTTCGGCGTATTTCTTCGGAAGAATGTGTGCCGTGTACTTCTGGAATGCCGACTGATCCAATTTCTGCGTGAGTAACCTCACCTTAGCAGCGTCGTCCAGCTGGCTAGCGTCTTTGTCGAAAATACTCTCATACCTTGAGTACCAAAGCTCAAAGGTCAGCCCAGCCTCGGGATCATAGGAGAACGTGGCGATACGCTTTGTTAGCGAGTCCATCGTTCTCACCTTGGCTTCCTCCGTGTTCACGACTGACGCGATCCTCGACGTTTGTTGTAAGGCCGCCTTAACTGCCTCCTGAACCAGGAGTTGCACATCCTTCGCTGTAAACGCCATCACGTTGAGTTCCAAATATCCTCGTCGCCAATTGAAGTGGCTCGACTACAATGAGAACGCGTCGTTATCTCCAGTCGTAACACTCTTAGTTCCGATCATCTTTATTTATATAGTATCCGGCCCCGACAAGCTATCGAATCACATGATTCGAATCAAAAGTGATTCGAATCACATCTGATCCGATCTGATTCGAATCCAATGATTCGAATCCGCCCAACTCTGGTAATTACCCCTCCAGAGTTGGGAAAATATTGTCGGATCGGTTCCGGAATCACCCCCCCAGACTCAGAAAAGTAATGGTCAGATCGGTCCCGGAATCAGCCCTCCAGACTTCGAAAGTGAAGGTCAGATTGGTCCCGGAATCGCTCCACAAAATCGATGGTCGGTGGTCGACCCCCTGGGGCACGGCAGTCCATTAACTTCAACGAAGTCGCTCAGGGGGTCCACGGTTGACCCCGTGGCCGACAGGTGGAATGCCATCCACGAACGCAGAGGAGCACCTACGCAAGCAACTCCCACAATAACACCAGATCTCATTGATGAAGATCCTGGTGACATCCATTCCCATGAAATACTCCTACGTGGCCAACTAACCGTCCTTGCGACTGTATATATAAATCCGGGAACATCGTTCGAACTCATTGAAGACTGCCTACTGAAATATGACCATGTTCTGTCCCCTGGTGTACAAAACCAGAGAACTTCACTGATGCTATGCGGTGATTTCAAGTGGAACCTTAGAGACCCCCTCAAAAAGGAGGAAAATATTGAATTCATGCGAAATCAATTTGAGAATCTTGAAGTAATAACCGATCCTGAGATATAGACAACACGTGGCCGAACATGCATCGATATCATATTCTCGAGAGGCATCCAAGATTACTACTGTGACACACACATAAGCTACTTCAGTCATCAAAACCCGGTATTCACTTTCCTGAACGAATCCTAACCGATCTTCTGACCTTTGCATGACAATTTGATGAACGCCCGTCGACGCTCCGGAGCGCTGAAGATAGGACCGTCGAAAACAAATTGAGGGAGGCTTTTGGCGGAAGCACTCGAGAAATTTTGGACACATGCCACCGCCATTGATAAGGAATCTCGATGTGCTGAAGCATTTCCCCCTCTCGAGAGGATGGGACATCCCCCCCTCCCCCGAAAAAACAAAACAGGAACGGTTCATCCACGGGTTGAACCGGGGCGCAGAAACGCCAACAACCTAGCGGTCAGCCGGAATACAGACAAAATTCGTCCATAAATGAACTGATTAGTACGGAAAATCGGCTTTGAAAAACCTGCGATGAACAAGACGACGATTTTTGAGGGGGTGTGTTCCACCCCCTCGAGAGGGGGAAATGCTTCAGCACATCGAGATCTTCCGGCGATGGCGGTAACATGTATCCGAAATTTGTCGAGTGCTTTCGCCTGAAACCCCCCTCAATTTATTCTCGACAGTCTTATCTTCAGTGCTCCGGAACGTTGACGGGCGTTCATCGAATTGTCATTTGAAGGCTAGAAGATCGGTTAGAATTATTTCAGGAAAGTGAATACCGGGTTATGATGACTGAAATAGCATTTGCGTGTATCACAGGAGCAATCTCGGTTGCCTCTTGAGGATATAATTTCGATGCATGTTTGGCCACGCGCTGTCGATATCTCAGGATCGGCCAATAGTCCAAGATCAAATTGGTTTTCCATGAATTCGATGATTTTCTCCTCTTTGTGGGGGTCTTTCAGGTTCCAGTTGGAATCATCGCATAGAATTAGTGGAGCTTTGTACACCAAGGGATAGAACACGGTCATATTTCAGTAGGAACTCTTTAACGAGTTCTAACGATGTTCCCGGATTCATATATTCTGTCGCAATTACGGTTAGTTGGTTACGTAGAAGTATTTAACAGGCACAAATGTCACCATGATCTTCATCGAGGAGATCTGGCGTAATTGTGGGAGTTGCTTGCATGGGTGCTCCTATCCGTTCGTAAATAGCAACTCCACCAGTTCTGTGTTGTCTCTTGTTTTGGGTCACGAGGTTGAAATCATCTAGCATGATTACTTTGTGGTTATCATCCCGAGTTCCACTGAGACAGAGAACTGTGGATCGCATGTAGACTTTGTCGCTTGTGACATCCAATGCGTGTGCTGGCAAACTCTGGACGTTGCATGACATTAGGATCGTGGTCGCAGAATCCATTCGTTCTAATAGTTGATGATCTTGAGTTTTGGATCGGTGATTACTCAAACGTTGTAGTTCCGTTCGAAATTGTACCATTCGAGGAGCGGTCGCTCGTTTCGAATGAAGGAATTGAAATTTTTCGGGACAATCATCGGGCGTTGTCAAGAATAAGCCTTCGACCGTTTTCACTCTCGACATAGCGACGTAAACCAACTGTTGTTGTACATTTTTATGGTATTCAAATACGATCTCCTCAAAGGTGCCACCTTCACAACCTCTACTCCTGGCGTCTTTCAAGAAAGCCAGACTTGTATAAACCTTTATTCATGGATGAAGAGATCTGAAACTGAAACAGAAGAGGGTAGTATCCTGAAGACTGCCACAGAACAGATCGGTGAAGTCCCCGTTTCACCGGTCTATGAGGGTTCACGTCGCTGGTGCTTTCCTCCCAGGCCCTCGTTCCGCTCTTATTTTTCTTTGGCCGTCTTCACCTCAAACTTTCTCTCTGTTCTTGTCCAGGAACCGGAGTTCACGTTCAGTAACCGTCATCGCATGCGCCTTTTTCCCCGCTCCTCGTTCACCGCGTCTCGATTCCTCTCCGAATCGCTTCCTGAGTCGATAATTCCCACTATCTTGGCTGACTCTCACTCTGTATCCTCGATTTAAGGTCTTTCGATGTCCTCCCTCAGTCATCCTTTTTTCGAAGGGGAAAGGAACCCATGCGGCTACATATGGTAGTTTTTTTTTTGGAGTGAGCCTCGAATAAGTATTCGTTGTCGAATGAAACTTCCCGTGTCAAGTTTCACACCTCAAGTTCCGGCGCAAATCAGATTCGAGCATTGTGGTTCGTTCGAGTGTGTCATGCGAAGCCTTGAGTCTTCACGAGGATCCCGGAACATTGAACGTAGATGAAAACGGGACAGGCTCCGACCCGTTTGTTGGAAGACGAGGATAGTTTCAAGCAACGAGCAGGCTTCCGCAACATCCGCATTCAAGGCGAGTCCGCCAGCGCCGACCACTAAGCGTCTGCGCTATCTCCAGAGGGACTTAGAGAACTGATCCAGAGAGAAGGCTGCTTGGATGAGCAGATCTTCAATGAGAATGAAACAGGGCTCTTCTTGAAGAAAAGTCTCTCCTGAACATTCGCAGCGTTTACCGTAAAATTCTTCAACGGTCACGAAATCGCAAAAGATCGTCTGACACTCCTTCTGGGCGTCAACACGGCAGTAGACTTCAAGCTGAAGCTGATGCTTGTTTACCGAGCAAAGAATCCTCGAGCTCTCAAGAAAATTCGCAAAGAGGCACTGTTTGTGCTCTGGCGGTCGGATCCAAAATCGTTGATGACAAAAGCTCTTCTCGAGGATTGGTTCATCAACTATTTCTGCCCAGCGACAGGAAGATATTGTCGCACGGAGAGAATCGGATTCAAAATCCTTCTACTCTTGGATAATGCTCCGGGTCATCCAATGGGACTGTCAACTAGGGGTCGCAAAAAGACCACCAAGCGGAACCGCGGAACCGCGGTTCTGCCCCGGAGCCGCGACTACCCGCGGCTCCTGGCGGTTACCTCCGGTTCCTAGGGATTACCCGCGGGTAGCCGCTGCGAGCCCGCGTTTACCCGCGGGTACCCACCAGTCCGGTGGCTACCCGATGGTCTACGAACTCATCTCTGGCGCCATCATCCATTAAGCGATCACAAAACCCTCTCTTTAATCGCTCATATGAGCCTCATGAAATCGCTCGTGCCTATGGAGAAGCACGGAATGACACCAATGTTACGTGTCCTTCGGGATCCGTATGGGAGAAAATGAGAACAACTCGGGATCTCGTGTGTATTACGACTCGGCGCTGGCCAGCACCTCTACGGGACACGGTCGTTGGAAGAAGAGTGTTAGGTTCTGAAGGGACACACAGTGATGCTCACGTCAGCTAGGCTGGGAGGAAGAGTGATGGTAGCCAAAATGGCTGCCCTTTTTATTGAATCCGAAATAGAAGGATAACGAAGACCCAACAGTCCCCCTGCGCTCAGCCGTTGAGCCTCTTGTAATTCACCGGAACTTTGCAAGCGCGTGGCAACGGCGTTCGGGTGGCTTCCGGCCCTGCATCTGGAGCCTCGCTCCGCGGCGCGACTTCCGACGGTCGACATCTTGCAGGAAAGAGAAACTCTAAATCTTGCACGGGGTCTGGGCTCTCTTCGTGGACCGACCGCTTCCAGACCTGGTTGCGGTGCCGAACGATCTGGCGGCCATTTACAACCAGCTTCAGCATCGCACGGCCGATGAAATCTGTAACCTGCGCAGACACTCGATTCCCGTTTGAGAGTTGCACGGAAACAACCTCCCCCCTCACGAAAGGCCGTTCTCTCGAACCATGATGATTATCGAAGTGTTGTTTGTACTCCTGCTGGTACTCCGACAGCGTACAGGCGACTCGACCGACCCGCGGCTTGAATGCGTCGAAAGGGGTTCTCAGAGGCCGACCAAAGAATACCTCATTGGGCGATTTGCCTCCCAACGCAGATGCGGGTGTGAAGTTGTATGCAGAGACCACCCCATCCAGCCGCTCTGTTTTTGAGTCGATCGAATCCTTGATCGTACGCACCATTTTCTCCGCTTGTCCGTTGCTTTGGGCCATCGACGGAGCGCAACGTAGATGAACGATGTTCATTTCAGAACAGAATTCTGCAAAAAGCTCCGACGTGAACTGCGAACCGTTGTCGCTCACAAGCGTTTCCGGGAGACCCACCACCCGGAATAACCCTCGCAGGTAATTAATAAGCGAGGCTGAAGTTAAAGAAGGCAACCACTCCGCATCTGTGAATTTGGAAAAACTGTCAACGATAACCACAAACGTTCTTCCCCGGCGCGGTTCACCGAAATCAATGTGCACTCGAGCCCACGGCTTGTCCGCCGGCGGCCATGGACTTAGAGGAACTTTGACAGGAGCCGACGATGTTTGCAGACAATGATGACAGTCCTTCACGAATCTCTCGATGTCCAACGTCATTCCCGGCCAGGAAAAGTGGTCACGAGCCAACGACTTCATGCGACGAATGCCTGGGTGGGCTTGATGCAACTTTTCAAGGATCCGAGGCTTCACCGCTTTTGGAATCACCACTCACTCGCCGTACAGGATTATTCCGCCTGTGCAACAAAGGGAGTCCGCGAGAAGTGCGAACGGACGCAACCCTGCATCTTCCTTGTCTTTGGAAGACCATCCGTCTGACAACCGACGAAGTGCTTGAGAAAGGACCGGATCTTTCTTGGTTTCCTCGACCACGAGATTCTTACCCTGCTTCGACTCGAGCGCGTTGATGACCAGATCTTGAAGGCTCGACTCCAAATGACTGTCGATAGCCGCCACCACTTCCTCCAAAGCGGAATCTCCGGCGTCCGCTCTCCTCTCGCTGATCAACCGTGATAACGCATCCGCGTGTCCGAAATCCTCCGTCCTGACGTATTCTATATCGAAATCAAACCCAACAAGACGAAGAGACCAACGCTGCAACCGGGCGGCCGTCCGCTCTGACAACCCCTTCATGCCCGACGGATTGAAGAGGACAACGAGCGGCTGATGATCCGTTTGCAGAATGAAACGACGGCCCCAGACGAATTTCTTGAAACGTTCGACTGCGGTCACCAACGCTAGAGCTTCCTTTTCAATTTGACTGTAGTTTTGTTGCGCCTTTGTCAAACACTTGGCTATATGGAACACCGCTTTCTCATTCCCATCCGGATACCGTTGCAACAGAACCCCTCCAATTCCAGTCTGACTTGCGTCTGCCGCAACTATCAGCACCTGAAGGGGATCACAATGTGCCAAGAGAAGCGGACCGGCGAGTATCCCCTTCATCTCTGAGAAACATCTTTCATGCTCTTTAGTCCACACGAACACCTTGTCCTTGACGAGCAGTTTCTCTATGGGCGCTTTGAAAGTGTGCAAGTGATCAACGAATTTGCCGTAATAGTTCACCAGGCCGAGCAAAGAACGCACCCCTTTCTTGTTCGTAGGAGCGGCCAGCGACTGGATCGCTGCAATTCGTTTTGGATCTGGCTCAAGGCCTCTGTCTGACACAATCAAGCCTAGGTACTTGACCTTTGTTCGCCCGAAATTGCACTTCTCCAAACGGAGATGAAAACCCCACATCTGGAGTCTTCCCAATACGGCCACGAGGCGGCGATCATGGGCGGCGGAGTCTGGAGCCATGATCAGAATATCATCCAAATAGACCAGGACCCCATCCAGACCAGCCAACGCCTGCTCAAGGGCCTTCTGGAAAATCGCTGGGGCGGTCTTCAGGCCGAACACCAACCTCTTGTAGCGGTACAGACCCCGATGAGTCGCGATCGTCGTGTAAGCTTGGCTCTCTTTGTCCAAACGCAACTGCAGATAAGCATCAGCTAGATCGAGCTGCGAAAAGAATCTGCTCCCGGAGAACTTGACCATGATCTCCTACATGTTCGGCAACGGGTGATTCATGTCCTTCAAGGCGGCATCGAGGCCCGTAGAATAGTCTGCACACACTCGAAGACATCCATTAGGTTTTTTAACGATCACGATTGGAGTAGCCCAGTCCGACTGTTCCACCTCTTCAATCGCACCGATTCCCAGCAGCCTGTCCAACTCTTTATTGACTTGTTCCTTGAATGCAATGGAAATAGGTCGTGGAGGCAAATGCACGGGCCTCACGTTCTCATGTAAATAAAGCTTTACCTCCAGCTGTGTGCAGCAACCCAGACTTCTCTCGAACAAGGATGGGAAACGCCCCTGAAGAGCTGAAGCATTTGCAGAAGAATCTTCGACGCCCGACACACAAGGAACCCTGGTCGTTTCCCGTCGTAAAAGACTCAGCAGTTTCAAGGCTCGCCCGCAAAGCAGATTGTTTGACACTGTACCAAGAACCAAAATTGGTTCAGTGCATTGGCGATTCCTGAATTGTAGAGTCGCCGAGAAATAACCCTTGCTGCTGTACGAGGAACGAGCGAGCGTTGGACGGTTGGCGAACGGATGAGACGTCGCCGCACGTCGAGAGTTCCGAAACGCGCTTATGCGCGGAGAGGGTGCTGGCAGCACGACGAGTCGGGTTTATTGAGACATTTTGAACCTACCGATTCCAAATCGATGGGAATTGGTAACACGGAAAGACAGACTTGATTTTTCTTCCGGAACGTGCGCGTCGTATGATTGGCAGACCAAAAATGTATGGGATCGGCGCGCATAATATATTATTTTCGAGTCGCTCGAGTCGTGAAACTGAATCGAGTCGAACGAAGTTCTGATCCAATGCAATTTCGCCTCGAGTTCTCAGTGGCCTTGCTAGATTGCTTTGTAGTCGAAGGCTTTCCCAACGATGAAGATGTCGTCTGAAGTCGACTGCCTCAGTCGTGTGCGGTTTTTGCCGATGACAAAGTTCAACACGCTCCACATCTTGTGGAAGCTGCTAGAGACTAAGCTGCTAGACAAGGGGCCATTGGTTTATGATACTGAGAACAAGCCGTCAGTTGCCAGGCTCCCCAACAGACGGGAACCTGAAAACCGCGGTCTGCGGTCGCGGGTGCCCGCTCGGAAACGCGGGTACCCGCCAGGACCAGCGAGAACTCGCGGGTTGCGGGTATTACCCGCGGTCTCGAGGGACTTCCGCAACCCGCGGGTCATACCCACGTTCAAGGGAGACCTCGCGGTCTCGAGGGAGGTCCGCAACCCGCGGGTCATACCCGCGTTCAAGGGAGACCCCGCGGTCCCGCGGTTCCGCTTGGCGGTTATTTTGCGATCCCTAGCGTCAACCATGAAGAAGAACATGAAAGTAGTATTCTTCCCGCCAAATACGACCTCCTTGATCCAACCCATGGACCAAGTTGTCATTTCGACCTTCAAGGCTTACTACTTGCGCCGAACGATGTCCCAAACTATCAAGGACGCGACGGGAGATGATCCTGAGTAGGTCGAATTCAGGAGAACATACGACATCAAGAAAGTTGTCGTCAACATAGCCGAGGCCTGGGATGAGGTCTCGGCACACAATATGAGAGCAGTTTGGAAAATCATTCTCCCACATGGCGCGAGTGTGTCAGTCAACAATTAGGAGCAACGTACTGAGATTATAGGAAACATGGTGGAAATCGCAAAGAAAGGAGGTCTAGATGACGTAAATACGGAGACCATAGAAGAGTTAATCAATTGGAAACCAGACGGGTTTGACAATCAGACGCTCATCGGGATGGATCAAGAACGAGCTCACGAGGGGTCTGAGAACGACGAAGACTGTATCGAGGTTCCACCAGAGGAGCTCACTAGTGACCACCTAGCGAAGCTTCTTCGGATGGTTGATGACTTGGCAGAATATATTTCCATGGTTGATCCGCGGCAAGAGCGAGGTCGAAGAATCACCGAAAACGTCCACAATGCAACCCGCGTTCACAGAGAGAAGTCTGCCTCTGAACCCAAGCCAAGGTTCTTCCTTGGTCGGGATGCATGTTTGAAATCGGTGGGGAACTGGTGGAGAACTCACGAAGTGGAACTGCCATGTATCAAGTACCCCGTTCAGTGCGGTTTCAAATAGTACGGCGACTACAGAAAATTGTCAACCACATCATCAGCAACTCGATGTATCCCAAAGCCCTGAAGAGGGCAAGAGTCGTCCCGATCCCAAAAACAAAGGCACCCACCACCCCGAACGACTTCAGACCCATATCCGTTCTACCGATTATCAACAAGGCGGTGGAGAGAGTCCTGGTTTCGCAACTGACCAACTACCTGGAGTCCAACAACCTACTCTATGAAAAACAATTTGGCTACCGTAAGAATAGAGCAACAGACCACGCAGTGTACAACATGCTTGAGACAGTCAGAGCGGGGTTGGACAGTGGTAAAGTCTGTGGTGTCTTACTGATTGACATGCAAAGAGCCTTTGATTCAGTGAGAAAAGAAGTCCTTCTGGAGAAGATTAAGTCGTATAGAGTGGCGGGAAAAGCAGCTCGACTCCTTGACTCCTACCTCTCGGATAGAATGCAATCTGTGCAGACTGGCAGCCTCAGTTCCCCCCTCCTACCGATCGAGGTAGGCGTAGCCCAAGGTAGCCTGTTCGGCCCTCTAAGTTTTTTAATAGTGATAAACGATCTTCCCAAATCATGCTTGGGTGATGTGAGCATTTATGCCGATGATGCTAGCATAATCTACGTTTGTGAAACGCTATCGGAGCTGCAAAACAAAATGCAGAGTGACCTGAGACAGATTGATGAATGGTGCGACTTGAATCTGACGAAACTCAATTTGAAGAAAACGCAGTATATTATTTTCAACACGCCGAGAAAGACATCATCACCGATCGAAATTTATCTAAAAGGGTCCGCAGTGCAGAGGGTGAGCAGAACTCGTTTTCAGGGCTGCATTCTGGACGACAAGGTCGAAGGAAAACTGCACGTTGAGGAAATGTCCAAAAAACTAAACAAAGGCATCTATTTGGTGAAGACACTGTGTAACATAGCTGGCAGGGGTATAGGTAAAATGATCTTTGAAGCCTATGTTCAATCTCATTTCCAATACTGTACCGGCTATTGGAGTATGACGACCAAAGCCGCACTCAACAAACTCTACAAACTGCAGAGGAGGGCGGCGAGGGGAATCCTTACCACGGAATACTCGGAAGAAAGACTGAAAGAATTGAAAATACTCCCGCTACCCCTCCTCATCACGTACAACACGTGCATTTTCCTACATAAACAGATCATGAAGAAAGGACCTAGAGTGCTGGACATCAGATTCCTTGGATCACGAAGAACAACGAGAGCAAGCAACACCAGAATCATTGAAATTCCAAGAAGAAGAACACAACAAGGAAGAAACTCCTTCCACGCAAAAGCTGCAGCTTTATGGAACAACCTCCCATCAGAAATCAGAACCACAGACTCCACTCCACTGTTTAAGAAAAGGTTAAAAAGAATCTTTCTGGACTCCGACAACCCTAGACTGAAGTTTTTCTGAGATTGATGTTATCTTTAGCCACATCTCGATCTCGAACTATTAATCCTTTTAGCAAGATCACCACTATCTGGTCAGATATGGTCAGCTAGCAGGAACAAAGCCCCAGTGTGTACAAATCAAACCAAGCTAAATGCCATAGTCCCTAATAATAAATAATTGTTGTTATCAAAAAAAACGAGAATGAAAGTTACACAGTGGTCTGGAGAGAAACTGGTGGTCCGGTGTCTCGAGCCCGCATCGCGTAGATCATTGCGGAACCATAACCGATCACACACACTCACACAGAACACGCGTGGCGATCCGAAGTAGCCGTCCAGAACCAGACTCATTTGAGGCGGAGGACAAGGCTACGATCTAACCATACTTTTCGAGGCCCATGGAGGTGAATTCGAAGCCCGATTTGATCCAGCTCCCTCTGATTATAAGGTGGAAACCACAGAGTATCTTCTCAATGGCAAACTCCACGATCTCCTCCTGGATCAATTCTTTGTCACAAGGAGGAATTGTTCAGGGTGCCGTTCCCAATCCTAGTCCCAACAATCTTCGTAAAACCATCGTACTGGCGGCTGTCCTCGATGGAAGAGTTGGAAGCACGATTCCAGTTCACACAGAACCCAAAATTACTCTGCGTACTCACGTCAGAGCACTGGCCCCATACTGGATATCCGCTCGATTCGCTTCGGCACCCTTTGGTTTTCACGGTGGAATTTTCGGAATATCTCTTCAATGGCAGGATTCAGGATCTCCTTCTGGATCATTCCCTCGTCATCGGAATTGGCTTGATTTCGCTGTACTCTCATGAGGACGCAAAGCTATCACATTCACGCACAAGCCAATTCTGCTCCGGGGAATTTCGTGACATTCAGCCTTAACAACGGGAGGGGATCAGAAAAAAGACCAAACCCGCAAAGGATACGAAAATACTGCATGAGTATATACCTATAGAGCACGCTCCATACTCGACGGCCCGAACGCTCACACGCGAGAGCTTCAAATTTACAAAACTCAGTCGTCTGCTCTCCACCACACTCTCATCCATACAACATCAATTCGTTATCTTCTAATATTGATACGACACCGAGATTCATAAATGGTATTCGGAATTAATTCAAATTTGCCCCGCTTCGGAAAACTCTGAAAGGCCTCCCGCTGCGATTTTTTCGTTCCACTCTCAGTTACATCCTAGATCCTAGTAAACGAGCCCGAAGAAAAGCGCATTTCTGCGCTAAAAGAATTCGTCGTCTCGTTTCTTCGTAGGTGTTTCAGAACCAATCCACCGTGCTTTCCAATTCATCAGATTCATAGAGAGATGTTTTGACTCGAACTTTTTTCTCTGGCTAGAAATCAGAGTTGGGCAGATTCGAATCATTTTGATTCGAATCCAATGATTCGAAACAGATCGGATCAGATGTGATTCGAATCACGTGATTCGATAGCTTCTGAGTCGAATCCTTTCTGATTCGAATCAAGTGATTGGATGATTCTGATTCGAATCATTTTTGATTCGAATCAGAGGATTGGAATCACGTGATCATTTTCTGATTCGAATCATTTTTTTATTCGAATCAAAGAATGATTCGAATCCCTACTATATATGATCGGCTTAGTTTATCAGTTTGTCCGCACATTACTTTCCAACTCTGGAGGGGTGATTCCGAGACCAATCTGGCCATTAGTTCCCAACTCTGGAGGGGTGAATCCGAGACCAATCTGACCATTACTTCCCAACTCTGGAGGGGTGATTCCGAGACCAATCTGACCATTACTTCCCTACTCTGGCGGGGTGATTCCGAGACCAATCTGACCATTACTTCCCAACTCTGGAGGGGTGATTCCGAGACCGATCTGACCATTACTTCCCAACTCTGGAGGGGTGATTCCGAGACCAATCTGGCCATTAGTTTCCAACTCTGGAGGGGTGATTCCGAGACCAATCTGACCATTACTTTCCAACTCTGGAGGGGTGATTCCGAGACCAATCTGACCATTACTTTCCAACTCTGGAGGGGTGATTACGAGACCAATCTGGCCATTAGTTTCCAACTCTGGAGGGGTGATTCCGAGACCAATCTGACCATTAGTTTCCAACTCTGGAGGGGTGATTCCGAGACCAATCTGGCCATTACTTTCCAACTCTGGAGGAGGGATTCCGAGACCAATCTGACCATTACTTCCCAACTCTGGAGGAGTGATTCCGAGGCCAATCTGTGCATCACTTCCCAACTCTGGAGGACTCGAGCGAAGCTTAGTCGGGCTAGGAATAGACATGGTAGAGTAGACGGGGTGCTTGCGGTGTTTATCTTCAGATCTAGATCTCGCTAGCAGAGAAACGGCCGGATTTCGCCGCTAGGAAGCAACGAACGATTTTGCCATATTCTCCTGATTAGGCTCCGCCAGACGTTGCTTGCGGTGTTTCTCCATAGATTCAAATCTCGCCCCGACCGCGGTGTCGGCTTCGCCGCCTGCACATGGGGGCACATCTGACTGCCTTCTGGCTACCAATTACAATGCAATCTAATTGACGGCGTAGATGTGATCGTCTTTGGAGTGTACCGCTCGCGTGTGGTTCTCTTCAACTTCATGCCAATATAAGAGTGTTCCTCCCGATACCATGTCATTCGCTGTTGTACTCGCCTACACTCCGGAACCCCAACCAGCCAAGATGAGCCAGCAGCTGAACTTTTTTGGGGTGCAACTCCCGTTCCAGGCTGATCAAGGAGCCAACGATCCTTTTCGTCACGTGGTGACCTCGGTCCGTCTCGCCCTTTCGAGTTCGTTCTTCATGCCTGCATCGACGAACCCGGATGTCCAGAGAGCCGAGATTCTGGCCAACAAATTTTTCAAGGCTCTGTGTCTGAAGTGCAATGCGGAAGGGAAATCCAAGCCGTTCAAGGTGAACATTCTGACCAAGTCGAATCTCGATCGTCACCTGAGAACCGTTCATGGGCCAGAAATGGCTCTGGCATTCATTACAGACACGAGCAGCGTAAACGCGAATACGGGCTTCGAAACCTCACGCCAGCGCGCTTAAGTCGAGCCATAGGCCCAGCTCTACAATTGCAGTTTGATGAGCTCATCGTACGATACATCACAAGAACTCTCGTCCCCCTGCGTGTCGTTGAACATCAAGCGTTCATGGATCTGCTCAACTTCCTCGGATTGCAGGAACATTCATTGAGGATCATGAGTCGCCGTGCCCTGGGCAGGAGAATTGGCGACGCTTACAGCAGATCCGTGCACCAACTCCGTGAAGCCTCGGGAGAAGCGAAATGGGTGGCGACCACAGCCGACGTTTGGTCCGGTGGGCAGCGCAGCTTCCTGGGCGTGACTGTGCACTGGATCGATGCGAGGTACGTGCGGAGATTCGCTGCCCTAGCGTGTCGACGCTTCCATGCGTGCCACACGTTTGACAAAGTCGCCGCGATGATCCAAGGCATCCACGATTCGTTCAACTTGCCACGCGAGAAGATCGTGGCAACTGTCACCAATAACGGATCCAACTTTGTCAAAGCGTTCCGCGAGTTCGGTGTGGCTGCTGAGAGCATCGTCTTCCAGGACGATTGGGATGTCAAAAACGATGAGGCAACGGAGGGGAATACAGGACCAAATGTAGATGAAGAACACCCCGAGCCAGTTGAATGTGAACCACTTTTCGGTGATTCAGCTCGGCCTGAAGACGACCGGTTTTCGTCAGGGAGCGATCTGTCATCGATTGATGGTGATGCTTTACTGTAACCGCCAGAAGCTGAGTCCGAAGAAGAGTGTGAAGCAGAAGTAAACAATGCACCTCAGCAGTGGATACAGATCCGTGACGAAGAAGCCATCGTCTTACCATCGCACATAAGGTGTGCGGCGCACACCCTGTCGCTCTGTGCAACGAGCGACGTCAAGAACGTTCTGGATGCCAATCTCCCTCTGAAAGTTGTGCATGAGACTGCGATGGAGAGATGCAACGTGTTATGGAACCAGAGCCGTCGGCCGAGATCGGCTGAAATCATCAAAGCTCTCACGGGGAAATCTTTGCTGAGGCCCGTCGTAACGCGTTGGAATACTTTGTATGACTCCCTGAGCATGTTGGTTGATTTGCGCGCGAGTCTCGGCTCGTTGAGGACCAACCTGAACCTCAGAAATTGCCTCACTTGGGATGATTTGTCATATCTCGAGGAATACCTGCGATGCGCCAAGCCTATTGCTGATGCGCTGGACATTCTCCAAGGAGAGCAGCAGGCCTTCCATGGCATCCTGCTCCCGACTCTCAGAGTGGTTCTCAACCAACTCGTTCGGCTAGATGGAGAGGCAACCCTTCGGTACTGCCAGCCTATGGTCCAAGGTTATTTGGTGAGTCTACAGCGGCGGTTCGCTCAAGAGCTCAATTGCCCCAAGCGGGCGACAGAGCCGCAATTGCCGCCGTATCGCTGCCACGCTTCAAGGGACGGTGGTTCACGTGCATCACGAAAACAGAGCAGGACCACATCCTCGAAAAGTTCAAGGGGCTCGTAGAGACGCTACAGACTTCATCCAGTCCCGCAGAGCCGCAGCCCAGGGTTGCCGATGCCGATGATGATTATTTCAACATCGGTGAAGATGCATCAGCAGCCGAACTGTCACAAGGAAGCGATTTGATCGTGCGCAGCTACATGAGAGATACTCGCCGAGAGCTCGCGATGCTGGCCGAATACCCACTCATTGAGGCTGATTTCCGGGAACTCAACACTGCGCTTCCGTCCAGCGCGCAGGTTGAGCGCCTCTCTTCCTACGCCACCATGACCAACGCACCCAAGAGCAATCGCTTGAGCGACGAGATGTTCGAGCAGAGGGTGCTGCTTCGAGTCAACGAAACTTCCATGCTCGGATAATGTGAGTACGAGGAGTCGCTTATACATATGGACACGCCAGAGGAATCACTGAAACACCCAACCTATGCGTCGTTCCTGGTTCATTCGATTATTTTCTTCTCCTTATCCCAGTTGGAGCGGCTCGCCTCAGGGCATCCGCAGATCCGGTCCTCCGGCTGATCCCTCGTCATGAAGATTCGGCCATCACTCCACACCAGGGTGATGTTGAAGAAGCTCTCTCTGGCATCATCCCGACTGTGGGTAAGCTGTTGCCCAGTAATTAGGGAGCATCGAACTCGAGTGTTTCCCAAATAAGTGCAAATCGAATCCGTTGATTGGCGAGTTCTCTCTCGATGGATAGATAGACAGCCTGAGTGATCTGCACTGTCGGCATCACACGCAGTGGTGCCCTCTCTTTCGTTCGTTTGTCCGTCGGCTTCGCTGGCATTGTCGTTAGTGGTGGTGTGATCCTTCCAGAGTTGGGGAGTAATGGTCAGATTGGTCTCGGAATCACCCCTCCAGACTTGGAAAGTAATGGTCAGATTGGTCTCGGAATCACCCCTCCAGACTTGGAAAGTGATGGTCAGATTGGTCTCGGAATCACCCCTCCAGACTTGGAAAGTGATGGTCAGATTGGTCTCGGAATCACCCCTCCAGAGTTGGACAGTAATGGTCAGATTGGCCTCGGAATCACCCCTCCAGAGTTGGACAGTAATGCTCAGATTGGCCTTGGAATCAACCCTCCAGAGTTGGTTAGTATTGCTCAGATTGGCCTCGGAATCACCCCTCCAGACTTGGAAAGTAATTGTCAGATTGGTCTCGGAATCACCCCTTCAGAGTTGGGAAGTAATGCTCAGATTGGTCTCGGAATCACCCCTCCAGAGTTGGGAAGTAATGGTTAGATTTGTCTCGGAATCACCCCTCCACGCTTTGAAAATTATGGTCCGACTGATCCCGGAACCACCCCTCCAGCTTTTGAAGAGCATGGTCGGATTGGTCTCGGAATCACCCCTCCAGCTTTTGAAAAGTATGGTCAGATAGGAATCTCTCCGGCTGCGGCACCCCTCGACACCCTGGGGTGTCGATGTCGGAAAAGTTTGACGACCTCTGGTCTAACCGAACAGTTCTGCCTACTCCCAATCTGTCAAAGTCCACAGCTGGCGCCTCCGCTTTGGAATTCGCCTGAGCTGGCGTGGGAGATGTCTCTCTTCGGCGGGTTTTCGGAGATGAGTTTCAAGATAGGATGTGGGGAGCGACACCCCTAGGGCTCTGGGAACCAAACCCAGTGGCACTTATGAGCGAATTTCGGGCTACGGTCTGCAGCCCCGGTTCTCCTCTGGACGTGGTTGGTGACCGCAATGATTTTCCGACACTTCTGCGCCAGAAAGTAATAGTTTACATTCTAGCTGAAATGGTGTGCGGGCTCAGAGAGTCGCCCACCAATAGTCTACTCCACCACCACAGTCTCGATTAACAGCTTACACCTCGGCTCAGTGGCGTAGCGAACCTTCATGATGCCCGGGGCGGATTTGATGCCCCCCCCCCTCCTCTTATTTTTGGGTATTTTCGTGTGTCCTCAAAGACAAAATATGATCATCTGAAATGGGGATCTTCAGGGAAATGGAGACAACTTGCGCGAGCTGACCCGAATGTAAGCAACTCGAATATTACATGAGCAACTGGTTTACCTATTCTTGAAGGGTTATTATTATATTATTATTATATTGACTCCTCGAAGTCAAACTTTATATGGTGGGTTGTCAATAGGGTGAAAAATCAGATGCAACGATCGGGCTCCGCCCCCACTATGGGGATACCGGGAAAAAAATCTACCTGGAAGAGCTTAGAAACTCGAATGTGATAGGCATGGAGAGGCATTCTGATGCCCCCAGCGACCTGACGCCCGGAGCAAACCGCCCCCCGCCTAGCCACGCTGCTGCCTCGGCTAACTCCTCGGGATATGGTTTCGCGATTCGCCGCTCTGTGAGAGGTGATATGGGAAGAGCTCACCCCGGCGATCGTTAACAAACTCAGGCAGCTCCCATCTTCCATCGTCATTCTCACCAGACGATGTCGGCGAACGGCGATTCTCGAAGCGAGCCGTTCGTTCGGTTGAGGGTTCTTGAGGATACAATGACAAAAGTATTTCACAACATGATCGAGCGGCCCGGAGGCCAATGAACAGGAGCCCCCGTTCTCAGAGTCATTGTCAAGATCAGCTGCCATGAGTGAATAGCTCAAAGTGGAGATCATTTCGTGGGCGAGCACGGTAATTTTCCGCGGCAAAGATTTCACGGAAGCAGGCCCATGATTCTATAATGGAATAGAATTCCACTTCGAGATGGGTCGTGACCTGTTCATTTTGAGCGCAATTATCTCTTCTCGGAGAGAGGTTCAGAGACAATTAGCCTTCGTTGTATCCAACCGTTTGTCTCAAATGTTCTGAGGGAGGTTTGACTCGGAAAATCTTCAAGGAGCAGCCTGTTGCCGCGTCTCTATCAGTGTGAAGATTCTATCCAACAAATCATTCGAGCCGTTTGTCTGATTGATCGTCCGCTCATATCGTCTGCTGTTCCCTGCTCGGATTCAAGTTTAGATTCCATCTGGGCTAAGTTCAGCGACACGAACCCGCTTCGGGGTTCCGGCGAGGCTCTTGACGTCTGTGGAAAATGCGTTTTCTCGGCTGCAGGCAGAATGATAATTCTCTGAATGTCGCAGTATGCATATGCTTCCTGATTGCTCGTTCTGACGCCTTGTTCGTCGGTGAAGTCAAGAACAGTGAGTTCAGTTGGCTCGTGAGTCTATGAAGTGAGGAGAGAAGCTCGACCTGCTCATGGAACGGTTAGTTCCCAGTCACTGGCAGACACTTGACTTCTTGCAAGAACGTTTTGTTCCTTCTAGTCTCTCAGTGCTTCGTCGAAGCGCTGGTAATCCGGACGAACGAAGTCTCGAACGATGTGAACTATCACCTCGAACAAGTTACCGGAACCAACAAAGGAGCCGTGGGCAGCATCGAAGAAGCTTTCAAGAAACAAGTGAAACATTTCGTCGCAGAATACGTTTTCTTGTGAGTTGAGAAGTTTTCAAGAACCCAATACCGATGTCACGCCTACAATGGATGGGGCCGACGAGGTGCGTCGGAACTATTTACGGTCACAATCGCGACCCCGTCTGAGCTTGGTCGAACAAAGAATGCTTACGTCACGGAGTCCATATTTCAGCTTTATGGAAATAGAGCAGAGATTCCATGACTGCGAGGACAGATTGGACGGGATGAGATGCGCTCATGACATAGCTCGCGACCTATCAATACGCATGGTTCCAATTGCTGCTGCGAGGTTAACGCAGATTATGGGGGGAATCAACCAAGCGGTCAAAGTTCTTCATCAGGACGCGACCGCCACATTCATCGATCTTCTGGAAAATTCGAGAAACTTCTCCCGCGACTTACTATCATCTACAACGCGATGCATCTACAAACAATAAAACCCATGTCTGTATTCTAATTATTCGAGATAGGTCTGGTTTCCTCTCAAATTTTGATTCTCCCCTCAGATCCAATCAGAAGGGCCTGGAATCAGAGGGATCGGAAGCGTCTCAGTTTATTATTGCTTCAGTCTCCCGGCTGAGCGTTAAAACAATCCATCAAGAATAAAATCCAATAAAACCTGGCTCCATCGGCTCAGTTCCGAACAATCGAAGAGATTCTTCCATAATCAACAACATCTTTCCCCAAATCACAAGAACAAGAAATGTCTAAACAATCGAGAAAACTCAAGCCCAAAGTCCCAATCGTGGGGAAGTTAAAAGGAGAAGTCCTTTCCAGCGACAACATGTGAGTAACATTCGAAACTACCCGCCGTATCAGTGAGTGACCTGACACGAAGCGAGCATATTCACTTAAGGTAACGATTCTCGGACGGCCGCTGTCAGAGCAGATATAGTTGCTACGATGGCCTGTTTGTTCTGGCCCTTCCGCCGAATCGTGCGCCGTCTCCTGTTGAGTCACCCGAGCTTACTCGGGAGCCGAGGCAACTAGTTTCCCTTGAAGAGCTTCGAGATCTTCCCGAAGATCCTCCGCCACGCTGGGGAGCCTTCTGCACGAGCGTCGCGCGTCCGGAGGTGTGCACGACAACGTGCTCGCAACGCAGCATAAAGTTCTTCTTTCGTGAAGAAGAGATCCTGAGAGCGGGCTCATGAAACTAAGTCGGATGTGGCCAATTTACGGATGCGCAGTTGGTGTGGGAAATGGTTGAGCAGTGCGCGAACTATAGAAATGATGGAATGCAGCACCTACCACCAAACAGCGCTTGTGGTAGTAACTCCCTCGAAGCTCTATCGTGAGCGGTTGGAATACGGGGACAGGGAAATGACAAAGCTCGCAAAGATTCTGGTAGTACTCATTCTGGAAGGATCGGGAACCGGACGTGAGGTTTCTGAGAGAAATGAAACTTCAGAGACGCACCTACCTTCGTGAAATTTCAGCGTGACCTGCCTGACATCGATGGTGATTTCCGGGCGAATTACCCGAAGAAAGGCTCCTCGATCGAGGGTACTCCCTTCCTTCAAAGTAGTCTCTCGCAATTCTGTCAGCACCCTCGTTTTCCTCTCTGCGGAAATCACGATTTCGTAGGGGTTTCGCCGGTGCTCGATCCCTGGTTGGGAGCTGTTTCCTCTGCTCATCTCTTCCGAGAGCCGACAATCGACTGAGTTTGAGCCCGCTCTGGCAGGAGTCTCTCCGCGTTCTCGACAGGCATGACTCGCCAATGATTCGCGGAAGGCTCGAGCTACGTTCGAGACTACGCAAAACTCGCGTTTCTTGTGCACTCTTTCCTTCCGTCCGTGATCCGTTGGTTTCAGATATTTTTTCGTTCGTCGGTGCTGCATCGGAGGCTGATTTGAAGGAGTGAACTGAGTGTCGGTTTTCCTCTCGGGGTTCCGTTTGCGCGTCCTTGAACATGGAAGCTTCCTCAGATAGCGCTTGAGAATGTTTTCTCCCCATGTTATGTGCAGTTGCAGCAGCCACCGGTCTCGCTTGAAACTCACCCTGAGATTGCGATGAACTCCGATTTGTCTTGGGGTTTCGGGGTGCTCCAAATCCTCGTTCACAGCCAGAATCACGCGCAATCGATTCTGGAGACGATCTAGCGCCATAATCTTGCCCTCGCTCAGAGAGTTTGAGCGCCACTGTCTCCATCTTCGCTCGGTCTGTGTCGATCGCTCCTCTTCCAATTGGAAAATGCCTTGGTGCTGACCAACCGAAGCTTCTGCTGCGGACTCCGACCCCGTCAGAGCTCTGTTACGAGAAGTTTCTCTCCCTTCAGGCTCTTCATGCTCCACTGGTTGTCTTATTTGATCTTCGCTGTCGTCGACAACGACGAATCCTCCCGAGTTCGTACTCTCCGGGTACCCGCTGCCAGAGTTCGGATGCGGGAAACCGGGTCGAGGAGGGATTTGTTCCTTGAAAAATGTGAATATGGCTGTTATGCGAGAGATTGTGTATTTTTACTGCGTGAGTAACATCAGATCGTCTCGAATCCTCACGGAGTAGATCAGTTCGAAAACTCTATGACACCTTCGCCGCACATGGACAGCAGAGCGCAACGTCTCAGAGAGTCCGAAAGTTATTGAATGACCGAATGAATCTTCCGCTGATTCTCTCGGCGTTCTCCGCTCGAAATTCCTGAGGGGAGTTCCTGAGCACCAGGAAGCTTTGTCGATGGCTCCCGGACAAGGATGGAGCTCTCAGACTTCTTGATGGAAGCAAAAATTGAGAACAGCCTCACCACCTATTCATTAGCGCGAGGACAGGGAGAATGGAGCCGTTCTCGTCGGGAAATGAAGGAACAACGCCGCAACTCACACTCATTCCGTCGTGGGCCAAAGAAGAACGAACACAGGAGGAACTGCGCTCCGACACAACCACAAGCTAACCGATGTCCCGCGGCACGCACACGCAACACAGACAGAACGTGCTGAGCACGATGTTTGCGACAACGTCCCAACATTGCTGGCTTGTATAGCTTTCGACTCAGAAGAGAGCCCAGGTCCTCGCGGATCAGAACGATTCCATCTTATGCGTTCCATTGACGGAAACGCTCGCCTGCCACCGCTAATCAGGGGGCGAAACTCTTTCTCAGGGTGAACCAATCGCAAATTTGCGGGAAATCGATACTTCGCTCGAAACCCGCGTCGATGAAGCGAGGTACGATGAGCTAAGTACCCTGGGGAGGCGGTTGAGAGATCGCTGCCCGTACAAAGCTCCATCATGACCACTCAGAGGGGACATCGTGTATCCGGCCCTCAGGGTCTGACTTTCTCAGAGAATCTCAGAACATCGCGCGAACATTTACTCGGGTCTGCTGAGCGATCTTGCTCGGAGAAGAAATCATCCTGTGTAGCCCAATATGTCTCAGAATTATCTCCACCAGGTTGCGATGTCTGCTGCCCCACCGATCCACCACACATGACGAATTCACCGCTCTTCTCCGATGAGTTAGGGTAACGCATTCGGGCATTGGACGGAGCGCGCGGAGGTATGGGAAGATTCCGAATGCACTGCCACTCCCTCCCCCTTTGTATCATGAGATCTAACGAGGAAACTACGCAATGTTGACCCAGGCTGAAATAGAAAATGGCAGGATAGCTCAATCGGTTAGGAAGTAGCATTCAGAGAATATCTCTCAAGTCAATCGTTTATTGCGTTGAGAGAGCTTTCTGCTGATCAATCACTATCGTTGCCCACAGCGTCTCAATAACATAGAAACAGGGATATGATCTTCGTCGAAAATTAAAAAAGTCAACACCAACATAAAGTATCCTCTCCTTGAATTGGAGTACACATGAATGGAAGATGAGTATCAGGGGGAGCCCCCAGAGTCCCAATCTTTATGATACGTACCACACTTTTCTCGATGATGACGAGAGTGCACAGTAGCCCCCGGAATGCAGCAACTCTCAAAGGATCCTTAGAGATGAATCCTTAAAGGCGAATCAGAGTCCTCAGGGCTCGAGGATCCGTTTTTGATCCGGATTAGCGCTCCACTCAAGAGAGGCGTCTCTTCGATGTCTTGATGACTAGCTTGAGAAACCCCCGGACTTCCGACCGCATTCGCTCCTTCGATCGCTTAGATGCTCCGCTCGGAAACGTTTGTTGTTACAGAAGAAACGCAGAGCTTCGTCTGCAAGAGGTCTCTCTGGAAAAAAAGTTAGCAGTATGAGCTTCAATCTGTCGGAGGAATGCGAATTCCTCTCCCATACGATTCGCCCAAGGGATCGATCACTCATGACTTACTGGCACTGTACCCAATACCGTACAGGAAGTCCTATCGGGGTAAGAGGACGATAAACTCTCCATAGTTCACTCACCCTCACGCAAATCCTATGGTAAAAATGCACGGAAAGGAACATCGTCGTTTTGTTGTAGCCGGTCACAGCAGAGCCGCAATACTCGCAGGACCAAAAGTCGATCTGAAGTTGAGATTATTGAGGGATGAACTTGATACTTATTCAGAGAGAAGTCACCCTCAGTCCAGTTCCAATTTCTTTAACTCTGACGATTGTTTCGGATACGATTTCAGTTTCGGAGTCTTCCCCCTTCGAGCTTGGATCCGATAGAATCGGGGATGGATAAATGGGACGAAATTTCAGAACACTCACTGGAGATCTCCCGCATTCAGAGCGCTGCAGCCTCAACCAAGGGCGCTCATTTCAGGAACCGCAGGACTGCGAGCTAACCTTCACGGGCCATCACCAGATCGGAAACGGAAATAAACCATGATCACCGAGGAGGATTATGGAGATTAAAACAGAAACCTACCTCGTTCTTGGTGCCCAACTTGATCCACCAACGTTCGAGACGCGCAACTGGCTCGCGAATGTCAGCGGAAGTTTGCATTTCGGGACTCGATGTCTGAAATGAATGAAATAGATCGCTGTAGCGAAACGTCAGGAACTTTGATGCCGGGTGGGGAAATCGAGACGAGATACTCATTCACCAGTGGCAGCAGAAAACGGTCCTGAAGTTCCCTGAATTCCGCCGGACCCGCCCGCATCTCACGCCAGAGTTCGAGGCCGAGTACTAAGACCCAGTCCCAGCCTCCATACACCTTCTGTGAAGCGACACAGCCGTAAATATCCTGTGCATATGATCTCGAATGCCTCTGATTGCGGAAGGCACGAAAACAGGGAAACAGAAAGAAAGAGAAAAAAAAACGTAATTGACACCGTCCGGATACCTGCTGGTCGGCATGGTTCCCAATGCTGGAACTCCGATGATTTCAACGCTCTCCGAATTTCGCACCGACATTTTGTGATCTCGTTGGAGTCACAGCTCTCCACTCGGAACCCATTAAAGGGATTCCCAGGACTCTTTATAAGTGAAACGCGCTTCCGTGAAGGTGCTGATGTCGGAGGCGTTCAGTGTCGCCGTCGGGATAACGCGGAATGCAGCGCGAAGAGTAACCGAATCATGTGGGAAACGAGATCGAGGGAGCGACTCGCCAGATCGTGCCCGATCTTGGAGAGTTCACATGACACGGTGGGAATTCCGTCTTTCATCTGCGGAAAGAGGCTTTCATCAGAGGTCGTCAGCGATCCCATTCGCACAGTTCGAACGTGCTCGTACTCAATCCTGCCTCCGCAACTTACAAAAGCTAGTTAACTTGGAGATCGGTCCGATTCGTCCCAATAACGAAGCAAAATTATCAGACAAGACACCAAAATTCTCAACCATGAGCATCGAACACATGCCCTTCCAATCTCCCATGGATAAAGTTGAGATCAGTTGTCGGTTCGGCGAGCGTGTCACCATCGACCGCGGTCTCCTCAAGAAAGCCAGCGATCTTGATTTAGATGCTCCAGCGAGGCTCATCGTGACTCATCAGCCTTTCTATGCTGTGTACTCGGTCACCCGTATGCTAGTCGGTGGGCAGCGAGTAAGTTCCACCGGAAGTTCATGATGTGTGTAATGTTTTCTCTCTGGTGTCGGGCTGGACTATCCTGGAACTCGGAAATGTTGGAGCCCTCCTTCTCGATTCCAGATACAGCTGACTGTGGACAACGTGATTGATTTCTGGTCTACCGCAAAAACTCTCCATTTGCGAACACTCGCTGATCAGCTTGAAACATTCGTCGCGGAACATCTGAATGAGATAGCCCGCGTGAGAGCCGAAATGTTAAAAGTCGACGAGGAGTTTCTTGAACGCCTATTGGAGAAGCGAAAACGCAAGGGTGTGTCTCGGATCCTGTACCGATGGTGGAGAGCCGATGTCAAGAAACGTCGGTCGCACTTCGTTCATCTGGTGAGCAAGTTTACTCCGGAGAACGATGACGACACGCTGAGCGCGTCGACGGAGGATACGAACGCTCTGAAACGAGTTGAGGTTCTGAGGAAAGAGTCAGCTTCTGCACCAGCACTCAACGAGATGTCCACATCTCCCCCCAAGCCGGCAGGGCGGGAGTCATCCCCCGCTAGGAGCCCGACCGAAGAGCTGTGTTCCGGAAAATCATCCCTCCGGGGAGAAACACCCATACCGTCCACCGTTCATGGTTATCCTGCCGTCACCAACCAACAGAGAACGACGTCCACCGGAGAGACAGAAGATCAACCGTTCATCGAAGTCAAAGTTATTGACGTAGATGCGGACTATGAGACGTCTCCTGAGCCGACCGCCCCTGAGGCAGCAACTCGCGAGCCGGCTCCAGCGGGAACAAAGTCAACGGAACTGAGCCCTGCGGGACCACCTCTCGGTGAATCTATAGCTGCGGTCGCTATTCGCGCAGAATCTCCCGGAGCTGCAGTTGATACGCTCGTAGTGGCCAAGCCAACAGCTGCAGTGCCCCGAGAAATCCCGTCAAACGCTGGTCCCCCCACACCCGCGATCCCGCCTGTCACACAAACGCCGCACCAACCTCCGAGCGCTAAAATATTACACGTGTCAACTCTGGCCCCTTGTTCGCTACCCGGAGAACGCGTGACCGTAGCTGCACAGAGATCTGTAGTCATCAACAACGTCCTCGAAGAACCATTTCGTGTTAGCCCGAAACCGATGATGATTACTTCCGATAACAATGCGATGGTGAAACCGGTTTCCTCCAGGAGAGCTCCATCGAGATCCAGGAGGCGGGCGAAAGCGATCGCTCGCACCGCTCCCCGCAAACAGGCAGCGGCCCCCGGATTCAGGCCCGTTAAGATCATGGGCAAGAAATTCGTGGGGTCTGGAAGGCACGTTCTGATCGGCGACGAGATTTGTGATTTCCGAGAGAACTCGGTGAGATCGGTGGCTACCATCGGCCGAGATATATCCCCTCACAACGACACGGTGGTTTGTGATCCTCTGATGAGAACCTACGCGGAAATCGACGCCTTTGGCGCAATGCGAACCTACTTGAACCACATCGAAGCCTCGACCAAGATCCAGGAGGTACGAGCAATAGTGACTCAGCTGGACGGAAACAGACCCCTACTCTGGATGAGCGATGGAACGTTCCAGTCAGTTCTGGAAAAGAAGCTGCTTCCCTGTACGAACGAGATACCCGATTTGAGTCCATTGAGGAATCTGCCCTGTCCCCCGCACCAGGGCTGGCTCGCGAGGATGTACTTGGGCACGGACTGTGCTCTGCTCTACTACCACTGCTGGGGACTCTACGTGAAACGGAGCGATGAGCCTTCCTGGCAGCTGCGGTGCGAAGATCTTTTCATCGAATACATGACTCCGATAGGCCGCTCCAATCGGTTCTTCATTGTCGCAAAGCGAGCGTTTTCATTTCTTCTGTACAGAACCGGGGACGTCACGCAGGAACCCGAATCGGTGCTCGCTTTTGAAGTAAGTTGTGCAGCTTTAAACTTGTCCGATACTCCCAAAACTGTACCTAATGTTCCGCGATAGCGAATATCCACTATGTCATGGCTGAACTCAGGAGGCTAACCGATGTTTCAGCCCATAGCTATTCTCAAGAAGTGGAATCGTCTCACGCGCTGCTCGATCGTTCACGCGGCTTGCTCGGGGGTCCGACTTATGTTCAAGATCTCCAATTTACAATCATCGTTCCTGCAGTTTGAGAGGATAGACCTATCGAATTTGAAATTGAAGAGTCTCCCGACGGTCCAAAATTCACGGAATAAATTTTGAGCGAATCTTCACAGTCGTTCACTGATTTTTGCTTCAACGCAAGCTCCAGCTACTGCAGATTCTTCTCGGGAAGTTGAACTTCCGATTATCAGGTTAAACTCTCGGAGAGCTTCGCATGGAACCCATTTTTCATTTATTGCCGAATAGAATAAACTTGACATCTTTTGGAGCTTTCAAAGTTATGTCCGTGTAAGCGTTTCTCGGATCCGTGACTATTCTGAAGAGTTTTTCATACGCTCCAAATATGACAGCTAGGGTCCGTTGCCTGACTTCCTGGCGGTGCAGTCCGCTCAGCAACAGATAAACCTAGGAATAATGAAGCGAAGTTATTCAGAGAGCGGAACACAGAGGTCGGGAGCGAATGGGAGGCGAGATGGGAATTATGCAGAACATCGGGGGAACGAGCTTTATCGCCAGGATAGCCTGATCAGCAATGAGTGAATGGGACTGGGTCGCGTATCTCACCTGAGGGATCGTCATCAGGTCGGGTTTTGCGAGAAATTCTTCGAATTTCGAAGCAAAAGTCTGGACGGCGATCGAGTCACAGCCCGGCAAAGATGACGCAGGGCCGCTGATGACAAACGAGGGGTCTTCGCACATTTTGTACAACGAGCCCATATTCAGCGACCCCAGCAAAACAGAGCATTGTTCCGACACCAGTGTCGAGAGATGAGCTTCGATTTGAGCCTTGCATAACTCGAGCTTCTGTTCAGTGTATTCGTAAACACACAAAACCGTACACAAGGTGTACAAACAGTTAGTGATGTAAGCAGCCATGTCCGGAGCGCTCAACTTGGACGCCGAAAGTTGGCAGCTTTGTACGAGCGGGTCTATCATTAGATTCAGGATCTGCACGATGTCCTGTTGTCGCTCTGCAACGAAAGTTCAGGTGCTTTGGTCTCCATCACTCGTCTCCTGGCTCACTCGAGAGCGTCATGCCATCGTGCGCTACGATCAATCAACAGCTGCACTCACCTTCGGCTAACAGCGAGTCTTGGCAGGACAGGATCTGCCGGAGGAGATCCAAAACATTTTGGAAGCACATCGGAGGACCCAGGTCTCCCGATGGAGATTCGACGCGTTCTAATAGTCGTGAGGTATGACCGATCAGAGAGTTCGTGAAAAGTTTCTTGCTGAGGGTGAGTAAATCCTGGATGGTGTTGCACAATAAAGTGTCCTTCAAGTCCACATCATCCACTGGTGTGACATCGAGAGACTTGTTGTAAAAATTAACGAGGTTCCAGATACGATACAGGGTCACGGTATTCGTCTCTTGCGTCATTATCTGTAAGACAATCGAGAAGAGTTCCATGAGATAGTATTTAGATTGAATCTGAGCCCTGTGTTCAACATAATCTCCTTTAATTGGACATCCTCAGCTATCAATCTCGCTCACTTGTTCCAAACGTTGTTTGATAGGCGGCGATAGACCTTCGGTGATGTGGGCGATGGCTTGGCTCGCCATCGCATCCAAGTCGAAACTCTCGCACTTCGACAGAAGAACCTTGAAGTTCTCTCTCTCGGTCGCCACTGTCTGATGCACCCACGCCAGAATATCACCCGTGTATCTGGAAGAGTGAACGTTTCAATCGATCTGTGGTGTTTCAACCATTCTTTAGGAGTAAAAAGCTCTGTGCCAACCTCAAAGCGTCCCTCGAGTAGAATTCTATGGGTTTTCCTCCGCCAGGAGATGCTCGCGTCAGAGCGTCGATGAGGCTACGAAGAACAGCTGCTCGACGTGCGTTGTTGTATTCGGACAACGCTTTCTTGAACAACAGAGGTCGTGCGTACAGCGCAGCGAATCCTTTCGACAGTTTGAAGAGTGACGTTTCATCCGTTGTGAGACGGCATTCGGACTGAATCCACCTGAAAGATGCATGAGAAGCACGCTCAGCGCCGGCTCGATTCCATTGGAGCACGGAAACCTCGGGTCGAGACCAGCGTTATCTCCTCACGATCAAAGAGAGCTAATGACTTCATTGGCTCGATTCTTCGCGATGATCGATTCCCCGAAACATCCGAAAAGCGACATTCTCGGTTCCTTCACAACGGAGTTTGTTGAGAATCAAAGTATGAGAGGGGAATCCTAGTTGATCCAAGACATGAGTTTGAGATGAACTCGGTTGTCCTCTGAACTGCCCAAAAATCTCGCATAGAGGTTCTCGGTCAGCAAGTTTGGGAGATGAGAAGCCTTCATCGACCACAGGACTGAGGGGCTTCTGTTCTGACGCGTGAATCACTTACTGATCGGAAACCTGAGATGCTTCCGAATCGGCCGATATACCCTATGGGCAACATCATCACAAATAGGTGAACGTTGTCGATCGGCTGTTTCGTTAGATGAGGTGTATCTCATACTCGATGCTCAGAAGTATTCACGGTCGCTCCAGCTCTTCTGGAGCGCAGTTGATCATCGGATCACCGCGCAATAATCTGATTGAATGATGATACATCGGATCCGTCGCAACTGAGTTTTTGACGCTGGCGGCACATTGCGACGGAAGATTTCTTTGTTTTTCGAGCGAGGCTTTGCACGGATAAAATGTGCCAGCAGTGGCTCGGATCCGGCCAAGGGAATATCCACTTCGACAAATACATGTTCACTAGCTGCTCATCGCTCTCAGCGATGCAGAGCTGACAGAAAGTTCCCCGATCTTGTTTTTCGACGAGCATCCTCTGATACCTGAACAAATGTTCGTATGCGGCTTCCATGTGGAGGGACATATTCTCCATGATTTCCAATCCGGCCGTAGGCTGGTGGCAGCGAACCTGGGGAAAAGAGATACGTCATCATTTGCTGTCATCGACGACAACTCCCTGAGGCTGCGAGAAGAGGGAGTTCGAGGTTGAATCAGAGGTAGAATCATGCTCACAGTGTCTCGAAATGCACGAGCGCCAATCGAAAGAACGCACCAAGTATTTGCAGTCATCGTGGATTTTCTTCAACTTGTCGAGGGCAGTGTAGAAGCCATCCTCTACAGTGAGATCCTTCGGAGTTCCTTGAAGTAGACGTATCTCTTCCGGCGTGAGTTGAAAATGCTCCAACACCGCGGAAGCCAAGGCATGATTATTCTCGAGTTTGGAGGTTTCTTTTTTCATTTTTGAGGTTTTGCTTATCAACCCTGTGAATCCATCAAAGCCCTGAGTCTTGTTCATTGAGTCGAACTCTTCATTGAGAAAGCACAAATAAAAGATGGAAGGAAAAAGACAAAAGAGAAAGAAGACGAAAGAAAGAATCACATAGAAGATCTGGATTATATCCAATGAACCGTACCATGCGTTTTCTCTTTGGTCGCGTTCAGTTGCGCAATTATATCTTCGCAACATGCACTCATCACTCCGACGTCATCGCAAAGCGAATCTACTTGGTCTTTGAGCGATTTCAGCGATTCGAAGAACTCTTCATTCACAGCCAGGTTCTGTTTCTCGATTTCGCCGCGAAGGTTCCTGCAACCAAATGAATTCTATAGCTGACTTCGAGGAAGAGCTTTTCCATGAGCCGAGATGGGAGAATCGAAACGTATCAGCCAAAACGCAGCGCTCAAAAAATGCGGTGTTCGTAAAACCCACCTTCGCGTCCGCATGCTATTCTCTGACACAAATGTAGACATATGCGCTAAGATCTCCAATGTCTCCCGATCATTTTCGAGACCCATGTCGAAGACGTTCGCCAATTTCTTCTGTAGGAACGTCCCGGCTGGTTGACCGGGCTCGACAGCCGGTGCCGAACCTGTCGACATCTGTTGGAGGCAGGGGGGACAAGTAAGAGCGATTGAATATCTTGGAAAATTCTCTCGACTGTATGGCAAGCCGAGATTGTTGATTCCACGGGAATACATCGACGAGTGTGAATGTACGAGGTTCCCGAGGCGGTATCCTTTTTGCTGGAGTCAGCCCAAAACCGTTAGATGTTCAAGTAGCTGGCGCGAACATTATCGTCCGTGAACATTGGCATAGTCCCACTGAATTCGTCCGGAGCGAATAGTCGCCCGTACAAACCTGGCAGTATTCCGCTCCTAATCCGAGGATGCATTGATTCTGTTCGAACAGGAATCGAAAAATAACCCTGGAGTCATGACCAACTAACCTCTGGCAGCTGATTCCTATGCTCCCAGCTAGACTTCGCTCTGGTGGGAAACCGAAGGAAAACGATCGTGCAGAGTTCAATCGGAACTCAGGACACTACACAGGTCTCTTTCTAACTAGACAAAATGCAGGTGTTTCACCTTTTCACAATTCGCTGGACCGGATCGTCCACAGCTGAATTTCCGCCTTGTTTATTCTCGTTCGCGTCGCGTTCGAAACGAAGTTGGAGTCTACCCGATCTCGTAGCGGCTTCGGGAACATGAAGCGTCGAGGACTTACATTACCGGCGAGTTGAGCCCGTCTCAATCACCAGCCTCGTCGATCCAGACAACAGAAAGAAGCTGCGCGTGAGAACGATGAGTGAATTCACTGCATGATACATTCTATCTAGTAGTGATCGGTAAAATCCAACCCACAGAGAGTCAGCTGCTCGCCGTGTTTCGCAGCGGGAAACGACAGCTCATTCACAGCATTGCTTGGACTCGAAGTATTCTACTCGAACGCATATAGAGTTTCCTGTTTGCTCTGCGGGGCGAGATCAGTGATAGACCCACCTCATGAAAAGAGCTCAAGATTTCGAAGCAAGCCGAGATTTCGTGCACAATCGCTGAGATTTCAACGATGTCTGGCGCTGATGGGGGCTGGATTCCAACCACGTGACTAATTCGATATCATCGTTCTGGAGAGCATAGATGTCATTCCTGTTCGATTCATCGGGAATGCACCCGACACCAACCGCCGGAGACCGGATATTGAGCACCCTAAACCAAATCGAATGACCTCGTCTCGAGAGTAAACTGGAGTCGCCATTGAAAATGGAGTTTCCCACCTTGAAGATCATTGTGTCTCGAACGCTTTTCGAGTCTGTACCGAGCTTCGTCCGCGTGAAAGATCTCTTCGAGGAAGCGAAGTGTTGTGAGTTCGTGGTTGAGGATGCTCTGCCGAATTTGATCACTTGGAGTTCATCGGTGGATGATTTCATCGACGATCAAGCAGTGCTCGCTGTATCCCCGGAGCAGCTCTCGCTCATGAGCAGGAACATGAGTGCGGAAATCGATACCTGGCCGGGCAAGTTCGGAAGAAGGTTTCTCACTCTCATGGTATTCTCGGAGTCGGGGAAATCCATCACCAAAGATGTCGAAACCAGAGTCGTCGCGGCTCAGGTGGATTCTCTTTTTAATGTGAGACCAGTCTATAATGCATTGGAAATGTTTCAACTACTCCACTGCATGACGAGAGCCACCGCCGACAAGCACTCGAAAATTCTGAGGAACGAGATTCTCGGATTCGAGGGGGGCAAGCGGACCGCCAGCTCCGGGAAGGACGCATGGGTAGCTTTCCTGGAAATTTTCTTCAACCACGCAGCGAGCCAGCTAGCGAAGGCCGTCGCGGACAAATATCCATCGGTCAGCGCTTTGAGAAAGGAACTCTTGAGGAAACCCGTTGCGGAAGTTTTTGAAAACATACGTGTTACCGTGGGCCAACCTCCGCTGCAGAGAACGTTCAGGATCGGCGCAGAGACGGCGAATAAAATATACAACTTCTTCACGCAGGACGACCCTGAGTTCATCGTTTAAAATTCCGCTGCTTTGAAACAAAGCCCCGAGCTTTCGAAGCGGGCTCGGAGCTTTATGAGGTTCTCCTTGTTGGAGCTCGACGGATTGAGTTCTTACGCCGGTGGATCACAGCAAGTGACGCGAATGTTCGTGAGCCTTGAACAACAAAATAAATCCAGCATCGAGGTCAGATTTTGAGAACATACGCTTCCGTACACCATGCGAATGTGCAACCAGTTAGAGGAACGAGTTTGTAGCGGAAGATGTTTCTCAGTCTCGCGCGTCCCAGTTGCTAAATAAATTGCCCCAAGCACTATTGCAGATTTACACATATTTATGGTCATATCATTGTGTGCCTGGGCGTCACTCTCGCTCGGAGCTCCACGCCGCTCGATGAGGCTTCAATGGGTTCAAGAACGGTTTGATGGGTTTCGTTGCTACATCAGTCCAACCCAACTGTGACAGCTACTCGTTTAGGAAGCACTGCCGGCACACCTCGAAAGCCAAGGCATACGGATGCCTTCCAATCTGGGAATCGGTTTACCTGGTGAAACCTCTCGAATCGAGAAGAGAGCGGTGAAGGGAAATGGGAGCGTGCCACTCTCAGGATTGTGATCGATCCTCGAAGAGCATGTTCATTGATCTCCTGTGCGGGAATAGTCGACGATTCATCTTAAGCTTCTGATTCCACTAATCACCGACTCCAAGGATTCGAAGTGGGAGCTGAAGGTCACCTGTATGACGAGACCTCTCGAGATACCGGACCTCCCGAGCGGGAACCGATCTCTCCGGTCATGGAGCCCATGTGTTTCAAGTGCAGGAAGGAACCACCTGAGACGAGAAACCGAAGTTCTCTCCCCCCTATCTCTCCCCGGGACAGAATACCGTATCGAGTCATTGTCGGCGGAGAACTTTGCAGAATAACGAAAAGTACTTCATGAAGGACAACTTCAGCAGGTTCATTCAATCAGTTTTATCAGCCGAGAAATTCGACCCAGCTTAGCTCATAGCGTTACGATTTCGAACGACGCGAGCAGAGTTGAGCGCTCGTCGTTCGATCTCCTTGCCCGCAGCAGTGCCAACAAGTGAGTGGAGCTCTCTTCTTGCGTATCCCATTTGAGACGGGCGGCAGACAGGTTTCGCTATTCCGAAACCCGAACAAGGGCTGGAGGGATTCTTCGAAAAATCGTGGGAAACTTCCCATATTCGACCTCGGAGTTCCGTTACAGTCCGGAAGGATTCCCGTGTTCCTTGTTCCCCAGTTCCGGTTGGGGGCTACTCGGGGATGCGATGAAGAATCACGTGCCGAGAGCGAGGAAGATGAGGCAGAGAAAAGTGGGAGCATTCGCCCAAAGCTCATGCGCTTCCTCTCATTTGAATGATTAGAGTGCGCCTCGTTCGAACATCGGCCAGGGATCCTCGAAGGGCAAACGTGTGGTTTCCGAATCGGATCGACTCGATTCACTAGAGCTGGTTCGTGCTTGTTGACACTCTTGGGATTGATTGTTTCTGTGTATTTTTAGAATCCCGCTCTATGACGTCGTGAGCGCGTTGTCATCCGTCTCCTGGTGACAGAGAGAATAAACTCTCTCGTCCCTGACCCACGTGTAGCTCATCGATTTCAACCGTGACAACGGACTCGACGCTCTCGCACTTGTTCGGACGGAAAGGAGCGCCGTTTGTCAACGAAGCTCCGGAAAGATTGACGGTTCACGGAATCGATTCAAAGTCGAGAGATTCTCCGATATGAGATCAACCATTGATGGCCGAGCACGCCTGGAGTCGAACCACGAGCTCTGAAGCAGGTTCCGAACCTTCCTCAGTTGAGTCACTCAGGGACACCTGGAAATCTGTCTTTCGAACACAGTCTCACTCGGCTCCACGCGATAATCTGATGGTGATGCTGAGCGACAGTTCGTCTAGCACCTGCGAGCTTTCCACACCAGGAAAAACACTCTGATCTATCCGATTCTTCCGGCTGCTGCTCGGTTTGGGCGCTTCGTACTCACCACATTGCGTTGTGAACACACAGCGCTTCAGACCTCATGCCATACGTATGGAGGCAGGTGGAGGCCGAGTTACGTTGAAGATATTCCCGCTTCACAGCGCGTTTTGTTTCCGTTCCGGGATATCAACCGAAGATATCATGATTGATAGTGTTCCTCATGCCAGCAGGGTCTGAGAGACTTGTGAGAATCGGGTGAGGTTATCCTTGTTGTAAACGTGGAATTGTGCTGCTTGATAGTCACTGTTAATCAAGATTTCTTTGGATTCATCTGACGAGACGGAAAACACGTGTGGCCCTTATAGATACTTCATAAGAACTTCTTTATTCTTTGTACTTTAGATAGACGTGTGTTGCCGCTTAGCGGCGCTGCCTGATCACTCAGTGATCATGGCTATGAGAGAGGGGGGGATCAGAGTGACGGCATGGTTCAATCCTCAACACTTCCTCCTGAGCCAGCCTTCGCTCGATTAACGCACTGCACACCGATCTCAGCACGCAACCTTTCGAAACGTGAACGACCGAGTGGCTTCGTCATTGCATCCGCTAGCTGATTCGTACCTTCGATATGTTTGATCCTGACGTCTCCATTGAGATGCTTCTCTCGGACGAAAAAATGACGGACCTCGACATGCTTAGAGCGCTTATGATACTCGGGGTTCTTCGAGAGCTTCACCGCGCTAGCACTGTCGACGTACAGAATCGGAGGAGTTTCGACGGATTCATTCAACTCACTCAGTAAACGTCTCAGCCATATGAGCTCCTTTGCAGCTTCGCTCGCTGCCACAATTTCCGCCTCGGTTGTGGACAAGGCGACTGTTTTCTGGAGTTGACTACACCAGGATACGGCGCCACCGGCAAAAATGGACACCATTCCAGAGGTTGACCTCCTCGTACGCTTGTCTCCGGCAAAATCGGCGTCACTGTAGACTTTCAGTTCATCTCTCCCCCTCCTGTAGCAGATTCCGAGATCTCTTGTTCCTTGTAGATAACGGAATATTCGCTTCACTTCGTTCCAGTTGGCACTCGACGGCCTCTCCATAGTACGCGCAGCCTTGCTGACGGCGTACGCAAGATCTGGACGCGATGCGGTCATGAGATACAAAAGACAACCAACCGCTTGTCGATATGGAACAGTGTCTGAAACATCCTCAACATTCTCGACTTCATCTTGGGTTGCGGGAGTCGAGACTCGATTGCTCTCAGACATTCCAAACTGCTCGAGAATTTTTGTGACGTACTTTCCCTGACTTAGACAGATGGAGCCATCGCTTTGGCGACTGATCTGCATCCCAAGAAAGTTCTGCAAACTTCCGACAGTTATTTTGAATTCACCTCTGAGCTGGGTCAGGAACAGATCAATTTCTTCCCGATCGCTGCCCGCGATCAACCCATCGTCTACATAGATCGCGACATATAAATACTTTCTACCGCGCTGACGATGAAATAGGCAAGGGTCGGCCTTGCTGTTCAGAAGACCGTTGACTTGCATGAAATCGAAGAAACGTTTGCTCCAGCAGCGCGGCGACTGCTTCAGACCATATAAACCCTTCTTCAGTAAACAGACTTTACCACTGTCGTCGTTCAGACCCTCGGGCTGCTCGAGGTATACGTTTTCTCCATCAAGGTAACCGTAGAGAAACGCTGTTCGGACGTCGAACTGGGCCAGCTCCAGCGACCGAGAAGCAGCCACAGCCAGAAGAACCCGAACGGTGTCATACCTTGCAACAGGACTGAAGGTCTCGTCATAATCAATTCCGAATTTTTGAACGAACCCCCGAGCTACAAGGCGAGCTTTGAAACGTATCTTCCCTCCTTCCAACTCCTTCTTGCGCAAAACCCACCGGTTCCCGATGACTTTCACACCGATCGGTCTTTCTACGAGTTCCCACGTGTCGTTTTCTGCCAAAGAGCTGAGTTCGCTTTCTATTGCGGCTTTCCACTCATCTCTTTCCTCAGAAGCCATCGCCTCAGAATACGTAGCAGGAAAACCAACACAGCTTACTGGAGTCGAATTCGCCAGAGACACGTACTCTCCACAGTTGAATCGGTTTGGCTTCCTCTTGATGCGAGAACTTCTTCGCAGCTCCAGAGCGCTTCCTCCCGATGCTGACTCCTCTTCTGAGTCGTTTTTCACGGAATCCGGGTCCGTAGCCTGTTTCTCTTCTTCAGAAGCATTGTTGATCCCTCCGGGGTCCTCCTGATCAGACTCCCTCTTGTCCTCTTCTCCTTGGCTGCTCTCGTGTGCCTTCGGGCACTCGATAGTCCGTGTCTAGGTGGGGGTGACCTTTATCGTAGTGCTGCAGAGCTTTTCAGGCTTGATCACGACGTCGTGACTCTTGACTATCTTGCGCAGCGATGGAACCCACACGCGGTAGCCATCTCTGTCGTTCACGTAACCGACCACGTACCCGAACACGGCTTTCGAGTCAAACTTTTCTCGGAATTGCTTCGGAATATGAACGCCGCACTCTGTCCCGAAAATTCGCAAATGCTCGAGGCTGCCAACCGGTTTCTCGTACCACAGTTCGTATGGTGTCTTGCCGTTGACTGCAGACTTCCCAGTCCGATTCAAGATATACTCTGCTGTTCTACATGCCTCGTCCCACAAGAACTTCGGAAGTCCGCTGGGACGTAGCATCGACCTTGCAGCCTCGACAATAGTTCGATTTTCTCGCTCCGACGCCCCGTTGACCTCCGGAGTGTACGGTGGACCCACATAATGTTCAATGCCGAATTTCGCCAACAGTTTAGCCACGCCGTGGTTCACAAACTCCGCTCCGCCGTCTGATCTGAGCTGTTTCACGCGATGATTTTTGGTCATTGCTTCATTTAAAAACTGTTCAAGCGCACCACATACTTCACTCTTACGTTTCAGTAAGACGATGCGCCGAAAACGGCTGTAATCGTCCTTGAAACAAACATAGTATCTCATTCCAGCATGTGATGTGGTCTGCATGGGACCGTTGACATCCGTGTGAAGTATCTCGCCGGCAGCTGAGGCACGATCCATCCTGGATCTATACGGCGAACGATGTATTTTTCCCATGACACAACCATCACAGAACTCATTGTCCGTCTGAGCAACATCTACATTCATGCGTTTGAGAACTTCCCTCACGTGTCTCTTGCTTTGATGCGCAAACCGTTCATGATATTTCTGCAGTGTCTCTGGAGTTGAAACGAGATTCACCAGAGCCGTCGCTTCTGCTTGTGGCTTGACAACCGTGAAGTTCATTGCATACAGCCCCCCGCTCGGCTTTCCGTTGAGCAGTGTTTCTCCAGACGAGTCTTTTCGAACTGTCACGCCCGTTTTGCTGATGATCACGGTGCACCCTTTTTCCGCGGCGGCTTTCGCTGATAGGAGATTCGCACTTGCTTCCGGTATGAAAAGAACCCTTTTAAGGATGATTTCACGACGCACTCCTCGGATCCGGGTGCTCAGTTTGACTTCGCCTTCCCCGTAGGCTGACATGGTTGCGTTTCTTTTACCCAAAGAAACCACTTCGGGATTCGTGAACTCCCTGAATGCTCCGAAATCAGAGCGATTCCGCGCCACGTGTCGAGACGCCCCGCTATCGCAGTACCACTTGATCGGATCCACGCGTTCGACGGATGCCTCGAGGCTCTGCATCATGAACGACGATACCTTAGGTCGTTTGCCTGCTGACTTTTCAGGACAGTCTGCGGCCCAGTGACCAAGCTTCTTGCACAAACGGCATGGGTACCTCTGTTTTGCGTCCTTTGTAATCTTCTTACCGGATGACTTCGCAGGCACCGATTTTTCGTGAAGATTTCTACTTCCGTGAGCAACGAACGCTGTTCCGCTGGAACTTGCTTGCTCTAACTGAGATGCTCGCAATTCGATCGCGCACAGCTTCTCGATCAAAAGATTCAACGTTTGCTCCTTCAACGCAATAGTATCCCACACATCTTTGAAATTGTCGAATTCCGTTCCCAGAGTCGACAAAATTCTTCCGGTGAGCATACGCTCCGATGGCGGATTCTCTCCATTCTTCGTCCGTTCGGAGTTCAAGTCGGTGAAGAGCTTCTGCAACTTTGCGATATGTTGAGTCATGTCCTCCGACTCCAATCGCTTCGACTGGAAAAACGCTTCAATCAACATATTGAGACGCTGAGTGCTGCTGCGTTCAAACCTGGCGCAGAGCTTCGTCCAGATCTCGGCAGCCGTCGAACAGGTCAAGACGAGATCTGCAATCGGCTTGCTCAGACCGCTTGCTATCAAACTTGCTGCTTTCGCGTCGTTTCGATGCCAAAGTTGGCTTTTCTGAATATCCTCGAGAGATGATGTTTCTGTGAGTGCAGTTGCAGATCCTGCACCCGAGACAACGCCTTCCAGACCGTGCGCGCGTAGGAGCAAATTCATTTGCCATTTCCATTTTGCCCAATCTTCGGGGCTCAGAAGTTTTTCAAGCTTCACTTTGAATTCACTCGCTGTTGCCATGATCACGCGGAGTCAATGTTCGACAGTTCCAGTCTTGATCAACACGTGGCACTCGGAAACCTCTGAATTCACAGTTTTCGTTCTTCAGTTCCACTCACTAACACAATTCAGCATACCAGGCCCATAACCTGTTGTAAACGTGGAATTGTGCTGCTTGATAGTCACTGTTAATCAAGATTTCTTTGGATTCATCTGACGAGACGGAAAACACGTGTGGCCCTTATAGATACTTCATAAGAACTTCTTTATTCTTTGTACTTTAGATAGACGTGTGTTGCCGCTTAGCGGCGCTGCCTGATCACTCAGTGATCATGGCTATGAGAGAGGGGGGGATCAGAGTGACGGCATGGTTCAATCCTCAACAATCCTCCCCGGTTCTCCTGCTTCATTCTGGACCCGGCGCGATGCTCGGGTGCTCATGTCGGTCGGCTTCCGCACATTGTGAGGTATCGCAGATTTCCCTGTGGGCCACAGTGATGCCGCATGTACCGAAATGTGGCTGGGGAAAACTAGACCAACTCATTCTCTCTATGTGAGCTCCATTCCGAGTCTCCATGTGGAGGTGTTCGGCGTATCGCACGTGCCGACGCCACACCAATTGCGAGCGATTCCGGCGAGGATGAAGTTCGTGGCTTCGATTGAACTGATCGATGGGGGAGATGGCATGCCGAACTGACTCCCGCTCCAGCTCCATGAATAAATCATCTCGAGGGTATCGGTGATGAGTGTAGCTTAATCGCAACTCGGATCAGAAGCACCAGCTCATGGCGTATGCCGGTCTGTAGCCCCGCGCAGTTAGACACGGAAGTGGTTACTTTTGGCGGGTATTCACTCATCCGCGAGACGTTTAATACCGAGCTCCTTCAGACAAACATGGCTCCTTCGAGACAGATGTTCGTGTTCCTGGTGATCTCTGTCGTGGCCTCTGAAGCCGCGTTCTTAAGCGCTGGCCTTCCGCTCCTCCTCGGCGGGAAGCTCATGCTGCCGAAAATACTCGCTCTGAGAATGGGGGTCGGAATGCTCGGTCTGAAGTTCGCCCGTGATATGAATTATCGGATATCATTCGAAACAATGTCCAACGGGCTTTTCCTCTCCTTTCGCTTGCCTCCAGTTTCGCGCAACACAAGTCATCGGTTCACTCCGCATCTGGGATCGATGACTGCAGACCTTCGAATTTCACCGTTTCTTCATGGTCGAAAATCCCAGAAGCTATCGGGCAAAAATGGTGAGCTCACATGCAGTCATCGTTCGCCACAGCACTTCGTGTCAAGGAACGACTCGAGAAAGCCTCTGACTGCCCATCGATTCAAAATCCGAACAGCAATCACTGACTCAAGTTGGTGAACGCTACAGCGTTCTATGAGCGCCCCACTGCGCAAATGACATTCCAACGGCGTTGGCGACCAGGCGCCGATCATGTGCTCGCACCGCTGAGCCCCCTCCGATTGGAAACCCCACGGCGAACATCGTTCTCCAGATTCACCTTGCGAATATTCCGTTTGATTCACTGAAGATGTGTTCGAGTGTTTGCCGCTGCTCGGATCGGTGCGCCCTCTGAGCCCGAGCCAACTGGTTAGAATCTCCGAGTTCGACGACGCACCATATGGCCTCCGGCATCAACCCAGCTGGTGACGAATCCGATGTCAGAATCGATCTCTTCAGCTTATCTGAATCCACTCCGTACTCGAACTCCGAATCACTTCCAGATGTTGGCTCTCGAACATCGCCAAAGCTCTGACCGCTCCCGGGAATCGAGCATACAGCGGCAACTGCCTCCTATGATGACAACAACATCCAGCCGCTGATTTTGAGGGGAGAGATTGCTCTCTTCCGGGATCACGAATGCTCAGGACTTCCAGGGCTACCAAGAACGAGCAGAGTTCAGGCGGAAAAACGCGACTCAACGGGTACTCAGGCATCCGATCCCAAATGATGACCTGTTGGGGCACGACCGGATCTCCCGGTAGATCTAGTTTCTCCAAAGCCTCCGCAGTTTTGACGGAGGATACGTCAGAGACCGCACCTTTGCTCTGAATTCGAACGGAAATGCTGATGGATTCCGGGAGGGGGCTTCATTTTGGTGAATTCGAAAGAGTGCCCGCAACGACATGTTCTGAGAAATCACATACTCAGAATGACTTCATGATAATGACATCTTATTGAACGAATGGAATCTTCCCTCACACCCTAGTGTCGGCCGGGAGGAGTCGCCTTGAGATCGCATGCTCCTCGCAGGGAGCTGCATGGCCGTGTTCTTTGTCGGTGACGACCGCTTTGTCGTTTTCCGGCGGGCTCCTTGTTCGGAGCATGATTTGGCAGCCGAGCTAGGGGTGTTCACACCTGGCGGCCGGTTGACCAAGAACGGCAGCGAGGAGATACCGGAGTCGTACTTTGAGAGTTGGGATCTTACCTCAGGGCTGAAAGTCAAATTTTGGTCGTCTATAAGACCCCGAAGTAGATTGTATATTCCAGCAGGGCGATTCTGAAGAGTGTTGCCCGGGATCACCCGGCCCGTGCTTGTTCTGAGATCTCATATCTCACGCGAATCGGGAATATAATTGTTCCTCGATGAGACTCAACGGAGGGAGCTCACCATATTCGCTCACAAGCCGCTTGGGATCCCGACGAGACGCATATTCTTCGCTCAGGAGGGCTGAAACAACTCATTGGAAGCCTTCGAGTCATCATGTCATCCGCTTCCCACGCCCAAGGTTCCCACATATCCTGGGTTCGACTTCTTCAATCTGATGACCGAACGTCACCAGGATCCTTCTACAGCTGTGTGGCATACGAGAATATTATGTTCTCTGTACGCTTGTTGATCGATCTCGGGCTCGAGAAATGGCCCTCGAGTCTTCCGACGACAGCAGCCTCGATGCATCGAACGATCAGGTGATCTTGTGCGCTCGGTGACATTTCTCCGAGTTACTGACTGACTCTCAAGAAGAGCTCTAGTCGGCGGAAAATCGTCGACTGGCTGGCAAACTCGTATCAGAGCGTATGCTCGCGGGAACTGTTTTAGCTCGAGGCACGTACCTTGGTTGGTAGCGGCTCGGTCGCCTGCTTGCGTCGAATCGTCAACAGGTTCTTGTTTGTGATGAAGATGTGGTTCGGAGTGTACACGAGCACGCGGCCAAGGTCACCCGCGATCTCACGTAGAAATGCTTCCCGAGTCGATGAATGAGCTTCGATGAGGTTCGGACCAAAGAGCCTGGGCTTCGAATGTTCACTCAGTGGAGGATACGACGCTTTTTCAGAATCAGGTTGATCGACATGGGCTCTCTTCGAGAACAACGTGCTTGTGCATTTGTGTCATTCATGGCTGAGGACCACGCATAGTCTGACGGAAACAAGGCCGAACAGAATCCCGCTAGGATTTGACAAATCGTCTCGATGGATTCCGGGAAAGCGTCATCGCAGGTATACTCGAACATTCAGACCAAAGAACTGCTCATTCCGAGCTATTCCATCCAACTCGAGTCCACCAGCAACGCTTGTCGGCCTATGGCGCTGTCGCGAAATCTCGTTACCAGGAGTCTGCGGGGGAACAACTCGACCGCAGTATACTTTCTCACATCGATCCACTACGTTGGCGTCGACAGCGAGACACGTGCGGGCTTTCCGGAGCCATGGAACTTCTCCAGTCAAAGCCTTGTCAGGTCAACGGCGATTTCGATTGACGACAGTGAGAGTTGGTATTCGTGTGGCTCCCAGGCTTGACTGCACCTCAGATTCAAAATAACATGGAAACCGTGTAGATTGTTGGCCCAGTGTGTCCTCCTTCAACCGCTTCTGCTGCGTGCAACCAGTGCTTCGCGAACCTCGAATCACCTGCTATCTCTAGAAACTTCTTCCCCGCATGCTGTTCATAGGCACTAAATCGCGTTAGAACGTTAGAATGGCAGACATCAGTGGCAGACAAAATCGGGGATCAGAGAACGATCCGTTGTAAAAGCGGGATCAACTGTCAGCTCCGGAAAGCCAATTATGAGACATGCGGATGCTTGGTTCTCAGAGGATTTGGAAACGCAGCGTCTGTTCTACGTCAGTGCCGCTGCGATCGATCGGAGAAGTCTGGAAGGGGAATGAGTGGCAAGATGAACGATATGGTAGAGAAATCAGCACGGTCCGTGGTACTAGTGCCGATTTGAGAAGCCACGTTGGTCCGCTCAGAGATACCTGTGAAAAGTTGGAAACAGGCAGCCCAACAAACTTTCGAAAAAGAGCCTCCCCCCTCTCCTTTGCGAGTCAGTGCTCCCGCGCTGTTGCGAACATCGCATTTGGAACTGCACTCATAAAGGGGGCGTGGAAGTTCGGTGGAGCCTTTGAACTGTACAGAAACTAGTCTTCCGACTGGGCCCACTATATGAAGCCCACTGCTAAGTGATCAAGGCTGCTGACTAGGTGTGACAAGCTATGATCTGCACGCTTAACACAGCTCACCGATCTATTCTTTGCACTCACATCAGTGATGGAGTGACTCGTCGGGAATGTCTCTGTTCTCTCTCTTTGCAAACACTGGTCCAGCAAGGGTGCGAGCTAAAGTCGTAACATCGCTCACAGCTGAGCAGAACCCGGGACATATTCTGGAATGACTTCCGGTCAAAAAGAGTTGAAAGTCCCGAGCCTTCAAGTCTAGTTCAAAGAACCATTCATTCATGAAGCGGTCTCTGCAGCTCTGGTGGATAGCATCATCATTTATCACCGGCATGCCCGGGAAGCGTGCCCGGGAAGAGACAGGGTTTAGGAATCGAAGCGGGTGAAGCATCTAGCATCCCCGCTTTCAGAACTTCAGGAACGCCTCCTCCCCCCGAGAGCTTTCTTCCTATTCTGTGTTCCAAATCTTCACGATCGGCTGCACTGGCTCAGTCGATGTTTCTTAGAAAGAATTTTCCTTATGGACCTCGTTGCAAACCGATAGCTGAGAACCCATACTTCGCACCGACCGAACAGACCCTCGATGGATTCGTTGAATTGGCTGGATTCCGATGGCGGCTGTCGGGGAACCGTGGCCGGAGCGGGATGTCCAGTAGGGCTTCTTGACCTGAATCGCAAACGGCGCAGGTTTCGCCCTCACGCCGTTGGCTCTCGAGCATCGTTCTTCGGCGTGCCCGATGTCGGACGGCCTGTCTGAGCAAGCGAGGAGAAGCTCACCGCTTAGATGTGTGCCAAGGGCTAACGAGAAACACCAAATTCTTTACACATTTGAGAGCAGACGCATTGAGAGAGCAGTGACTCAACGCATTCCGTTACAGTTCCGTCGCGTGACGCGTTCACAGACCTATTCTTGTTTGAGATGTATTCCTCTCGTGAGACAGAATCATTCGCAGAACTCCACAATGTGGCGATTCAGATCGGGGAACTCGAATCGTTATATCTATGTAGATCGACGGATGCTTCTCTTCGGGAGCAATGATCTGTAAAGCTGCATCCTCCATCATCGGAACAACGATTGATTCCGCTTGTACTTCGACCAGGGTTAGGAGCTCCGTGTCGATCAAGCGGTTCTCTCTAATGCGGAAGTCGAATGCTTAGAATCGGACCGATACTGCTCCTGATTTCGACTCGCGTCTGGCATCGAAACGTCGCTCCTACGCGGCTGAGGGTCCGTGACACAGAACGACTCCGAGCGATGTTGTCGGCAGCGGTATCAATAAAACATGGAAGCTACGAAAATGAGAATCACGCATCCGAATCAATTCAAAAGTTTCCGAAAGAGCGACAGATGAAACCCGTCGTTCCCGCTCGATTGGACGAATACACGAACTTCTCGTTGGATGCAAACAGCCGAAATGGGTCAACTTCGTGGAACTAATTCATGACACCCTCGACGAATCGCTGGCTGAGCCTGGCTCGTTCTGACGGCTCATACAGACACTGACAGTGGAAGAGGTCCCCGTGTGCCGCATACTGCAGAGGCAATTAGTCGTTTTTAACTCTGTTTAATGAGAGTGCGCACCAAGGTCAGGCACCTTGTGAAAGGGTTGAGCCGCCGCGTCGTCTCCGCCCACGCTCGGTGGAAAACGTAACCGAGATGAGGCCAGAACGAGAAGTCGCAGCTTTCACTTTCAACCAAACATCACGACGATGAATAGGTGCCCAAAGAATGCTCGTCATTCAGAATGAACAAAGACGCTCCCTTCGACCGCAGCACACGTCTTCTCATTGGAAACAACCCCTTTCTCCGTTCCTCGCTTGCTCTCTGAGCCTCAAAAAACGAATTCATGACGATGACATTGTGTGACCGTCCGAGCGAAGCGAGTTCGAGGCGCCCAATGACGGTGAACTGGATGTGTTGTTGTTCCCGATCCGTTTCAGTCCTCTTGATGGCCATCGAAACTCTTCAACGGGATGACGTCGATGCCGAGGGAACAGATATACGTGAATTAGAGGAAAATCTTGGAGTGGGCCCAAATTCCATTGTCTCCGCGCAGTCGAGCTGAGCTGAACTCGAGGCTGTTCTAGTGGGGCTCTCGAACGTGTTTCATCTCGGTTCTAGCTCTCCAGCTCGGTCCGCTATCTCTAGGCTCTTCCTGCTATGAGGATAATCAGAACCTTCAGTGAATCCGGCTTCCGCATTCCATACAACCCTCCTCGTCGGCCCCCTTTTCCCGCTGCCACTCACCGTGGCGGTCCGCGGTCAGCTTTGCGTGCCCTACAAGCTCGAGGAATATTCGTCCTGCGCTCGGTCACGGTTTGGTTCATTTGACAACTTCGCTGAATCCGCAGGTTCGTATCTGTCACCAGAGTGCAACGATTCCTTCGGCTGGACGGAACAGCTCATCGCTAAAGACAATGTGAGCGTAACGTCTTGGAAAGAATCGGGATGGATTCGAGCTCCGAAATAAACTGTTCCAGTTTGTTCATCATCTTCATTCAAAATTGATGCAGATCAAGAGCCAGGGACTTTCTTGACCCTGAGTGCAACTCCCGCCACCCTGCATCTCGCCTTCACACAATAGCTAGACTTGAGTCCAGATATTGATCGGGAAGCCTCTCTCGGTAGCTCTGGGATGATCGCTCACGGATGCCCTTTGACGAGCCTAAATGAGATCATGACTCATCGATGGTCGTTCTCAGAGCAAGGCTGAGCCATCGTAGTGTTCTGTCCTATTCTAGAGTGTAGATTCTAGACTCTCGGAGAATACGAGAGACTATGTTCGATTCGAATTGCTCGCTTAAAAAGCCACCAACGATGCTGTCTTCTCCTGGAAAGTTCCAAACAGGAACAGGGGATTGAGGACAGAACGCATCTGGAGACTGGAAATGTGGTTGACGAGACCGGTTGAACCGCCTCTCCTGACGGTATTATCTCTCCTCGCCCCGATCCGCATTCTTCTCTCCGCAGACGTTTCTTGAAACCGATGACTTGCGTCGATCGATGGATTCAACTGAGAGATGACATTGAAATGTCATGTACTTGGAACTGGCTAAAGATTCCTTGGCGAGATTCTCAGGGATTTCCACAGCAGATCGACGGGTTCTGCACCAAGCTCTCGCTATCATCAGATTCGATGACGAGCAACGCGGCTCTATTCAACTGGAACAGCTCCGATGGTCTCCTCACGATCGGTACGCACGGCGTCTTCGAGCTCCTGTTTCTCCTCTCATCGGTGCCAGTTTCCTTGCCTGTTATCCGATCCGCAGGGATTCCGTTCTGGGCATCTGGTTGCACCCTCATCCAAGAGCTGAATTCTTCTCACTCGTACGAATGCGTCGGAGGAAACTACTCCTGAAGGCAGTCGAATACTCGCTGCCTCCGGTCAAACTCAGAAGTGCTTCACCCAAACTGATTGTGTTTTTCTCCAGCATGAGTCTGAATCCAGTTGCCACTCTCAATTTTCTCACTCCGAAGCTGATCGGTTAGGGAATTTCTCCCCTCCCAGCCCACCGACGAGTGAAGAATCTGACGGCGGATACGTGTGTGCGAGCGTGAAGAATGAATGTTTCCTGTAGACTAGATGAACTGTCAGACCTCTCCAGTTCGAAGCATAGTTCAGGTGCATCCGCCGTCAAGGTCAGCTGGTGGTAGCTGCGTACAGTTTCGCGAATGCCATTCGGGAATGGCAAGTGTGAACTGTTGCTTCTCTCGTCTCGGCTTCTCGGCTCAGTCTATCTACGTGAAGCTTGAGGTGACAGTCAAGGTCTTTGGAGCTTGTTTGTGCGATGCCCACTGAGGCCCTCATAGGCAGGAATCAATCATGCTGAAGCTCGTCAGCTTTGAGATGTCAGAGCCATGCGTTGTTGCTGCGACAGCAGTTTTCCCTTTTGCTCTCTAAAAGCAGAGCTGAGACCTTGAAATTCATCTTATATCTGAAAAAAAAAATCGCGGAACTCGCAGATGCCGCGATTTCTGTCGTTTTCGGCGTTGACCGCGATACCCGAGGATCCGGATACATTTGAATTTACCTTCTATTTCCTGCCTGCCTGCCATACCCTCGATCCCGAGTACGTTCCTATCACTGCAGTGGGTCGTTAGTTCGTCTCCCAGCATATTCCTCAGTCCGACGAAGACGACTTGGCGAAGGCGGAGCTCAGAATGTTTTTGAGCTTGATCAAGGACTTGGAGAGCCTCCGTACCCCGTGCGCTTCTAGTTTGCCTCAGCCCAACGCTTCCCGAAACTTCACCGAATCGCGCTATTTTGCCTCAGCATTCGAGGGGGCAGTGCCACCGCGGAGCTGTCTAAGAGCACGTACTCGGAAGTACTGTGAGATGACCGCCGTTGCATCGCCGAGCCAAATTTACTCGCCCTCAACATGCTTCACACGGAGACCAATATGCCTCAGCGCTTGTGTACGAATCAAGCTCATCGCAAATCTACATAGTCGTATTCTAAGTCAAACCGTCTCTCACGTCAAATCAGTCCTCATTGCTTCAGGTGGACAAGTTTCTAGATTCTGATAATATCCCTTCGATGCACCGCACACACGTAACGGCGTGTTCTCAGTTTCGAACGAGTTTGCTCCGGAATCCACACGATCCAATTTGTCCCCACTATTTGAGAGCGATTAACGCACTTTCCGCGATTTTCTGCTTCGTCACCGCGACTCGCCCGCGACGTTTGCGTTCTCCGACCGCGAACAATTTCCCACACATGTCCCCATCTTCTATCCATACATATCTGGAACGATGAGTGATGCCGAATATTCCCAGCACTATTTGTTCATCCCCCCGGAACGTATGCGGGGAGGAAAGTCGACCCAAATGATATTTGATCCGCGTGTCATATTCGTCCGATCGCGAACAGCAGAAGTTTGATCGGAGCCGCAACTGAGCGCATCTCCATAACGACTCTGCTCCGTCGGGATAGAACACGTGACTGGATTCAGCGTTCTCATAGAGGATAACGCACAGTTCTTCTAATCAACCTTCGATCTCTCAAACGTATTCTGAAGTTACATTTCTGGATCAAGTTGTAGCCACCGTACAAGAACGCACAGCCAACGGGCCTGCAATGAGCATTGGGTGTTGATCTTGTCTTGGCGGTTCTGAACAATAGTCGCCAGTGTTCCGAGCTGTAAACCCGGTGTGTTGCTATTCATAGCACATTAGTCAGGTAATAGTTTACAATGCCGGCTCGGGTCGGGAGTATTTAACAGTATGAAACGTCGGCTCCGGCAGACTATCTCGGCGATAGAAGCGGACGGTGCACGAGCCATTGCTGGGTGCTCTTGTCATCCGCTCTCGGTGGGAGTATTTAGTCATCGCCTTTTTCACCGCTTTATTCATCACCATTACCATCGCATCCCCTCTCTCGGAACCGTACATCAGTCTGGCTCGCTAAAGATAGTCACTATTTGCCAGAGTTGAAGCCCACTGGAGGGCGAGTGCAAATACCGAGAGTGAGGAACAAACAAGTGGTCCTCTCAGCGGCAGGGACCTTAAAACGCGTGTTGGCAACGACATTCGTCTCAAGCCTCGGCATCCGCGGCGTGAGTGCGGGCGGAATTCTCATTTGTTCTCTACTCGGCTTTACATAGAGCACCACTCAAACAAGTATCGGTCCACTGAATCGTTACGAATACGATGGACCCTGGATCGAAAATCATCTCCATCAAATACGGAGACTCGCTGCTGAACAATCGCGATGCCGTGCGCAAAGTGACAGCTTCGCAGATGGAGCTGCCGAAGCACGAGCGGGAGAATTCCAGCTTCGCATCCGAGTGGCATGATTTCGTCGGAGACTTCCAGCAGGCCGAAACTTATTTGCACGCGGATTTCGTGGATCGGGTTTTCCCTAGTTTCAAAGAGTGTGTCCTCTCTAAGGAATACGCCGATTCAGAAAGTGTGTCGGATGCCAGTTCTGACGATGGTGAGTCCCATTTGAATGTGAACTCTGGCCATTCGAAAAACGAGGGGCTCTGCTGTTCCTGAACGAGAGGGCAGAATGTTTTCCCATGGAGCTTGGATTCGCTCATCGATTGCGAATTATTCTTCGTATTCTCTCATACTCTCCACTTCGAAACGGGCTTGTCGATGATCGTTGTCACTCCTCTCTGAATGAGTGAAGCCGGTCGCGCGATTTCTGCTTGCCTCAAGTGGGTCGTTAACAAACTCGAGCCTGCTCCAGGTGGATCGTTGTTCAGCGGCTGCCGATCACCTATTTCGAAAGAGGACGGCGACATCATACCGATCGTGGAACGAGGGAAGCTCTGATCATCTCATGCAATAGCTGATTCACTGGATTAACGCCCAATCCATGGCTAATCTTCACATCGAGAGTATTATGTCTTTCTGTGTCATACTTCAAAGTTCCATGTAATGATTCTCACTGTAATTGAGTGATTCGTGCTCGTCGGTAATCCATGTAAACTCACAAGCCCGCTCCATGTAAAAATTGAAGTAGGAACCTCGAACCTCGGGATCCTTATTATCTGCAGTGGCGTGTACAGGAATCGCGATTCGAGTGGGAGGAGAGCAGAAGTGCATGGTTTTCCCTTCCTCGGAGCGGAGCTACGCCTCTTCAACAACAATCGAAGCCCGATCACCCGCCCTTGTACACGCCACTGATCATATGAAGAGCATAAATGTTAATCGTCTCTCCCTCGAGCAGAAGCGCAATGGCTCTCAATAGGTTCTGATGGATGCAAAAGAGCGAGCCGTCGCTGACTTTCCGGTTTTCCGAAGAAAATAAGTAGGATTACCTGGGAAGCAGTCGACGTTCCAGACGCGATCGAGACAAGGACGACGCGGAGAATGTATCTTTCTGGAATAAAGCACCCATCATTGATCCCCGTTTGCTTCTGTCATTGATAATGTGGATCGATATTGTCAGATGAGTGCTCTCCTAGAACCTGTACTGCCGAGTCGTTGCGGGAAAGGAGGCTTCAGAAGACTTTGGGCCGATCAGAACTTTCATTCATACACACATACATACATCAGAGCCCTGGAATCATGTTGGAGGGAAGCTCATCGGTGTACTGCACACTTTCGCAAGTTCCTTCATGACATCGACAAAAATCGCTGGACTCGGAGCAGGAGTGGTTGACGGTTGGGAGAAACGCATGCTGGATAGAAACTCTCGATATTGTCATGTGTTCTGATTACGAGACAGGAGTTCTCGATCATGGTTCAGTTCGATCCGGCGGACGCCCTACTGTCCTTGAGCATACAGACGGCGAATGGATGCAGGAACGAAATGTGTGCTATTGTTTCCGAAAATCCGGCCACATGAGACTCAAGCATGGATAACACCTGAAATCCAGACAGTCATCTTCGTTCATCTAATCAAATTTTCGCGGATCCGGGAGCTCGTCGTCCATCTCAATCACTGGCCAGATTTACGTGTATGTATTCGCTTTCACGCGGGACGCGCTATACAGTTACCCAGCCTCCTTCGGAGAATCGCCCGCCAAAACCGAGTTGACCTCGACCTCAAGCAATCAGCTGCTCCAGAATTCGCCCAGGGCCGGATTTCGTAACGACCAGAAGTTTTGAAGAGTTCTCGGATAATATCAGCGGTTCGTGTCTGACAGGCATCACCTGCTCGTCTCCTGTTCGCAACGTCCTAAGGATACTGACAACGACAAAATCCAAGATGCGTCGATGCCCACGCGAGGGTTCTCCGATCAATGAGTACCTAGTATTGCTGGAATATTGGATTTCGACTCGGCACCGACCAGACGAATTCCAGTGAATAACACACAGTGCAGCCCTGTGTCGGGTCATGCGCATTTTTCAGTTTGTGGGGAAGCTTCGTTCGCCAAAGTTAGAATGGTAGCGAACGTAGGCGTTCCTGCGACCACTGAGCGACAATTCTCACATCTCGAGAAACAAGCGACATGGACGGCATCCCTGCACACCGAGCCCCATATTTTCGTGGAGAACAGACTGAGTCGCTGCGACCGCTGGCGTGGCTTTTGGCTCGCTTTGTCAGGAAACCCCATCGAGTCCTCGCTGAAGTTGGATGGAGAGAGGACCACTAGCTTCGTCTTCTGCTCCGAAGCTGATTTTGGGGACGAGAAAGTGTCTGCTTAATGAAGAAATGTAGGTAAATGGTTCGGCTGCTCTACACCATAAATTCCGCGCCGAATTAAGGGTTAACTCGATTTCGTTGCGGTCGTCCTCGCAGGAATGACTCTGTTCGTCCCCTTGGGGACCGAGTGTTCGGGACAACTGAACAAATCCACGGCTCCTGATCGTCCACTTGAGATGCGGCAGATTGAAAAGCCCAGGGTGCCAGTCGATCTCATCGTCGATATCATGCCTTGGGGCGAACGTGATCGAGCCGTGGAGGAAGTCGACAAGCGGAAGCCGGAGAGCGGCTGACCGATCTGATCGGTTAACCGAATTCCCGGAAAAGCGATCCGCGTGAAACGAGCGAATCATGAAGAGCCATGCCAAAGCAGCGAACGTACTGAAATTGTAATATTCTTCGGCAGTGAATTTGGTTTCTCAATATTGTCACTCCCAGAGCCGTGCGCGCTTTGAGAATCGACTCAGTTGGATATCAGGACAGATTCCTGTCGGAGCTCCAGACATAGCGTCTTGAAATGAGTCCGCTCTGTCCAGGACATACGCTCCGTCCAGGAGTCGATCGTCTCAAACTAGTGCAGTATTCGCTGCCGTTTGGAAGACAGTTTCCTCGGCGATCAGTGAAACGCCCCCAGAACGCTAGTTTAGGAGCGACCATCTGCTGGGTCGAACGCGACTTTCGTCGGAGCATCGAAGAGGGGAAAGGAAAATTGGAATCATCAAAGTCCCGCCACCGAGTTCTTCTCGCAACTACCACTTGGAACCGTTATCTCCCATCTCAAAATGCCCAGCGCTCGTTCTGATTCTTCCCCTCTGCATAAGTCTGACTCAGTGGCGCGAAAAAAATGACATGAGTACGTTTCGCGGAACGCGTCATTAACTCCATCTTGACGATATAGAAAGAGTGGGCCTCTTGCAGTCGGAAACTCGACCACGCTCGTTTTCATGTTACCGGCCAGTTCCGTCGAGTTTGCCGAAGCCCGCAGCGCGACGTTTTAGCGCAGAAATGCGCTTTTCTTCGGGCGTGTTTACTGGGGTGTAACTGGGAGTAGAACGAAAAAATGGGAACGAAAAAATCGCAGCGGGAGGCCTTTAAGATTTTTTCCGGAGCGGGGGAAATTTGAATTCAAGTTGAATTTCATGTGGTGAATCTTGGTGTCTTGTCATAGGTCAATGACAATGAAGTGATGGTAGGTGAGGTAATGTCCAGATCGGTCCCGGAATCACCCCTCCAGACTTGGAAAGTAATGGTCAGATCGGTCCCGGAACCACCCCTCCAGACTTGGGAAGTAATAGTCAGATTGGTCCCGGAATCGCCCCTTAGACCGGGGAAAGTAATGGTTAGATCGGTCCCGGAATCACCCCTCCAGCCTCGGAATGTGAAGGTCAGATTGGTCCCGGAATTCCCCCCCCCCCAAACTTGGGAAGTTATGGTCAGATTGGTCCCGGATAAACATCATTTTCCGTAATACGGAGTACGGCAAATGTATTTACGTACCACTGCGTTACGGAAATTCATTTTCCGTACCCCGGACCCGAGGATCCTTACTACTTATGATCGGCTTCGTCTGTCAGTTTGTCCTCTATCCTCCTGGAATACATGGGGGTGATTCCGGCACCAATCTGACCTCACTTTTCGAGTGTGGACGGGTGATTCTGGGACTAATCCGACAATATTCTTCCGAGTCTGGAGGGGTGATTCCGGGACCAATCTGACAATCTTCTTCCGATTCTGGAGGAGTGATTCCGGTACCAATCTGAGCATACTTTTCTGAGTCTGGAGGAGTGATTCCGGGACCAATCTGAGCATACTTTCCTGAGTCTGGTGGGTTGATTCCAGGATGCATATGACAACATTTTGCTGAGTCTGGAGGAGTGATTCCGGCACCAGCCTGAGCATATTTTTCCGAGTCTGAAGGAGTGATTCCGGGACCAATCTGAGCATACTTTTCTGAGTCTGGTGGGTTGATTCCAGGACCAATCTGACAATATTTTGCCGAGTCTGGAGAGCCGAAAGCTGGATCAGAGAGCGGTCGATACCTGATTCTCGCTCCGTTCGGTATTGTGACTATACTTCTGTTCTCTGACAATACTGTAACGAAGGTTTCCGCTGTCTGCCAAAGCTCGCACTAGGTGAGGTCTCAAGATCTGGGTGACGAAGAAGCTACGACTCACGGAGTAAGAAGACGAACTTACTCGGACACAACTGGGAGCGGGGGCTGGATGCTTAGTCCACCTTGGACGCTAGGGCAGCGGAAGAAAGGGACGTTTGAGGACGGTCACAACTTGTCGGCGAGCAAATCTACTCTTCTACTCTCAAGCTTTTTTCATTCGTTTCCCTCCTGCAGGCTCTTCCCCTTCTAGCCGGTCGCGTTCTTGCTTCACATTGGTCCCGGATGCCTTCGCTCTTTCACTATTGATGTCTAGCCCGCACCTGCGCCCTCGGTTGCAATGCCGGTTTCACCGCCAGCGCATAATACACATGTGGCCCCTGTGATCGTTATATTATCCGGCTACCAGCTCACGAGACACTTTTCTCTGAATCTATCTTCTCATTCGGTTGATTGGTACATGCTGTTATGGTCAGATGGACTCCGGAATTACCTCCTCAGAGTCTGAAAAGTATGGTCAGGTCGATCCTGGACTCACCCCATCAGACTCCGGAGAGTATGTTCAGATTGGTCCCGGAATATAACCGAATTCATTTGCCGTACTATGGCCGTACATTTGAATTCATATAAGAGAATTCATTTGCCGTACTACGTAAAATGATGTCTAGTCCCGGAATCACCTCTCCAGACTTGGGAAGTAATGGTCAGATCGGTCCCGGAATCACCCCTCCAGACTTGAAAAGTAAAGGTCAGATTGGTCCCGGGATCGCTCCAAGAAATCGATGGTCGGTGATCGACCCCCTGGGGCACGGCAATCCATATACTTCAACGAAGTCGCTCAGGGGTCCACGGTTGACCCCGTGGTCGACAGGTGGAGTTGCTATTCACGAACGAAGAGCAGCACCTACGCAATCAACTCCCACAATTACACCAGATCTCATTGATGAAGATCCTGGTGACATTCATGCCTGTAAAATACTCCTACGTAACCAACTAACCGTCCTTGCGACTGTATATATGAATCCGGGAAAATCGTTCGAACTCATTGAAGAGTTCCTACTGAAATATGACCATGTTCTGTCCCCTGGTATACAAAACCAGAGAACTTCACTGATTCTACGCGGTGATTTCAATTGGAACCTGAAAGACCCCCTCAAAAAGGGAAACAATATCGAATTCATGCGAAATCAATTTGAAAATCTTGAACTAATAACCGATCCTGAGATATTGACAACACGTGGCCGAACATGCATCGATATCATATCCTCGGGAGGCACTCCGGAGCACTGAAGATAGGACCGTCGAAAACAAATTGAGGGGGGCTCTGGGCGGAAGCACTCGAGAAATTTTGGACACATGCCACCGCCATTGATGAGAAATCTCAATATTGCTGAAGCATTTCCCCCTCGAGAGGGGTTGGGACACCCCCCCTCTCGTTCTCTTGTAGGTGTTTCAAAACCAATCCACCGTACTTTCCAATTCATTTATCGACGAATTTTGTCTGTATCCCGGCTTGACGCTAGGTTGTTCGCATTTCTGCGCCCCGGTTCAACCCGTGGATGAACCGTTCCTGTTTTTTTTTTTTGGTAAAGCACTCGAAAATTGGGCTCAATATGAGGTAGATAGTGGTGAACGAGAGAAAAGCATCACATGAAAGAGTTGTTGAGTTTTCTCGCTATTCTCCGTCGGAAACTATTGGAAATAGCGTTGTTCTTCGCTCGTGGAATGATATATTGTATACCAGAACGAGTATTTGTGCGCTTCGATTCGAGGAAGTTGGAAAAGTCGGGGTTCTTGACAAACTGTCGGAAGAGTCGAAGGTCACTCAAGTCCAACATGTCGGAGATCTCACGCATCGAAATATCCTCGGGGTTGACGTCACATTTAAGCGCGATACGTTTTATAAAACGTCTCTAAAAACCGTAGAGGGCCTTTGTATGTTTGGCGCTCCACGGTCTCCACGACTGAGAACCGTAAAGAAGGGTCGGCAGTACAAGTGCCTCATAGGCTCTTAAGTAAACATCTGGACGCCTGCACACAAACGCTCTGATGACGAAGTTTGCCAGTTTGCCCGCGCGTGCGATGGTGTCAAGGGTGTGCAGCTCCGGCTTGACGTTAGATGAGATGAGGACCCCCAAGTCCCGAACGCAATTGACCTCAGGGATGTTCTGGTCGTCGAGCATGTAGGTTGATGGGTCATGGTGAAGAATATGTAGACAGGCCGATCTGGACGTTGAGATCATAAGTTTACAGCGGGTGGCCCATTGATCGATGTTCTCCAGCATGCGTTGCAGAGCGAGTTTTCCCCGCGCCGCCGAGACATCAGCGAAGACCTTCGCTCTTCAATTTCGTATTGAAGGTCAGTGGTGAATAGGAGAAACAGCAGTGGGCGCCAACCCTTTCCTGAGGCACCCCGAGGTGGAGGGGTGCCACCGGGAGAGAGAGTCACCGATCCGAACACAGGAGGTGCGAGATTCGAGGAAGCTTGCGAACCATGCACAGAGAGCAGGGTGTGCTCTCTGTGCATGCTTCCGAGGTGAGGTAGTTTGGGAAGTAGGAATCCATGATTAACGACGTCGAATGCCGCACGGAGATCGATGTAGATGGTGTCGATCCTCGCCGCCCTCTCATTTATCGCCGTTAGCCAATGATTGAGGGTATCAGTCAGCTGCATGATAGTAGATCGCTTACGGCGGAATCCCAACTGTTGTTTGTCGAAGAGACCATGACCCTCGTAGATGCGATCGGAAATGATTTTCTCCAGGACCTTGCTCGCTACAACAGTGATGGAGATAGGGCGATAGTTCTTCATATCAGACTTCTTGCCCTTTGATTTGAAGATCGTGGTTATGTAGGCTCTCTTCCAGGCCGACGGGACGATGCAGCTCTTCAGGGAGAGATCGAAGATGAGCTGGAGAGGTTTTGCCAGGTCCATAGCGGTCTGGGAAAATAATATGGGCGGAAGACCGTCGGGGGTGACGGTTAGCTTATGGCCTAGAGATTTGAGAGCATTGTATACAGTGAGTTTGTCGATCTCGGGAAGGGCCAAGCGTGGATCCAGGGGGTTTTGCGCATTGTGGGGAGCAAGAGAACCATCGTCCGGTAAGAACATGGAGGCAAAATGTTGGGCGAAGTGCTCAGCGGTGGAAGCCGCGGAAGTGTGGATCGAGCCATCAGCAGACTCGATGGGAGCGATTTCCTGCGAACCTCCGATGCGGTTTCTGGAGTATCGGAAGAAGTCCTTGCGAGTTTCCAGAAGAGGCTATACGAGTCTCGATGACAGCACGTTCGCGTGGGACAAGTTTGTCGAGTTTACCAATGATAGCTTGTTGGTGTTCGGAGTCCTCAGCAGGAACGTCCGCCAGTCGGCCAAGAAGAGAAGAGATGTGATTGGAGAGACGGTGAGCTTTTGGAGAGGAATTTCTTAGTGGGACGGAAGCCGAACAGGGATCTTCCAGCAACTTGACGAGAAAGAGTAGAGAGAGTTCGCGTCCACGTCGTCACTGTAAGCAATATCGTCCCAGGGCATCGAAAGAAGGTGGTCGGTAATTGCCTCAAAGTCGGTTTCTTGAGGTCTCTACTACGGGCGTTGGAGTAAGAGATCTCTCGCCGAGAGATGATGTAGGAGGATAGGCAAGAGTGGTCCGATTTAATAGGAGCTTGAGTCAGGGTCGTCGCAGAAGACAAGATCGACTAGATTACCGACGCGATGGGTTGGGAGAGTCCAAACGAGAGCATATTGTCCCGGGAAAGTTCCTCACAGGATTATTCGTCATCATTGCCAGCTGTTGGGCACGACAGAGTTGCCCAATTTAGGTTAAGCAGATTGAAATCTCCGCAGCATAAAACGCTGGCTTCAGTCTCGAGAAGTGATTCAAGATCCTCGTTGAGTGAGCGGATACGCAACGAACTTTCTCTGGAGGTCTCATTGTAAGGTGGATGATAGCAGCGAATAGGACGGTAGGCCGATTCGGAGACCATTGGATCGACGGCGCAGATTCCCCTAGTGCCCATGGATTGGACGGAGTTGCAGAGAAAAGAGTTACGGTAAAGAAGGCACACACCGCCACCGGATTCGTTGCCCGGACGATCCTTGCGGAAGACAGAGAAGTGACCGTTCATGGACAGCTCAGCATCGCTAACGCGGTCTGGCTTGCACCAAGACTTGCTAATGAAGAGAATGTCGACTCTGTGGTGGAGGCAATATGGCGCCCGAGCATCAAGTTTGCATCGACCAGTGAGGCTGGCGGCATTTAGAACTAGGCAGTGGAGTCAGCTGGAAGGTGAAGAGTTGGAGACACTCTGCTCGACTCGGTCACCCAGGACCGTACCACGAAATTTCTCGACAAAAGCACCAACAGGCCAGGTGTCAGCATTGTCAGTCGGGACAACGATGGCGAAGGATGCGAAGTCAACATCAGGATGTCTTTTGAACTTGGCTACGGAAATGACATCTGAAGTACGCAAGGTTGCATATTTGAGAACTTCATCGGTTGCCGTTGAAGCATCAAGACCGGAGACGAATACAGTGGTGTTACGAGGTTTCCTCGTTACCGCGGTGAGTGAGCACGCTGGAAACCCTGTTCCGAAAGTCGGTTTAGTACGGATAGGATTGTTGACGATCTTTGGATCCGGAGGTTTGTTGCGTTGTTGTTGTTTGCGCGCAGGCAGTGCGCCAGAGCGCTTGGAACGGCAGTGGAGGACAGTGTCGCAGATGATGCAGAAGCATCGACTACGGATGGTTTCCCGGCGGGCTGAGGGTTCGAAGTGGGCTGAACCATACTTTCATCCTTTTTTGTCCGATCAGGTTTCTCCCTATTCCGCGATGGATGGAGGTGATAATGCTCACAGTTGAGACACTGAACCCAAGCGAGCAATCAAGGAGGTATATATCCGAGAATTGAATGCTAGAACAATGAAAAATTGGGGGAAGTTTTGCAAGCGGAGTGAAAAACACATCCACACTCGAGTGATAGCAGACGACCCCCAGAGCGCTTCATGTGAGATGCAGACACGGTGACCGATACCCGTGGCAACCGATACCTTCCGGATGAGAAGCATTGGCGGATATTCGAGCCAGACGAACGAGAAAGTAAATTCGATTGACCAATTCCTAGCGCTCTGTCGCTTAACACTTATTTGCACCGACTCCCAAGGCATTGCCATCTTGAGAACACCGTCTGGATTCGACTCATTATCCGAGATAACTTCCAGGTCGCTGACGAACCTAGACGAAATAGTTCAATTGAGTCAGTAGATAAGCGACGAGAATTTCCCGAATAGAAATCTGGTAAGCAGGTTCGTCGCAAGCCTCATGAAGCTTCGGCAGAGCAATGTGGGCGGAACGCTGACTCAGGTCTGCGACTCGGTCGGGAAACTCGAGTACGGAAGTCGGAGCGAATCCGACACTTGCCATAAATAATTGACCTGCAATTGCTAGCAAAGTTCTCGCAGCCTCCAGGAAACTCCATGAAAATCGGTGAGGATTGCTCCTTCTGAAAGCGCAACCGGGAAGCCGAGATGCTCAGGTAGGTCCAGGACTGATTTTTGCATCGGACTGATAATATGTGACGCATGTTGGGAAGGGCTCTCGCACCTGGCACCCCAGAGTTCAGGGAGAAGTTCTGGGAACCTTAGAAACTGATAAGAGTAAAAAGTTCTTGAGATTCGATGTCCACTAGCAATTCGTCTCCAATCTCGACGCAGCTTCCTACCGTCCTCATATGTTGGTGATCTCAGGTCGGATTCTCCTCGCCGAAAACGGCTGCCCTGGACGGGCAACAGGCCCTTGCTGTAGAACAGCTTCTGAGTCCGATATGAATCGCCTCTGTTCGCCGAGACGCGAGTGGGGGGACTCTCCGAAAACGCTTTGTAATTTTCCGCATTCTTGATTCTTGATCGATGTTTTCATTTAACCGTGGAAAGTTTGTTTTGATTCAACTGGAATGAGGGAAAACTACACAGGTCGAAAAAAAAACTAAGAGATAGAGCATCCAAGCGACCGAGCGCTCAACCAACCGAGCGGCGGACGTTTAGATCGACCGCGTATGTAACGCCACGACGATTCGAATTCCGGCAGTGTTTGTCGGAAGCACGCGAATATCCGATCTCTGTGAGAACTCGTTGAATTGCCCCTAGATTTCACGAAGAATGATGATCCGTGAAAACGTGGCGGGACTGAGAAAACTAGTGAATTTCTAGCCTTTTTAGAATAGCTCCTTGAGTCTTTTGGAATGCTCTGATTAAGCAACAGGCAGAACGCCGATCGGGTAGCTTGGTTGTCAGATGGATTTGTCGGCCGATGCCCTCCGAATTTCCGATTGCAGATCGTTCACCGGGGGACGGAATGTACAGTGTGAAGACAGATGAACTTGGAACGGACCATAAAAGAACGTGAACGAAAACTGAGGTGGGAGCGAGCCCGCTTCGCACTCAGATGATACATTGGTTGTCACTCTAATCCCTTTGGCCTGCCTGCGTCTCATTCCTCAAGCCCGTGCTCACTCGGGAACGTGGTTCCACATTTGTACAGCGGGCCGATTTCTGATATGGAAATATCTCCCTCTGAAGCGAGTGTGGCTGACTGAAGGGTGGCCCATGTATTATGAAGCTTCTGTAGAGCGTTTGTGTTGGTGAAAAACTTATTGAAACATGAGGGAGATTTTCCAGAACCAATTCGGCCGCGATCGCGCTGTGTTCCCTGGTGTCAGCGTGAAAACCCAAAATATCGAAACCACCATAAGGATGTTGGGAGACGAAAACGATGAGACGTGAGGTTCCGCTATTCACCAGAAGGAATAAGCGAAGACTCCGATCACCTTTCGTTGCATCAGACCGGGAAAAGCAACGCTCTTTTCTGGCGGGAAACCGACTGAGTTGAGTCGAAAACTCATGTTGCCCTCATTTCACAGAGCTGAAAATTTCAGTACGACTGCGCCTCAGTGTGTATGCACAGAAGAACTTGAGCTCCATCGGTGGAGCACTCCATGCTCGAAACGCTGACTTTAGGTAGTCGACGACGACGGGAGATTCTCTTGTCTTGCGTTGAAGTCGCCTATCAGTCTTCGGTGGCTCGATTCATGGTTCAAGCTTCCGGAAAGAAAGAGTATAGAGTTCAGTACTTCAGCGAGTGAATGTGACTCCAAGAGTCTACGAATACCGTCTCAATCAAATACCGTCTCACTTCCTCAACCTTGTCGTCGTCATCGTCCACGAAGAACGGAGGGTCATCGACTGCTATCGCACTGACACATCCCGCATCTACTGGGGTGACACCTTTCGACATATCAATTTAGAAATATACATTATACCGTAGGAGCCCCGTATTTCTCCGGTTATGAAAGCCCTTCCAGAACCCCGAAAGAGGGCAACCGTCCTCAATCACCTCAGATGCTGCGTTCCGGAGGCCTGTGGAGCTCTTTTCCGTGGGCGGAATCCCGCGAAATGTTATGCCTCCCATGAAAGATCCTAAGGTCATTATTCGCATGCCCGCGCCGATGGGACAACGTAACCAGCTCACCACCGCGGAGGCAAACTCATAACGACAGTTCACGAAGATTAAATGGGCGGTCCGAGCTGCTCACGAAGTCGACGGTCAAAAGCATCGTTGTCTAAACCATGGAGTGGACAACAAGCTACTCCGCAAGATCCTCGCACTGATTGGAATCGGCAGTTAAGAAATATTTTAGGGCGGGGTCTCGGGGGAGTTCGACGTCGGTGGGTGTGGAGAAATATTCGAAAGCATCGAAAAAACGGCGTCGCTCCCGGAGACCTCAGCTGAAGAAGTCGTCTCCCATTCATTTTCTGGAGCATCCTCGAACACTTTTGTACTAGACCGTCGACCCATGAATAGATCGCGGTGCATTGACACACGGGCGACTTCACTGCAAGATGAGTGAATTGCCCCATGATCGGAAACCTGAGAATTTCCTTTTCGATCGCACTCGACCATGGGCGGCACTCATGACTCCTCGGCGGGAATCAGCCTTTTTTCCTGGTTTTCAAGCGTGAAAAAGAGTAGATCTTCTTGCTCATGTATCACAAGAGGTGACCCTGTCTCAACTTGTCTGACGTAGTGTATTGCGGAACTTTCAAGGGGTCATGCATCCCCGTACATCGTTATCGAAAGTTTCAGGAGGCAAGAGCCACTCGGCTATGCCTTTTGCTGATGGAAATCTCTGATATCTCACGAACCAGTTCAATCGGACATACGTAACGAGGATTCGCAGAACAATCACCACGCCAAAAATAATAGCAGGTGGCTCCGAAGGGTTTCGGGAGGAGCTGGTATTCTTCTCGATTCTTCCTCCTCCTCTCATGTCCTTCCACGCTCCCTTCGGGTTCTTTCATACCACCGGAACAAGCTGAACCTCCAGATGTAGTGAGATGAACTGCCCCGGCTGTGGCGACACAGGATGCGACGGCCTCAGCCACGCAAGTGGTGGTGATAGAAACATGGCTGGTATCGATCAGCATCTCATACGATACATGGCTTTGTTTTCGTCCGACTGAGTTACTCGCTCCTGAGATCTCCACCTCCGCGATTTTCTCTTTTGAGGATCGCATGAGCCTGTTGCATTTGGAGCAACGTCTTCCCCCTGAATCAGGGCCGTCGAACCGTGTCCCTTATTGTCAACAGTGTTCCTTCTCTCCGGGTCGTCGCTCCTTCCATCGTTGCTCATTTATTGCGATTGGCCGATATTCAGCGCAATGTGCGAGATGCAATGCTAAGTCGTCGATCGTTCCGTGGACAGAATTGGAGTGTGTAGAGTACGGTATGAACGCGGCTCAAATCGAGAGACGGATTATTCCTCTACGGTCAGTATCTGACCGAATATGTTCCGCAACCGTCCAGTGTAGACTAGTAAGGTTGAAACGTTCTCCATAAGGAAGTGGAAAATTCTCATGCGGGACGGCGAGTCGCCCGACGATAGCCGACTCTTCGGCCTCCCAGTCGAAAAATGACTGGAACGAAGGAAAACGACGGCTGATAGCGCCAGAGATGCTTATATCATCACAGCGCACAGAACTTCAGGAGGATATCGTCAGTTAAGTCTGTTCAGAATTTCCCCCCGACACTCGAAATAGCATCCCATTCGGCACGAGCTTTCTTGCCGTCGAGCTTGGTTACCTCCGGTGGCATGGCAAAAATCACTGAGCTCCCACATCCTCCATGTGGGCTATTCGCTGTCATCAATGGAGATGGTTCCTCCGTAGTTTCTCCAACGTCGAAGAGAAAACGTTGTATCGGTGCTGAGCTTCAACATCGGAGTCACCCGAAGACTGGGTTGAGCGTGGAGCCGGACTCGGGGAACAACTTCACATGAGGGAATCACGCCTATCGAAAGCATCCAAGTCCCCATGCATCGAAGAGTTCATGGCTGATCCCGAGAACGGCGTGTCGGGCCTGTTAGCCGCGGCGGTATGGAGCGGCCGCTGGATACACAGAAATCAGATTCGCTGATGGTGACATAGTGAAGACCCAGTGGTCCCAGTTTGCTGTACTGGTGTATATCGAAATAAACGTCGTATCGTTGTTCCTGATGAGCTCACGTGACTCCATTTTATGGATTCAATCCGTTGTAAGTCCCAGCAATGATCAACTCCGAAGTTCTCCCTGTAGGAATAGGTCCGCCCCGAACGCAGCCGCAAATAGTAGTCAAGTCTTTTGAGTCAAGCTTTTAGCCGTTCCCAGATGCTCGGATTATGTGACACATTCCAAACAGAGAAAGAGAGTCCTCCAATTCGGATAGGCTTGAGAAGAAGATAGTGCATGAGGCAGCGAACGCCGTTCGAATTTGAAGGTGTACCTCATGCGGAACCTCCTTCTCCTTCGCTTTTAATGACAGTCATTTGATAAACTTTCCACATCCTGTGGTCAGCGTCGCGCTGGGGACGAATCGGTCTGAGAATGCCCGGCTCTGCAATCTGCTCTTGTTCAATCCATGCTGTGCTCCACGAAATACTGAGCTGGTCGCATCAATCTTTTTCCAACCACCTGAAACTCATACTTATGTGTAAATTACAGCTCGCAGTAGCCAAGCAACGGCTTAACAAAACTCGTCCGGGCGAATGCGTGCTTCCGTTCGGTATTCGGGCTTCAGAATGGCTGCCTGGAAGTGGGTTTCGCGGAAAAGCCGAGAGTTCCCTGTCGATGTTCTGAAATAGACGGAGAAAAGATCCGATCCACTATTTACCAGGTCACGCGGTTCGGATGCGCGGGGGTGAACTTCTTCGTTGCCGAAGGTTCAGGAGAGAGAAACAGAACTGTCAAGGTTGCACTCGAGAAATCCATTAAACTCCATCTAAATCGCTTTCGCGGAAAGAATGTGCGTTCTGGTGATCTAACTAGAGACAGCATATTCGCGGGAGAGGACTCGAACGCGTCGGCCGCATCTGATATTCCCGTTCTGTCCTGCGGAAATTCCTCGAGCACCAGTTCATAGACATGGATGGCAACATTCCAAGCAACCAATGCTGGCGCTTCCGAGACTGAGAGCGATGTGTTTGGGCTCAGTTTAATTTTTTTTCCTCGACTTCTTCCCACCCGAGATGGCTACAAACTGGAAGACGTGTGCGAGAAAGCACTTCGAAGCTCCGAAATCCCCGTGGCGGAAACTAGAGGCACTCTGAGACCTCCACATGAGGATGATAAAGTTCCTTTCGGGAGACCTGGAAACCGAAAGCCTGGCTTTCTATTCGGGATCCCGCCGATCGAAGCAGCTTTGCGCTCCAGAGTCCCGATTTGAATCGAATCACGCGAAGTGGAAAAATCGCCCGCCAAAGTCTCCCGTCCGGGGCTGCCGCGGCTGTTCGTGAGGCCTTCACAAGGAAGTCCTCGAATGAGAGCAACTCCTGAGTCTTGGCTTGGGTGGAGAAAACACCCAGCTCGTCTCCCATGATCCAAACCGGGACATTTTTGTCCTTGGACATGCATCGACCGGGAAGACTGCTTGAGGATGGGATCGTCGTTCTTTCCCAATGAGAACCGAGGCGGGGCTACAATTTTGAACGATTGTTGGTTCTGAGCTGGACACCAGTGCGCGCGATTCGAAGTTGAAACCAGAATTTCTTGAGCTCGGTGAATCTGACGAATTTCCGTTCCCTCCCAGTTAGACCTGAGTTTTTCTCGGTCGGGCTACAAGAAGCTACTCCGGAAACCGATTGAATACGACGTCTTTCCTTTGTTTTGCTCTCCGCCTTAATCGTTCTCCCTTCATTTTTTATCCAGACATCGGATCCGAACCATCGCATGCTTGGAATCCTGATGCACAAAACAACAGAATATCGGAGCTGGTTTCCGCCGGAGGGATTCCTCAGAAAATTCTAGCGCGAGCACACATCCTGTCCAGTTTTCCTTGCCTCGTAGTTCGCCTTCCAATCTGACTACAGCCTACTCCCCCTGACTCGGGAGAAACATCCGCGAATGAGGGCTGGGACTCCGAGACGCATCTGCCATACAAACTGGATTCGACTAATCGATGCAGAAAAAGGTTGGAATGATCGGAAGTGTCGTCCATCGCCGGTACTCACATCAAGCGTCAACAGAACTAGGCAGTTCGTGCTTCCCTGAATCACGATGGCGAATCGAGCCGGAGTGTTATAAAACCGAGCCCGTCATGGAAGCTCCTTAAATCATTGGTCGGTGGCCCAGTCGGTCGACGTTGGGTGGACGGAAAAAACAATGAAGTCGCGCAACTAGCAGGGCCAGGCAGTTCCAGCCCAGGACGCGTATGAGAATCCGGGATTTGTGAATATGGTAAGAAAGAATTGCTAGATGTTCAAGTTCGAGTTTCTGTACTGCCAGCTTCCCGTCTGGTTCGTTGTTTGTTCGGTTGGTAATTCTTCTTTCGTGACGACGGTCCGAAGGACACGCGCCAGCCGAAAGGTCAGATCGTGTTATTGCGATTTGACAGAAACACTTCAAAGTGAGGGCAATCTTTCGTCTAATTAGTTTTCCTTTTCGACGACACTCGTTCGCTAGCAGGAATCCGTACGACGCCATTCCGGGGACCAACACAGAAAGGGTCTGGGCGGTTTTTGTCCATGGTCCACGGATTTCGCTGAAAGTTACACTGAGGCATCCCGACAAGGAGTGGAGCTACCACAGCAAGTTCCAACCTCCGGCGATCTTCCGTTCGCTGGAAACAATGAAGTTAAGTCTTGGAAAAAAAAAACTCAAAATCGTCATATCTCGAGAACCACGGGGGCTACAGCGCCGATCGACAACTTTTCGGAATGCTCTCGCCAAGGGCCATGCTTTGACGTTATAGGATTCGGTCGATCGCTTCTATGATTTTGGTACTCGGAGTGTCACTTCCCGGCTAGTGGCCACTCCGGTAAGTACTTAAAATATAGTCCTAGGACCCTCCTACGTGCTGGGGAAATATCAGCGAGATCGGAGTGTTCCTTCCCCATTTATTTGATGAAAGTAGTATGTCGATCGGACCAGGGTTTCGCTCTGTCGCCTCGAAGCGTCACCGAAGCTGCCTGGAGCTCGCTGTACAACGTTGTTTCGAAGTATGGGATCTCGGCACGCCTCGGAGACAAGAAGAAAATACACTGTTTCTTGCGTAGAAAATACTTCCCATGAGCTCCTTGGTCGATCTGACCATACTTCTGAGGGTCTATGGAGGTGATTCCGAGGTCGACCTGACCTTAACGCCTATCGCTCATGGGAAGTATTTTCTATGCAAGAAACAGTGCATTTTCTCCTTGTCTCCGAGGCGTGCCGAGGTCCTTTACTTCGAAACAACATTGGACAGCGAGCTCCAGGCAGCTTCGGTGACGCTTCGAGGCGACAGAGCAAAACCCTGGTCTGATCGACATACTACTTTTATCAAATGAATAGGGAAGGAACACTTCGATCTCGCTGATATTTCCCCAGCACGTAGGAGGGCCCTAGGACTATATTTTAGGGTACTTACCGGAGTGGCCACTCGCCGGGAAGTGACACTTCGAGTACCAAAATCATAGAAGCGACGGACCGATCTTAAATCCTATAACGTCAAAAGATTGCCCTTGAGGAGAGCATCCCAAAAAAGTGTCGATCGGCGCTGTAGCCGCCGTGGTTCTCGAGATATGACGATTTTGAGTTTTTTTTTTCCAAGACTTAACTTCATTGTTTCTAGCGAACGGAAGATCCCCGGAGGTTGAAACTTGCTGTGGTAGCTCCACTCCACGACGGGATGCCTCAGTGTAATTTTCAGCGAAATCCGTGGACCATGGACAAAAACCGCCCAGACCCTTTCCGTATCTTCGAAATTCCGGCAACAGAGCGGTCTTGGCGCGCAAAGTCCTTCTTACACGATGCACGACACGGGGCGGGAGTGAGAATTGCGAGCCGATTGCTTAGACAGGTCGAGTCTTCTCGGGAATCAATATGTTTACATTCAGGCTGGATGGCTCGAGGGGTATCCCGATAAGCCACCAAGTCAGATGGTACGATACCCTTCGCGGTGGCGCTCGTGAAGTGAGGAAAGAGAACGATGGAACGGAGCGAACGTATATCGAACATCACGGGAGCAGATCTTTGTGCGTTCAATCCCCGGTGTAGGCTCGCCTCCCTCTCCGATCGGTTGACTCGCGACACCTGTGGGTCATTACCATCCGCTCGATTCGATCTGAATTGAACGAGCATGGAGACCGAACATGGATGAGATAAGGATCAATAACACGCGAACTGCTCGGATTTTGGTCAAAATATAACATCGATTTGACAATAAATATCATTTATTTTTCACTAGGGTTTTGAGTTAAGAGCGCGCCAGGATGGGTCGAGTTCCCACTCCAGGCCTCCTCACAGCACCTTGTTCCTGATGGGCGCCGAGCTGTCGGCTCCAATGTCGTTCGCGTGCGGTTTTTCTGCAACTTTGACATCAACAAGGGAGCAGGTCCCGAATTCGAATCCATGCTTCCGCGCTCTGACTAGATAATTCATCGAGAGACCTGCGAACCGGGCGGTTTCGGTCCTGTGAGAGCTCCTTCATTCATAGTAGCCGATGATGGACGTTGAGATAGTTGAGATCGAACGGCCGTTTTCTGGCGATTCGACACGCGTTTTATCAGTTCCACAGCCACATGTGTTTCGCAAGCCGGCGCGGACTTCCCAGCTCCTCCAGATGTAGATGATTGGGTCGAGTATGAATTTCGTTGTCATGAGAGTCGTTCTCGCCATATCGCCCGCCATGACCAGATAATATCTATCCCAGTCGGACCCGTACAGGGGGCAGTGTTCACAAAACAAGATGGCGAAAACCAAGTCGGGAAGGAAGCCGAGACTGAACGTGATCAGGATACACAGCGATGTGTAAAAATGTTTTCGGGAAACATCCGTGTAGCGCGGTCGACAGCAGAGAGAGACTATCAGGACGCAGTAAAGGATCCAGGACACACCGAACGGTGCCGTGACAACCGAAGTGATGATCAGGAGGGCGTCACTGTCGAAAACTTCAACGGAGTGCGTTTGGCACGCTGTAGTCGAGAATCCCGTCCGGGGAAGGTAGAAGTAGGTGAAAAATAGAACCGCCCCTACCCATTCCAGAGCTATGACTCCGAACGCGCGACGCTTCGACAGCATATTCGAATTCACCCAGATCAGGGGTCTGAAAAGCTCAATGGCGTGAATGGTGCCCACCGTAAGGAGGTTCAATGAGGCTACGAAAAACGCCGATGCCGCTACGAACTGGGCGAACAGAGCTGTGCAGTGATACTCTGTCTCGTTGAACTTCACGATGGCCACCGTTTCAACATAGAAGAGCAAGTGTACGAATGCGATGAAGATGTTGATCAGAAGAACGTGGAGATTCAAGATGAATAATGGACTCGCAGGTTTTTTGAGCCATCTGCTCGACACCAGGATCAGGGCAGATAGGAGTATAGCGACGAGATTGGCCGCGGCTCTTATCGAGCGGAAACCGAATCTGAATTCGGCGAGCTTGTACAAGTCGTCTGGGAATTCCGCTGCCGGAGGAACGAGCCTCGCGAACTCGGTTGTGTTGGACGACATCACTCTTCTTCACGACCTCGTCTGTTCCTTGGCTGAAGCACTCCTGCCGTCAGTGCAGGAACATTCTCTCGGACTACTGCATCTGGGGACGAAATCAAATCTTAGCATTCGGTGAGCTTGAAAGAAAGCACCAACCTATGTAGGATGAGATGTGCGACGTTCCAAGTCTCGTACGAGTTCACCATGTTCGCCACTTCGACCGTTCCCAAATGAATCCACACAACGAAGATAATACAGTGCCTCATCCATGTGATCAGCCTCGATCATATCAACTGAGATCTCCATGTTGTTTCTCGTTCGGGTTCTCGGTTAACGCTGGTTGGTTCGATCGCATCAACCTTACTTGACATCGACTGGCTGATATACCGCTTTCGGACTCTCGAACGGCCAGTTGATCCGCTTACCGAATTGAAGACATCCAATCGGTCGCATGGATTGTTTCTCTCTTGGATGGTGCTCAAATATACGATGTCCGGCAGCGAGCCTCGCTCAGTTGACGTGGCTGTAAACGCCTAGTCAGGAGGGGCTCAGGAGCTCGCCCCGAGGACTGGCTATCAGCAGGCTGTGCGAGCCAAACATTCACTCGCTTCAATATTTCCACCCATCCATTCAGTCAGTCAGTCATCTCGCTAGCGGGTCGGTTGATCGGTTAGTCGAGCGGCTCTTACATAAGAGGTCTTTCAACTTATTGTAGCGTCGTTGTTAATGATAGGTCAGATGATCCGGAGCAAAGGCTGTATTTTCTATCCCAGACGATCCGGGACAACGAGTAGCTTCTGTTTTTCTCAGAGCTGGGCAGGGCGAGCGGGCGGACGCGCAGCCGGAGTGAGACGGAGGAGATCGTATCGATAAATCTTCGATCAACCCCCGACGACCCATGGGGATTCTATTTTCGGTGGACAATGAGGCGGGCAAACAAAAAAAAAGAACGAAAACGAATGAAGGAAGGGCAAATCATGCTTGCACCGACCAGTTGACCGGGGTAATAGCCTCGCTTCTTGGAAAAGTAGCCGCGGCACGCCTCAAAGCGCATCGAAAGCTTTTTGCCACAGCGGCTCGAGCCGAAGTCTTGACTGACCGACAGACACCTTGGCGCGCTGAAGGCCTCGTTGGAACACCTCACCGGAACATTGAATGATGAGCGATGCTCTGCCCGTCGACGTTACGCGGGTCCCTTAGCGTTTGCTGCGCTTTAGGGGAGGCAACCGCGTTGTCTGTCTCTTCGCCCGCGGGCGATGAAAACCCAGTCGTCAGAGTGACATCATTCATTCATCGTATGCGTCTATCAGATCTCATGAGGGCGGATCCCACGCTGCCTATCGAACGGCCGGAGTGCGGATATTGAACTACCGTGACACTCATAACAAGGAACATGATTCTGGCTAACTTTGTCCATCTGAAAAGCAACGGATGGACTGTGGCTGAAGAATTCGGTCACGAAGGGCCCATGACGTCGCACCCCTCCCGCAACAGATGAGCGAACGATGGGAAAATTCGTCAGTAGTCTATTTCTGCGCGACTCCACATCGACTTGTCCAAACATGTGTTCGTTTGAATCGAGCTAGCGGCCGAACACTACGAAAATAGTATTGTTTCCTTCTTCTGAGGCCAGAGATGAAAGTCCCCTTACCTCGCCAAACTTCACGGCTGTCAGCTCAGCTCGCTCGTTCATCCGTTCGCTCGCGGCCCACAGTAAGCTTCCCTTCATCTTCCGGAACAAACACCGAATCGAGCTCTTGAGTATGGCTGCTCCTCTGCAAGTTTGCCTGTCGGGCTTTTTTTTTTGACTGTGCCCGCGAAGAGTCAACCAGCACGTCTGAGTATTGACAGATTGGCGGTCAAACACAGAAACGCGCAAAGCCGAACCGACACAGTGGACTGAAAACCGAGAATAGAGCGAAACTTGAACATGAAGATTTGTCGATGGTGTTTTTTCCTCCCGAAATTATGCTGTTCCCAGAAAGTGTTTCCTTCTTCTGACGAATGGGGCTCGATCGAGGAACAAGATCTCCATGCGATTCTGGAGTCGTAAATAGATCGGATGCGAAACAGAAACAAACTTCAAGGAATGACGCAGAACGGCGGAATGCACAAAGTCATTGACTCTGACGTGCAAAGCGAAGTACGTGAAAACGTCGCTCCATTCTGGGTTGGAAGAGCTGAGCAGAGCCTGATGGAACGCTGCTCGAATCGAAAAACGTGATTCCAAGTGGGGGGAAACGGGAGGAAGGATTGAAACCTCCCGCGCTAGGTTCTGCATGCTCATTCAACCGGGTAGGTACGGCCGGCACAGCTCACAATTGATTGCTCGAGTGTCGTTGGGAATCGACCAGAGAAGCAAACCGAGGGAACTGAGAAGCAAGAATACGGGAATGCTTGGGATACTATTCTCGATATATCGAGGAATCTCATCCGATGTTTTTTTATTCATCGACCGAGCCTTCAATGAGACTCGAACTTTCGATCAGTCTGCTTCATTCCTCGCCTCACCAGGATCCGTATCGAACTCCATGAGACGGAGGCTGTTCGTCCCGAAAATCTCCGATAGATATCGGAAGTTTCCGACTCCCGTTGAATGATTCCGAAGTGAGGGAAAGTCTGATCGAAGACCGGCGCTAGGTTTTCCGTGCCGTCGCCAGCTGACGGCGGCGATTTCTCGTCCGGAGACATTCAGCGTGTCTACGGATAGTTCTTCGCCGGATCGATCCAAATCGTGTAGAGTCGAGCGGAACCGGAATTGAATTTCGATTTGAAGCCGCTTCCTGGACCAACTTTTCCGTGAGTCCACACAAATAGCTTTGAGTTTGTCACACTGGTCGATAAGGTCACTGACAGCACATGGCTAGCCATTCCCACGTCGGGAACCGCGGACTCAACGAAGTGCGAGGACGAACAATGGTCGCACATTCCTCCAGGAACCAGCAGCTTCAAGAACTTGTTGCGCGCGTAATTTGCTTTGGCCATCATCGAAACCGGTGAAGCTGCCTTTTTCATCACGGAATCCCAGATGTCACTGCTCCCCTGACAAATACGGGCTCGGTTTGTCTGATCCATCGAGCAAAAGAAGCTGGGTTCGTGTCGCTCAGAGCGGGGAAAGGAAGCGTGCCTCAGGTGACGACTCTAGGTGACGGACCCGGCTCACGGAGATGTCGCGGTCTCCTTCCACTCCTGGTAATCATCGTCATCAACCACAGCAGGGGTGTCCAGAGGAGAATGCCTCGGCCTGAATGAAACAGAAGCCGTGTGGCCAAGAAATGCAGGCGGATCGGGCCTGCGTTCCTTGCTCCAGTGCGATGACGAGTCCCGCTGCCCTCGCTGAGACAAACCGAACGGCTATCTCTTGGGCGGAAGGGCCAAGCCACGAGGATCCACGAGGGCTGGTGAAGAGGGATTCGCGGAATCCGGCGACCGATTCTCACCTCTGGATCGAGAGCATCCGCGCTGCCCGTCGGGGGTGCCTTGACACGTCGACTGAGATCGAATGCTGTCCCAGTCGTGAACCCGCCGTAACCCGCGGGCCGGGCCACGGACTCCTGCGAATCTCGGAGAGAGCCGGGCCTCCGCGGCCAGTTTGAACGGGAGTCGATGAAACGGAAGCATCCGAGAAGATTGATTCCATCGATGTTCTCTCCCTTTATTGGGCTCAAGTGTCCGTCCGATTCGTCCCTTCGCAGCCTCATTCATCCAGAAGTTTCCCCGGTAAGTTCTCTCCGCTGGCCGATGTGCGTGTGGTGCGCAATGGGGTCCATTATTGTCGGTTTTCGTCTGTTGGCTCCGCTCGCTGCGATGGTGCAGCTCCTCGTTCTCATTTCGGCTGCGATGCAGTGAAAGTGAGCATGGCCAAATTGCTTGGAGTCGGTCGCGGGTAAAAGTGGGACGTGTTTGGTGAACCAAGTAGCGCTCGCTCAGAAAAACCCCGACTAGTGACTGGTAAAACGCGCGGGCTCTTTACTGTAAAATGTTTCCGACCGAGACCCGCAGCGCTCGAGATCAGCCCACTGCGGGAATTTGCAAAGTTTTCCCCATATTTCGCGCGGTTGGCACGAAATTCGAGGCATTCCCAAAAAAAAAAGAAGAACGACTTTCGTGGAAGTGGATCGGAGGGTCACGCTATAACTGCCGTTTTCCCGACGCTGCCATTCTTCCTCGACCATTCGATTTTCCGATCCGGTCTGCATCATATTTGGGATGGATATGCCATCGAATGCGAAGAACGAAAGCATTCTAAGTTTTGGATTCGATGATTGCAAATGGTTGCGTCTCCGTTCCTCCATCGATGTCTTTGTGTATAAAAATCAGAAACGGGGTGAAACCGTGAACGGGAAACAGGACTTCCCGAGTCTGTGGAGGAATGGAAACTACGACCTCTCCAGCTGGATTATCAGTGATATATTCTGTGATTGTGACTCTTGGGAACCTTGAATCTCCCAAGGTACTCGGAACTCGAGCTGAGCATGGGAGCCGGAGATGGGACTCGAGAACACTGCCTTGCATCAGATCATGGGGCTGACGGAGATGTCGAGCTGCTGATCGACGGCGAATGAATAGATCTTCAAGAGAAGGGAAAGGATTCGTTTCGGTCCTTTGGGTGTTTTTTCGCGTCGAGTACTCTGAGGCTCCGGAGCTGAACTGTGACTGGGGCTTGCACTGGTTCCTTTCCCGCTGATCCGATGGGTACACCTCACATGATTGTTTCTAGCCATCGCCGGGAACGACGTTTCGTGACACAGTACCGCGGAGTTGAAAATTTTAGCCGTGTTTGATAGCCAATCATCGGACGCTCTCGTGCTCAAACTCGCCAACAGTCATGCGTTGATTCAGGCGATTCAGAGATATCCAGGCTGATTATCAGCGACGTTTCTCCGTCAGAAGTTTCCAGTCGACCATCTTTACTGACTGTTCTGCTGGAGTTACTGGAAATGTCAGCCGTCTTTCAGATCTTTTGATTTGTTTTCTCCCCATGTGCTGCGAGCCGACGTCCGACGAGGGGCGAAACCCGCAGACCCGGCTGGGTCGTCGAAACTCGATCGAGAACTAGCTACAGGGTCGGAGCAAGAGAAAGCCACTTACTGAACTGATTGTGCCCGCTGAAAAATCCTGCGTTGAGTGTGGCTCACTGTAACCGGTATCCTGTCTCACGGAGCCTGAGGGCTGCGTTCAATGAACGGTCTCCACAGCCAGGCCGCTGTGGTGAATCCAAAGATGGAAGCGTAACTACAACATCTGACTTTTCACCGAATTCTAGCGGCGAATTCGCGCCGAAGACGTTGCGTGAGCTTAAGGCAGGAGAGGGAATTCCAGCTGAAGTGAGGGAGAGCCGCGCGTTGAAGACAGTGCAATATACGCAGACGCGCAAGTTTGAGAGCTACTTTCCTCGTTTTTCGCGAACGGTCGGAATCCTATGATTGTTTGAATCATTTCCTGGAGTCTCGTTCACGGCGGAAGCTCTGGCATCCGTCAGGAGCCCACCTATATTTTTTTGGAATGTTCCACTCGCTTCAAGTGGGGCATCCGGGGCTCAACCTCACAAATTTTTCCATCAGAACTCACACAATATCACCGGATTCTGGGACGTCGGGTTGACGAACACGGCGAATAAAATGAAAAACGGAAAGAGAAGTGAGGACGTGATTGTTGGATCAGTCACGAGGATAGAGACTGCGGAATACGAAGCAATCATCACGATGTACCGGTAACTCACATGAGCTTTTGCTGACGTAGTCCAAGTATAGAACAGTAGAGCGTAACTGAATACGCGGTCGCTGGCTAGTCCGTCTTTCTGCTGAGCATTCCTTCGGGCGGAAGAGAGGACCGAGTTTCACCGGCGGGACAAACAAAGAGAGGAAATTGTTTTCTGTACTTGCTCATGAGAGCAATTTACTTGTCTCAGTCCGTTTTGTTATCAGATGAACGGTGCAAATGACGACCGTTGGCTGCATTTTCAGGGCTCTCTCACCGCTGCAGTGATTCAGCTCAATGCCGTATCGTAACACTTGCGGCCTCTGCGCAGCGCGAGCCAAAATAATATCAGGATTGTTCGAAGACGGTAGTCTGGTGTTAATGACTGGACGAGTCACAGGAAGTGATAAGCACCGTCCTTGTACAGGGAGGAGGCTTCTCGGAGACGTAAATTGACTGAACTTTGGAAGGCAAGCGATCCCAATGTCTTGAGAGCGCCATGGAGGAACGGAGTGGGAGTGTGTTTCTGATCAAGGGAGCATTATTTTTTGCTGCGGCTGAGATCGGGGCATCGACCAGACAATCCGTGTGTTCGGTGCACGCGCTTCGATCGGCGGTGTCTGCCCGTGCGTTCTGAGCGCGTTACCAAGGTTGGCAACTCTCCGTGGCTTGAAACGCGATGGATTGCTCCACTGAGCTCAGACATTGTTCCCCGGATAGATGCTGTACTTGATGCAGAGCACACATCTGAAAAATCTGCATTCTGTTCGGTTCCAGTCTCCACGCCCGCACACATTCGGAGGGAGTTCCGTCGTAATTGAACGACTGCGGTCGGAGATCTTTGTTAGAATCTTTAATCTTCTCCGTAAGGTTCAATTGATTCAGCGCCAGACGAGCGGTATGGATGGGAGAACTACGCGAATCCGAGCCGTTCGGATGAAGATCTGTCAATTGAAGCCGCCCACCGCTGTTTCTTGCGAAGAGCGGGATGTTCTCGATGATTGTTGCTTCACTCACGCGGTGCGCGTTGTAAGGTTTACTGAAATTGTCGGCGCTCTATCGCCGAACGCATCCAATGTAATGAAAATATGCGCCATGGTGATCCGAAGATATGCAGTTGGAACTGTTCCAGGCTCTCCCACTCGACTCCGAAACTGAGTCGTTGCCGAGATACGGTTCGAGTTCTGCGGATTTCCGTGGTTTCCACCGGCGTCTGACCCGAAGACAACGAGTCGGGCCGAATCGGTGCTCGGCTCGAGAAAAAGTCCACATAGGACACAAAGCGACGGGGATTCACGTCTCACAGAAAGTGTTCCTCCGGTTTCCGATCTCTCGAGGTTCCGCTGGCGAGGAGAATGAACTCGAGCTGACCTGCTTCGTAGATTTCGATTAGAAACTGTCAGACACTAACTGGTGGGTGGTTGCTCCGCCGAATCAATGTTCAGATGGACTCATCGACGTTTCATGCAGATGAGTCGGGAATATCAAATAAGCTCTCGAATTCGTTTTCACCCCTGTACTCTCTACCGGACGGGCTAGTTCTGCTGGTAATATTCGAGCTTGTGAGCTGAGCGGATGAGCCACCTGGACCGGTGCGGTCTCTCAATAGGGAACGTCTTGCGCTTGCTCCCTTCGACACAAATAATGCTGCTTCGCTCTGAGCCGGGAACCCATTACTCCGAGCGGACGAGAATGTGAATTTGGGAACATGCCGACGCATATGGAGCCCACGGGATTCAGACCAACTCCTGGGACTACGGAAACGTTCTACCACCGAGCCCTGGAATTTTTGACAGAACAGCGTTTCGAGAATTTCAGATAGCATCCTGGGACTCCTAGCGTTTATTTTCTGGACAAGGATTCGGTTGTACCGATCATTTCGAGTTTGCGTGACGGATGAGATTCAGTTAAAAGCAGGGAACCTCTATGCCTCACAAGCTCGCCTAGTGATCATACAGATGAACTCGTTCCAAGTGTATACATGCATGCGTTTCGAGATCCTACCGCTAGATGATTCGAAGAATCGTCTCAAAAACCATCCTTCCGAGAAACTCTGCCGAAAGACGGTGTGAAGACTCCTTTCAATTTCTGGGTTCACTCAGGTTGATTAAACGCCGTATCTTTCTCCATGACCCGGGGGAAAGTTGTTGATCCATCAGTCGAGAAGGGGACCGAGAGAAACCGATTTCGAAGCACTCATGGGAGTGATGGAAGCACATCTTCCTCCATGTGACTCATTGTGACATGAGTGTGAGTGAACTTATGTGAGGGACTTGGGGCTCAGGAATGGTTGCGATCGGGTCCTCCCTGAGCAGCTAGGAGAGAGGCGGAGGCGCGCGGGTTGGGGTGTGTTCGTCTGTCCGATCCTGGCGTCCGAAATGCACCGTTTCTCCCGATACCCGACCTGTCAGCAGATGTTGGGTGGACCATCTCTTTTGCACCACTTTCTGCGTGCGGGCACTCGGAGCACCGCCTATTGGATTCCAGGATCAGGATCTGGCCGAGTTGAATGGTTCGCTCCCTGAGACAACGTGAACCACTGGAACCATTCCAGGAGAAGAGCGACAGTAGCTAGAATCCAATCCACAGCTGAGTCTCTGACTTCCAGCCCGAGACCGTGTTACCACGAGTCAATGCAAGACCGCGGGTGGGGTGCTGAATGCGCCCGCTCCTCGGCTATTCGACCCCGCCGACTTCGCAGCTGTCCTTGAGTCATATGGAGCCAGGATGCAGGCAACTCTACATCCGAAAAACAGATGAGCTCATCCCAGAACACTGACTGCTTCATGCGGGCAGACGCTAGTCTCGTTCTCAAACGGTCCGGCAAGCGGAGCCCAGATGTCGGCCAGACATTCCCATATTTCGTTTTCTCGAAAACATTGAGACGTATGACCTGGTCGAAGCAGCTCGTTCACTTCTTCATCTCTCTCCCACAGCTTCACCGTTTCAAGTGACCGCCTCGTCATGAACGTCGGTGCACTCCGATTCCTGAGCTCCGATGTTCTCGGCTCAAACCGTTCCCACGCTAATGGTCGAAACTGTAGGACCTCCGTCGGTCTCCAAAATCCAGCCACTTTCGCTCGTTGTCTCACTCCCGAACCAGTAGGCGAACATCACGAATCTGACCCTGATTCGGAGTCGGATCCAAGACCGACCTCGATTCCAGATTCGGACGTGAATTTCCAAGCGGATTCGAATCCGGAACCGAGTCGGATTTGGATTCAACGAGCGGAATCGAGTCTGGGTTCGCCAGGGAATCCCTGACTCCGGAATTGTATTCGGATCGACGAATCCGGATCATCGCTATGTTGGGTTCAGAGTCCGCCTGGGAGAGAAGCGCTCACGAACCCCGTGAAATAATCCTCGCCACTGCGTTCTATGATAGTTTGGGAGAAAATACACGTCCGAAATCACTTCTGCTCCGTCAAATGGTTTCAATCGTCTCCTGATAAGCCCGCATTGTGAAGCTCGAGAGCCGTTTCCTCTTCCTCACGGACCCGTGATCCCACAATGTCAGGGCGCATCATCATCATCCATCATCTGGAATGCGACACGCCGCGCGAGTCCACATGGAGCATTCGTTGAAATTTCGTTGAAAATATGTTCTCGACGGGATTGGAAACCCGTTCGCTCTGTTTTCCGAAACGAAATCCTCACGGACAGCTGCCGCGTACTTTGAGCGTACACGCTTGAGACTTCCACGCAGCTAACTGCACTGCCGGCTACGCGGTCAGTCGCATAGAGGTACGCAAAGGAACTTCTCACTCATGACTCATTCTTGTGTTTGTGCGATCCGGGATCTTACGATGCCGGAATCAGCTTTGACCGGAGAACTCACAGTCTCGTTGTAGTTTTCGTCGCTATCACCTCCACGAGCGATGGACGCGTTGTTAAAATAGTGTAATTTCAAGGAGTATTTTGTCCGACCGCGAGCCATCAGTGCGAGCCATAGGGAGCCGAATATTGGCGAACAATGACCGTGACGTTTCACTCTGGACGAACATCGTGGATTCGACGGGTCGAAAAAGAGCTTCCATTATGGATTCGACTCGAGTGCTGACGAAGTCCCATATTCCGTCCGAATCGAGCCCAAGCTTGACCTTCTCGCCATTACCCACGCGAGCATTGCGAGGAGGGAATCTCCGAAATAGCGAGCATCGAATCTCTGAATGGAGTCCGCGGACAGCCGTGAGGGAAGATCAAATCTTGGTTCAAATCACGAACGTACAGAAATCAAGGGACAGCGCTCCGTGTACGCGACCCTTCGATCCGCTGAACGAGCCAGAACGAGAGAAGATGGAAAGCTTCGCTATTCGCCTCCGACGTAGCTCGCTCATGCGATATGTTGCCGTAAGCTTGAGCCTCCCCTCCCCGAGAGTAATACCTCCCTCCCGCAACTCACAAAAAGTGCGAAAAGATACGGATGTCGTTTCTGGGGGAACTCTCCGGGACAAAAGGTGCTGTATCCGAGCCGAGCTCGAAAACGCCGATCATGGAAGAATCAAGGGTGCTGTATCGAAGCCGAGCTCGAAAACGTCGTCCTTCGAAAAATCCAGGCTGCGCGACGAATTTAAGATCAAGAACGGGCCTCAAGGGCATGCTTTCTCGACCTCATTTCAAGGGGTTCGCTAATATCGCGAGAGTCGTTCTCAGTTTCGATGGATACTCACGGAAATTTCGTGGTAGGAGTGATCCTACATCCTCTATTCACTGAAAGGAGAAAATAACGGATCAAGGAATGGCCGCGTTCCACGGCCTTGCAATCACCTGACTGGACTGGAGGACGTTGCCCAGTCCGAAGAATCTTCGAAAAGGTCGATATAGAAGACACGCGTTTAGGATCCATGGTCGCGCCAGTCACGCGAGAAGGAGCTCGACCAAAAAAACTATTTTCCCCAAGCATCTGCGAAATTGATGCTCGATGGAGAGAATAGCGATCAAGGTCGAACCCAAGTCTCCTTTTTCCAGTGCATCCATGCACGGATTGCCGACAGCCTTTCTGGAACGGATCTTCCGGACGACATCGGTTCCGCTATAAGTCCATGGAAGTTTGACCACGCAGGCGAGTGTACGACGATTCTCTGACGATCCTCAGCAGCCGTCCCCCAGCCGCGCCGCGTGCGGTTGGGCTTCGGTTTCTGGGACGAGGGCGCCTTTTCCTCCCTCACTGGTTCCAAACTATCTCGTCACTCGACTCATTGATTCATGTGGTTACTTCTGCGCATCACCGCTCGCTCATTCTTAATCGGGAAAGGCGCGATAGGTGGATTATCGTAGCAGACGGCAGTGTGATGCCGACTCCGAATACATCGAGAAATGTCTTCGGCTGTTTCCAAAGCCTCAATCATAGAGTTTCAACGTTGAATCGTTTCAGCTTGTGTTTCAGAATCTCGATTTCCACTGACGGTGTTGAGCGACGGTGCCGCAGCTCAGAGGGTGCCAGAAATCTTGCCGGAAGGATAACGGAAAGTCGAGTCGGACACTTTGCCAACTACATCGTTCAGTCGAGGGCAAGAGCTATTCTCAGGATTGGGAATCGAAACTTGATCCGAACTTGGTGTCAGGTTTCGGAACGCCCCCGGGAAACACGTCACAGACGCACACCAAGAGCTGCGCCGTTCATATTGTGTATGGATTTTTTGAAAGTTGCTCTTTCCACCGCCACCGATCCATATATTTGAATAGCGTTCTCGGCGCATAGCTTTTCCAAGCGCATGGACGATCGCTCGCCTATTCGAACGAGTTTATACCCTCAATGAATATCGTTGGAACCCGTTCACCGCTTATCAATCGAAGCGCGTAAAGTCAGAAGATCTGTGATTTTCGGTTGGTCACAAATCTGAAGTGTGACAAGCCAAGCTCGCTGATTCGCTGCATACATGAAGATGCGCCACGATATAGCAGAAAAGGGTGAGAGGTACTGTAACAGCCGAGACTACAACACTGGGACATGCAGAGAGATTGGCTGATTCCGGTACGATCCGGCAGCAGCACATTCTCGCAACTGGCGGGCAACTGCCCATACCTCCGCGCACCGGGAGCCTCGAGGAATTCCGCGTCAGCAGCTATTTCGGGCAACCTGTATTATATGGAGGCGTACGATATCTGGAGTTCCTGCTGGTGGCCCGCTCGCCGAGAGCGGGCGAAGAGCGCCGCCTGAAGCAGAGTTCACGTGAAGAAGTAACGCTGCTCGAACGGGAACTTTCTCGTACGCGATGCTCTTCATGCGATAAAACAGTTGAGATTCGTGTCGCCCTGGGCGGAGGCTGGCGATACCGCCCCCGTCAAGTTCCGAGCTTCCTAGCCGCACAAAATCGGAAGAGGGAAATGTTCCCCGAGTGCGTCATACTGCCTCAAGGAGGAGTGGGATGCAACTCCGGAATTCACCATCGCTGATGCAGTTCATACCTCCGCGATCCCTTCGAGGACAGAGGGGTGGCGAGGCTCGGGCACAGGGGCTCCGAGCGCCACGTTTTCGATTGGAATTCATCCGAGACACCCCGGGCGTTCCGACTTCGGCACCTTGCTCATGCAAGCTTCGCTGGGCATCTGCGTACCCGAATATGAGCATATTTTGTTCGAGCTCCTGAAATACATTGCTCCGCCGAATCGCCACAGATTTTTAGGGACCAAGGGACGCTGGAGCGAGCTCCAGACCGCAACCCCTCCCCCCCGAACTTCTGAGTTTATCTTACTCGAACTTTTGAGACTTCTGGATTCCTAGCCTCCCGAAATTGAGCGATACATTATACAATAGGGCAGAGGCGATCAATTAGGACCATCGATCCTGGAATACACGAGAGTGGAAACCTGATCGCCTTGCTTCTGAGCTTACAATTCGAAGGTGAGCTCCCTCGTTGTTGTTCGTGACAAGGCGATCCTACCATTCTCATTGGACTCCATAAGAAGATACATCTCATCGATTCTCCATGAATGGCTCGGGAGAACATGAAGGAATGTGTCTCCAGGGTGTTCTAGAATGCGTGGAAGGTTGGCGGAGGGGGAAAAATTGCAGCAACCCCAGGGAAAATTCTCGACCCTCGATTGATGTTAGACTTCGGAGGATAACAAACTTCGATCGTGAATCGGGCTTCTTCGAGCTTCTCTGTTATATAGTTATATGGCATTGGGTTCTTGCAAAGGTTCGGCGCGCTTAATTCCGATCGCTCATGACTGTGCTCCCAGAAAGCGCAAAGAAATAATAAATCGGTTCGACTGACATACTCGGAAATTGAGAAATCGCAATATTGCGGTTGCGGCGATATATGTCCCCCTGTTTTACCTCCAGCATCTGAGAGTTCGTCGACAATAAAGCTGCTCTTGGAGAAAAAAATTGGGAATCGGCCGCCACAAGCCAGAGATCTCGGCTTCGGAAGTCCTCCTTTTTCGTCACCTGTCAAGGTCTTATGATACGCAGCCCCTCTCCCCTCCCCTTACCTTCTTCCCTCTCTGCTCTCGGAAAATAATCCCGCAGCTTGGGATCCGATGGGTAATCATCGACACAAATCGGGGACACAGATTCCAACGACGAGGCGCCCCATATGACAGCAGCGAGACTTCTCAGCCCATTCACCTTCAATAATAACACTTGATACTATACTTCATAGGAGGCAATGTCTGTCTGTCTCAGTAGACTTCCAAAACGAGGGAAGGGCCGGCCGGCGCAGTCGGCTGGAGGCCGGCTTGTAATCAGTGGACGCGAAATGCGCTTGTTGTGACCACCTGATAATCGGAGCAATCGCTCATCCAGAGCAAACTCATTGGTCCCGGAAATTCTTTCCCCATTGAGGCCAAGCTGAGGTGGAGTTCGGATCACGGGACCGCTCGCTCTGTCGTACAAAAGAAGTAATGCCCCGATATGGTCAGATTAGGCGTTATCAAGCATGCACACAAGGAGACGAAATTCCATCCTCCGGGGCGGTAGCATCCCTCCTATCTCCGCATATAGGCTTAATTGAAAACGACGGAAAGCACTCTGTACTGGGCCTGAAAACATGCGGGTGTTCTTGATTATGGCTTGAAACACTCGAAGAAAGGCCGAATCGAAACTCTGTCTCCGTTCGAGAACCGTATCTTCGACAATCCACCCCCTGGAGACGCTGTCACTGTTCCCTACTGAAGTCGAGATAAGTACAGCCACTGGAGCGAGGGAAGAGCTCCGGAAGATAAACAAAGGCTCAGAAAGAGCTCGGATATCGAAGCCTCCCCCACGAATCAGCCAGAAACAGCGAACTTTACGAGCGATCACCAGAGATTGGATTCAGAGATGATGAACTCAAAGCATCGACAACGACGCTGCATTCTTGGATGCCGTCTAGCCCTGGACCGGAAGATGGTGGGATGATAGTTTCCGGGAGGTCTTGACTGGAATTGGGAAGTGAAACGTCGTGTGTCCAACATACCGTGAGAGCTCTTCCGGCAGAGCAGGTACCAACGACAGTTTGTTTCCAATGAGCGACACGCGAGTGGACCACGAGTAATTGGCACGCATGCTTTTTGATCTTTTGCATTCTCCCTATTGTGCGATGAACGCTCGAACAGACTGGAGGAGACGTAGCAGGGATCTGATTTTGAGACGACGAGGATCAAGATGAGAAACCTGGCCGTCTGGGAGAATTTTCTCTGGGCCTTCGCATCAGCTCACGGATTCGACTGAGCTTCAGCATGCCGAGTCGGTCAGCGCAGCGAGCTCCCCGCAGCGCCGTCGCCGCATTGTTTTCACGGCGGCGCTCCATGAATCCCAGCCCGGATCTCAGCGTTGCTCAGACAAATCATGCCAGGAGCAGAATTCTCTATCACATATATGTTCTTTTCTCCCATACTTGATGCCATTGATACTTCGGAGCGTAAACTCCGGCTCCGGGTCCGAAGTTCACCGATTCAGTTTTCAGTGATCGCTCAACGAACGTTGGGATTACAGATATGTAACAGGCCGATAGGGGCCTATACCTGGATTCACTCAGGGAAGAGGGACAGTGCACTCATAGTTCAACTCCTCTTTATTTCACTCCTTCTCGACCGGCTCCTCGATAGGCAGCCACGGTCCTTCACACCGTTCAAGGCACTCTCTCTACACTCTCTTCCTAGCTACTCGCGGCTTCTCTCGTCAACGCCGCTTCCCTTTCCTATGTCGAACTGCCGGCATTGCCGCCTCCGACATGCATCTCCAGAGAACATTCCAGCTAGCTCTCCTCAAGAATCCAACTGGCTGTTCGACATTCGACCATGCTACCCTAGTCGTAATGCCTCCTGGCATATGCTAACCTGGAATTCTCTGAGCCTAGCTAACCCTAGAAGAAATTACCTACTGAATAATGACTCTAGTTGTGCGCGAGCGTACGCTAACCTATCACAATGGTTTTATTGATGACTCCGTTCGATTGACGCCGGGATGCGAATTGTTCCCTCTCGATCGAGTCGAATCATCGCTCGCCCGTCGATGTAGAAGCCGCTCCCGGCTTGAATCGCCTCCCGAACCTCGACATCGGAGCTCAGCGGCGTCCCTTCCCAAATCAGTTGCGTTTGGGCCGTCATGACTGAAATGCGCCCTCGGAACGCTGACGCTCGCTCCTCCGTTCCTAGCACCATCAAGCTCAGAACCAACTGCGGCTCCAGGTCGAACGTAGCCTCCACCAGGATTCCAAGCACCACCCACTCCTCATGTTGGGTCCAGATCCATCTGGCCTCGTAGTTGGGCCGGCTCATCCTACGCATTGGGAACTCCGTCTGCGCGTCCGCCTGAATCATGGTGCACCTGTGTCGTTGTTGGGCGTGTGCTCCGACCTCCGTGCTAGGTCCTCGCCAACGACACTCATCTTCGCGAAGCGGGCACTCCGTCCCTCTCATCCGGCACTCCCGCTCGTGCGACGCCTTCTGTTGCCACTCTGGCCGCTCCACGCATCCAAACTCCTCATGTCGGCAGGGAAAGGTCATCCCTGTGGCCAGCGCCTCGATTGCGCGATTTCTCTGGATTCCTCCTTCCAACGGCGTCCGACACTGTCCGCACCTGTCCAACCGAGCACGACACTGCGAGCAGACTCCGTGACCGTTGATGCATTGCAGCACCGGGGGTCCGGCCACTTCGAGGCAGATCGGACACGTCAGGATCTCCTTCTCTTGCGCCTCGATTTTCATCTTGATTTGAGTCTTGCCGCTGTTCTTCCAGCTGATTTCCCTGCATTGTTTGCTCGGCTCGGATTCCTTGCATCGCTCGGCACACCTACCTACGCTGTTGTCCTCAACAGAACTACTTAGGGTATCTGAACCCGGGTCTAAACTTGACCTGCCTAGAAGGTTGCTGCCTACGTTGAGGTTCTACTCTATCCTCGCCAGGAGACTCTATAATCGCTGAATTTAGATCTACCGTTCTCCTGGGTTCTCCATGCTGTGTTGTCTGAATGTCCGCTTCCACTTCCACTGAGTTCGGTGATGAATCTCCTTCCGATGACAACTGTGACCTGTCCCGGTATCCTCCTTCGAATCGCATCGGTGTCCTTGGTGTCATGACAGAAGACCAATCCATGGGCTGCGTGTCGCTCTCGTTGAAGATATCGTTGGAGACTCCTGTGTTGACATCCTTCTGCGCCTCCTCTTCTGTGTCTTCCTCATCTTCCTCGATGTCTTCCTCGTTGTGAGGTTGGAACCACTTCAACTGTGAACTATGAGCTGTGCAAACGTAGTTTTGATTCGCTCCAAGCTCCATCAATTCGTACGAATCCTTGGCTAGGACTTTGCTTATGGTCATGGGACCCCTGAACTTTCGCTGAAGTTTGGTTGGCTGACCCGTTGGCACTGGCAACCGTTTCACGAAAACGACATCCCCTACGTTGAAGCGAACGTGTATTCTTTTCCGCAAGTCACTATAATACTTATACCGTTCCTGACTCTTCCTGAGAACTCCCCTAATTTCGTTCTGAACTTCCTCCGCGGGTGTCCAAAGCTTTTCCTGAGCCCCCTCAAACACTTGCTCATGATTATTTATTCGCGGTAGATATCCATGTAACACCTCAAATGGAGATTTCCCTAAGCTCCTAGACATGCTTGTGTTCAGCCACATCTGCACGTCGTCCAGCTTGTATGACCAATCGCTGTGATCCTCCTTTTCACACAAGGATCTCAACAACCTAGCTATCTCCTTGTTCAGGCGCTCCACCTGACCGTTCGCACATGCATGTTGTGTGCTAATTTCGACGTGAGTGATTCCATTCTCCTTCAGCAGTTCCTCGAAATCTTTCGATGTGAATGCCGATCCCCTGTCTGAGACGATTTTCGCTGGCTTGCCATACATTGTGAAGAAATCCTTCAAGAACTTGACCACTTCTTTTGTCTTAGTGCTAGACACTGCTCCCAGAAGAACGAATTTCGTGAATCCGTCGACCAACGCTATGATGTGTTCCTTCTTATTTGACTTTATCAGTGGTCCAAGGTGATCTATGAAAACCTTCTCAAATGGTCGTCTCTCCGATCGAATGATGTTCGTGAGGCCTTCTGCCTTGCCACTTTTCTCCTTGTTGTAGATGCAATCTAAGCACGCTCGCAGATGAAACTTCGTATACTTCTTCATTTTCGGGAACCAATATCTCCTCTTGAGCAACTCCATCGTCTTTTCCATCCCAAAGTGTCCAGCTTTGTCGTGATTCAGCACCAATATGTATTTTCTCAGTATCTTCGGAACCACGTACAGCCTTCGGCCTTCCATTTCCTTGTATAGAAGTCCTTGATGCAAAACGAATCCTCCTCCAATGAATGCTCTTTCTTGGCTTGTTCTGTCTTGCTCCTCTTTTGCCAAAATCTTCATCCTTCTCTGGATGTCCTTATCCGTTGCTTGCACCGCTCGAAACTGATCTTCTTCGGCTCGTACCATGTTAACTGTTGCTAAGTCTGTTGGTAAGTCTACGTCTTCCGTTTCTTGAGCTTCTTCATGCGGTTCTCGTGACAAAGCATCCACGTGCGCCATGCCTGTCCCTGGTCGATGTTTGACTTCGAACGTGAACTCCGCGATTCGGCTGAGCCAACGGTTCAGTTGTGCGGATCCTCCTTTTGCCTTCAGGGCTGAGACCGCTACACAGTCGCTCACCACAACGAACGGGATCCCCAGCAAGTAATGCCGGAACCTCTCCATTGCCCAGACTACCGCAAGTTGTTCCAACTTCGTCGAATGATAATTTCGCTCCGTGTCCGAAAGCTTCCTGCTTATTGCGTAGACCATTCTCCACTTCCCTTCGGCTTCCTGCATCAGTATTGCGCCAAGGCCGACAAGTGAAGCATCTGTGTGTAGTTGAGTTGGTCTGCCTCTTTCGAAGCGAGCCAACGATGCTCCTGTCAGCGACGCCTTCAGCTTCGCGAACGCCTCTTCGCAATCCTTCGTCCATTCGAACTTCGCTTCCTTCCTCAGCAACTCCGTCAGCGGACATGCTATAGTTGCGTAATCCTTCACGAACCTTCTGAAGAACGATGTCAGCCCGAGAAATCTTCTCACGGCGTGAACGTCCTTCGGTTGCTTGAACTCCCAGACCGCCCCGAGCTTTTGAGTTCCTGGCTTGATTCCATCCTTCGCCACTGTGAATCCAAGAAATTGTACCGATGTCCTGAAGAATTTGCATTTCTTCAATCTTATCGTTAGCCCCGCTGCCTTCAGCGCTATGAAAATCTACTCGATCCTGTCAAGATGATCGTTGTAGAGGTCTGATGCTGTAATCAGGTCATCCAAGAATGGAAATGTCTGCCGGGACCTGATTCTATCCCTGACCCTCATCATCAATTCCTGAAATGCTGCTGGTGCGTTGCAGAGTCCCATCATCATCACCTTCGGTTCAAAGTGACCTCCTGGTGTCACGAATGCTGCTTTCTCCGCCGCCCTCTTTTTCATTGGGATTTGGAAGAATCCCCACGCCAAATCGAATGTCGAGTACATCTCCCTGCCTCCTATCTCGTCTAGGATCTCGTCAATGAGCGGTAAAGGAAAATTCAGTCGCACCGTCTGTGCATTCAGCTTCCGATAGTCGATGACCATCCTCCAACTTCCGTCCGCTTTCTTGACAAGCAGAACCGGACTCGCGTACGGCGACTGCGATGGTGCGATCATGTCTGCATCCCTCATCTTCTTGATGATTTCTTCGAGCCCTTCCTTCTCCGGTGCCGCCAAACGATATGGCTTGGCTCGGACCGGCTGACTTCCTTCCACTTCGTTGATGTCAAATTCGGCCCATGACGTGCGACCTAGGTCTACCATCGATGTCGCGACAACCTCCCGATATTTGTTGACCATCGTCACCAACCTATCCTGCACGGCCTTCGGCAGTGCGGGTCCGACGTCTATCTCACTATCCTTGATCCAATTCTTCTCCGTTGGTTTGTTGGTTGTTATTTGTCCGATGGTGGCTTCCTTGCCCTTGCCTGTCTTCTTCTTCAGCCTGAAAAGATCTTCTTCGTCCACTAAGGTTCCTCTCGCCACGATTGTCCCCGGCTTCAAGATGAGCTCGTATTCTCCCGGGTTTGCAACTGGAACTGTCAGGCCTCCCTCCTGTAGTTCGTACAGGGCTCCGAATTCGGTGACTTCCTTGTGGTCCCCGACAACTATCATCCCTTCACTCCTCACCGTATCGCCATCGATCGGAGTGGTGGTCACGAATGACACTGGGTTATAGAGTAACTTCCCCCTGTAGCTTCAGCTTCACCTTCTTCCCTTGTTGGGGCAGCAGCTTGGCGATGTCTTCGATCGCTCGTTCTTCTACCACCCAGGCCATTCCCCTACGATATACGGTCGCCAACTCTGGATCGTCTAAGAAATCCTTCCCTATCAGAATTTCTTCTCCTTCCATCGCCTCGTTCGGCAAGACCGTCATCGTGACTTTCTTCGCCTCGATGCCGTCCACCGCTAGACTTGCTATCGCTTTACCTAGCGTGTTGCGACCTCCGCCTACTCCTCGAACTCGTCGAACTGTTCCTGGGCTGATCTTCAAGTTGAGAGCCTCCGCCGCACTCTGAGGAATGACGCTCAGCTGCGCTTCGGTGTCCACTCTCGCTTGCCATTCGATTCCATTAACTCGGACAGTTTTGCTTCCCCTGTCTTCCTCTTCAGTTTCGACTCCCGCAAGTCCATCTAGGATCTGGCAAACTTCTGGTGCAGGTTCTTCGACTCCTGGCAGTGTCCGCCCTCCGTGATCTCCTGTCGCTGTTATTCGGCGAGCTCGTCTGCATTCCCTCGCTTGGTGACCAGTTAGTTTGCATCGACCACAAACGATTGGTCCGGGTCCCGGTGTTGCTGTCTCTCTCCACGTCAGTTCGCGATGTCCACCTTCGATGGGCCTGGTTGGCCTCTCGTGTCGTACCTGCCGCGATGTCTCGAATCGTCCGTCGGTTGTCTTCGCCAATCTCCGGAATTTCCTCTTGGTGATCCTCCGAACGAATCCGACCTTGGTGGTCGACTCGGGTATCCTTCTACAGCGCGACGCTCCCTTCTGTCCGGGCAGTTCATCTGCTTGTGTCCTTCCCTCCGACAAATGTAGCAAGTCACTCCTGCTCCGGGCCTCGTTTCCCGTCGGTCCGCTGGTGGCAAACGTTCTCCCCTGACTTCTCGCTCGATGTCCATACTCCGATTAATATCTCTAATTAGGTCCGCTGTGGTTTTATGCGCCCTTCCGCGCATTTCGTGGATCAAGAATCTATACTCTGGACGTAACCCTTTGAGAATCTGGTCCCTACTTTCCTCCGAAGCTAAGCCTAACCTCTTCGCGAGTGATTCTTTCCTTCGGACGTATCTTTCTACCGTCTCCCCTTTTTCTTGCCTGATTCTTTGAATCTCCTCTAATAATTCCATCTTATTTTCTTGAGGTATGTACGCCTCCTTGAATGCTCCTACCCATTCCTCAAAATCTAGTGCCTTCGTTCCGTATTCGCGGTGCCAGTACTTCGCGGAATCAATCATCCTCCCAAGCAGCACTGAACGGGTGAATTCCCAAGACCACTTACCGGCGTCCTTTGCTCCAATGAGGTCCTCAAGCCACTCGCTCGCCTCAGTGATCGTTCCTCCCGGGAACTGCTCAACAGCTTTCGCGGTCTCCTTCCATTCTCCTCCCATCCTTCCGGAGTCTGTCGCTCCTGCATTATTCTTCTCCAAGAGCTTCTTGAGCTGTTCGATCTCCTCCCTGAGATCCTTCATTGCGTCCATCTCCCGTTACGGTCCGTAACCTTGACCTCGTCTTCGATGACTATGCACCTTGCGTCACTCACTCGTCCACCACTTCACTCTGAGTAATCCCACCGCTGCTTTGTAACAGGCCGACAGGGGCCTATACCTGGATTCACTCAGGGAAGAGGGACAGTGCACTTATAGTTCAACTCCTCTTTATTTCACTCCTTCTCGACCGGCTCCTCGATAGGCAGCCACGGTCCTTCACACCGTTCAAGGCACTCTCTCTACACTCTCTTCTTAGCTCCTCGCGGCTTCTCTCGTCAACGCCGCTTCCCTTTCCTATGTCGAACTGCCGGCATTGCCGCCTCCGACATGCATCTCCAGAGAACATTCCAGCTAGCTCTCCTCAAGAATCCAACTGGCTGTTACAGATACATCAATGAATCCAAAATGCCGCAATCACCCGACGCTATTAATGTTGATTTTCCATCATGAACTTGGAGGGGAATGCGGTTCTCTACAATGCTCTCACTCGAAGGTTTCAACGAAGTGTTGATGAAGACGGGCTGTTATGAGTATCTCCTCCGGCCAGGGGAACTTGACAGCATTCGCGTGCTGGCCCAGCAATACCGGGTGGGTTTTGTCTGTCCGGGAAGTCGAGAGTGCATTGAGTAGGAAGGAGTGCATTCCACTTTCAGTCTTGAGCCTAGCCGAAACGTTCTTCTAGCGAATTCCGGGAGGCACATCAAAGCGGAGACCAGCGAAAGTAACTGGTTGGGAACACTCGACTCTGCGACACGCCTGCGCACGACGACGCGCCGCGACATTCGGCCGTCACTGTTCGCCGCGGTGAGTGTCGCCGCCGGATGTTTCCCAGTCCACCGTCACCGCCGTCGGAAATGCACGCGGCGCACACCTCTGGTTGAGACGTTATGTCGCATGCGGCTCCTGGATTTTGCCTGAAACAATTTCGGGCAGAGATCTTCCGACATCAGGCTCAACAGAGCAGTCGAGCACGCGAGAAGAGGATGATTCTTCCCGTTCGCGAGATTCATTTACTCACGACGGTCACAAGCTGTCTATATGAGAAAGGAGAATTATCATTCCAAGCAATGTGTCCCACTGTTGACGGGCTTCGTCCAGCTGACGAGCTGCTTTCGGGCGATATCCAAACCAGCCAGTGGTCCAGAAAATCGAGTCTCAAAGATGATTACTGAATTTCGCTGATAATCTTCGCCACACCTCAGAGATCCATTCCGATTCCTCCCTCCCCTTGAAAATGTTACTGATCAAGTTATGCACAGTTGCACGTGGAAGATTATGTAACACATTTTGGGCGATTTGCTCTGCATAACTCTAGTAAAACCACAGTGAATATTCTCTTTTGCGGACGCTCTTCGATGACTTAGCAATGTCCGATGGACTGGCAGCTCTCAAACTTCAAACGGGCAGTCCCTATTATACAGGCTCCCATGCATGGCCGGGGAGAGGAGAGAAGCTCTATTCGACGGAGAATCCGATGGTTGCTGATTTCGGGCACCGTGTGTAACATTTTTGTCCACATCAGCGTTGCATTGCGGCTATCAAAAGATCAGTCATCTATCTTCCAGCGATTCCAGTTTCCACTTGAAGAAGGCAACCGATTGCCCTACGAGCACTTTGCACAGCGAGCTCTGATTCTCGATCAGAGGGACACATCTGAAGGCAAAATGCTCTCCACAGGACTTTCGGTCGGACATTCGTGAGAATAATTGAGAAAATATTTGGACTGCGGTCGATGGAAACTTGAGAGGAGGAGCGGGGTCCCAAAACGACAGGGACTTGTCAACCCTTTCGAGAATGGCACCTGACTGGCAGATCTAGCTTCACGAACTGTCGAGGCAGACGAATGCTCCCGCTTTCCGTCTTTCGTCGGCGCGAACCCTGCCCACGACACTGCGTACGCTCTCAGTGCTCGAATCTATCCGAAATCCAATCAGGACGATGTTGTTCCGCAGAAGAAAGTAACATAGCTGCATGCACGAATATGTTCACGGAGGCCGCGATAGCGCGGCATAGCGGATTCCTACCTCACTATCTCAATGGAACTCACATTCGACCGCGAAAATGCCCTCATCACGTAGTCTTAGCATCTACCTGTGGATTCAACGGTTTGTCGACCTCTGTCCACGAGTCAATCGAATCAAGTATCTTGTTCGTATGCCCATTGATTCGATATCTCATCACATACATACATATTCGCTCGCAACACGTCGGATGATCCGCCCAGCTTCTGCCGATTCGTGAGTGACGACGGAGTTCCCGGAGTCGGGAAGTTGGAACCGTATTTCTTCTAATCTGCGCCCCGGGAACCTGATTTTATGCCTGATTCGTTTTCGGCTCTCACGCACGTGGTTTCTCATCCCGGCTCGGAGTTTTGACTGACAATTTTCTCTTGTGAGATCCCTGGTTCCGGGCATGCCTGCTCAACTCAGCGCCAGCAGGGCCGAATCTCGACTGTTGTCGTATGGAATCGTTCTGCGTCCCATTTTAGTGGGGTGCGATCGTAATCGCGTCAGACTCTCGTGATTCATCGAGTTCCCCCAGTTAGCCGTCTCAACTTCGCGTATCCTGCACTGACCGCTCTGTTGAATGTGGCGCCTTGATGTGTACCTTATTCTGTGTACGTCAGCGTGATGTCCTAATATTTGATCACACTACACAACTCTTGTATTCTCCAATTTCCGAAACTGGCTTCCCCGTGGAGTTACTAGCGGTTCTTCACGGAAGGAGCTCGGCGGGGATCTGGAGGGCTCAATTTAGGAGCAGCTCGTATTCAGCACCCCTTCTCCGATTTGTAGCCCATCTGCGCATCCCAGTTTATTTTTTGAAATCGGCTGAGAATCGGCCATTTCCCGGTCAGTTCTTTCAGGGACCAAGGATAAGATCAAAGGGCACTTCGAAGAGCGCTGGAAACGCAACACTGATCTTATGATCGAAAACGAGATCCAATCCTTTTCAAGAGCTTTCGATCGAAAAAAATATTACCGGATCGGATGAAATCCAACGAGATACAGCTGAAATCACCGAGGCCACCAGAACCTTCCAGCTCGAAGTACACAACCTGTGAATAGTTCTCAGAGGCTGATACGGTTATTCACAGGTATTTCTAGTGCGAGTCGCCAGGCATCGTCTTCCCTTTAATCGTGAGGGGATCTCCTTTGCTATCCAGGACTTGGGGAATACCATATCCAAACTTTTTGATGTATTGAATGTCGAGCATTTCATCGCAATACTGCGAGTTTATTCCTAGCAGTCTTCCCATTTCTGAGAATTCTCTCCCCGTTATTAGGAGGTCATCGGCGAACAGGGGAGTGGCCATGTTGGAGTATTCCTTCTGTCGCACATCCCAGAAATCTCCTCTTTCCTTCATCCGCCTGAATGGCTCGATGGCGCTCTAGAGGATAGAGATATCAGCTTCTCCCCCACGGTTCTTTCGGAAATCAGCCTGCTCTTCCCCGATCATGTTTTCCTCTTCAATCCGTTCTGAGGTCTTGGTGCACAGGATCTTCATGAATACTCCCTTCCCACTTCATTGGAATCTCTCGCGGAGTGCGGATGCTCTTGATTCGCTGGCAAGCGCTTTCGAAAATTCACAGACAGCGGTGAAAAAAACACCGGTGCCTTTTCAATGCGTGATTGGACATGTAGGGACGTGGGCTTACGCTCACGGAGTGTCTCGAGGAGAGGCTCTACGTGTACAATGTCTCTGGCCGTCTGTCGCGCAAGTCCGAAATCTGGAACATCCTCGCTCCCACTTCTTGTCGCACGGGAATCTCATCTGCAGATTTGCTCTGTAGAATCAAACACGAATGATTGTCGTCGAGTCCAACTCCATTCCAATGCTCCACCGATTGATTCTTTCTAACATCCTCGCGTTTAAACTCGGTCGATGTCCATCATTGTGAAAGTTGGGGTCACAAGTGTCTGGAGTATATAGATGTATATTGATTCCTTCCTGAACAATTCTTCGAACGACATGGCACGTCAATCCTCGCACCCTGCCATAACGCAGATTACATACTCCGTCCCGCGACAGACGGCATGCGAATTTCACTCGAAAAGCTTTGCCGAGGGGAGTGAGGAGAATGCGCTGAAGTTCCTGGGGCGAGGTTTCCATGAGGCTTGCAAGTGGAGTAGGGTCCATCCCAAGGAGCCTTCCAGCAATAGATACAAAACGTCAGGATACAAACGTCAGGAATATGGGACCGGATATAAAGGCCGTTTGAGAAGAATCGAAGTAAACGACACATAAACTGTGTCACCGTGCTTCCACTCACCTCTCCAGAGGCCGAGCACTTGGCTTCCCGAGTCATATCTTCGACGACAATCAACAGGGAAAAGTACCAATTGGGAGTTGGCCTGGAGAGTTTGCATTTCGGACAGTACCAGGCTTTCGCCGTTGTTTCTTCGACTTTCTTCAAGCATCGGTTGTTGGTGCAGACTTTGTATAAAACCCCATCGGAATGTGGAATCGTGGGTGGTACTGTATTCCGAATATGGGGAGGCGCCGGATCCCCTTTTTCCTGGGCAATTTCCAACTGTTGGATGCTTGCGAGGAATGTCATGGTCGAATCAACGCGCGGACCTCCTTCAGCATCTTGTTGTGTCCATAGTTTCTGGCCTTCTCTTGAACACCAGCTTTGCAACTCGGGTGTGCGTTGATGGTTCAGATTGGCTTGCACTGTAGTGATAGTGGTCGCTGAGAGGTTTTGAACGCCGGCATGAATTTTAACTCGAGCACGATCGATATAGAGAACCGTATATTCAGTCTGAGTGGACGCGGTTGCTGCCTCGTTCCAGAATGTCACCTCGATAGGAACCATGTTTTCATCGATCAGCACAATGTCGCGTCTTAAACCGGGCTTTCCGTCGCCCTTGCGTCGCCGCTACCCTGAGGTGCTCGGTGGACACATGAAACATGAGTTCTATATTTGTTAATCCGTTTGAGAAGTCGAGGGTCTCCGAAGCCCTTGGATTTCGGTACGCGTGAAAAGAGCTGCAGGGTCCTTCGGGCTCAGCCTTAGGTAGTGTCCGAGTGTGGTGTTTCCATGCGGGTGTTGGAAGACTGTATTCGGAAGTGAGAATCGGCGAAGCAAAGCTCGTGGGGAGCGGAATGGAAGTGAGAGTTGCGTTTTTTCGTTCTGCTGAGAGCCGACAGCGAGATCGGCAGGGCTGAGAGTAACGAGCTCCGGATCCTCCTTGTCGAATGACGAGGGACAAGTTGCGTAGAGCAGGTAGACATGGGTAAACTGAAAAAGACCAGCCAATGTTCTCTCCGAGAGCTAAGATTAAGCAAGATACTCTAACGAAGCAGGTGTCTTCAGATCGGTGGCTCAAGCCATGCCCGCCACTCGCTGATTTGAATCGTAAATGCATCCGTAACACTCCTGTCGAGCCCTGTCTCAAAAGCGCGCTACCCGCCGCCGTGGAGCGTAAGCCTACGCTAAAATGGAATCCTGTGCGCATTCGGAGAGCGGAACCGGACACTGAAGGTGACAACAAATACGACGAACTCACAAATTTTTCTGTCCAGTTACAAGGAGGAGATGAATTTGAGGGATTCGCCGATTAGGCCGTTCGATATGATGCCGCAGTGGACTACATGTTCCCGTCCGAATCGTTCGAGAGCCTCCACGGTCCGCTGTCTGAGGGGCACGGTCGTCATTCGAGTACGATGCGGAATCTGAGTCTGACGTCACTCCTGGTTCGCTTCATGTCTTGGAGCGGGCATCAAGTTGTCCAAGCAGGTCAGCTAAGGGAGCATCCGGAACTAAATGTCGGCTCCCCAAAATTGCCGTTTCTCCGCCGGCTGGAAGATTCCAACGAGTACATCCATCGACTGTTCTCCTGGTCCGGGTTCCAGCGGGTTCTCATCACTCGGACTCTTGTCCGCTCAACAAGGAGAAGATCCCAGGTGCCGAGTGAGGGAGCTTTAACAACACTGAATCATCGAGCTCCGCAGGAATCGAACATTCGTGGTCTCCACTGATGCTCCCACATCAAATATACTTTGAAGATACTCTTGAGGCCTTGAGGCTCCAAGGGAGTGCTTGGATCATTTGAAACTCATTATAATATTGACTAGCGTTTCACGACCCACAGTGGCGGTCCTTATGATAGAGCCGTCCTCAAAGGCCGGAGTTTTTTTTTTCGAACCACCCAAAGCTCCCCTGAAGATGTCCCAGATATCTATCAAAAACAAGCATCTCGTCCCGATGCGCATAGCATTTTCCAAAAAAGCGATCCAGTGCAGGAATACGAAAAACTAACTTGCATCCTGCTCTCGAGCCTCTTGACGTGCCCGAGAAACACAAACAGCGAGATGTCGCTCTCTGCGGGAAAAATGCTTGACCTGATTTTCAGATTTCCAGTGCTGTCGATCGAGCTGGTGCGATCGTCGGAGCTTCAATAGACGGATCGAATGATCTGGTTTTGGCGAAGGCGGAATCTCAGTGGGCACTGAGTCAAATTTTGGACTCTATCAAATTATCTGACGTCTCCGAGTGTGGTCGCTCTGGAATCCAGTTGCTCCGACTCCAGTCGATTGCTTAGACGGGTAGTGTGTAGTGTCACTTCCTAAAACAAGCGTTTTATTGTTCCAGACCGTTTCCACGAGCTTCTTATCAATATTTCGAGAGCAAGCTGAGGAACTTCTCGCGATCATCCGGACCCTCAACAGAGAGTTTGAAATGAACGCAGAAGAGAGATCGGCTTCCGGACGAGGCTTTGAGAACGACTTGGTAATCTCCGGACGTGAGCCACGTCGGGAGGACGTCAGGAACGTTGTACAGCTTGTTGTCCGTAGAGTAGTTTCCCTGAATGGATGAAGCAAAAGTAAGAGCACACTTTCGGACGCTCACCGACAAAGCTGGTCTCGGCAATCGCCGCATGGTTGGAGTCCGCCAGCTGCTTTCCGTAGGCATCCATCAACCGATGTTCTTTGAAAAAACCCACTTTTTTTATCGGGCATCCACATGGCAGTCCGAGCAAATCGTAGAATATCGGGCACTTTATGGATGACTCGCAGATATTCTCGTAGACGCACGAGCCGTATTGAGCCAGGCAGGGAAGATCCATCCAGAAGTAAACCATACGACGGCGCATTTGAACCCGTATCTGTAATTCGTGGAGTTTCGTGACCATTCTGAGGATTACATCGTGCCCTCGTTTGCCGTCCCCCGATAGTTTCGAGGCCGGAGCATCTCCCACTCCTACGACAAATGTTGTGAGCCTTGGGAACTGAAATTGCAGGCTATCGCGTTCTCGGCAAGTGAGGACACGCTTGTCTGATCAGCGATCCGAATCGATGAAAAGGATGCTCGTTTCGACTGCCAACGATTACATTGCAGAAGGTATCATTCGAGGCCTGGAGCGAGAGTTCCTGTCCTGTTTCTCCAGGCGGTTTCGCAGCGTGCTTCTCCAACATTCGAACACATGCGACTCAGAAACTCTCACCACGGTCTATTTTCTTCTATTCCAAGTACGAAAGTATCTCCCGCACCTCGTTTCTGTACTCGGATTAACGACTTCGGAGGTTCACCGTCAGACGATGGCGACAGACTGGTGGCGATCGTTTTACGGATGTCGAAGAATTCCACCTTTGATTCCCCCAGCTCGGGTTTCCATAATTGCATGCCCGATGCGCAGTTTGCACTCACAATGAATCTGAGAGGTTGCAGAGATGATTCTGCGTTGCAGTCGACTGTGTCTCCGGTTTCTCTCGGGAATAGAGGTCTACATTTCTCGGGAAAAATGACGTATGCCCAGTGAAAATGGAGTTCGAGCTCATAGCATCTCAGTCCTCCACTGGGGTCAATCATTATGGACGAAGTTACTCTGGAGGATGAATACGAGAAGCTCCAACTACTTACTGGTGGAATCGCTGACTTTCATACCGCGAAAATAAACAGCGCGTCGTCCTGCAGAGCGACAATCGCCTGTGAAGCCGGGTCCAACGAATTTCTCGTTGGCTCAGTTCGAGCCCTGCCACTCAATAGAGCTTTCTGAGCAACACCGTTCCCGGGTGTCGCCTCAGGGTCGCGCAGTAGTATAGCCAGCTTCGGGAGGAGAGTAGCTCGACTAAAGCTCGTTCCTCGAATCACTCCCAGCCGGAGGCGAAGCACAAGTGTCAGCAGTGCCGAGAACGCCACACCATGAGGCGTCGTCGAGGAATGCAAATTGCAGCAAACCATCTCCAATCGCCCGCCAACGTACAGTCTACCTGTGAAAGTCACGTAGCACCTCGCCGGATTATGACTCTCTGTGTCCTTCAACGCTCGGAACAAACTGCTCCACGCCAACAGAGTCCACTGAAGGTCACGTGGTCAACCAGCTCTGTGTCGCCCCGCGATCGACGGATCAGACAACTCCGGAAGCGGTTTTTCTCCCAGGAAGCCCCGTTCCTCTTTCCTCCCTGCGTTTCTTGTTAGGTATCAGTGATGATCACTAGCGCAGCGGGGAAAAGGGGGCGGTTGGCCCCAGGCATCAGGGTCTTGGGCCCGGGGTCTGGGGCAGCGTATGGCTCGATTCGAGCATCGCCACGTCCTTCTGGAATCCAGAGACGGTATCCGAAAAATCCCTCCTCGTGTCGCGAAACTTCCGAGTGCCCCGAAGGTGGCTGGATCTCCCTGTAGCGGACTCAGTATCGGATCATTCGTCATGAGGGGCATCAGATGGAGAGAATTTTGAGCATGAGGGGTATCAGATTGAGGTTCCGCCTCGGGCATCACCGAGGGTCGCTGCTGCTGATGCCTCTCTCCGATAATTTCGAGCGTGAAAATCTCCTTTCAGAGTTTGAAGGAGGGGATGTTTCCGCGATATCAACGATTCTGATCTTGGAATGAGCGAAAAGGTGAGTGGGTGAAACTCACTTTGATCGGGTCAACCAAATCTTCAAGGACCTGGATGTCGGAAGTGAACTTGATCGTGCCGGGGAAAATCAAGGGATCTGGCTCGACGCGTAAGTCCTTGTATTGTACCTTGGGGAAGAATGTCAAACGTTCCAAAATCGATTTCTTTGAAAATGGAAGGATTTGCTTACGAGGTTATTTATTCAGATTGGCTTTTAATCCGGATGTCTGGTCCACTCACCACGGATGATCTTTCATCGCGACAGTGCGTAACTTTGTAGCTCCTGATGTATTCGTCGTCGCTGTCGTCCCAAACCCAATTCTGAAAAAAGCTCCTGTGAACCACCCTGGGGAAGCTATCAATGATCGACGAAGAGCGAAATTCGATAAGCCCATGAGAATCCGCGTCCTTAGCATTCGGAATCATATCCGCCTGAGAGCTCTGCTGGCGTCGGGCGCATGAAGCACCGGCTAGAGTTTGAACCTCCCCAGATCGACTCCGAGAGTGTTCAAACTCATCGATCTCCACAGTGGGTAAACTCACATTCTGTTGATCTTCATCTATCACGTAGCGACTAGGGACTTGAGGCATAGAAATGAGATCCATGTAACGATCCAACGTGACATTCGCCAGTGTTCGGTAGAATTCTTGATCATCTGGCGCTTCGGATCGAGCACTGACGAGCACTATCACGAGAAGCACTGCCGCGAGAGACGCCCTCATGTTGAATGCAAACTCAGACCGTCTCTACATAAGTGCAGCTGACCACTTCAGCTGAAACTATGCCGAGGTTCGGCTGATACTCCGGTGGATCTGGTCAAGCAAGACACAACCGATACGCTTCTTGTTGTGTGTCGATGTTTCTCCTGTTTTCGACGAAGAAGCTGATTTCGGCAAGGGGTCGATGGCCGGTCAGCTGGCGTAAATTCCGTCCGCTTAGTTTCTTTGCATCGCTATTCGGACCCAGAGTTTCGATCGGCGAAGCGGTGGTCTCAAAATGGAGGTGTGGCTTGAGCACGGTCGATTGCATCACACTCAAATCGTTCTGCTGAACTCCTTTGCAAACACCTGGACGAGACTCCGCGCTCAGCCAGTGTCAGCGGCAGCGAACTGACCAGCTCATGGCGCCAGCGGCGCCATTTTGTTTCTTTACTGCCTGGCGACTGGCGAATAAATCCAACAGCTCATCCTATCTCACAATGTTTCTGGGGACGTCGGCTTCGTCGCTGAGCTGACGAATGAGAATCTGGATAGCATCAGAGGATCCAGTTCTGACTTCTGACGCGTTTCTTCCGGAAAAATCACGGACTTGTTTATGACTCGACTTCCAGTTGACTTTCACGCACTCATTAGATCTCCGTCCCAAACGTCATTTCTCAGACTGTTCGCCCCAGATTTCCGGAAAGTGTCCATGAGTGCCTCCGAAAATATTTCGCTGGGTTCCGACGATCGCCACGGAATCCCACCAAGCGTTCGAGGCTTCAGCCGTATCTGAACTTCGACGACTTCGTCCTGCATGGAGCTTGAACACGGAAACTCTGACGAATTTCGGAGCCCGGTCCCTTTCAGACGAGCTCGAATGACCGCAAGCGAACCTCACGAATACCGCAAGAGTCCAGCCTGCCGTTTCTGCCACACACGCATCTCAGTGAGCACCCCGACTGACACCGAACGGCACTCCCGTAGCGGGGGATTACCTTCAGGGACGATCTCACTAGAGCCAAGGTATGTACCGAGGGTCAGAATCCTACCACAATACATCTCCAAATATTGAACATACTCGTCACTCTGTATTAGTGGAGGCGCTCGGCTTCTAGAACCGGGATGCGAATTGAGATTCAAGTCGATTTGCCGTCGAGTCAATGTCATCCGAAGAGCGATTTCCATCTTGGGAATCGAGCGCCGTACACGAGACCGTACTCGGAAATTTCCTTTCGGGTCGCCGAAGATGATGCCTTCTCGTGACTGATTCAATATGTATAAAGGAGCTCTCGTGAGGCGCGTTCATTGTTTTCGCCGATCGACCCCGAGTCAGGCACTTGCCTTGACACCAAACGCGCACGCATCCGACGTGATCTTCCAAATAATGCAACGAAGCAACTTAATTGACCAGGAGACCGGAATGTCCGTCCTCCACTCGGGCTCGCTGGAACTTATTACTTTCAGAGATGAATGCGAGAGTCAGAGTAGAACGGAAAAAAACTGGAGGAGCGGCAGGGGAAGCCGAGAGTCGGCCAGATAGGATGGATGGATTTACGACCCCACGTACGTCATTCTTCCCCAACCTCCTGAAGAAAGAAGATCTAGCTTTTGTTCCAATGGGCTGAACAACTTCTCCACCGACAACGACGAGGAAGCGGCTCGGCGGGTCATGCAGGGAAATCGGTCTTTATACACGGGAATATGAGCTCTACTCTAAGGCACGTGGAACACTGGTCGAGCACCTCCATGACGAATAACATGAAACTGAGTTGCTCTCATGCCAGAAAAAGTCAAAAAATCGTAAACAGGAGCTCCTCTGCGACTGACACCCCGGTGTATCCCTCACGAAGGGATATGGATGATCTTGCCCCCGTGAACCAACCACGATACACGTCTTGCGATCAGCCATGAGGCACGACCTTGATATCGAGCACAGCGAAGTCAGGACACACACACGCACAAGGATTTGACAAGTGAACGTTCGTGGGCGTCTCATATTCGTCCCCAATAACGGTTTCAACATGATGATGATGAAGATGTCAGATCGGGAGCCCCGTTCCACGGGAGACATGACGAGATTCATAAATGGAAACAGTCAGCAGCGTTGATAGGTGAGTTCCCCAACCGTGTTCATGACGAGATTGCATTGGGTTCTGGGCGCTAAACTTCGACAGCTCATGACTCCGCTCCTAGGAGGCGCAGAAATAAGATAAGGTACTCAACGTGCGCAGAATCCAGTCAGCTTCCGATCCGGGGAAGGGCCTGTCAACACCGACGGTTTTACTGAAATGATCGCAGTCTCGCGATTCCTGCGAAGCTAGGGTTTTGACCCACCTTTTTTCTCTTCGGCATCATGCAGCTCGTTGAGAATGAGGGTTTTTCAAAAACCGATCGAGTAATCCGGCCTCTGCTCTGCGGAGACAAGAGCCTCGGAAAATCTGATTTTTCTATTTCAGCTATTTTGCAGTGATTTTTTCTTTGCCGATTGAACTATCTCATGGATGGGATATGCTGGAATTTTTCCGAGAACGCTGAAAAAACTCTCGGATGTCACTTAAACACGTTTCACCGCGTCGCGGAAAGTGACCCTCAGATCCGATGTCGACGACAAAATCATTTCGCTCCCGTTCCCAGCGATTTCATCGTCCCAGAGGGACATACTGATCACTGTGTGTTAAACTGACGTTCCAGAGGCTTCTCAGCCTTCCCAGAGGAATTCCAGCTCAAGCCATCCGTGAGACATTCCAATCGGTGTAAAGGAGAAACCGAAAGATCGCTGAAGAATCAGGTCTTCTGGGGCCGCTTTGCACCGGTCAAATTGCTCAATGTTTTTCCAAACAGATAGATTTTCAACGACTTTCGAGATTCCAAGGAAGACAAGGGCTTATAATCTCTGTTCCGCTGGAATCGCGAAATTACGTTTTTTCCACTTTCGACCATGTCAGGTCAAGTTCCTGTGTTGACAGGCCGTTCGTTGGATTAACTGGAGCCGCATCTGAGAGCTGTCTGAATTCTGCGCATTCTGAGTGTCTCACCATCCTTCTACGTCCCCTGGGAGCGGAGTTATAAGCTGTCGAAGTTTAGCGCTCAGAACTCTGGGAGCACCCGATGATATGAAACCTCCAAAGATTGAGCATAGGACTCCTCGCTCCAGAAGTGACGAGTTGCGTTCGAGGACCTGATCCTAATCATCATGATGCTCACGTGGCTCCGGTTGTGTAAAAAGTGGTTGAGTAAGAAAGCAGCCCCAAAGAACCAGGGGGCTCAAGACGGCTCCGAACCGGATCAATGCTGGTTCCACGTGGAGCTCGGCCCCCGATCGGAGGAAAATGAACCAGATGGAAGTCGATTGAGGCTCCAGCCTGGTACTCTTCCGAGAAATCATATTCGAATTAGCTCGGACGACCCCGTTCAAATTCATGAGAAAAAACACCCAGGTGGAGAACAAGAGATCACACACACTATTGCTACATGGGAAACTTACCAAGCCTGGAGCAAAATCCAAGGCCACCGTAGATGTCGCTTTTGAGGCTTCAAAGCGCAGAACATATTACCGTCCCCGGCGTCAGACATGGCTCGCAGCGGATAGCCAATGAGGTGGAGAGACGTAAATTGACGGAGATGAGCGATAGTTCGGGGAGAAGCGCATACGCTGACAGGTCCCGAACCGACGTCAGAGTTTCGACGATCGCAGGAGATCACAGTATGGATTCAGAACGGTCACGCCTGTGTGTAGGCCCGAGGCCATTCCCACAGACGGGGCAACCGTGCCCGGAGGTTTTCAATCGCAGGCTGAGACGCCAGACGCTCAAGAAGGTCATTTCGGAACGCCCTCCCCACTTTCGAGCGATAGTCTTTCTGACACAGAAGAATGTTCTCCTTCACGAGAAGAGCTAGCCGATGTTGTTCCATAGCATATAATAAGCCAACAATGCAGAGTTCCCGTGCCTGCTCCCCGATAGAAGACGTAATTGAAGAGAACCCAGGCCAATGCAGCGCTCTCGGCCACAGTGAGCGAGGGTTTCTCCGTTCCCGTGATCGTTTTCAGTCCCCAAGTGCACAAATACCAGGTAGCTAGCGGATACTATGGAACAACAGAACTACTACCGTGTTTTTCAGAAAATAAGCCATGGATTATATTCGTCTTGGGGTCCGAAAATTGGCGTGCGAGCATGATTCCCAAGCTGAGTACCACGGGAATACTTGCGCTTGGGTTCACATCTGCCCCGCGGATTCGGATTTATTCCGTGCGCCGCTCATCAATTACCTTCCAATTAAGGTTGAAATTGCTTCCTCCCAACCGACATTCATAGCCACGGAGGAACAGATTGACGACAAATAGAAGAAGGGTATCTGATATACAGGGTGGTCATTTTGAGTCGGGAATTTTCTTGCTCTTTTGCTCATACATCGGTGAAAAATTATCCGATTCTGGATTTTTTTTGCGTTCGATAGCTGGAAGGATGGCGCAGCTTTTTCTTTTCGATTTTCTCGAAGCGATAGAAACTTGAGTTTCGCAAATTGGCTCAGATATTGGCTTTTTTTCAACTCTTCTCGAAAAAACAGTCGAAAATTTTCTGGAGTCGGCCGGTCGAATTCGGAAGTACTAAGGTCGACGCAGGATTGGATGCTGCTCCAATGCCCGGCAACTCCAGATTTCTACCTCAGGATCTGTGAGGAGGACGAAAGATCGTTTCAACCTTGACCTCAAGATCGACCTCCTGACAAGATCGCGTCCTTTCCGCATTTCGGCCCGTAACTCCTCAGGGAAGCCGAACTCGGAAAATTTTCCAACGGCGAAAAGTTCTCAGATTGGTCCGTGCTACCCGACTAAGGAGTTGTCGGATCGACCCGTAAACTCCTTCATCGGGTAGTTCGGACCAATGTGAGAACTTTTCGCCATTGGAAAATTTTCCGAATTCGGCTTCCCCAAGGAGTCACGGGCCAAAATGCAAAGAGGACGCGATCTTGTCAGGAGGTCGATCTTGACGTCAAGGTTGAAACGATCTTCCGTCCTTATCACAGATCCTGAGCTAGAAATCTGGAGTTGCCGGGCGTTAGAGCAGCATCCGATCCTGCGTCGACCTTGGTACTCCCGGATTCGATCGGTCGACTTCAGGAGTTTTTCGACTGTTTTTTCTTGAGAAAAGTTGAAGAAAACGAGACATCTTCGAGCCGATTTGCGAAGCTCGACTTTCTGCCGATTCACGAGAACCGCAAACGAATATGCGCCATCCTTCCACCTATCGAAGGGAAAAAGAAATTCCAGAATCGGATGATTTTTCACCGATATATGAGCAAAAAAAGAGAGAGTAAGAAAATTCCCGACTTCAAATGACCACCCTGTATTCCCAATGCTGTTTTGGGTCCAGGCATCACGAAGATGTAGCAACGATTCCGCGACATTTCGGGGAATCACATTCATGAATGATGTCGCAGAAATTTGAGAAAATGCACAGGGGGCCACCGAGTTTGAAACTGGTTGCGAAGGAGGCCACGGAGGTAAAAAGGTTGGTCACCGCTGATCTAGAGAACTCTGAACGCAGATGATCCAAAATCTAGACCGGTTAGTTTCCTCGCCCAGTTTCCAGAATCGGCTCATTGAGTTGGTGTCTCGAAGTGTTGTTCACTTTGACAACAGTGGCACAGCATCTCAGACGGAGGAACGGATCGGCGTGCAGCATGTTCCGGTTGGCAGAGCGCTCCAGGGACCTTGTCGCGTATTGTGTTCACGGCCCAAGCCTTCGATAAATTCCAAGGGGTATGCGGTGGCGCGAAGAGGTGACAGGTGCATTCAGGATCCGATTGAGTGTCCGCAGCAGGGTGCCAAGACAGAGATCGCGATGGGCCGAGACATACAGAAAGATACACTTCAGCAATAGAATGGATGGCAAGAACGATTCAAAATACCGCTGCAACGAAATCTCGCGGTATTGACTCCGATCCTAGAGCAACGCGGCTCCAGACCCTTGTGGTTCGTCGATATATCAACGGGTGCCGCGTCGCCCGGGAGAAGCGATGAATCATAACTCGATTCCTCCCTGCAGGAACGCGTTCACTAGGTTTTCTGGAGCTTGAACTCTAATAGCAGGCTGCGTCCCTTCGAGCAGGCGCACGGACCCCGTATACCGCGAATCCGGAATTCGCCCCTTGCGAAATTGGATGACTTCGCTTCAATCTTGCCTCGTTCTCAGAGGGCTGGGGTCTTCCTGCGATCGGTTTTCGGATGAGGGACCCAATTCATGCTTGCGTGTCGCCACGCGCTCTCTATCTGTCCCTCAGGGGAACGCAATAGCGGAGCCAGTAGAGACTCAAGGTAGTGCTGGATAGAGCGCTCACACCGGACACTCAACGAGGAGCAAACTGGAGGTCAGCTCGACAACGAGTCCCAAGGTCAACGTGAGCAGGGTTGCACAGACCAGAGACACGTGGCCGTTTCAAATGTTCGCCGAAAGCCTCAGACCGCAGGTCGGGGTTCTTTCTAATTCGATCACTGCTCCTCTGTTTCCAAACGACAGTGTAGCCTCGAAACGGGCAATCAGCAGTGGCGTCGAGAAGCCGTACAGAACAGAGTCTCACGTCAGACCGCTTCCGGGATAAATAAGGCGGGTCCAGGTGGCTCTCCACTCGTAGCAGAATAGGAACACGAAAGTGATTCTCATTCTGCTATAGCGAAGGATGGGAACACCGAAACAAGTGCTTATCTCCGTTCGATGATCCACTCCTGCGAGCAGCGAACGAGCTTCGTTCGGAGTTCCTAGCCATTAAGCCAGTGTTCGATGGAGCTCCGCTCTCATCATAACTAATTGCAGAGTTATCGTGAACTGGGTCAGGACCGTGGGATCCTCAGCAAACGCCCTCTTCCCCATGTTTTCAACATCCGTGCATTCGTTAGAGATCAGCAGATTCCAAGCTCTCAAAACGTGCCTGCTTGATTAATTCTTCTCATTCTAGGGCGGGTACTACGTACGGGTTCCCGTCGCACAACTCGTCGAGCGACCGGCTGAGCTCTCCCGGTGGTCCTGAAGGATTGACGCAGCTCAGTCACCGTGGATACGGGCCTTCGGAGGACGCAGGGAGCCGGGGCTCCCCCGAATACTGCGCGCTAATTAGAAGCAGACGTCGCATACTCATCGTCGGGGATCTGAAAAACACGAGCGAAACATCCTCAAACCGACGAAAACCTCCACAGCGGTCGTTCAGCTTGAATTCGAAATGTTTGAGAAGTTTCCCAGCCCCGTGTTAACGCCTGCGTCGATGCCCTCAAGGAATCAGCGGAATCGGTTTCCTCGGTCGGGGCACAAATTGAGAATTTATTCTGCTCGGTCCGTAGAGAATGGGAACTGAGGCATAACTACGTTAAGGCAGGGATCTACTGACGATGCCCTCCTCGCCGGATACATGGTGTGCGATGAATGTGGGATGTGCTCGATCGCATCGGGACCGGGCAAGATTTCCGTGCTTTCCAAGCGCCCATTTTCACGGATTACGATCAGAGGCTCTCGAGAGACCACGCCAGGGTTTGTATGACTTGTATTTCAGTCGGAAGGGGAGAGCCGTGGGGGGCCGATTCCCGGGAATACTCATTCGGTCCCAGCCCAGGAAAATAGTTCAGAGCTAACGAGAGGTGTCCACAACCGAGTTTCTGACCAAGCTTGGTTGAAGTCATGCAGCATGACGAACATGCCTAGTGGAAGTAATCACGAGATCGATCCGACCTAGACCCTGCACTCCGTAGTACGGAATACGGCTGATTAAGGACCGCATCCATAATACGGTCCGTACTGTAATACGGCGTTACTGGCCGTATTATTGATACGGATCGTACGGTTCCCGACTCGAATGCCTGGAAAGCCTCAAATAGCGTAGGAGATGACTCACGTGATCATTCTCGGGCGTGGTGTGCTTGTTCTTCGCTCAGCATTCCGTGATATGACATTCTTTTAATGAAGAATAGATTCGTAATAGATTATTCGCGAAGTTTGATGTTAGTCGGAACATAGGTTCACCAGATCCGGAATCAGAACTCCATCGGTCCAAAATACATCGTTCAACTTCGTGAGGATTTGAAGAGAATATCTCTTCGGATGATGAGGTTGCTCAGGAAATGCCCATTTAAGCGCCCTTTAGCCCCATTGCTTGGTCGACTGCGAGTCTGATCGTGTTCGTTCTCGTTCACACGCTCAGCTACCACAACTTTTTTCCCCGATCTCCTGTGATTTAGGTCAGAGAAAATCGCTGAAATGTCTGGACTAGCCAAGCGTGCCCGACGTGGGTGGTCAATTTTGCAAACTCAGCCATGGAGCTGAAGGGCGCTCGAGTGGACATTTCGCGAGCAACCTCATCATATGGAAAGATATACTCCTCAGGTAGTCCACATTCGACATGTGGCTCACAAAGCTGAAAGATGCATTTTGGACCGATGGAGTTCTGATTCCTGACCTGGTGAACCTATGGTGACTGACATCGAACTTCGTGAATAATCTGGAATGTCATATCATAGGATGCTGAGCGAAGCGCAAGCACACTACGCTCGAGAATGATTGCGTGAGTCATCTCCTACGCTGTTCGAGGCTTTCCAGGCATCTGAGTCGTAGACCGTACTCCGTAGTACCGTGATGCGGCGCTACGAACCGTATTATTGATACGGACCGTACCGTAGTACGGTAGCATTCAATGATATGGCATTCTAGACTATTCAAGAAGTTCCACGTCAGTCGGACCATAGGTTCACCAGACAGTGGCATAGCCAGGTTTTTCTCCAGGGAGGGGCTGACGTTTTTTCCATCCATCCACCCCCCACGCGTTCTGTAAACCCTGAAACTATCTCCGGCTTATTGATACATGTTTCAAGTTTTCTGTGAAGCAGTTTGCGCAGTACTGATCAAAAGTTTTGACTGAAATCAAGGTTTATGTGGCGGCTTGAGGATGTCTCCTGGGGTAGGGGCGGAGGGCTGAAGCCTGCTCCTGCCTGGAGAGTATATCTTTTCGTATGATGAGGTTGCTCGCAAAATGTCCACTTCAGCGCCCTTTGGCTCCATTGCTGAGTACGGTCCCAGTATCAATAACACGGTCCGTAGCGCCGTATTACAGTACTGCGGAGTACGGTCCCCGTACGTTGCGCATTGTAATACAGACCGTATTTTAGAAAAACAGCCGCATCCTGTACCACGGTGTGCAGGGTCTAGTCATGCTTCCGAATCTTTCATCCCGACCGAAACCCCAGAACCGGTTGGATAGCTGCAGAAATAAATGTTACAAGTTGAACGACAGATGCGCCAGAGGCTGTTAAGGTCCTGGGTCCTGACAACAGATAAATACCCGCGAGGCCTGTCGGCTCAGCTCATCTCTGTATGAAGCTGTCACTGCGGACCAAAGTTCGATGCCATAATGAACGAGTTGATCGATGGTTGCAACGGCTCTCTGGATGCAGAGACTCACACATGTACAGATTCAAACAACCGAACGCTCGTTGCTGGGCATCGCTGGCATTCCAGAAAGGCAGGCGAATCAGGGCTTAAATTCCCGTTCTCGAACTCGTTCCGAAAGTCCCGACTCTTCCAGCCGTCAGCATATATGGGGTATGGGATCCCATTTCCCGCGAAAAACTCGGACCGCTCATCATGAGCTTCTCGAATGTCAATTCAGTGGGCCGAAGGATTATTTCAACAGCTATGACAAATGGACACACCTTTTCTTGAACGACACTCCGTATCCAAATCTCCAATAATTGCCGTTGAATCTTTTTTTCCCACAGCGGCGGCTGGTGAAGCTATCGAAAAAAGTTGAGACTTCGATGACATTGACCCTGCGATAGGAAACTAATGGCTCATGGCGAGGATTTCACGCATAGATTAGTGCCTGTCTGACGTTACTGCCGAGGACGGCGTTGTGGAACACATCTTAGCCGCCATTCCATCGAAGCAATTTGCGCTACAAAAGAGCTCACGAAATGCACTGTTAAAGTAGGCCCGCCCGTCTCTAAAACTAGAGCCGGTCCTGGGATGAGCAGATGAACCGTGCGATCAACCGATGACTCAACGTTTCGGCGCGTATCGACGAGCAGGGACGACAGCTAAATGGATAAAATTCTTCCCCAGCGAGAATACGCTTGAACCCAGGAGAGACGTCGACGAATGTCGCCTCTATCCGGGGTCGTTCGGGAAACGAATATGAGACTCAGCGGGAAGAGACGAGAAAAGCATGGGGCGTCGGACGGAGCAAGACGGCCCGGTCCTGCGAGATGTTCGAATCATCGCACCAGACTGTCGAATCGTGTGCCAGGCTCTTGTAAATGAACTTGTATGCGAGGCGGCGGTACAAGCGATGCTTCCTCGTAATTTGCATTTCGAAATCGAAGACTCAGCGGCTCGGAAACGATCGGAAGTGGGCGGAAAGAGCAGCCGCGAGATAACCGCTGCACGCAATCTTCTAGAAAGTACGAATGAACTCTCATCTCTGAGCGTCCCAACGGAAACACCAATTCGGCCGCTTGGGGTGCGCAGAACCAACTCCTTATTCCACGTCTCGAGTGTGGTTCGACGCCCCAGACACGCACCTTGGGTCACCTGATTGATTCTAGCTTTGCTGCTACCAATTATTATCGCCGGACACCGGAGATGTGAGGAAAAGCGGAGACGGTCTGTGGACGTAAGATCTGAGCATCCCGCGGCTCAGATGGGCTGAGTCCGCCCAAGGCGATATGGCTCCTCTAGCCCCGAAAGATGACATTTTTTTTTGAGACCGTGTAGCTGGTAACTTGAACGTGTCCTCGAGCGTCTCTTCTTCCCAGGCAGGCAGCAGAAGAGCGATTGGGTGGAGGACTCGGTTGCGTCTTGCTGATTGTAGTAACACAGGAAGCCACTTCCCGGGAAGGGTGGAGGGGAAAGCTGCCGGAGGTAGTTTCGGATGTTGAGTGCATGATCCACGCGCGGATGATCGAGTTTCGGCCCACAAATAGTCAAGCGGGTTACACCTGTAAACGGGAAGCCGTGTTATCCCCACATATTGCAAGTGGGACATGAGCAACATATGGAGGAGGACTCGATCGCTCCGATTCGATTCGGCTGTGTCTCGTCCTTACTTGAAGACGAGTCTTGTGTGTGTGGTATGTCGAAAATACACTCTTACAATGGGAGAGGCCCTTCTCCACCGCTGGAGGATCGGAACGCGGCCAATCAAGAACTACGTTGATCCCTGCCTCGAGTGACCGAGCCGCCGTACATCCCCAATATCCTCCAAATTCAAGCTTCCAGCATCTGAATATAACGAGCATCCGATAATCAATTCGGACGAGTGAATTTTCGATACTTGGACTCTTGTGTCGGAGACTCGTTCGGCTCCGAAAGCGCGCACTTAGTTTGAACGAAGATCCCCAGACTCTGTTTCGGGACTCTGACTGAACGGGCCATCGTTTCAGGAGTGCGATCAGCGACGAAACTCTGGACGGAGCTATACTTCAAGATGAGAAACATGATGGAGTGGAACATCCCCATTTCGTCCTCCATATCGTTCCGAATGGGGTGATTCTCGTCGCTCGGAACTGAGTACACATCTCCGGACACTTCTCCAAGATATCAGACTCTCTTGTGTCGACTCGCAAAGAGCATTACTTCAGGCTAGCCGCATAGCGCCGGACTATCGCTGGTGGAGATTCAGTGCGGTTGTAATCGAGGAGGGAATCTGTTCCGAAGCCGATGATTCGAACTGAAGCACGAAATCTCTCGAATGCGTGCATTCTCCATGCGATTATAACATCAAGAACCGTCCGTCCGCTGCGGAACGATGCCGAAAAGTCTGTTGTGTGATCGACAGAGCTTGGAAGCTAAGGCACACAAGAAGACGGAAGAGAATGGCGATAGCATTCATCCGTTCTTGAATGAATTGCGCAGCGAAACAATATGCTACATCGCGTCGCCACTACATCGACCGCAAGCCGCGGGCGCCCGCAACTGCCGCATCAGGACTCAAACGGATCAACTCTCATTACTATAACTGTTCATATGACCATTATCAAACTCCGCTGACTATAAGCGATAGTCAACATTCCTGGGACGAGTTTCATTGAGCCCGCGGTCTGCGGGACCGCCGAGCCCCAGCCCGCGGTTTTAATCCGCGGAATTCCCATTGCAGCTACCCGCAAAACTCATAGACTGCGAGCTGGCGGTCCTGGGGATGCCTGCTTTTGCGAAACCTACATAGTCGTCACCACGATTCCGCCGCTCGTCGAGGAGTGCCATCCAGGCCCGTTCGCTGATTCTCAGAGTTTTGAAATGGATACGGCAGCTTCACTGCGGATGTAATTCGTTCCCTCTGATCGAGGTTCGCCATCGAGCGTCCAAGAACAGCGCTTGATCCCATGCGACTGCGGGGATGCTTCGCTGCGAAAGCGAAATCTTTCCTTGAACACCCGATGTTCGTGGCTGCGACTGCCGGAATAGGTATTTAGGGCTGAACATGTTAAAGAGTGTAAGGCACACACGGGCGTGTCGATCACCCGACTCTTTGATGTCCCGAATACCCTAGCTCCCTCAATGTTCCTCGATTCTTGCCTTCCTCGAATGTTCCGAGATGGACGGGAGAGCTCTTCCCGCCTGAACATTTTCCTCAAAGGATCGCATTCACCACACGCAATTATCATGAGCGAGTGGTGGAGGGGGCGTCACGGATGAGGAAATGACTTCTCTTGCATTTCGGCTGAGCCAGCGGCGACGAGCACGCTCGTTCGTGAGGACACGGACTCGAATGACTCGGTTCTTGCCATGTTTATGTTCCGCTCAGGGCAGGATCGAGCACACTCCTCATACCGCATGTTTTGCCACACGAGCACAACCGCTGATTGTTAATTCGCAATGGCTTCTCGAGGGTGTTTGAGGCACCGATCTCCCCCATTTCGAGCATACGAAGCGGTAGCGGTGAGGAAGAATCTGCTCGCAGCATCAACGTAGCACACAATAACGAGTAGTTCGAGACAGAACTGGGCCCTTACTGCCCTGAGCCGAGGTCTCTGCCGGAACACGAAGCTTCGTCTCGGCGGCATAGATTGGGGCGAATCAGCGGAACTACTCGAGCATCCTCTACAAAATCGAAGATGTGCTCCCGGGCGCTCGCTGCTCAACTCGAACTGATCTAGTCAAACCATGTTGTAAATCTTCCCGTGAGATTTCGAGAACGCAAACACGCCCGGGCTCTCCTAGAACTGAGACAGTACAGTCAGACGGTTCAGACTTTTTTCGGGGATCCTATTATTGCTCGAAAAACATATCTTGAAACAAAGAGGTAGCCACCTTCCGCCCGCTACACATGCGGTGTTTGCTCCTCCCGCCTTCTCAAGTTTCTCTCAAGTCACCAACCTAACATAGGGTGTAGAGGTTGATATGGGCATGGATTATTTAACCGAACGAGGGGATGATCTGATCAAGCCCCCGGCGTTATATCTAATCCGAGAGTGGAGGAGCTCTGGAAGAGCTGAGAATGGCTTTCGAAATGCCGAGAGGGGGAGGATGCAGTCCAAGCAGCCTACTGACTCTGTCGATTCATTTCGGTGCAACCTCGACGAGCACTTCCCATGACCATCGAATCGGACCTACTGGTGATAAGAACTCCTCATACATATACATGAAGTCAAGTTCTTGTTGGACATGAGAGAAGCAGTTGAACTATGACTCCGCAGAAATGGAGCGCGCTCAGCTCCTATCCTACCTTTCATCCGGCGTTCGTCGAGGAAATATCCTGTCATCAAGTTCTGAGCTGAGGTCGATGGAAAAACTCAGCGCTTCGACTTTACTCTGCGTCGTATTGTCACAAACAATACAGTTGTCATAAATATGTTGTTCCCAAAATCTGAGAGTCTCCTTAGCACATCGTCTTCCACCCGCCCTGGCTCACTGCTCACGCGCTGTTTGAAAAACTCCAAGAGAGGATCCGCGATCGATCGGTGAGCTTCTCTAACAGCGATACCAGACTCTTATGTATGCATATTGTCGCGCACTTTGTGGACAGCGTTGGGTTCCTGATTGAGGATGTACCTATCCGAGTAACAGATGCGATATCCGAACCGATCCTGGTCGGTATCGGCGGGAGATTGGAAGACAGCGGCATGTTGGAGAAGGCTCCGCTGATAGGTAATCGAGACACTCCCTTGGTGCCCAATCGCCAGAACAAATCCTTCGCGATTCGAACCCAAATTGATCAACAGGATCAATCTTATGTAGGATACAACTCCTAATTTAGCTTTCGTGGCGTAGTATTCTCCCGGGAGACCCCGAGTTCGCCAAGAGCTCCGAAAGCACTTAAATTGAGCCGCCCGGGCCCATGTATGAAGCAACCTTTTGTATCATGATAATCAAATTCAGAGCTCCGTCGCTCCAGAGCAGGGATTCCCAAACTCCTCCACCGTGTCGACTTATGAGCAATTCTCTCAGCTCACCATGGACCACTGACGAGTATGAGCCTCAATCGATGGAAATCAGGATATACGAAAGTTTGATTAAAGATCTGTCTATCGAGCGTCATCGCCATTGGGCGGCACGTATTTTCGGTAGTGTTCACCTGAGCTCCCACCGCGTCAACGATGGGGAGCCCCCTTTCGACTTCCTCCGGAAGAAACTCATCTGACAACGAACCTATCGGGTAACGAATCAATCCTATAACTAACTCGTCAGCAAACGAGCTCATCATGTAGCGAACTCGGCGTATAACGATCTCGCCTGAGGCGGTTTTTCGGGAGAAAATGGATAAAAAAAGGCTCGTTATCCGCGAGATTTTAGCGTGGTCGTTGTGGGAGCATTTTTTAGGAGAAAAGAGAGAGAAACTCTGTTCGCGTTTCTGAGTCTTTCTCCCATCTCCGCGGCTCAAGCACCGGCATCCAAGTTTTCTTCGGCAGTTCGTCCGGGGGACCCTTGTCGCAGGGTGTGTTTTTGGTTATCTGTCTATTGCATTTATGAAGTGACACTCGTCCCTGTTTCCACTTCTCTCATATATCCTCTGATTTCCGGAATGGCAGATATCATGTCTGCAACTGCTTTCCAATTCTGGATGTTCACGGGCATGATGTCGACGATGTTTCCAGGTGTGGCTTTACGCTGTATCCTACCTTCTAGTTTTCCTTCGGTGCTCTGTGAATCTTGTGCAGTGTAGGACACTGTGCTCGGCGTGTTGCCTGTCCCGTCTACACTATGAACGCAATTCGGGCTGAGTTTGATGTTCATTTTGCAGAAGTATGATTGGAAGTGACCGTGTCCCGAAAGTGATTGGGTCAGAAGATAGTCAACTTCCCCGCTCTGTCTGGTGTGCCATGAATAGATGTCTTTTATAACTGTTCTTGTCCAGGTGCTTTTGCCAGGATCACCGTGTGACCATCGGCTTTGCATCTTCTGCAGAGTTTATTTGTGAAGTCCGATTGTATGTGTGGGTCATATGACTGTGTATGGTGGGAGCATGAAGGATGAATACCGTACTTTAAATGAGATGGATGAACTTGATGCAGTGGCGTATCTGGGGGGGGGGGCAGAGGGGGCTCGTGCCCCGGGCGCGAAGCTGATGGGGCGCTCAGTTAGGGGGCGACAGAACTGTTTTCATCGGACTTATCGCCATCAGTCCTTCCAAATTTCGACCGACGAGTGAAGCGATTGTGGAATAAACTGAGTCCATACCCCGGACCCGGCTCAAGGAGAAAGTCAGTGAGGTTGGAAACTGTTGAGCGCAACATCAGCTCAAGACTGATGGGGCACGCAGTTACAGAGCGTAAAACCGTAATTGATTTTTTCCCTGTAGCTGTAACCGCAGAATGAACGTAGTTCGTTTTCCGAACGGATGAACGCCTTAGAGATCTGAGGGGCACAAAGTCGGAGTTGAAGTTTATCCATACCTGTGTCTGCATTGGAATCTCGCCTCAGAGGACTTTGGGGCGCAAAGATGAGGAAGAAGCAGAGGGGCGCGGAAGCGATGAAGTTCTATAAATGTATTTGGCTGCAGTAAAGACTCGCCTCATCTTAGGCACAGGAACATGCACCAGAGGGCTGAGGGAGGCACGACTCCAGACTTGCATCTCTATCCCTCGGAGGGGTAAAGCTGGAGACAAACGGATTCGAAAATTTGTCAATCTCCTTCACTGGAAAAAACCTCGATACGAATTAGGAACAAAATCGCGACCCATGGAGCTGAAAGGCGCAGAATCAGAGTTCTAGTTCGATCTATAGGAAAAACTCCGTAAAGAGATAAATGCCTGTGGAATGTTGGTCCGTGCCAGTGAGCATGCGCGTAAGCGATTTCAGTGGGACTCCTCAGCTTCATCATCCAATACGGTGATGACAGCGAGTTCCTGGACCTCCGTGTTGACACCTGAATTCCTACCATCGCCGTTACAATGGCCAGCTGTGGGAGATCTTCCTGCGAGTAGGAGATCAGACTTCGAGCATTGAGAGACGAAAAGGAAAAAAAACGACTTCGGAGCTGTTGAGTGATAGAAAATTTCTCCGCAGTCGAGGCTCATCGTGAACGATTCAGATAATCACAGGTAACAGCGAGTGAACATGATTTTGTTTTCAACTAGAAGAATCTCTTGCGATGCCACATCAAATTTTCGTGTGGGCTCGAAGGGGGGGGGGCGCATTTTCGCCTGCTTGCCAATTTTGGGTGAGAGTTGCTTTTCCTGATCGCCAACATGCTCCGAGTATGCAAAGCAGAAACAGTTTTTCCCTACTCGAAAGATCATAGTGATCGAGAGCATGGGTCCAACGAACTGTGGAAAACATTTCCGCGGACATTTTCCTTGTGTGTATGGCCGTGGACCCTTTCCGTCGGCTCATCGACCCCCATCTTCTCCCACAAATTCCGCGGACTCTCCGGGAAATGATAGCGACCCCCGGGGGTCCATTCAGACCACTCTGGTAACCCCTGCCCCAAGGGGATCTCACAACGATCGAAACTTCTGATGCTCAGAGTGACTGGGTCCACAAGTATCGCCAAATGCGTTCGATTCCGAAAAGCTCTATCGCCCTATGTTACTGAAACTCAGAGGCACATTTCAATGTAGGCTTACATTCTACCGGCGAGGATTCGCGTGTTGAGACGGAAGCCAGCCGCAACTAACCTCAAACCACCCAGAGTTCTGCTTTGCGGCACTGTCGACCAGCAGACATCACTCGTTCTGCCGTCAGCGGCTCGCGTCCATGATACTGGTCGTTGATGAGATCGATGGGGAACGCAAGCCGGAACTCGACCCCGGTTTTTTTCCGCATATTTTTGGGAGGCTCTGGAGATTCCTGGGACGGATTGAAGCAGAAATTTCACTTCCACCGAGTGCCATCATCACATCTGCCTAGAAAACAACCTCAGATCCGCGATTGCTCCGAAAATTGTCCAAACAGACTGTTCATCGGGCTCTGAGAACTCCTCAAGTCTCAATGAATTGAGCTTCGGAAACGATAGGCTCTCTGGGCGGCGAAATTGGGGCGAGGGTATTGCAGCTATTTCTCTTAAACTAGGTTGAGCTAGCTCCCTGTAGCTATCGTAGGCATTCGTCGATTGAAAGCGGATTTTCCGAGTTTTTCCACCGAGAACGTCCTTTCTTTCGGGGGTGATTCCGCCCGTAGCGCTCTTTCACAAGTTTTGAGTTTATTTTGCGCATCATCATCGTCTCGGCTCAGAATGCGGACAACCAGGTCTACTTTCCTGTATTTCCCAAACCTCTTCGAAGGCGCGAGAGCACTGATCCTCGATCAGGCAACCGCTTGTTTAACACAGTCGGCTCGAGTGGGCCGTGAGCCGTGAGTCCATCCGATAAACCCTGTTCATATCGTCCCAGAAATTCGATAGCATGATAGCGGATTCTCTGGATTGTCATGGGTCATTCACTCCAAGTATCTCCGTCCAGCAAACAAAGAGTTCGGAGGAGTTTGCCTGCGATGCATCAGTTTCGGACCGTGTTGAGAGAGGTACGCGGAGCGAGATTCGAAAAGAGACGAGAGCTTCTTTATGAGAGCATCGGTCGACTCGAGTTACTGCTTATGGCGTTGCCAGGAAAGGTGTCCCTTGGATGAAGTTTGGCGACCTGGTTCGCTCTAGAGGTTCCTCCGGGAAATGTTTCACATCCACACTTGTTTAGCCGGGAGCGGACCCAGCGTCATCATCGGGAATCCGGAAGAGGTACGCAAATTGCGTTGAGCGCTTGTTCGGAACGAGATCATTGAATTTTTCTGCTCGGGGCGAGAATCAACCGACAAGGAGGAGCACTTTGCGAATCGTTCCACTGATAATCCCACAACTCCCTAGCGGGTATTCTGCGACAACAGTAACACCTTTTGCGAGAACTGCGATTCCTCCCCGAGGGGACTGTCTGGATATAACAAGCCCTATAAAACTTCGGTCTGGAGTCCGTTTCAGTACATAAAGGAAGCAGGAGAAGCTTCAATGAAAAGAATTGTATATTCGTCGGAGAAATCTGTGCACAGGAGGCAGGATGTGGCCACGACTTCCCTCCAACCGTCGTGCAGTGATCCAGAATTTCGGGAGGCTTACTGCGAATTTTCAGAATCACGCTCATATATTGTTGGATTTGGCCGTTTCTTTCGGAGCATATCCGTCAGATTGCCCGTCACTGATCCCGCGGCGCAACGAGTGAACTGCTTTCCCGCCAGCGGTCAAACGGAAGTTCCCTCTCCTGTATGGGACTGAGAGTATCGACACGGAGGCGAATCCGAATTCTGCTTCTCGAGAGAGATCAACCGACGACAGACCCTGCTATTTGAGGTTCGCTTGCTCCGCTGCGTTTGGGCGGTGACCCTGCGCTCCCCGGATTCGAAGCACTATTCACGCTCCGATACTCGTGGACGCATCCGATGCGGAGTAACGCATAAAGCAGCCTCATCCTGCTCATGCCTGTGCGTTCAAGTATTGATGCGACCAGTCTCACATCCGATGGACCAAGGTCACCCAGCCAAGATACCGGACTTTGTCCGAGCAACAAACTCCTACCTCATCGCGCACTCGGTTCGAGTTGCCATGGTTGAAATTGGACTCGCCTCGCGAACCGCGTGTGTCTGATATTCAATGGGAGAGCTCTTGGCGGAAAAATTGTCAGAATACGGAGGTCAACCTTCGTGTCAAATGGATGGTGCTTGCTGTGCCATCTTTGTGTCCCTCTGTTTGAATATTCTACTCCAGCGGCGCTTCAACGGTGTTCGATAATAGAGTCTTGGGAACTTCCCAGAAAACTAAGTGTCCGCGTTGCACAGCTCCCGGGTTCACTTGGGGCCCTCGAATTTGAATATTTCGATGATTACCAATCGTGAGATTGATCTGAATTGCGGTTTCCTCCCTTCAGTCAGCAGTCGAGTCCTGACGGAAACTATTATGAATCGGACTGAAGAGTTCGATCTTATGATTGGTTTCAGTTTGACAAGCCTAAGGTTCCGTTGCTGCGACAAGAGCCCAAGCGGCTCGAAAGAGCGTCAGTGACTCATCGTCCTGTATCAAGAGTATGTGCTCTTCCTGCAATCCCGATTAGGGTGAACTTTTTGATTAAGTTCTGAGTGAGATCTTCCGAGCTCGGATTCCAGGGAGCCATCGCTCTCACACTAGTCTGCTGCGAAGTTGTAGGAGACAACTTACGATGCAGATCAAGTGAGAACTGGCTGCGCCTTTCATCTTTGATCACTGAATACGTCAAGTGAGAAGCGTACGGCTCTGGCGGGCGATGCCGATGGCTTCTGTTACTCGATCCAGATAAAGCGTCCCAGAATGCTTGTTTGGTACTCCGGGGAGCTGGGAAGCTTCGTACGAAGTAGTTGTCCTCAATGGATAGAGCAACGAAGGTGCCAATCGATCTCCGCTCCGCGTAACGCCAGTAGAAGTTAAAGCAGTATACTCTCGATAACACTCTTTCCTGGTTTTCCAAGCAGCTTCGGCAATTGTGAGACTATGCCGAGCAGTTCAAAGTAGCAACTCCTTATCCTAATGGATCTCGAGTGCATTGTCTCGACATTGAGAAGCGATCGTCCTCCGCCCGAACATCGTTTAAACCGCAGTCGCGGTTTTCTTGACTCCTATTCTGTCAAGCTTGACCAGCAACGAAATTAGTTCCTCTGCATGAGAGCGTATGGGCTAACCAGGACTCAATATCCTCAGTGTTCTGCTGCTCGCTCCCAATTGAGGGAGAATGAGAAAACTGACTGGCCGCCGTGCCGCCATGGATCGAATCAGGCTTCGTTCTAGTCGGTAGGCCTGAAGCCTTGGGGCATCTATGCTCTCAAACTCTTCCAGATCCCATGCATACTCAGGAGCGAGATGCGATGTATGTGGAACCGTTCGTGGAAGAGGAAGGCATCGAAGGGAAATTCGGGATAACATCAACAATTTATTAAACCTACTTCAACTTCTTTTCTGCACAAGACGGTTTTCCATACAATACTTCTGCTCGATCGATGAAAGCCCTGCTCATTGTGATGGCTGTTTGTTTCAAGAAGACATTAGCTATCGGAGCTTGCAACATTGACTTCATTTTGAAGTTTATCCGGAAACTCAGAATGCATGAATTCTTCCCACAGTCTTCGAACGTCCAAAGCGCATCCAGGTCCTTGAAGAACGTGCCCTCATCTGAGAAACTGTGAACTTTTGAAGGTGATTCAGCTGTCACTTCCGAAGTGTACGTCTCCTCAAAGGGTGGGAAGCCCACAGTCAGCTGGACTCGCTCCACGGAACCTCGTTTCTCGAGTCGTCTGAATTTTCTACACCAAGGAAGAAACTCCGGATATCTTTCGGTGTCACTAACCACTTCATACATCTGCTCTTGACTGAAACCGATGAGACGTCGTTCTTGATGGCTCAACCTGCCATTAGGCGCTCCGGTGACACTGCTGATGAACGTTCTGTGGCTCGGTGCACCGCGAACGCCGTATTTCAGGATTTTCGTCAGAATTCGCGACGTTCGAAAGGACACCCCGGAGGTCGCCATCTTGGGTTTGACGCATTGCTCTCGAGCAGCGCGTTCGGCTCACACGTCGACATTTACCATGAGCGGGCTTGAGGAAAACGACTCTATGAGACTAGTTGACAACAAGAACCCCTACTGGAGCTGATGTTCAGAGTCCATACGGTAAGTTGCCTCAGAATACCCGAGAACCTACCCCCAGACTATCCTCCATTTATTTCCCAGAATGAAACTCCTCGTTTTCTATCGGTGTGTTCGTGAGAAACAGATACTGAACTAAGCTGGAACAACCTCTCCTCGATGATTCATGGACCAGTCGAGCGAGAGTCATACGTCCCATGCTCGAGACGCGAGCTACGAATCAATTCAGTTTCTTTAGGATCTGCACAGTCAGAGCCGAGAGGGGAATCGGATAGCTTCCTCCTCAGGTGAAGGCGAAGACTTCACGTATCTGGGCGAGGGCGCGGAGGAGAGACACAGACGCGTGTTCCTGGGTAGAGCAAAACTGTTTCCAGTCACGGAAACATGCAAAACTAGAATGGTTCTGCGCATTTGAACGCTTGTCTCTCCGCCTTACGGTAACCGTACGGGTGATTCAAAAGATATGTTTTGAGTTTCCGAGCTGCAAACGACACGCTTGATATCGAAACGTCGGCGCTTTGAAGCTGTACGGATATCGATCTGCTCCAGCGCTCTAGCTCGATCCTGAGTAGGTCAATTTTCGGAGTGAAGAACTCTTTTGCAGAAAGCCGCTCTTGGATGGTTCTCACCAAGCCGGCTCTGACAATCAGATTTCTGACATCGTTCATTGTTCCCCTCTCCGAAGGGCGCGTGCGCGAAGATCGAGACGTTCTGTTCAGCCGCAACGCGTCCAGATTTGTTTTGGTCCCGATGGGGTTGAATCGTCATCGAGGGTTTCCGCGATCCGCAGCACATTCCATGCTTTCTTGCCCTCCGATTCTCCAGAACTCTATCGCTGAAATTTATTCCCGAGCTTTTCGCCAGGATCCGAACGTTGACTGCCCTCTCAAACGGCGAGATGTAGTCCTCCAGTGTGAGCAGAATGTTGTCTTCTCCAAGCAGTTTCCCGCGGCGCTTCCGTTCGAGCTCGATGTTCGAAACAACCTGAAACGGAGCGGTCTTCTTCCAGCTTCGGAGCATCTTTTTCATCATGACGCACGGGTACTAGTCTGTTTGGCCACCGCAAAATTGAGTCATCAAAACGGGGCTATCCAAGACCACTCCTTCAAATGCGACGGGGAGACGAATGCGGGAGCCAAACAGGCCAGTGCATAGGGCATAAGCGGCGAGCCAGTGCAGGCGGAGAGGAGGTGGAGAGGAGGAAGGCTCAAAGTAAACAGGGGCACGTGCCTAGACAGGTCGGGGAGCCCCTTAGCTATTGAAGTCCGAACCCTCGAACCCGAGCGCGGACCCTCTTCTGCACGGAGCAGTCCCACATCTTGGCGGCAGCAGTCCTTGAGCGACGCGCGATAGCGACGCGCTGCATTCTATAATATTTCCACAGAATCGAGTTGTAGGGATGAGTTCCTGGGAATTCGGAAAATAAGAGTCCTCTGTGCCAGTCTTCGAAGCTTGCATCAGATTTTTCATTAGCGTCTTGTAGCCTGAGGGAAACGACAGCTAACAAGGAAAGCATGACGCAGTTTGTTCAGATTTCTTTTCTCTCTTCTGTGAAGTCCGCCACCGTGGAAGCTTTGACTCCACGCGCGGTTCGCTGCCGCGACGTTCCCCCGACTTCGCTGCATGTTCGAGATCGCTCCCTGTGTCGACGCGCTTTTGTAGCCTCAAGTCGCCCAAAACAGAACTACGGTAGCCGAACAGACCACAACCGACGAACGAACTCAAGCACGTGTCCCCGGCACGTGTTGCCAAGCTCACCAATCGACAGTTTGTACAGAGGCGCGTTCTGTATCGTGTGAGTCAGCCTGTGCGCTGTGTTTTGCTGCGCCTCTTCCTCTTTTCACACGCATCTGCACGGTTCCGCCTGCTGGGCTCTTTGCTCACATATACTGCAGGTATGGGTCCGAGGCGTTCCAAAGCCGAGGTTGTGATTTTTTAGAAGCACAGATCTGCATTGCTCGTAGTTGCACTGGCTCAGGGGACGTTAGGAGATTGCAGCTGCTTCGGCCGTGTCTACGTCCGACGTCTTCAGAGAGATTCTCGCAGGTATCCACAAAAGGTCTCGGCAGCTCCCCGGCACTGTTGGCCTTCGTTCAGGGATTCAAATGATATCTGTTGGGTCGTGTCCCTGGTCGGAAAGAAAGACTCCATGTCCAGTCGGCGGGCTCCAGGCTGCCTCGGTTTTTCTTCAATAGCATGAAATATCTTCTCGACCGATTAGAACCGATCGAAATTCGAGAACTTGAAATGTTCGTATCTCCGTTCTCCGAGGGAGTTCAGAGCTCATGAGGTGGATTCCGGGAATCTCGCGAATCCAGCTTTCTGATGCATCCAGACTCCTTTCACGTTGAGTTTGGATGCTTTGAAAATGACGAACTTCAAAGTGAATGTGTCCAACCTACTTCCCCGAGGTTGACCACTTTCTAGTTTGTGCCATATTATGCCTTCCCTGTGACGCGAGCACGATGCACTAGATGCATCAAAAAAATATTGGGTGGGTATAGGTTAGAAAACCGAAAACATTTTTTGGTCACCCTGAAATCATCGAATTCCATGCTCAAACTCCAGAATGTCCGATGGTGACAGGCCCCGAGCAAGATAATATCCTTCCCGAGCCGTGGAACACGCGGAATCACCCGCCCAGAGTCCCGAAAGCATGATCAGATCGATCGCGGAATCACCCGCTCGGACCCGAAAAGAATGCTCAGATTAATCCCAGTATCGACCGCCCAAGCTCAAGAAGTATGCTCAAATGGGTCCCGGAATCACCCGTCCGGACCCCCGGGAGTTTGCTCAGATCGATCCCAGGATCACAATGAGGAGCGAGAATAAACGAAACCGCTCGAGACCACCGAACGTGTTCTCTTTTTCCGTTCGAGGTTTAGTTCTCCGTGAGAGTCTCGGCTCATAACATGATTCTTTCTTGCTTTGGGCCTGACATCGTCGGATTATTTTGGAGTCTGTACGGGATCGGTCTAACAATACTTCTGGGGGTCTGGGCGAGTGATCCTGGGATAGATCCGATCATGCTTTCGGGAGTCTGGGCAGCTGATAGCGTGTTTTTCGCGGGTCATTACATGATTTCTCCTTGCTCGGCGCCTGTAACTATCGAATATTCCGGAGTTTGAGCATGAAATTCGATGATTCCGGGCTGGCCAAGAACAGTTTTTCAGTTTTCTAACCTTGACCCCCCGAATATTTTTTTTATGTTCCAGTGCATAGTGTTCACATGGGGGGGGGGGCATAATAGAACCCCCAACTATAAAATGTGATAGAAAACTAGATACATTCACTTTGAAGTTTGTCGTTTCGAACGCATTGAGCAGGCATGAGCTCCAAACTCCTCTAGATAACGGAGATATGAGCATTTCGAGTTCTCGAATTTCGATCGGTTCTCATCGGTCCAGAAGCTGTTCAATGCTATTGAAAAAATCGGAATCCGTAACAATCTACGGCCGTGATCTCTCAGACGTAGGATACGCCGCAGGCATTATTCTGGGTATCGGGTAGTGTAGTAGGAACCAATCCGGCGGCGATTTGTCCAAGGACTTTCCACAACCCGTGTCCCAAACGTCATGCGAGCTGAATGAAGCTTGGGTTTTTGAGGCTTTCCGCGTGCAAACGTGTTCATCCTTGGCTCAGATGGGGACCCCGCTAGAATGTAGCGTCACCGCGTAACCTGAGCGTGCACGGAAACGTCATGAGACCAGAATGGAGCTTCGGCTTGAAAGGCACTAGCGAGTTCTCGAAGCGCCGGATGGCGTTCTTCCAACCGAGGTACGGCTGGGCATCCGCTGAACTGCGGGAACGACCAAAATGAAGCTTTAGGTGGAGGTGAGGAGTATGTAGCCCGAGGGACGGTTTGTAACCCGCGTCTTTAGGAAAGTGTCGTCCTACCAGAATGAAGCCCCGGCTTGTATGAGTTCCCACGTGCACAGCGTGTCTGTGATCTTGAATTTCGGGAGAGGGCATTGAGTGCCTTCAGGAAGAGCACCAAAGATCCTCCGGTAACCAGGGTTCTCCGGAGCTACGAATGGTGACCAAAGTGCTACTTTGGGTGGGAGAGTATCTCGTTTGGCGCGCAGCGAGAACTCACTCACTCCGGCAAAACGGAAAAAATCGCTTCGGATTCCGAGACTCGCTTGAAATACTCGACAGAGCCCAATCGTGACGTCATATACGGACAGCTAAGTTCCGTTCTCAAGACTCATGGACTGCGTCTTCCGATGGGGAAACCCTTTCTATTCTCTCTGTCATGAGTCGGGTCACAACGGAAGCTCTCGTTCGGCTCCTTAATCGGGATCGGGGCATAGCTCCGAGGGTCGCTCTGGCTCTCGCGCCGATCGCTGACCTCGACGTTTCCAGAACGCGAGCCATGGTAAAGTCATGACACAAAAGAAAATAGATGGCTGACTATTCGCGCTCGAATGTCCCATCCACACCACAGAGCCCCTGTATTGGCTATATGTGAACAGACTGAGATGTGTGGGCGTCTTCCGCGCTTACAGCGCTTCGTTACGCTTCCGGAAATCTCTTCGGGACAAGGTCAGGATCCTGCTGATGTTAGTTCGTATGGAACACAATACAGCCACACTTGTCTAAACACTGACCCAACATAAGGAAAGACGGAGATTCGAAGGAACCTCTTGCGCTCCTTGGCTGAGATGCGCATCGTTAGATGGGAGCTAATTTGTTCTCAGCTGCGAGTGGGAATGAAAATCAACTGATACTTGATAGAACTTATGTGACCGTTGGAACATACCACGAAAGTCCGCCTCCCTGATGTGCGCAAGCGTCGATCATGGTCAAAGCCAATGATTTCTAATTTTCACAAGAAACTGGAGATGTACCGCTTTGCTCCTGACGGAATGATGGGTATATTCCGCTGTGTAGCTCACCCGCATATTTGCCGGCCGAACGAGGTGATCACTCAGATGATCTTAAAACATTTTTGTAATTGCTGTAGCGTTGGGGCTATGGATAATTACCTTTATGCCCCAAGCATCCCGGAATGGCGAACGTTTTAGAAGTGCTGTTCCACCAGGACTTTCCGATGGTCCCCGATAACGTGAATCGTGTCGCTTTCTCCTCGATGTTTCTCAACAAAGTCCTCGAGATCATCTTCCAATGAAGTTCTAGATGTGAATTCGTAATGAGCTCGACCCAGCAGAGCTCGATAATCCTCCATTAGACGGTCTAGGAGGTTTTCCAGCCGTATCATTAGACTGCAACACGAGAAGCCGTTGCGGACGCAAACTTCCCAAATTAGCGTCAACTTTCAGAGCCTCGTTATCTCCGTGGGGCACCTATCTCTCTGGTGCGGCACGATTCCACTTAACGACGAGGTTTCGAATTTTCATCAAGAAAAACCCACACCTCGGGTATTTCGGCCATCGCGCAGTCTCCGACCAGTTTCAATCGAGGTTTCAACGGATTTTCCTGACGATAACTTGGAGAGGCAGCTCCTCGTCAGATATCCCAATCCGAAACTCCCTGATCAAGCTTTGCGGAGATCCTGTGATTGTCTTGTTTTATCGAAAACTTGGAAACCTGAACTCCCGTGTTTTGGCGGCCCATTCTAATGGAAAAGGCAGAGAAGTTCGCCGGATGCACGTCCGACGCTATCAATATGCTCTCCCAGCATTGTTGCCTCGGGAACGATCGGAAGCGATAATTTTCCTGTGTGTAGCGACCATAATGAAGCTGTTCCGGCGGGGGGACAACGTATCGCCGGACCATATTAGACAATTCAAACGCGAGCCAGCTGGGCGTGGACCCTTTGCAGAATTCCGACCATTGTCTCCCCGACGCGACCATGAAATGCATGCGGCAGTGATCTGGGCGGCCCTGGATACAGTTCTCACAAAGGCGCCATTCGTTCGGGTCTGAGCCAATTCATCGCGACGTTCTCAAGAACTATGTTCGAGCCCAGAGTTCTCCCTCCGTGCGCGACACAGGCGGGATTCGGCTAATGAGAATAAGAGGGGGCGAGAACCGAGTGAATTCTTCATCGCATTCTACGGTGCTCCCGACTCGATGAATAAATGACGGGTACCAACTTGAATGAACTAGAACAGCGACTCTTAAACTTTTTGGCACCGTAACCCCCTTCGTGAGCAGCGGGAGCATTCGCGCCTTTCTCCGCATTCATTGCCATATCAATCTGGAAGACTGGAACTCCTTCATGGGTCCAAACTTCTGCTGCACTCATTTGAGGTGCGTGTGGAGGCTACGCTTGTCCTGTAGAAGACAAGCCATGTTTCGATTCCGAACTGGTTCTAATTGACGCACAAAGAGTTGGGAAGTGTTCCCAAGAGTTCGTTCAACAGGGAAAAGTTGAGGTTGACTGTAACGGAGGGGCTACCGTCATCAGGATCGACTGCTTGTTTCGAGTGGCGGGCCAAGACTCGAGTAGCAACAGAAATGCGGACGAGAGATGCATCGTTTCAAGAGTGCAATTCGCTCCGAAAACCTGCACGGGCGAAAACTACACTCAGCTGGCCTCACAGAATAACCTGTGGTAGGGTCGAACGTAGGAAACACTTCTCTTTTCGTCTCGTAGCACATGCTGATTATCTTCCGCATCACATTTGTGATCGGGATCACGCCGTCAGAGTCACTGAGCACGTAGCTGGTATGTGTTCTCCTCGATTCGCCACTTCAAGCAGGACCCGTTGTTCACCTTTAATCGCCAACGATGGGATTCACCGTCACCCTCTTGCTCGCTGGGCAACAACAAGGGTGCTGCGATGCCCACTGACTCAGGGAGCGCCCATGATTACGTTCGTGAATGTTAGGGCTAGGAGGTTCAGACATTATTCAGGAATCATCATCCACCAATTCATTGGTCTTCCGGCTTATGCATGGATAGACTGATGAATTGTGCATTATCCCCATTAGAACTGAGAAACTCACTCATTAGACCCTGATTTATCCATCTCCTTGGATGGATAGACGGGAGCTATGATCATAAGAGATGATGACATGATGAATGCCTGAAACTTCCGAGCTCTAGTGATTAGGATTATGAAAATGATCACGATTATGATCGTCTATGCTCCCGGAGTTGTAAGCCGTGCCATGGACGCCCAGGGCAAGTGTTGGGTCGAGGATATCAGGATGCGCCGATGCACGTCACAATTTCATAGCAGCTGTTCCCAACGCTCTCCGTCTGGCAGAACCCCACCGCATCCCGTGATGCTACTCTTTCGTGCTTCCCAATTCAACAGGCTCTCGTCCTGATTCCTCATGAAATATTCGCCCCGGATCCTTTAGCTGAATGTCGATCCCGGGAAGATATCAGAGGTGCTTTATCGCAGACATTCGCTGAGACTTGGAAAGATTTGCTCAACTTCTTGAGACGACGGAGCTTCGTCGACATAGTTTCAGGAGGTTCCCGTGTCTAAGGCGATCGAGATATCCTTCCGATTAGGAAAGTTCGCAGCTCCTGAAGCGAGGGAAATTACCAAATCCAGGAATAGGTGATCCAGTTGCTCACATTTGGGTTAGCTCGCGCAGGTTATCTCTATCACCGTTTCAGCTCATAATTCGATTTCTTGCATTCTCCCTCACCTGTAGCAGCATATACGACAGCTCCGAACATAGAGCTCCCGATTTCTGCGTTTCTCGCCGATATGGACACATCCCGAGTGGTGTTCGCAAATGGAGTCGCGTCGTGGAAGCACATGATTCCTGTAGGGAGACAAGTTCCGCTCCTTTTCTCTCCTGTGAGAATATCGGGGAGCTTGCTGCAAATTCATTAACGTGGAGGACTTCGAGCATTCGAGACGGAGACCCGCTGAAGGGTGCTCGCCTCGTGCTCCAGTGATAAGCGATGGATTGGAGGACATGTCCTTACGATCGATCCCGAGAACGCAGGCTCGAGGGATTTCGCGAAATGGCAGATGCACTTTATCCCCATCAGCCGCAGCCGGCTCTCGTTAGCTGATCGAGAATCCACGTAGCCGGAAGAAAGAATCTTCAGGGCCTCATACCTATGTCCTCCGCACTACGATGTCTCTCAGGGGTGGTACTGATATTGGATTCAAGGGATCGTCTAGTAATATTTCCCGGGCCGCTTTTCCAAATTCAATTCCCTTATTGAGTTAGCACGTGCGCAGGACGATATGTAAAGGCCCCGAAACGAGGCCGCTGCGTATATTGTAGTCTTTCGGTGTGTTTGCTCTTACTTTGTTGTAATGAGGGAACGACTGTTATTCTGGTGAAACACCAACTCGGGCGGTAAAACAGCAATAAGCCAGACTGTACCGCGAGAGGAAGGGTGTCGGAAGCCATTCTCGGAACGACTGCGAATTGCTAGCAGCATCAAACTGAGACAGGAAAGTTGCCTCGAAGGCCGTGCTCCACCGAAAGTGAGATGGAGGCGGAAGCAAACCGGATAGGAATGCGGGGGACAGACTTCACGGCGCGACCAGGGATAACAATCCGTGTCTTGTCCTCGGGTATACGGCTCCAAATGTTACTCAGAAGCTAGTTTTGGATGGGAAGTCATGTGCAAATCATGTGCGGCTCGCCTCAGGCAGCTCTATACGGAGACCCCTGCGCACAATCTCACAAGAGGGGCGAAAAGAGTGCTCAAGGGAGGAACCACGACGGTCCCGAAGTTTGAGTTATTGCATGCCCTCGGAGTCATGTCCGATGTCGCCCTAACAGAGAGAGGGAGGGCTGGAGTCAAACACTAATATCGATATCCTGAGCGTCCGCAATGGCGAAACTCGCCGGAAAGCGATCGTATATTGCGGGCTCGATACGAGACAATCCCTCAGTGAGAGCGAAGCGGTCAGGGACGCCCCATGAGCGAGGGAGATGCGGTAGGGACAGCCGATGGGCCCGGGAACTCCAGGTTGTTCGAATTGGGCTCCGTGCACTCTTGGGAAGCGATGGGGACAGTTCCGTCTTAGAGGCTTCGGGGTGATCAGAGCATCCAGTACTGCGAAGCGTTTTATGGCGAGGATGAAACTCCCCAAATAATGCTCTACTCGAGATCGGGTGCCGAGGACCGAAGCTGACCACGCGTGAGTTCACGAACGGGTTTCAGCTGCTGTTAGCTAGACATGGTCGTGGTATACTGACACGCAGTGCACCTGAGCTATTGCCTATATTGGCGCCGCGTGGATGGCAGAAAACTCGAGGACATTGAACAAACAGTTCTTGTTGTCAACAATGTCAACGACTGTGGCACATGGTGGGGAACTCAAACATGCTCCGGTAGTGAATCCAGGACACGAAGTGCTAATTAACGCCGAGGGATCCAGCATCGCACGGTGTGATCAACCGTGGAGTGGCTGCGAGATGCGGCTCACGTGGTGGAACATTCACGGATTATGCAAGCAATGGGTTCTGGAACACTGTAGTGATTCATTCCGAGAAGCAATACCAGCACACACGGTCTCGATCCTGGCACCATCACTCAATGTACGGCTCACTCAGCGGGAAAGGGTACAGCGGGATAAGGTGGTTTTTCAGGCCCCACCCAGATTTCCAAATCCTAATGCATGGATCGGAACCTCCCTCAGAGTGATTCATTTTCCCGTGAACGGATCTCTCAGATTCCTCTCGATTACCTACGATCCATGCAAAAGGAAGAGACGGACCGCTGAAAATCCTCGAAATTGATGACATTCTTCGAACGCTTACTGTGCAACAACGAAGCATGCAAGAGACTCGCGGTTTGACGGGTTCGAATGCTGGATGAAAACCCTACATCACATGAAAACCTAAATCATATTGATTTGGACTGCAAAAAGCTCTTTTCCGATGAGGACCAATCGATTCTAGAATGTGATTTCTACATGTGCGATTCCACATGGAATCGTTGGCTACTTCTGGCTCGAAGAGTACCTGCAAAACGGAAGAAGTGGGCAACAAAAAAAATATTTTCGGCAGCCCCTCAAACGTGCGGAGCTGCTCGAACAAGAACCGTTTCCTTCTGTAATCGTCCGTTGCTTCACTGCTCGTTTTTTTCGAACTGGAAAGCCCGTTTCGAGAATACTGTCGTCCAGGATAACGGGAACCGCATTCGACCTTCGTACTGAAAAGCCCTCGCTGGGTCGATGTTTCAGGCAAGTGATCTCATACGAGTTGTTGGCCCTGGAAAGGGCCGTTCTTTTAGCCTGAGGAGGGCCATTTTTTTAGCCCTGAGGAGAACTTTTGCGCTACTGTTGGCGGAGCCGTCGCATCGGTTGAGCACGGTGCACGGTACGTTACACAATCCTTTGTCAATCTTCATCATCAGTGTCTCTCTCGATGACCGGAACAATAGATCGATCTTCGAAAAGTGAAGTCGGATGGTCGGGTGGTCTGAGGATTCTCGACAGATCTCGCGCGTGAGAAAGATAGTAGATGACAGCCGCGACCAGCAGCCTACAGCTCGATTCCCGCTGCGGCGTTCGCAACGATGGCGCCGGATTCCATTCTTTATGCCAGCAACATACGACACAGACTGATCCAACTGGTACGTCCCAGTGAAAATTATCTTGAGCTCTCTATCGGTCAGTCTTGGAAAACCGAGAACGGAGGTGGAGTCCACCGGGGTCCATGGTCTCCGGACATGTTCCAGTTGTTTTCTCGGACCTCTCCGCCCAACGTATTCAGGGTGTCCTTCATTTGTTACATACGTACGGCCACCTCACTGAGCATGGCTCCATCCGATCCGAGGCGCTCGCCACAAACGTTGGTCAGGTGACTCTCGATTCTAAACAAGGTTCCGACCTTGGTGAGCATGTTGTTGTCGATCCGGTGATCGAAGAATGGGCGGAAGGCGCGTCTGCCTTAGAAACGGGAATCTCCGTACAGGATGTGAACGATGTTGGCAGTACTTGTAAATGCGCCTTATAAGGAATCTAAATCGGCGCGGAAACTCGACGAAACGGCGCTTCTGAGGACCAAAATCTCTCATACTCATGAGCTCGCTTACCTGGATTACCGGCGGATACTAAGCGGAGGCTTCTTAAGTGTGAAACTCGATTGCGGCTCCAAGTATCCTGGACGACAGTACACTCAAAACGGGCGTTCCACTCAGAAAATAATGAGCAGTAGAGCAACGGACGATAGCCAAGAGAACGGTTCTTGTTCGAGCAGCTCCGCACTTTTGAGGGGGTGCCGGAAATATTTTTTTGCTAACTTCTCCCGCCGTGCAGGTGCTTTTCGAGCCAAAAGTACCGAAAAAGTCCATGTTTAGGCTCTAGAATCGATTGGTTCTCATCGGCGAAAAGCTGTTTGCAGCTCAAATCAAGATGATTTTGTAGGGTCTCAATTACAATCCAGCTCCCGAACGCGTTAAACCGCATTCTTCGTTGTTGCACAGTGAGCGTTCAAAGAATGTCACCCATTTCGAAGATTTTCAGCGGTTCATCTTTTTCTTTTGCATGGATCATAAGTGATCGAGGGGAATCTGAGAGATCCAAATAGCGCAAAATGAATCACTCTGAGGGAGGTATCGAACCATGCATTGAGATTTGGAAATCTGGCTGGGGCCTGGAAAACCCCCTCATTCCGCTGTACCCTTTCAAGGAATTCAGCTCTCGCTTGAGGTACACGCGAAACTCGGATCCGTCAAGCTCTCAGCTGCAAAACTAAGCAGTAGCTCCGGAACTGCATCCCAATTTCCAGTGCCGTCGACATTTTGATGGTACTTCACGTCGCGGACGAGATACGGTCAATTGTCTCACTTCCGATGTTCAGAGCTTGGCTGCTCACGTCGAATATCTTATCAGCGATAGGGTCGTGATGACAGCGAGCATCTAGAGCATCAAATACAGGGGTGGGCAACTTGGTGCGGCCCGCGGGCCGCAGTGCAGAGCGCCATCGCGGCCACGCAAACTCACGGGCCTTCGCAGAAAACGTATCTCAGCGAGCTCGAAGTATTCCTTATCCATGTGACATGTCTCCCAAGAGCGACATCCGGCAAAGACGAGGTTTCAAGCTCAGGAATCGTTTCCTCGGGTTGCATGAAGAACATCAGCTCCACAAGAGTCACAACTCCTCGATTGGACTATCGAAGAGTGAACACTCGACTCACTCGTTGGGGAAGATCGTAGGATATGTTGAATCTCTTCTCCATGGAAGCGATTTCAAGCGCTTGTTGCGCATGGCCCTGCTCAAACACAGTGGTCCACTCGCGGGACGCACTTCGCCCACCTCTGACCTAATAGAAGTGGAGGTGTTATGATCTATCGAAAGCGATGGCGCCACAGTGCGCGAGCAGTCACACGCAGCCCAGCTTAGACGAGAGTGATTCTGCCGGATAGCGTGTAACGAACGCTTTGATTGATGGACTTGAAAGGATCCTCGTGGCCGTCGACATAAACCCCGGCAGACGATTCAACGAAAGGACCAACTCTCACAAAAACACGTGAGTTCTGTGAACCCCACGCCGCCGAAGGACGCTGCTGTCCCAACATTCGTTCGTTGAGATTTCACGTATGCTCCTGTAGTGATTCCATGGAGTTCGCATCGACACATTCGCGAGCAATTTCTACCGGTCCAATGGGTTTTGTCTCCCGCAACGTCCGAGACCGCGAAGGCGGGTGGTCTGCCGTCGGTCTCAAGAGCAAGCCTGCGGAAAGTTCAAGCTCATCCCTCCTCGGAAGCCGGACGCGATGATTGGGAGTTGCGCAGAACGGGTCGACTCAGCAACGAGCAGCGCCCTAGGCGGCAAAGGCGGAGGACTCATAGAAAATGCTGCAACTTGCTGCACAAATGCGATTTCACGAATCCCAAATCGGGCGACCTCACTTCCGAAATACTGCCCTACGTGGCCAGCATCCCCGACCACTTCGGAATCACATAAGCCCACGTTAAGACGGACGGTGGTGGCCCGGGCCATATCGGTCATGCCGAACCGACCCCAGAACCGAATTCATGTCGTAGTTCTCTGAGCGGGCACTGCCCCTTGTCGTGTTTGGCACGCTCCGCCGAGAACTCAGCACCCACAGGACTCCAACCAGCGTGCCCGGCAAGCAAAGCAGCGGCCTTGTCTGCTGCAAACAGCGACCAGAGGAGTCGAGGATTACAGGATACTGCTGCCTGTTCCTTTGTGTACATCCTTGGCTTTACTGGGCGAGCCATGAAGGAAGCTCGGGAGATTGGTTACATGCCAAAACCAGTTTATGATCATTCACCTGAGAGGCGAGCCCTCGCTGTCTTTTCTCCCGTTCCTCACTCACTGTCCCCAAACTCTTGAACCGGGCGTCGATCCCCAATAGCTCGCCGAGGACAAGGAGGGTGCGTTATTCAATTTCCGTGTCCAATGGAAGCACGCAGCCGGCCTGTTTCGAGTTCGTTGTCGAGGAATTGTCACGCTTCGCATGGAAGCAACAGGCAGGCTCAATGCTACGGCGGAATATGAGCTCGGGAATACGTGCCCATCTCGTGTCGAACAGAAGGAACCGACCTGATACAGCGGCGGCCTCAGAAGTGTAAGAGGAATTGTGGAGTATCGCTGGCACTGCACAGGGATGCCTGTTGAGCCGCTGAGCAACAGGCGAAACCCGCATACTGGATTCCCGCACGATGCGCCCAGGGGGAGCTGTGGAATGGCCAAGACGGGCGGCAACTTAGGAGTCGTGAGAAGCGACTCGAAGTTGCTTCCCTCCAACATAGATCTAGTCAGTAGTCGGAATATCCGAGCAAGGTACTTCGAAGGGCCTCCCATTGGCGCTTCGTCCAAGCTCGACCTTGAGATGCACAAACACGGCGGGGACCAGATAAGGTCGGCGTTGACTCCGGAGCCGGCTCTAACTCACCGACAGATTCCGCCCGGTAACGGTTGGTTTCAACAGCTGTCAGAATGACCTGAAGCGGGATCTGACCACGATGGTTTTGGGATTGGTCGTATGTATTCACAGACTCGACGAGGGGCCGAATCAGCGCCGCTATCAGCATCTCCAATCGAATTTTCGTTCAGGGCTTCTGACACATCCGCAAGCAAGAGAATGTATCTGAGAGCATCCTTGACTCTTCAGATTCCTGCGAGTCTCTCGAGCGCAGTAGCTCAGCCAGCCCTCTTTATTTACGAGGCTCGCCACTTCCACTGGGGGGAGTGAATCCTCCGATGGGGGCTGAAGGACCTCTCACACGAGGCACTTGACACAGGAAGTACAACAGCTATTTTAAGATACAGCGCAAGCTCTCTAAATCCTCTTCAATCGGCACCAGATATTCGAAACTCTCGTTTGCGAACTGGATTGGGTTGGAATTTAGCCGTGCTCCTATTCGGAGGTTCCTTTTCTCTCCCGCGAAACACCATGGATTCTCTCCTCGTCCGATAAGCTCTAAACCCCGGTCTTATCGTCGATCCGAAGAGGTTGGATACCGGAACTGGGTGGAACTCAAAATTCGAAAAGGGTATAAACATGGGGAGGACGATCTCACGAATGCTTGAATCCTTCTCAGAATGGAACGACTCAGGTCCCCATCGCAGTATGGCCGCAGACATCAAACACATGATTGAGAATACCCTCTGAAACTCCGCTGTACATTCGCAAGGCATATAACCCATCCTCAACGCAGACAAGCGACATGGTTTGATCCCGTCAATTCTCCTGATGACCCACCTCAAGACAACGAAACTCGGATAGTAGTTGGATTTGTACCGCGGACACTTAGATTGCGTGGAAGTCCGGGCGAATCGGGACAGCTGGTTGAATCCTTCAGGGTGAGGTGCAGACACGGCTCCTCACTCCAATTTGAAAAATGATGAGCCAGATGAACTTTCGATTCGATCTCCCGACTGAGCCCGAGCATCTATTCCTCTCGAGTGAGTCCCAACCATTGGGAACCAATTGTCTGCCCACTCGCAGCTGACGTTTCGCGCATCGTCATTCGTTAGCGACCTTCCACCAATGTGGGAACCAAGCACTTTCATGTAGTCCGTAGCGTTCGACTGTCTGGCGGTGGTCAATCCTGTCAGTGGCGGTGCATCATCATCGAGCGAACTCTCTGTTTCTCGAGGAAGAACGCCTCACCTTCGTGCCGTAGACCAGATAAAGTATCGTGCAGGAGCCTGGCTGCGACCACAGGGCTGAAGCGAATGCGGCGATGCTTCTCATAGTGAAAATCCGGGCCGCAGAGGTATCTCCGTGTGGGTTGTCGGTCATCTGTGCCGAATGTTGACACCCTAACGGCTCCCGTAATGACCGCACACTTGTCAGTGTCACGAATTCTCGTCAGCTGGACTCCGCAAGGTACCGACCACCATAATCCAACGTCTGATCCCAGAATATTTCCGGTATTCGTATCGTTCGCTGTCACCCGACGAGATTTGTGTGAGAAATGAACCGTCGTCGTGCACGGAGCCAACGTCCCAGGGATCACTCGTGCTTTCCCCCGAGATAATGGCTGTGAACTCGTGGAACGGATGCTCTCCGACACAACAGACTGATTCACAGCGAAAAAACCCGTCGAATTTCAAGACCGAGAGGCGTTGGCTTGGAAAGCCTCATGCTGGCCACGCTACTGCTCGAGCGCCAGACATTTCCCATGGCGCCTTGACAGTTCCGAACACAAAAACTTGTGCTCCTTCCGAGGAAATCACTTTTGGCGATCTGGGATGGAAGAACTCTAGCGAAAATATCCAAACTCGCTGGAAGAGAATGAGTTTCGGGGTGTCAAGAGTGATTTAAACTGGGCTAGAAGCTTTTCCAGCTTAGTGTCTGGCGAATGTCTGCAGTCTCAACATACCCGATGGCCCCGGGCGAGTTCCTCGGTGGAATCATCCTGGAGAAAGTGGAAAACAATCAACTTGGGTGGGGATAATTGTCCACGCCAAGGAGGACGGAAGATAAGTACCGACCCACAGCCGGCCTCTGCGGACGCGGATCTCTGAATCGTGGGACTCATTCGGCGAAGTCGATTCCTCGGAGCATACCGTCCGACTTCCGGGGATATCTTGAGCGGCTCCCGTAAGAGGGACAACTTCAGAACAGTCGTATTCGTTGCACAAGCGCATGGACCACAGAGCATCTCGCCTTGGATCTCGTCGTTCCTGGGGAGCAATGAGACGAGGCCGAGATCATCCTGAGTGACATCAAGGATCGTCTCCGGTGATGACGGATTGATATTTGAACCATTTCACAGTCTCTAGCCTGCATGTTTGTCCTCCTGGGACGTGGATGCTAGGGGGGGCAAGGGAGATTTTCTTGGGCGAGTCGTTGGATTTTCACGAACGAGGGATTCGGACTCTTACTCTAGATCGAGAAGAATACTGTGTAATATATGGCCATCATGAAACTCGATGCTACTCCGGGAGTCATAATAAACTTCACCGGCATATTGTTCGGCTCCTCCCTCAGAATTCGTGACAGGGTTCAGGGGGCCACGACTTGCTCTCTCTAGCGTTCGAAGCGACACGTTCCCAGAAACTTTGAGAACCACGGCCTGGGATGGTCTTTGGGCTCTGCTGTCATGCTCGAAATCTCCCCACACGATGTCTCCTGGGGTTCTTCTCCACAATGCCATTAGACACTCGAGGCCTGCCGAAATGATATGTCACCCGTTCTCAGAAGAAGATGAGGCGGCAAGTTCCCTCACAGACGTCCTGGTGCTCAGGGATGCGCTCAGCGAATATTCCCACCATAAATCCCCAGAAAGCAAACGTCAGAGAAGCTGAGCAACGGAATTCCAGCTTCTCAGATGCGCGGGCCTTGACGGCGATGCTCGCTTTAAATCGTTTATACAACGCTGTTCCTTGGAAAGCGTTGATGCTCTCAAGGTCGACCGGAACTGCGGGAAAGTGCTCATTGGAAACCAACTCTTCCTGATCCGTGGAAGAAGCGAGGACTCGAAATCAGTCTTCCATGTGCGGATAGCTTCCAATTATTGGATCATCACCGTGTAAGCTACAAAATCTTTGTCCCGGAAATCCGCAATTGCTTGAGATTCCCGGGCAAATTGTGCTAGAACTACAGGGAAGCCATTCTAGACTTCGAGTCAGGAGGAAGAACCGACAATCAAAATTCCATCCACGTTTGGAACTATCTCGAGGCTCTTGGTGAGAACCGCTCAAAGTTGGGATCCATTTCCGACTTGCTCTAGATTAGAATGAGGCTCCTCGATCGGCTGAGATTTCCGAGCGATCCGACACCAAAGATGAGCTGCGTCGGCGCTGAGCTCCCTTCGGGAAACGCGGACCCTCCCTATGCCTAACTGCAAATCTGCACAGCGCCCCTATCTTCTTGTCGCTCTAGTTGTTGACTCTGCTCGGCTCCCATGACTCGAGTGGAGGCGTGTTATCTGTCTTCACTAGGACGCGTGCACAATGGCCTCCTGCGGACCCATCGCCTTGGCTGGTCATCAGCAGCATGGTCATCGTCAACACCGACAAACATCGTCGTTTTCGAACGTGCGCCCGTGCGACAGTTGGCCGTAGGGCTACGCGATGGGAAACCAGGACCCTCTCCAATCCCAAGATTCGCGGTCATCACAGAGCGATTCTGTTCGGGACGATTAATTGAACTCGTATCCCATCGCGAGATATCCCATCTATCTGACGCAGGTACTCTCGTGACACGGCTACGCAGAGTGAGAACCTTATGTGTCACAGCTGATTCCCATCGTGAGGAGGACCAGGTGCCATCCCTACAGCAAGACGCCACAAGCTTGGCTCGATTCGAGCTCGAACCATCCTATGGCGCCTCGGGTTCCGTTGAGCAACAATGCCCTCAGTGTTGGAGAAACTGAGCTCGCAAGCTATAAACGTTCAGAATAACACCACGGACGTAGTCATTCTGGAATCGAGCGGCAATCGACAATATTCCACCTCTACAGCTGTTCCCAAAGCGTCACATATCCGCGGTCACCACAGAGAGGGCTCTGCCCTTGTTGATGTTTCATGAGTATAATCCACTGGATCGCTCATCGAAAAGAAAAAATCGGAGCATCCGATCTGACGGAGTTTATAACACAGTTCCTTGCGAGATCCCTTCGATTCGCGGGGAAGCGTGGGAGCCCTCGTGAGAGCTGTCGCTTCCGGATACAAGCTGGAAACTGTAGCGTAGGTTGGGTTTGCGAAGCTCTGCATTTTCGGGACCGCAACAACGGGGTCAATTTTTGCAACTAATCGCAATAAAAAGCCCGCGAATCCATCCGCGGATCTCCATCCGCAGGCATAGTTCCAAAATCAAAGACCGCGGGCTAAGAAGGTTCACACGTGCTGCTTGAATCTAAGCACTTTTCCCCCGAGATAAGACCTACTCATTTGTGAGAGGAGCGAGAAGGATCTCGAAATAGGTGATACCATCGTGGAAGATTGAAAGGAAATCAAAGGGTCTCGGCCATTAAGGCTTGGCCATCGGCCCCGTGGATTTTGCACTACTCCTGACAAAACTTGGTCAACTTCCAAGGCTCATATGTCGGCTCGCAGAAGGGTCACAGCGCCGATCGAGTTATTTTTAGAAAGCTGAAGAAGAGAGCTATCGAATGACATACATGCCGTTTGGATCGAAGATGGATGGATAACTTTAAAATCGATGAATTCGAGACCGATGCCAAAATAGATAGCGTCGAGTGCGCACTGTGGAGTTGCGCTGAATCGAAAGGTCACTGAGAGTCGAAGGTTTTGCAAGAAAAAAATCCAGAAAAAAGAGGCGCTCTTTTTTTCGCCGAAATTTTTTGTTCCTCGGACTCTCCTGCCCCCGTCCGGCTCACGGCCGCTGCGCCCGGGCGGTCAGCTTCGCGCAGGTGCTCGAGCCGAACATGTATGCATGTGAGCTCCGACTTCATCACTAGAGAGCTCAGGGAGGCAGGGTCCAAAAAAATCGGAGGGTCGAGCGGAGAAGAAAATATTTTCGGCGAAAAAAAAGCGCCTCTTTTTTTTGCAAAACTTTCGACTGTCAGTGACCGTTCGATTGAGCTCAACTCCAGAGTGCGCACTCGATGCTATCTATTTTCGCATCGGTCTCGAATTCATCGATTTCAAAGGTATGCGTCCATCTTCGATTTTAAAGGTATGCGCTCATCTCCGATGCAAACGGTATCCAATGTATGCCATTCGATAGCTCTCTTCTTCAGCTTTCCAAAGATAACTCGATCGGCGCTGTAACCCATCTGGGAGCCGGGATATGAGCCTTTGAAGTTGACCAAGTTTTGTCAGGAGTAGTGCAAAATCCACGGGGCCTCTAATGGCCGAGACCCTTTGTTCAACTCAGCGGAAACGCGGATTATTTCATGCTCTCCATGCTCTTCAACTCGCCCTCTCACGAAGGCTCGTTCGTTCATGCGCTGTTATGTTACTGCGCTCTCCCCAGAATGTATATATCATCCAGAGCAGTGGTTCTCAAACTCCACTGACCCATCGACCCCCTAGGCGACTTCGTTGAAGTTTATGGACTGCCGTCCCCCAAGAGGTCGACCGTCGACCCTTGATCCACCTGCGTGGACGCCAAGAAGTATGGTCAAATCCACCCGGCATCAACTCTGTAAACTGGAGATCGGCCATCGACCCCTGGGGGTCGATATCGACCACTCTGAGAACCACTGATCTAGAGTATCGATCAAATACTTGCTTACGAGAACTTTCCGAATCCCGGACTCGCAAGGGGCAGCTCTGTCGCGTACTTTCAGGTTCCGCGGAAATTCGGGGAGCGCGTCACGCTGGCCATGGCGTCATCTGCTGAGCGGACCGGCAGCTAGCGAACTCGAAGCAGCTGGGAGAGATCGGGGGAGTTCAGGTAAGGGCCCCTCTTGCCCCTCCCGCTCGGTTGACAGGTCCCCGAAATTCGGTTGGAATCACAGCGGCCAGTTGAGCTTCCCAGAGCTTCCATGAGGCGAGCCCCATGGAATTCTGCCTTCACAAGCTCGCGGAGCCTCATGCTTGTCACGCTACTGGCTGGAGAGTACTCTCAACGAGGAAGAGGATCGACCGAGATCACGCGGGCCTCACATCGTGATTCCATAGAAGATAACATGATGCGCGCAGTACGTATCAGAAACGATTCCAGGAATCCCCCAAGTTTTATCCTCGGCCGAGATTTCAGTTCATCCCGTTCCAGTTATATTCTGTTCCAACCTCTCAGAGCATAGAGAGCTCAATCACGATACGGGACCGTCCATTGACGGAGGTATCTTTCTCGTCATTTGCTGAATCTGATTTGTTTGCGAATCCCAGCGTTTATTGGTAAAGATAGGTACTCGAAGACAAGGAAAAAAGAATGCGCCGCGGATGGCGGACGGTGCTTGCTCATGTCGTGATGGAATCGAAATCCTCCGCATTTCGGTCGGCTTGAGTTGCGGAGGGCAGGAGAGCGGTGATCGAATTCTCGGGCCGGTTTCGATCAGAGTCGTCGAGAAAGCCAATTTCATCCAGCGACCATTAGGGGAAATGAGGGTATTCGGCTTCAGAGCTTCGTTTGAGAGTAGCTAATCGGTTGGAAACAACATTCCCGTTTCAAGTTCAGCCATGCTCCGAATCGGCTCGAAGAGTCGCTATTTTGGGAACCTGAACAGCCCTCCAGTTGTGTCCCTAATCCACCTAATGTGAGCATCCCACAGCCGAGAAACTCCCGGAGATTTCTCGTCAATGGAATCTGTCTATGGGGAAGTCGCCCACAGTCCGAGAACTAGGACGAGAGGACGCTGATGTCCGAAAGGGATTTAAGAACTGCGTATGCGATAAGCAGATGCGCAACCCAGTGCTCGTATCGACCATCCTCGTGAAAGAACACGGCTCCCAATCTCAAATGAAATCATTATGGGCTGTCTGATCAAAGATGGATCCCTGCAGCGCTCATCAACCCCAACTCTACTCAGCAAAACATCGAGTTCGCGATCTAGCAATGGCGAGTAACCTTCCCGCCCGGACCTGTTCGTGAATCACCCCGCGTGGGAGGTATTCTTCGCAAGCTCTGATCATTAACGTCCCAACTCCTCCGGAGTCCCTCCTTCCTCGAGGACCATATTCACGCTCATGAATGAGTCCAGTTCCGTACATGTCTTGCATGAGATGTCGACGCCACATGAACGTCATGGATTTCTGCGGAACTTGGTAAGAACTGAACGCCATGGTTCAACCCAGCTGGTACCTCGAAAATACCAGATATCGCTCCGCTGGAAGGGAAGTATATCCCACGAGAACTCGGATTGCAGGGTCATCAAGTTGCCCATGGCGTCATGTGTTTCACCTTTAGTCCAACTGGATGAGTTCTAAAGACCCACCTCGTGTCACAGTGCATGGAGAACCGTGAGTTTTGCGATTTGAATAACGTTCCAGACTGTTCGCCGAGCGACCTCGGGTGCAATTCGAGCGTCCTCAAAGCCGAATCGGAGTGCTGTATGTTGGAATGACACAGAACTCAAGCCGATGAACGATTGAAGCTAATGATCGCCTTCCCGAGGTGGACATGAGAGAAATATCGGCTTGGCTTCATATTTCCCGAAGCAAGTCGAGTGGGCCACGGCGCCAACTGGGCCACGCCGTCGAGTGGGCCACGGCGTCAGGTGAGCCACCACATCAAGTAGGCTATGCCGTGATCTGGGCTGTGACGTCAGGTGGGCCATCACGATGCGCCGTCGTTTCAGCGGGCGAGCTTGAATTCCGCAGGCCGAAATCGAGGTGTACCCACAGTTTCCTTTCGCGGGGTTCCCAAGGACGATTCTCAGAACCACTCGCTGAAACAGAAATCAGGGTGATCCGCGAGAGAGTGCTCTTATGATCTTGGAATCGTCGCATAGACAGCTCTCTCGCTTTGTTGGGGAGGGAACATGGGCTAAGGGGACAGAAGAACAAGCTTCAAAGTTTCGAAAGCCAGATGCACTGGCGAAACAAAAACTCCTCATGAACCGGAAGCTCATCGAGTTCGTGCAAACTTCGAATGCCTCGGAATCACGGCACAGCCTCCCCATAACTCAATGGACGTATTGTTTGTAGAGCGAAGGTTCGTAGAGAACTTTCAAACTCGGAGTATCGCGGAAGCTCCGAGATTAAAGAATAAAACGAGCCCGAAATGAGTCAAAACTTCTCTTGCTTCATACATACGAATGCGAAATACATGGTTCTTATTAATGATGGGGGAAGCGACGCGGCGCGTGAGCTCGAATGGGGCATCTCCGAGGGTCGGTACGCTGCTGCTGGGGGGCATCAATCGATCCTAGCAACTCCATCCCTCGGGGAGGTAGGGGACAAAGCTGGAAGCACACGGAGCCGAAGTTCTGTCAATCTATTCGACTGCCCAGCACGGAATACTTTCGCCTTATGAACAGAATTACGGCTCAGAGCGGTAACAATTCTGATAATTGCAGTATCGCTCATTGCATCATCGTATGCTCATTGGAGCATGACGTTCTCCAAAGTCACGGAATAGGGCGCTGTGAGGACGACGCATCGTTATGGCCCACCTGAGGGCTTGCCCAGTCGACGGCGTAGCCCACGTGAGGTTCTGGCCCATCTGACGACTTAGCCCAATCGACGGCAAGTCCACTTGACGGCGTGGCCCACCTGGCATCCTTGCCCAGCTGGGGTGCACCCCATATTTGCGCCACTGAACGCACACATAGCGTCTCGGAACTCTTCAAATCTTGTTTGCGGCCACCATGACGAAAGAGAGAGAATGTCCGGTGATGAAACTTCTTGGACCCATTCTGGGTGCTGTTGAGCAAATCGAAGGTCTCAACGTTTTCTCATCGAGACGGCACAAGCTTTTTCACTTTCTTTCAACACCATTCCGAGTCAATATCCCTGTATATTTCCGCGAATTCGGAACACCTCTTGGTCATCCTCATTACTAGAGCCCGTCTCTCTGAGAATCATCTACCGACTTCTCCATCGATCTCTATATGGCCAATGAACTGTTAAATGCGTAATGCTTGAATCCCGTCATATTCAGTCTCCTCGTCCTGAACACCTGCCCCTCACCCTCCTGTATGCCGTTCATCGGCGCGTTTCTATCGACAAACATGGGAGTCACGGGATCGGGAACTTCCATGACTGTCCATCTGAGAGTCGCGACCCGCCACTATTCATGAATGCTGGATGCTCTGGGCGGTATGACGGAGGATGTATCTTGAGAGCAGAGGGAAGCGCGAAGCCGATTGAGAGGATTCTGCAAGCAGCTCTGGGAAGGGACTAAGGTTTCGAAAAAGTGGGAGTCTCTCTACTTGTCGGCGACTCGCCGCGAGATTGGGCACGTAGTCCGGCGTGACCATGCAAGACTCACTGATTTCTTACAGGGAACCAGCCGAATTCAATCTACTACTCCATGAATTCCGACCTTCTCCCCTCGAGGCTGAACCGCAGTCAGTTCTTCGAAATCTTCGGAGAAATCCCCGGCAGCCGTTTCCTCGGAGCTTTTCTACGGAACCGTGTCCCCGACCAGAAAGCTTGTTCTGACTCCGAGACCCTCATCGTGTATGGCTTCCTTTGCTTTCACGTTGCCTCTCACAGAGTTCTAGCCGGCTTTGTATCTATTACACGTGGCGGAGCGAACCCTTTGAGATACTCACATGGCCAGATCAGACTCACCGCAGAATGAAACCTGAGTGCCAGCACCATCATTCTCGTAGCCGACCATTGGCGTCCATGGTCGGGGGGCTCTACATAGAGGCCTCATTCATTGAAAGGGTCACGAAATGAGGGGAGGGGAGTTTCTGGTTGGGGGAACGGTTTTAGGGAATCGGTTCTATGGGAAACGGGTCCAAGGAAACGGGAAGACACCCACCGTCCGGAGCAACGACGACGAGACCAGAATCAAAGTGAGCGATGACCAGTAATGAATCGTTGAGAAACGTTTTTCGAGCACAGCAGATTTCCCGGATCCAGGCTTGAAAGCAGATGTCTGATCATGGAAGCGAAACACAGTCACGTTCAAGTGGTAGAATCAGCTCGGATGGCCCTCGAACACTTGCATTTTGACGCGGATCAGGGAACAGTACAACCTCGCGAGACTTGAAACTTCACTTAGTGAGCCCGGTCTCCCGCCGGGAAACATACTGGGCTGGACTTCCCAGGTATGAGAGCAAGAATCCGGGTGGCTTTCACACCTCTTCCTACTTTCCAGGGACTGCAATAGAGCTGACACTCTCTCTCGCGCCCGAAAACTCATGCTCACAGCGAATTTTGGGTCAAGTTCCCCACTTCGTGGCCTCTCCTTGAAGAGTCCATATCGCGAAGCTATCGCCGGCGTCGAGTCAACCCGAAACGGCTCTTCGAGCTCCGTGCCCAGCCGGACTGGAATTACGTTTTCGCCGAACAGCCCCAGTGGTCATGTCGTTCTCCGATCGATTATCTCTGGAAATCGGCCTCGCTGAACGACGCGGCAAATGACCCAACCTATTTCCACCCGCTGCATTCGCATCACCACTTTTTCTCCCGGCTCCGTTTCGGCAATGCTACTTCGATCCGCACTCTGCGCACGCTCGAAACAAGGCAAAGTTCTCCTATACTGTCGAGTCAGCTGTAGGTATGGAGAGTCGCGAAACGCTTGAGGCGGAGCCCGCTGTGAGAGCGGATGAGTCGGAAAGGGGGAAAGGTGCACTGTGTCGTTCTGAGCCCCGTGAGCTCGGGAACACTGTTGGCGCTGGTTGCAAGATCGGCCGGGGTCCATTGTCGAGCGAGACTTCTTGCCAAATATTGATCCGTTAGTTGGCTTTCGAAACTGCTCTTTCCCGACCAGATCCGGAGCTCTGTTGATTCCACAGGACGCGAAGAACTCCGTTTCAAGATCCTTGAAATCATAGAAAATCAACGCGACTCTCCAGGAAACTGTTGATCATGGGGACCTTGTCATAGAAGCCATCATTGAGGACCTGTGACACAGTTTTTTTTGCTATTCTCCAGCACTTCCGAGCTCTGGAAAGTAGATGGCCTTGTATTAACAGAGAGAAACGGCGTGGGTAAGAGAAGAATCAAACAAGGCCAACAATGCCTCGGGGCGAGTAGAGTCCCATTCCCAGATTCAAGGTCCTCGCATGCGCCCACGGGAATTCCTTGGTCGACTGAGGTCAATTCTCAGGGTCACCACTGCAGCTGGGGCAGACTGCGCTCCTCGAGCTAACACAATAAAAGCGCGGTGGGAGGGTGTTCTTGCTCGCAAGTTGCTCTCGTTTGCCGTATCTCAAAGGGTTCAACTGGAAGCGGGGCGTCCAGCGTGGCGTGTAACATAGTTTCCAAACGACGAACGAAAAACGATAACGTTGACAATCACTGATCCGGTCAACCATCGGGAGGTCCAGCGGATCAACTGGTTGTGGAATTAAATTGAGCAGTGTGGGCGAAACCCGAAGAGAATATTCCTTTCGAAGCCAATCGTCGACTTTCTAAGTGATATTCCCCTGCAGTCTTGTGATGCGTGACGAGAACGCGATGGCTGATGAAATTCGGCTACGAAACACAGCAATCCGTTTGTCTACTTCCCGCTTGTAGCATATCAGATAAGGAGCGCCCGTCTGTGGCGGGACGTTCACGCCCTCACAACCTGACAACTTCTCGAGTCGACTTGGGCGAATCCTCGCTAGATCACTCGATCAGGGCCGAGGAATCGGCTCAGATATTTTCGCTAGACCGTCCGCTGATGGTCCACATTCCGCTATTCGAAAGTTCAGCATCTGCTTACACGTATGCCTTCGCAGACGAATCAGCGGAGTCATTGGATGCTCGTGAGTCGATCCCGGGAAAGTGAATCGAGAACCGGACATTCCATTCTGACCATTGCTCGGGGATTCCAAATCTTTCGAAATCACCTCGAGTCCGACGGACGAAGACGTGCTCCCTGGAGGTTCAGCTCTCTGGTCACCAAACAAAGCGTCGAGTACGACTCTTCTCTAATACTTTCCCTCTGGCGGCCGCTTCAGCGTTGTTTGAGGGCAATGGAAAATCGACGGCGGCGGCGGCATTTCCGTCTCACTTGTCTGGTCGAGATGTTGGATGTAGTATGGATCATTACCTTGCGAATCGAATTAGCCTACATTGTTCGCCCTTTGTCCCATCCGGAATCTGCGAGAGTGTATCGAGGAATCGAGATGAGTCAGAGACGGGCGCGTACGCAGGATTTCTCTTCGAGGGCGGCTGACTTCATTCTCTTTATCTCGGGGGCATTCCGTACTCCCCCTAAAGAATAAAACTTTCCTCGCTACGGCTTCGCGAATTTCGGAATTCCACGAGGTGACGTGGCATAAAGCCGGTCTGCCATGACCGCAAATCCCTCGCAGGAATAACTGTCACTGCTCATTAGAACATTCGCGTAATACCGCATCGAACACGCTCCATGAGTGGTGCCAACAATTTCCGGGTGCCTACCAGAGTTGGGAATGATCATAATCAAATAACCAAAGACGTGTCCGTAGACGCCGGTAACGCTATTGTACTTTCACTGACCATACGAGGTAGCCGTGTGGTGATGGCCAGTCACCAATGCCAGGGATGCACGCGTCGGAACGCTCTGCTACCCAGGGACGCACCGACTGCTTGACTCGTGACACCACGTTTGTCCACACAAGAGATGATCAGGAAAGGGTGATACGGAATCATTGAGGCAGAGTCACCTCCATAGCATGTGAAAAGTATGGTCAGATCGATCTCGGAATCACCTCCATCTCTTCTAAACAGTATGTTCAGTGTTCAGATCGATCTAGGAATCACCTACTTGGACTCTGAGAGGTACGGTCAGACTCACCCTAAGATACTTGCTTTTTGACCTTGATTAAGATCATGATTAATAATCATAATCAAGATATGAATAACAGGATAATCGTGACTTGAGTATGACTATTGATGATATTCGTAATCATGATTATGATTATGCTGAACTCCGGTGCCCACGTATCGAGGTCGAACAAACAAACTATCTTCGGTCATACCCTCAAGTAGACCTCGAGTATGTTCTCTACAAGCGTTGATAACTGGATGCTCATTCAGCCGCAGAGTTCTCACTCGTGAGACGCCGAAAGTCTGCAACAGCGCCGCAATTTTCTGGCAATTCGCCCGTAATGTCATCGAAGTAACTTTTTACGATGCAGTGCGGACTCAGGAATTTCCGTTGAATTTCGCCTCGTGAAAACCCACTTTCCCTCCTTGCGCCAATTTATGGCTGCAAAATCTCAATCAAGCCTCTGCTGCTGATATTCGACAGCACGAGAGTAACTCGATCGCACGGGCCTCCGCTGTCGTTATGCAGGATAATTTACGAGATGTACGCAGTAAGCTGTGCCGACGATCATGGTCATCCTCGTTTTGGCCATAGCTCAGCCGCTGGGGAAATTTTCCGAATATGCCTCTCTCGCTCAATTGCTCTTTGGAACCATCTTCTCCGTTTTTTGTTTTCGATTAGGTCGGGAGGTGATTTTCAGAGCATGTCGGAGCTGAATTCCCCTGTCTTACCGACTCTGAAGGCTCGAGAATCGTCGATTCTCGACGAATTCGCCATCTCCAAAACGGGATCGTTCCGTGCCCCACTCCCTCCAATATGAATCGAGCTCGTGCATCCAGCGTGAACCCGAAGAAATCGAAAACAATTCACACTTCGCTCCCCTTCATTCTGTACCCTTCGCAAAACCCGCCGTGGCTCATTGAGGGAACCGATTTCAACGATTTTTCCGGCAGAAATTGGGCTACTTTTTCAGCTAAGTAACCGAAAACTCGTGGATTCTTATTCAATATATCAACCCTGTACCGATCGAACACCCTTGGATAGCGAATGGCATGGTAAACACATGAACCGTGGATCATCGATTCTGTGCGTTCCCATGGAAATCGGCAGAAAGTATACAGTTTTCGAAATCTTAGATCTTTTCGCTGGATCCGCTTGCTGATATGTACCTATTGGAGGGTATGTGCGGTGGATCGAACCAAAAAGGTTTAGATCCACTGTCTCAAATGATCCGATCCGAAAAAGAATACATACCACGCCTCAGCTCTCCATCGTATGACGGGGTCAACGCGTTTCAGCCGCGGATACTTCGGTCCCAATACATCGCGGCTCCTGGACTTTTGGGCCCCTAGACATCTCGACCCGGAGACTTTTCAGCTGCGAGACGTTCCGGCCCCAAGACTCCACGGACCTAGCATGCCGTACACGGAAATTTCGGCATCTAACGGCGGCGGTCATATGTGCATGAGATTATGCAGGGTGCCCATGTGTATACCAGGTCTATGCATATGAAACCGGATTTTTTTCTCTGAAAAGACACATTTGCCACAGGAGCACCGCGGCAAGTATTTTATTCGAAGTATGTGCCTTCACAAGCCACACATCGTGCTCACGTATCGGGCAGTTTACGGAGCCCTTGATAGGTGGCAATCTGTTGGCGCCAGGTCTGGTGAGTAAGCGGCATGCGATAAAACTTCCCATCGAAGATTTGCGAGAGCGTCCCGGACGGGTCTCGATGTGTGACTAGGGGCGTTATCATGGAGCAGAATAACTTTGTGCTGCCTTCGATGGTATTCTGGGCGTTTAACGTCCAGGACCTCACTCAGATTGATGATTTGTTCCCTGTACCGTGCTGTGTCAATGGTTTCACCGGGTTTCAAGGGCTCATATCGGAGCACGCCTCGTCTGTCCCACCAAACACACAGCATTGTCTTTTTTTCCGGAACGATTCGGCCTCACTGTGGATGTCGTTCCTTCTCCAGGGTTCACCCACGATTTTTCGAGCTTGGGGTTTTCGAAATATATTCATTCTTATCAGAAGTTACTATCCGGTGCAGGAATGATTTTCTACTCTGTCTGGCGAGCAGCAGTTCGCATGTGGTTTTCTGCCTTTCTTGTAGACGGTCAGTAAATTCATGAGGCACCTACTTCGAGATCTTCTGGATTTCTCCGAGGGTCTGCAGGCGGCGCGCAACAGTTCCTCGAGATACCTTCAACTGGGCTGCGAGTTGCTCTTGAGTTTGCGCGTCGTCCTCGTCTAGCGACTCTTGCAGTGAGCGGTTCTCAAAATTCTGGGCTGGTCTTCCTCGTGGTTCATTCGCCACACCGGATCCCCCCCTGTCTGTCGAATTTCTTGAACCAATCGTAACACTGCGATTGTCCGAGAGCATGCTTGTTGGAAACTTCCACAAGCGTTCGATGAGCTACGGTCGTGTTCTTGTTGAGATGATAGAGGAGAATCAGCATTGTCCGCAAATCCTGTTTTGTAGGTTCGGAGTACGACATTTCTGATAAAAAAAAACTGAACTTTTTCCGAGTGAACTGGCGAATCAGCGACTGAGTCTTGTAGTTTGGTGTGTCATGTGGACAATAGAGTTGATTGGACGAAGGAATATTCATTGCTGCCGACGTTAGCGCCCTCTCAAGGATTTGCCGGTTGCATATGCATAGACCTGGTAGAGACACTCCGTTGTTCGTAAGATTACTTGCACATATTTCATGCTTCAACCTCGGTGGACGTCTTTCCGGCAATAAAGCTCTCTGCAACCGTGACTCACGCACGACCCGTGCATCTGGAACTTAAACTGATGTTCAACTGAAGCCGTGCGCTCTCACGGGCAGCCGTTGCGTTACATGAACGAGGTATTCAGTCGCGATGGGTTTGACGGACGCCGCTAATGACAACGACTGGCAGGGCCCCTTTGCGTGATGAAGATATTCCCTTGTGGGTGAAAAGCGAATGGAAGATCAATGATGATGGATTGATGAACATCAGGTGGAATCCGGACATTGCGAGCGAGTTCGGGGCGAGATGTCCAAAACCGAAAGTCTCGGAGCCGAAGTGTCTTGGAGCCGAAATGTCTTGGTCGGAAAGGTCGACGGCTGCTTGGATCGAGAATGGGCAAGTCCGGGCACGACGGAAATGTAACGAAGAGCGCTCGAACGCGCCGGTCAGGCCTCTCCCGCGACCCAACAGATTCGCTTCTGAGCGGCGGAACGCGGGAATGGCGCGGAACGCACCTCCTTCCATGCAAATAGTGGGGACAAGATGTGATGATGATGACGACCAATCTTGTGGGATTCTCGCTCAGGAGTCTCGCTCAGATCAGCGAAAGGCTTCAGCAGCGATGTGTTCATTCCTCAGAGATTTTCCGCGGAACAACATCCTCGAGAATGGGATTTATAGTCAGCGATGAGTCTGACGAGAAACCGCGGAGACGATAACTCGTCCGCCATAAGGTTTGAAATCTAGGGATGTAAAGATGAGTGCCTAGGTGAAAGCGGCGTCCATTCATTGCAGTCCCGCGGTGCAGCAACCGATTTTCGCGATGTCCCATTGACCGCTTCGCCAAAGATTCTTCTCGTCTGAATCACCTCTCAGAGTGAAGATATTCCAATATAGTGGTTTTTAACATTTCTTCGCCGCATGTCCAATTACTTTCCTGCCTTCGCGAGAGGATTTCTTTCCTTAGCGGCTAATCGAGTCGGGACGATATTTTGTCATGATCGCTGCCATGGATGACGAAGCGAATCGAACTGAGTTCAGAGAAATTCGTCCCGATCGTCGGAGAACAGTCGTTCGAAAGTATGACGAGAAGAATCGATGGGCCTGTGTGATCATGAAAATTCCACGACGGACCGACAGCGATCCGACGCACCGGTTCCAGACACGGCCGCGGTAACGACCCCGCAGCATCCTGACAAGACTCGATGGTTCGCTCAGATGGAACAGCAGAAGCTGAGCGATCAAGTTCGACCGCTCACCATTCCGAATTATCGGAATGCTCAAAATCGCGCAGTGCTCAGTCGTCATCATTCTGATTTCATTCACACTGGAGTGTCAGCTTCTCATAATTAAGGTCAGAGACTTCATGCACTGACCGGTTCGGGTGACTCCCATGAACATGCTTGTGAGGGAAGTACGAAGGTCACGCATGAGAATGTTCTTCCCCGAAATGTGTTTCATTCAGGCATGTCACATATCTTTCTAAAGGGGCCCAGTATTCTAATGGGAGCAGCTCAAATCGATCAACGCATGAAGTCTCTGCGCCGACTCATAATGAAATAGAATATAGAAAACGTTGAGGGCAATTGCTTCGTGAGACCGAGCGATCTGTCCTGCGACCGACTTCGTTGGCGACGCGTCTGGGAGTCACAGTACTCTCTGCATCAATCGGGGTCGGGGCCCAGTTCCCCAGAAACCACTGCTCCGGAAATTTCCCTTTCCCGAATCCTAAGCGCCGGAGGCTGATTTAGCGGGGGTGACTCTCATTATTGTCGGTGTGCACCCATTACCGCGAAAACCCATTGCCGCGAGAACCCATTACCGCGAAAACCCATACCCGCTAAAACCCGTTACCGCGACAGAATCTGGAGCTCGCTCTCATCTAGGGAAGCTTCTATGCGAAGCGTCGAAAGTATATGATTCATGTGTATCTGACGAACGGCCCGGGGTGCAACCAAGAATAGTTTCTCAGAGAGGGATCCTTATTCCAAGTCAGCTACTCGATACGAAATCACGGAACCGGTACCTCGGCAACCGTTCTCTGTCGCCTCGTGGTGACGCGGATCATAGATGAATGAAAGATAGGCAGCGGAGCTATGAGGGAACACGAGAGATTCTACCCAGACATGATTCTGAGGGGTACCGATGAATCTCTTACCTGATGCGAAGCTTTGATGAGTTTTATCGCGGGCAGGGCAATTGCTGGGAATACACATGAAACATCGTCGAGAAGGAAAGAGTACGGGAAAGATTTCGACGCCTCGCATAGAAGCTTCCCTAGCTTGGAGCGAGCTCCAGATTCTGTCGCGATGATGGGTTTTCGCGGCAATGGGTTTTCGCTGTGATGGGTTTTCACGGTGATGGGTTTTCGCGGTAACGGGTTTTCGCGGTGATGGGCTGTAGCCTTATTGTCTTGCTCTCGCCGTCGCTCCATCGTGTCGTGTCGGTGTCAGTAGAAATGAAAGTTTCCATGTACATACTTCATGTAGTTCATCTATCGCTCTGGAAAGGCACTGAAGAGCTGAAGTGGTGAGTGGTGACTCGTGCTCTTCCCTTCGAGGGAAGCCCCTGACAGTGTTCGATCCCCAATGCGCACCCAAGTTTCATGGATATTGAAAGCAGTTATTCGACGGAGACCCTGATCGTCCGCTTGCTCTCAACCTAGTTCGAAGAAGTCCAACCCCGCAGAGATTCACAACGGATGCTGAAGGCTCGGCGGTGCAACTCTTAGGTATTCAGATACGCCGTGGGAATCCACCTCGGACCCCGGTTCAGAATCCCTCGTCTGATGGATCCCCGAAGCCCATTATGTGTTGTTAATCTTGTGCGCACTCATTCTCTGTTCGTTGGATTCTCCCCTGTCGCTGTGAAAGAGTGGAGGGGAGAGAGCCGGAGCACTACCGGGACGACCGAGCTTACGAGTGTCTCGTTCCATCTGCATGGACATGATAGGCATAGTGTGATTCTTTGAGTGACAGGGACAAAGAGCGCGAGCAAGGCAACACTGGAGTTCACTCCCTCCGGGTCAGGGCGCAGCGGCTCAAAACTAGCAAACGGATTCTTCGGGGATCCGGGCTTTGGGGATCTGGTTCTCGGGGACCTGGCTTCGGGGATCTGGTTCCCGGGGAGCTGGGCCCATGCCTCGATAGCACCGGCATGGTGATGCTTGTCCGTGGAAGATTTTGGACGAGCGCAGACGATCGTGGAATCCGAGAATGGTGAATCTAGTGATTAGATGCCGTTTGTTACAGTTCCCTCCCTTCCATGAATCAGAGCTCATTGCTGGTGTGCTTAGGAACTCCGGTTGAGTTTCTCCGAGCTTCGCTTACCACTTCCTCTCAATTGGTTCGGCGGCTCTGGTGAGTTCTGTGCTGAACGCATTCTGGAGATCAGTTGTGAACGGCGGCGAGGCGCTCAGAAGATACACTGGCCTGTTCCGGGTAGACAGATGAACCCTTGGAATTTTTCGTGGAAACGTGGTCTCCACTGAATTGAGTTTGTTGAGGTTCTGCCGGGTGCGGTGTCTCTCTATCGTGATGTTCCACAGTGATCAATCGGCTTCAACCGGCAGAACCCTTGGGTTTCCGCTCCGGAATCGTCGAGTTGGAGCACAAGCTGTACACATAGAAAAGATGGAGAGGATCAGCCTGGATAACTTCTAAGACCGCCAGGGCAGTCTGGCCGCAACAGTGCCAGGGTCTTGAGCTCGAACATGGCCGCAATACTGCGAGATTCGTCGAGAACGAGAAGCGTTCCAGATACTTTGGAAAATGGCTCATCTCTCTCCTCGAACGAGTCGGTCGAAAGAAATTGGAATCCTACATTCAGCAGTGTCTCAAACCTTCAAAACAAGTCATCTAATTCAGCACTCGTCCCCTGGCCTTCGAACCCTGAATGAGGCTACAAACTAAGGAGTTCATCTCATCCCGCCGTCTCAAGGGCAGCACTGGAAACGCTTCAAGGAACTCTCTCTTGTTCTCGGAAACGTCTGTTCCTCTATTTTGCCTAACCGAGAACATTCGCAAGGTCATCCATATTACCGGTAAGAGTCGTTCCGCAGCTCGTGCGAACGCAGCTCGAGACAAACCCTGGGCGCAAAGCGAGACAATCCAGGTGATAATCATTCATTTATCATTCATGAACTGATACTTTCCATTTTTTCCGCTCATTCTGGAAGGGGAGTCATAGATCACTGGAGTCGAGCACTAAGAGCATCTCAATCAACAGACATTTTCATGGAAGCTCCGCTCGCTCAGCTGCCATCCAGCTACTGAGAAATGCAGATGAGATTCTTCAGCCTTCACGACTCCGGGAGATCATTCCTGGCAGGAGACCCACGATTCAGAGAAGATCAACCACATTTCCTGCACATTCGCTGTGACTCAGCTCATGCGAAACGCATGAGAGAGCATGTGTCGGAACATCATCGCCCAACTTGCATGAAGCTCGATCGTCGTGCGATTCGTGGTTTAGGGTGAATCCATTGGTCTGGGAGGTCATCGGGAGAGTGTCTGTCGAACTACTGGATGCTCCGAGGTCGCCTTACGCGGGAGGAACTGTGTCGTGAATTTGGGATCGGGGTCGAGCTCGACGAGCTCGATGCCGAATGGCTCGGAGCTCGTCCTGAGGCAGTTGCGAATGCTTTAGGCGCAGCTGGAGCGGCCAGCAGGCACTCGGCCCGCGGTCACTGGAGGGGAGGAATATCATCACGCCCATTCTTTGAGCTTTCCGAGGTCTCTCAGAAGCTTCAGGCAGAAGATCTTCTCAGCAAGGGCAAGAGTGTCATCCCGAAGCCCTCGGTGATCTCAACAATTCAGTTGACATCCTCTTTGAGAAAAGGGAATGTGAGACAGGCGTGCCCTACAAACCCGTACAAAATTTATTCAGGACGAAAAAAGTGTTTGTTAGCAAGGATTGACGGAACAATCAGGCCCTCAGAGGTAACATCCTTGCAGTAGACGTCGTGCCCATTCTCCCATTTCAGATTACGGACATCGCGGACGGAATTCGATTAGCACTCCCGAGGATTCCCGATGATCGATGCGCGAGAGGGGCTCGTCGAATATCTGTTTACGCGAGGAGAGGTGAGTACTCATCACATACGGGAACCTCCGCAGGACACGGACAAGAGGTTTCCCATGTATCAGTGAAGCAGATATCAGTAACCTACTATGTGATGATAATTCCAGCAGGATTTGGCGGCATGGAAGTTCCTGAGGATATCGATCTGTGTCTCGAAGGCTGCGGATCACCCGCACCATCTCTTCTTATTCTTTCATGCTATACCTTCTTCCTTCTGCAATGCAGTACGTGAAAACTTGAGTGGACCTCCGAGCAATGGCAGATCATCGAATGTTGGGAGATTTCCGTGTGCGGAAGTTTCCCATATTTCCCATGCTAGAGGCTGAATCCAAACAAGCCACATTGTTGAGACTAATCGCTGAGGGGGCTTCCGAGTGAGTGTGTGTCTCCTCGAATGTGTGGTTCGTCTGACCATACCTCCCGAGTCGATGACACTTCCCGAGTAGCCGGACCGTGCCCACAGAAGCGGCTCGATGATGCTTGTAGTATAGTCAGATCCCCACTGGGGACGCTCCAGCGATACTTTCGGAAGAATCCGACGAGGATTCGCATAGAGCTTCGATCAAATATTGCTGCGGACGAGTGAGGCTACGTGGCAGATATCTGGCTTCCCCTTCGGAAGCGGTTCGTTGGCGACGCGTCCGATCATTCGAGCTGCAATATTCTGCTTCCTGGATGACTGGGACACAAGTGAGCGAGACAAAAGTCAGAGAGTTGGAAGTATCCAGGGTTTGAGGCATGGCGATGATGCGCACTGTCAAGGGAAAATCATACGACGGGACATCCAAGGGATGCCATCGAGGACGTCGACTTACGACTGTTCCGAGAAGAGAGTCATGCGCCAGAATGAGCGAACTTCTTTTCCTTTCCAGAGTCACTTCCTCTCGGGTTCTTTTTGCAAAAGGCTTGAGCATGGTCCCTGAGTGAGGGGCCCCTGAGGATTCAAACCATAGTAAATGTCAGATGTTCGTTGTTGGTAAGACGGTTATCATATACATAATGGTCGAGTAATTCTACGGCTAGCTCCCTCGCTTTACCTCCGAGCAAGGACAAGTGTTCATCGACTCCCCATAACGAAAAACGCTTCGTATGACAACCCATCTTGCCCCTCCAACGGAGTCCGCAAGTTGAAACTCGGCGGGAAGAAGCTTTCGAGAATATCCATCTTGTATGCGCAGCGCCAGGAGAACGCAGCCCCGAAATATCGCTGGAGCCACGCTCTTCTGTGTTCGCACGAGTTGAACGAAAATATGCCGATGAGGAATCATTCAGGCGGAAATACGTCGTTGCGGAAGATTGAAATCCATCCGCGGGGGGGTTGAATTATCGTGCGATCAGACTCGGCACCATGGCCCTAAATGTTCAAGCAGAAGGAGAGGAGCCGTTTGGCCGAGAGAGCGTCAGTTTTCAGGCACATCAGTGACAGGCCATGAGCACAATGGGTGTGGGTCATTCCGAGCCCAAAAACATTCGGAGCCCAGGTACAATAGAGCCCGAGAACATTCAGAGCCATGAGGCAATCAGATACCTAGGATATTTTGTTCCAAGCTAGGATTTGAGCCAAGGGACATATGGAGCTCCAAGACACTCTGAGTCCATCGTTCTTTACAGGGTGTTCGCGAAGTCCCGTTTTCTAACAGTGTTTGGGAATGGGGAAGTTTTTGATGACTCAATACAATGTTACCCCGTCCATTCCGTGACAGCTTCTCGGTGTCTTATCTTTGCGAACCGAAGACTCTCCAGCGAGCGGAGCCCCTTCCATTCAAAGCAATGTTGTGGGAACCGAGCTCCGCGACCGCACTGTAGAAACGCTGACTTCAAAATGTTGACGGGCTGCAAATGTTTTTGGGCTCTGAATGTTTCCGGGCGCTGAATGCTGCTGGGCTAAGTATGTACCTCGGGCTTTGATTTTCCCCGGGCTCGAATGTACCGAGACGGCGAATGTCTATGTTTCCGGGCTTGAAACGCCAGTCCTCAGTACAAAAGTCTCATCATGCACTGCGCGAGCTAGGAAATTGAAACCGATGTCCCATCTCGGATACTCAAAAGCAACTTTTATTCCCGGGAATATCCTCCTCATGGCGGGCTAGCCGGGGCTCTGGGCTGACGGCTAGCCGCTTGTGTGTGATCGGGGAGGTTTTGGTTCTAGTCGTCGAGCTAGCTGGGATTCGTGTTTTCGTCAAACGAGCCATCTGAGACAGTATTGTGTCTCTAAACAAACATGTTACGGCAATAGTGAGCAACAAGAACACGATGTAGCCGGAGTACAAGGCGATGCGACATTTTCGGAGCCTTCTCCTGTTTTTAACCGCTCGGAAGACCTTTAGGAAAGTGATTGCGATTAGTACATACGAGGACTTCCGAATCGACAGCGTGACTCTATCCGATGCACAAGATCAGCTAGTCATCTGAACTGAAATGTGCCTGGACTTCCTGAAGATAGGATCGGGGAGCAGAACCGATGAATCCAACTTCACGACTGTCTGAGCTACCAGATTGATCGGATTGTTGAGCCTGCCTCGAAACTGGACTGGATGAACTGGAAAAAATCTGCGGATGGTATGCAGGCATAGGACGTTGTTTTCTCCCAACGAGGGCAGGAGCAAACACATCTGATGAGATTTATGCGAAAATCCAACACGGAATGCCTCGCCACAACGTAAAATACTGTAACTGACTTGCACTCGCAAGCGACGCTCGTAGCTTTGCCGTCGCGGTCTAATCCTGTACCGAGCTCATCTTGGCTCATGCTGACAGCGTGGCCCTTCATTGCCGCAGTTCGTTATTGCCATGGTCTGCCAGCGTTCGAGCGAACTTCGTCGAGGAGGCTCAAAAGTCCTGCTCGAATATGCTGAACTACGATTCTGAACTACCTCAGCCATAATGAGGGGAGCGTATAGGTTGAGGCATTGATCATTCCACATCTACCATCAATCTGTTATGGCATGACTCATGCATAAACTGATCAACAGGCTTCTGCCAAATTTTAGCGCCAGGACCAACGGTTTTAACCGCTTCGAGAGCGTATAACTTGTAAACGCTTCTTCCTGCGTGAGCCGTACCAATGGAAAGACACACGTCTCCGTCCGCTGGACTTCAAGAGTGATTCTCGGGGTTCTCCCTCACGGTCAGTAACTCTACGGTTAGGCTGGGAGGCCTCTCGTGCTCAAACTGTCGAGGAGCTCTATTGCCGGGCGCTGTAAACTGAGGTGTACTCATTGTCAGTGGTCGCTCTAGGGACAGTTGATAGCCGACACGGGTGGTGTCGGCGACAGGTCTGTGCTTCAGAAGTTACGGAACGTAAGAAAAGAGAACTCGAAGGCAGCTTGAGTAGCCAGCACGTAGCACGTTTGCTTCCCGTCGCGAACAATCTATCTTTCTCTGCTAGGAACGGAATTTTTCTCCTAAAACCGAGACTTCACTTGTCTCCAGAAATCTCAGCTCACGTCCTGGGCACGCCGAACAGATACAGGGCAATGATGAAGCCGAGTAAGACTGTCGATAGGTATTGACAATGGAGAGGCTCAATTGGGTCCAACCTTTTCGCTGATCAGGCCTTGAAATCGAGCCTCATCGCTAGTGACCCATTCAGCGATTCAAAGACCTGCTAGTATAGACTTGCGTGCTAGAATCCTGGCTGTCCTCCTCGCGCACCCACCATGACTGTCTGGTGAAAAATGTTCGACTTTTCCGGATGTCATGTCCCTCATGAGCACTAACGCCTGTCTAAAGTTTCCGATATTCCACTCCGAAAAATTCAGTTTCTTTCGTGTTCAACCGGGAGAATGACACCGGCCGTCATGGAGATACTTGAACAAGCTTTCTGTTGAATCAGTTTGGCTTCTGTGGAATTCCAGTGAATTAATGCTGCTGACGCAGGAACACGAACCAGAATTTTCAGCGTGATCGAGGCAAAGATAATTAACGATATCCCGACATGGCCAGCGATTCGCGGCTCGAGTTGGACAGTAAAAGCTCCATGTGCTCGCCAGTTGAGCCTGCGAGGAAGACGAGGTTCTTTTGGCCGGAAGGCAACTCATCGCAGCGACAGTTATCTTTCCACTTCGGATTCGAGACCATGCGAAGCTGGAACACTATCAATAGGAGTCGAGTCGTGGTTGGCTTCGATCAAAGCGAGTTATCCATAGTTCGCCACCTCAAACGACACCGGGAGTTGTGAGGTCGCGGAATCGCGGATCAAAGTCGATCAAGCGAAGCGTTGGGCCCCTCATTCCCGCATGACGCGGAATCCACTGTGCGTCTGCAGACGTAGATCTCTGACAACGAAGTAAACTTTAGGGGACGATAAGAGGCAATCTTAGTCGCAGCAGTCGTTTTCAGACCAAATTGATGGAGACTCCAACCAGTGCGATGACCGAGAACTCCGAGCCCGTGACGCTGAATGTCGGCCGCACTCGAGCCATGCGGGAGGATAGCATTGTGCGTTTCCTTTCTTTCGAGTGGATGCCGTATTCCGGACGAATGAATCGATTTGAGGCATCACGATGGGAAGGTTACGGGGTAGAGGCGAGGGTCGCTCGCCGATAGACCTCCCCTCAACCGTTTCCTGTGAGAACGGAATGCTCCATTATTTACGATCCGTACTATATATAATTCGATTCGTCTGTCAGTTGGTTTGTCAGTTTGTCCGCACTCCTCCTGAAATACATGGGGGTGCTCCCGGGACCAATGTGACCATACTTCTTCGAGTCTGGAGGGGTGATTCCGGGACCAATGTGACCACACTTTTCCAAGTCTGGAGGGGTGATTCCGGGACCAATGTGACCACACTTTTCCAAGTCTGGAGAGGTGATTCCGGAACCAATGTTACCATACTTCTTCAAGTCTGGAGGGGTGATTCCGGGACCAATGTGACCACACTTTTCCAAGTCTGGAGGGGTGATTCCGGGACCAATGTGACCACACTTTTCCAAGTCTGGAGGGGTGATTCCGGAACCAATGTTACCATACTTTTCCAAGTCTGGAGGGGTGGTTCCGGGACCAATGTTACCATACTTCTCCGAGTCTGGAGGGGTGGTTCCGGGATCTCTCCCTCTCAGTTCCTTGCTCCACTTCCAGAAAATTTACACCCCGGAATAACCTCATACAGGGGAATTCTTTGTGTTCTCAAAGTAGTCGACTCTTCATTGGAATCGAGGCCTTCCGTGTATCAAAAAACCCCTCGGGCGAGTTCATTTCCGATTTCGTAGGAGATTCGAAACTCTGTCAAGGTTGAATTCACTCGCTCTCAATACATAATGCAGGACGTCAGCCCCTCATTTTTTCCGGGAAGGACTTACGGGAGAAGAGACGACATCCCCATGTTCCCTACCCTTCAAATTGAGGTCCTATTCTCAGATGTTCCATGACACATTCTACGAGTTATCCCAGATATTTCGAGGCTGGACGAGGTCAAGTGTTCGTATCCTGGAACGAAGAGTCCACATTTCCGAAACTTCTAGTCGAATACTCTTCGTGCGTTCCTCTTCTCAAGCTTAGTGAATGAAAATCGCATCTCAGAATCCGACACATGCGAAAGTTCAACTGGAGGCGAAGAGGCTGTATATTTGCAAGCCATCTGAAGATCATCAACTGCGAAATACTTTACGAAAGATGGTAGGACGGGAGAGTGAGTTGTCATTACGGTGGCCTTCGTGTTTTGAGCTGTGTTACGGGTAAACTCATCCGATCCTGACAATTTTTCTTCGATGGAGAGCTCTTGGGAGGGCGCATATTTTTTTCGGATTTCAAGAATCAGATCGTAATTTTCAGAGCTCGTTCGACTTTCCCTACACTTCATCCATGGTACCTGAGAGGACCGGCCAAGAAAACGCTAACTCTGAACCGATGCCAAGGAATGAAGAATTGGCAGGTCCCTCTCGATTCCACCTACAAACAGCTCGCCGCAACGAGAATCGGATGCCAATTGGGGAAGGGGCAACCAAAGCCATAAACCCCTGAGGTCAGCCCTCGGGCCCTCTCTCGTGGGAAAGCGCCGGTAACTTTTAAGAGGAGCTGATTCCAGAAGACTCACAGATGACAGGAGCCGATTCGACGATTCTTTTTCCACCTCTGAAGTCAACTGGCGCTCATCTCATTTACCCGCCTGGAATCGCGCCCACAACTTGGCAGGGGTCATATTTAGACCATATGAATCACAGCATGTTGTGAAAGCCGCGGTTGGAAAATAGGAATTTCGCAATCGCAATTACAAACCGCAGACACTCAAGGTTCATATCTACCATAGTTGACCGCGGTGGAGCAGTCTGTTGAGAAAAGCCGAATCTTCATAAGATAAAACGGTTTCCCAGTCGCCTGAAATTTCCCAGTTAACTAAAGCGACCCCAAAATCTGAGAGAGAGGGACCACTCTTCTGACTGAAAACATAACTGGAAACACCAATCTCCCAAGTTATTTGTCGGAGCTGTATACGAAAGAAGGAGAAGTCGTCAGAAGATCTTGGATTCAGGCGACCTCGTTCCTCTACGAGTGCGAATTTCACTACGCTCAAGTCTCATCCTGCATTCGAGTTCTCTCTTCGGGTTCCCCATAGTTCACCTTTCTTCTTGGTCGCTAGAATCGGCTTTTGATCAAGAGTGGTCGTAGATAGTGTCTATCGTTAACAAAATAAATTGAATAATGACACGAATGACGAAAAGAGTAATTATTATCGACCAAAACCGAGCGATCGAGGAGCCGTAAATTTAACGTCGTAAGACTCGTGTGCGGTGGACGGTTGCTCGGCGTCAGTTATGTAAGCTACGACACCAAGACCGGCCTCCGCTGGGATCTGCTCCCGCTCAATTCCTGCCGCATTCATCGAAGCACCGGGACTCCGAACAAGACACCATCTCTTCCTCACGAGAGGGAAGTCTCCAGAGTCTCGAAACCACGGAAGCGCTCCCTCTCATGTAAGGGCTAGTTGGAATGCGGCATCGTGGGACGAAGTTTCTCTGGAATGCGAGGATGCGATTGTTCATTGAGGCAATGAGAGGATACAAGTGACATTGACAGCTATGAAATGAGATGGGACGAAACATCTAGAGTTCTGTGTAACATCAGTCAGACAAGTCACGGTACAAGTCAGTGCAAGATCTCGCTGCATGAATTTTGATAGCACAATCTCGAAATCAGGGTCACGACCGGAACGAGCCCGTTGCCCTGTACTGTATCAGCGGTAACCGAAGGAGGAACCATCCGATTCTTCCGTCTCGATTCGGATGAAGTGAGCAGCTCTCAACAGTATATCCTCGCGCAACAAAGAATAATTTCGCTAGCTGATTTCCTGAACTGGAACCTTGAGAAAGTCCTCCTGCGAACCCAGGAGGATGTCCGGAAGTCTGAGACCGGTGGAGTCAACATAGGGACGGCCCCTAACATGAGGACGTCTACAGTTGGAGGCCTATTTGGGGAGTTTTGAAACAACAGAAGTACACGGGGCTCTTCATTGGTTGTTGGGGCAACGTGTTTTCGTGTCCCGCAGTGCCCCGCTCGAAGCGCTCAAAACGGGGAAGGAAGCACCTCTTGTTTCGTAAATCGGAGTTGAAGCCTTCATCAGATGTTGATCAATGTTTCCTGGGGATTCGGGCCCAAAACATTTATGAGCTGAGCGCAGAACACAGCTCGGAAACCCCTCCAGATTGTGGCAAAAAACAGGTTAGTAGAATCTATGGATTATTCAAAAGTTTCAAGGAAACTCTCATGGGCGCCTAGAGGTTTTTACTTAGAAGGAGCTCTACCGAGACGGATCTGACTCCACGCGCCCACACATCCTACTTATTATCTGCGAGTGGCGAGATTTAGTCTTCACGAGCTCATCAGACAAAAAGATACATCTCGACGATAAAGTCACAAGACGGAACATATTCGATCCTGGTATTCTCTCACCAACGCAAAATTAACTCTAGTAATTTGATTCCGTTCGATTCTGCCAAGGCCCAGGGAAGCCCGAGCAACACAACAGTTCGTTGTCTGTACATATCTGTGCGACCTGCTGACAACAATGGTGTAGATATGTGGAATTGAGCAGGGAGAGACGAACTCCAACAGCGGAAGAGCGCTCCCCACTTATCGGATCGACTGCTGTTATTGGCGTCATGTCCAACCTGTTGGACTCTCGAGTCGACGGTGTATGAGGAGCTCCCCAAGAGAATGCCATGGGTCAGCGAGGATTCTCGACGTCAACATCGAGAGTTACCTTGTCATGTCCCGAGACACCAGTCTTGCGAGACAATGCCTCGGTGCTCGATCGTTGGGTGCCGTCTTGGAGAGCGGCGCAAAAAAGACGATCGGTGAACCCGGCTTTGCACGAGACGTCGCGGCTGAAGCTACGAAAGATGGCTGCTGCCTTGCTTCCTTGCGCCACAGAACTTCGTCGTCTACGGGACAGAGTTGAGCGACGATTTGCCTCGCAGGTTCGCAGAAGAAAGTATCGGCGAGGACAGCCCTCCTTCGGATTCGATCAACGCCGGAGAATCCTCTCCACTCTTTGAAGGAATGAGAATAGGGAACTCGGGTTTCGGCGGGTTGATCTTCCCTCGGTCGACAACTTTGAAGCGTCTGCGACTCGAAGAATTACTAGGGCTTCGATTACATCTCCCTCCATCGTTCCGAGTGGAATCTGTCGGAGTTCCCAACATTGCCTAGTTCAAGAGCCCAGGTCGCGCCGCACCGAACTCAATTTTCGAAGCGGTATTCCTCGTTACGGTTGCCTTTATTCAGGCCACGTGGCGGTTCTCATGAAACCGACGATTCCCCTGTGAGAACTTCTGAGAAGCTATTTGAATCCCCATCAAACAACGCCCGGGATCGCGAAGACGCTCGCTTGTGAGAAGCACGTACAGTCATTCCCGGGCCGGGGTCCCGGGAACTGCGGCATATGGATTTCGAAGCACCGACTCAGGCTCAGCTCATGAAGCTCATTGAATATCTCGGGGACGTAAGCGAGCTGCTATAGCCATCTGCAGCATTGGAATGCCGCGAACAGATGAAAGATATTCTCCGAGTCCAAATGCCCGCTCCAAAACGCTTACCACGTATGGTCTTGGGACGCCCAGACGCCGCACGGCTGGCGGAACTCGCTGTTCCAGCGGGAACCCGCGGTCTTCCGTGTGTGCAGACCCGTCCCGCAGACGGCTTAATTCCAACGGCTAGAACGGCGACTCCGAGCTGTTGGCGGGCTCACAGGAACAAGTTCCAGGAGCCGAACTTATTCTGAGAGCTCAGAAAGCGCTAGCATTCAATGGGAAATATCACGAAGCGTTTATTACGACGGTGATAAGTGGAACTCGGTTGAGATTGTCGAACTCGGAGGTTACAGGAAAGAGCGAGCTTCCGAACCCCGCGAGCAGTCTTGTTACAGCCTGAAAACGGAACGGATGATATGGGATGAAGCAGAAGGAGCTCTGTGGATGGATTCAGTGAGAGTTTCGAATCAAGCAAAACCTTTGTGGTTATTATGATTTACGAAGAAACATTTTACACGGAGGACCCGCTCACAACGAACGCATTCAAAGAATGGGAAAGTAGCCCATATTGAAAACCTTAGCCTGATCGAAGTGAAGCACGACGTTATCCTGAGTGTTGAGAACCATCTCCATTGCTTGGTTTTGGATTTCTCCGACGTTCTCTTGGTGTCGATGGGTCATGAACTTGGTGTTTTTCCGTGCGGAGATGCAATAGGTCCCTTCGACCTCATAATATCCGTTCTGTTTTTCGGGCTGTCACTGAGTGAATACTAAATCGGTACTCCTCTTTTTCGAATGACGTCTCCCGACTTGACGCATACGGCCGGGTCGGTAAGGATCATCTTACTGTCGATTACCACCCGTTCGAGACCGAGAAAGCATGAGGATGTAACTTCAGAGTGGGGCTAATGGACGCTATGATGATGATTTTACGAATTGAGGCCTCAGGGCCGTACGGGGAAGAGTCACACGCGCCTTTATGTCACCCCTGACGCACCCTACATGACCATCCATGTATCATGAAAATCGGCAGGGGACACTTAGTCTACGCTCCTTGTCAGCCCTTCGTGTCTGTAACTAGACCTCGCGAAAAATCGCAATCAGCGAAAAGCGCGGTTTGCAGTTGATCCCAAATCCAAATCCTGAATCCGCGTTTGAAAACCAACATTGGCCGCGAAAAATGAGTTTCGACGTTTCAAGCTCGAATGAACGGTTCCGAATGTGAGAATGAACAACACAAGGCTTCATCAGATAAGACGCGAGATGTTTTCAGTTCATGAAGTTCTGACACGGCTCCTGGCCCTCAGGCTAGTTGACCACTCAAGATTTTTCGCTGTTATCGCGGACCCCCTCTACGGAAGCTCGTCACTTGGTCGTTTCCTTTCAGGTATCACAAAGCCGCATATTGCGGTTGAGAGGCGATTCGATTCCATCTACCTGTCTTTTTTCTTTGATCCAGGGATGGGAACTCTCCAAGATGAAATTTTCGTCAAGCGTGCTTGCCTCCAGACATGCTCGTTTCTCACCCAGCAAAAATCGGAGCACGCTGATTCTGCGCTCCGGTTGAATCGATCGTAGAATTTATCGCCACCGTTCAAGGAGAGGTCCTGTTCCTCCTCCTGTTACGAAGAGAGCGAATACTCGTCTCCCATTCCCTGAACTGGAGGCTTGCGATTGACAAGCCGATTGAAGGCATGTCGAGCTGGAATCGAGAGGTGCCTGACCATGCCATGCTTCGTCGGCTCTCGCAACAATGAGGAGGAGCGGTGACGAGGCTAATACCCCGAAACGCGCTGAAAAAAACGAAGGTCCGCGCACCTGAAAACCGCGGATAATAACCGCGCAGCTTGCGGTCATTTTACCGATATCCATTGCGGTTTTCAGACCGCGGTTGAAAACCGCTGCAAGGTCCAACTGTAAATAACGTTACAGAACAGCTGACCCAAGACATGACTTCCGCTGACAATTATCGGGCTTTGTGCCCGGACTCAAGAGTTTAATCCAATCCATGCGCAGCCGGATCCGGTGGGCAATCAGGTGATATTCCGAAGTGGGTTCGACCAGGGTGCGAAATGTTGCAACTCCGCCGCGGACACCTGAAAGTCTCGCGCACACGGAATTCGAATTGCGCTCCACACTTATGCGAGAGGGCGAAGACAGTCCACCATCGTGTTGGCTCTTCCTGTGCGGAAGTGAGTTACACGAGGGGTCACTCGCTGGGGAAAAGTCAAGGTCGGCATCATAGACTCCTCACGCGGGAAGTTTCTCGTTCACAAGACTCCTAGCTGAGTTGTATAAGCCGGTTCCGACGTTAATCACCTTAAGCCAGCCAGTCCCGCATATGTTAGTCCCGGATACAGCGTGCGGTTAACCAAGCATTCACCACGGTGCTTCTGGTCTCGGCGAATGCAGAGCACGTTGCCGCTTCGTTCCAGATCATCAAGCTTGAGTGCTCCAATGATTGGGCATTGGAGCGATGGAGCAACAGACTTCATGAAAAAGATCGGAAACTAGCCGGACAGAGCTTGTGACGATCCCTTCCGCTGTCCGTCTGAGCTCCGAGAGCGAGTAGCGCTCAATTTTCGATTATCACGTGACTCGCTATAGGACCGTCTTCAGCTCTGTTGTTTCGTTACCAATGAGAACGTATTGTTTACTGTGATTTTGCATCGGTTGATTGGGACAGAATTCTTGTTATCGTGCTGGAAGTCACATCGATATCTCCGAGGAATGAGGAATGCCGCTCGGGTCGCTCTGATTATTCACTTAGGAATCGATTGCGTCAGCTCATTCCGCACAGAGGCAACAAAGTCTCTTGGGAACGGAGCCGCTGACAGACTACACGAGACCACGAGTTTTCCGCCTCGTGAGCTCAACCGGAAGTGGTGTTGAGAGCATCGCCCTGGAGTCCTCTTGTAGAGTAACAAACCGAACTCCCCAATGGGCATGCAACTGAGCTGTCCGATGGGAGTTCGGCTCAACATTGCCTCATGAACCCTTTTGAACTCGGCTTCCGTTGTCTGAGCTCAGCTCGACTTCCATTTGGGAAGCCCTCGTTGCCATTCACCACATGCAACGCTGCATAAAAATCTACCACCAACCAACTGATTGCCTACCAGAGCTTCGTAAAGCAATGACAACTGGCTTCGGGACCCTGCCTGGACCAATTTCCTCCGGCGTCCTATGTGGACCGGCAGGCCCCCTCGGCTACATTCGAATACGACAAAGGGTGGCTTCGGCATGGAATCAGGAGAGCCATCTCCTGACTTTCAGACACGATGACCAGCTCTTCGTTCTAAACAGAGCTACGCACGTCGGTCCGGAGAGTGCTTAAATGCTGACGTCGCGCCGCCCTGAAAAAGGGCCATCTGAATGAACTTGAGGACTTAATTGGCGAGCTTGTTCTGGAATCCGTTTCGAAAAGAACCACACAGGAACTCTTCGTCCGTTTCGAGGGGCCGACTTGGACACACAAATGCTGATTGGGCGACACAGGCAATCGACATCTCCTTGCGTTAAGGGGAACGGGTACGGACTTGGATGATCAAGTGAACTATCCAGAGGGACTTAACTACTGCGTCCGGTTGGAGATGAGACGATTGTGAGAGATCCACCTGAGGCCGGTTACAGCCCGTTTCCCCAACCAGAAAACCTCTCCTGATACGGAGACCCTCCTCGTGGAAGGAGCTTCTATACAGAGCACGGAGTCGAGACCAGTTACGCTGAGAAAATGGGAAGAAATGCGAAGTCGGCCCACCATAGACGGTAACGCTCGGCTTCAGGAATGACGGTGCTGGAACTTGGCAAGTGATATCTGGCAGTATCTCTCAGCTCCGATGTCATCCACTCGCTGGCTGAGCGTCTCCGCGATATTCGTCGCGATGTCACCGGTTCTTCTAGTTTTGATTCTTCTGGAAAGCTCACATCGGTGGACTTTTCGGGAGATTCGGGGCACACCTGGTTCGCCAGGTGTGAGACACTATCTATGAAATCGCCTTCCGTGGGAGGGCGGCAAACGACTGCAACTTCTCGAGCAATCAAATGGCTCGCTTCGATGCCTCATCAGAAACGACTTGTGGCGAGCAGTCATCTTCTCTCGAGTCTTCCCCACCCCGGGACTCCTGACGTTAGTGGGCCCTTACATGGTGCCACCGCAGATTGTGCTCCTTGTAGCCGGACAGGCTTTCCCCACTAATAAAGCACGTTGGTCTTCACCCAAACTCAACGAAGGGAAACTTCTCTTTCCATTCAGGCTTGAACCTCTCGATTCTAGTCACAGATTGATCTTTTCGACGCCATCCCAAACACAACTATTGATGACGAAAGAGAAACAGTCGACGAGTGAATCGAGTGTTCGATTCACTTTTCGTCCGTCACAACGACGAGTTGTGATATGCGTGGAGCTCAGATTTCTCATCCCGTCTAGGAAACAATTCCCGAGTTCGGAACTTCATCTTTGCCGGATGTCACTCTTTCCAGGCATGTCACAAGGCCCACGAATAGCTCGAGCTCTCCGAGATACGTTCTCTGTAGCGGCCCGCAATTAGATTGTGCGGCCTCCAGGCCGCACCCAGATGTAAGTTATTGTTATATCGAGCAAATCTGGAATGATTGATTCCATAGTAAGGGTTGGCGGGATAGGCGACTGTATTCCTCTACGCGAAATCCATCAGATTGCACAGAGATAAATCCTCAACATGACTAGCTTTCCTTGAAGTCCGCTTTCTCGGACTCCGGGCTCTGCATATAGACCTCAATTACTCGGAGGGTCCCGGAATCAGGAGAGGCTATCTGGTCGGAGGAACGGTTTCGGGGAAACGGGTGGACGCCTCAAGGCCTGTCCTTCAGGCGGCGTTCCGAAGGGGTTGCAGCAAAAAACGGCGACGCGCTCCGGTGATTGATCCGAAGTTCAGTTATTGAGTCGACGACCGCCCCTTCCAAGCGTTGGATATACGGTATCCAATCATCCCGATCAGGCCGCATGGTGCGAGCAGCATTTCAGATAAGGACATCAAAGAAGCGTTCGGTCCCGCAATGCATCACACAGAAAACGTCACCCGAGGTGCTGTAGCGATGCAGCGTAGGCTCAAATCCCAATAATGCGAGGAGAGAGCTGCTATTGATAGTATCGTAAAACGTCACTTGAAGCACTTGACGTACGAAGGTGTGAAAACTTACGGCGTATCCGGTCTGCAGCTCAATTGAGCACTGAGCAGAATAGATGGGTCCATAGAGTCATGAACTCTAAAACACTGATTGTGAGCGACACCACGACGGGCGTAGCCTCGGACAAAAATCGATGATCGAACTTGCGTATTCACAGCCAACGACAGGCCGGAGGATGGGTTCCAAATCGTGAGAGCCTTCTCCTCAATCCCTCGATTTGAGGCAAAACTAGACGTTCGAGAGAGGCTCCATCCACGACGCGTCCATCTCTGTGGAACGAGAAGAGAATATTTGCATTGTCTCTCCTGGAAGCGGGTACGATGCCCATGCAAACTTCGAATCTCGCTGGAAATCCCGTTCACGTGTTTCGGAAATAAAGCGCTGGAACAAGGTGTTCGTTAGACCTGAGGAAGGAACGCGTGCTGTATGTCATTGTATTACCGTTTTGATCCTCCCCGAGAAGCAGTCCAAAGGTCAAAACCATTGGATCTCAAGGTCTCGGCCTGATGCCACACAGCTCTCGGCCTTTGATTGTATGTCGAAGTGTTTCGCTATCACATCGTCTGTTACAGCCGTACAACCGTCCCCAAAAGCGGGGAGGAAGCCAGAAAGAGCGAACTCATTGAGAGCGGACGGCTGCCGATGGAGTCTCGACGGTAGACCGGTCTAGCTGGTCGGATGCATTGCCCTTGGAGTGTCAGAGCCTCCTCGGTATTCAATCAGATTACTGCGTCGACATGAAGGGCTGCTTCGGACTTCTCGGGGCTTGCTCGCATTACGCTCATTGGTATATTCCTTGTTCATGCTCGAATATTAGTTCAGAAGTTTCCTCCGTGCCACCTGGTCAGAGTGATTCCTGTTGTAAAATGCGTATGAGCCTCACTAGAAGTCCCTCCAGTTTCAACAAAGAGTTATCACGGACGAGGAGTGGATATGGAAGTCCATGCTCTGAAACCCTCTCACGGAGGCTTGCTGTCCGACAGACTGCACGAAGATTTCTGCTGAGAATTGTAACAGCCGTGATCTCGTCATTCCTGCGATTTTCTCGAAAATTAGAATGGGGGATTTGGCGGCGTCCAAGGAATGGTTCAGGACTCATTTTCACCTCGAGATCTTCCCAAAAAGGATCGGGAAAACGTCTAATTGCATCGCATCGGGATCGCCGGAGTCGCGTTCTACGCGCTACAGAAAGCCGGCCACGAGCCAAAAGACCAATCGGAATCATCTTAACGCCTCAAAGAACGCCGGGGGCTCGTATCAATAGTTTCCTCGGGGTCAGGGATGAGTTTAGGAATCGAGGGCGGAGAACTGACGTTCAATCATGAGATCAGAGCAGTCGAGCGCAGGATACGTGAGCGTGGGAAACGGATGAAACAATGGGTCGACGAGTTGGAACAAGTTGTTTCGACCTTGCTGACTGAATCTCAAAACAAGCAGCCTTGAACGGGCTATTGCGGGCTACCTTCTTCAGCAACGCACTGCAGGATCATGAAAGCTCTCGGGGTCTTCAAGAATACCGAAGGCCAACTCGGCACTGGGAAGAGATACAGGCTCTCCATCATTGGAAGAACAGCGTGTGAATGCGGTGTGTGTCCTTGCTGCTGTTCTCGATTATTCGTCCTCTTGATGTAAGCCTCTCCAGCTCGGCCGCGAAAACATGCTCCGAGGAATGAGTCCGCTGAGGAACGACAGCGCGGTCCCCACGGCGCTGCGGCTACCAGCCGCGAGCAGACGATCTCATGGCGACTTCATTCCGCAGACATTATGGTGCGAAGAAACACTTCATCTTTTCTCTTCTGAGCCAACACAACCGCCGATGAAAGAGTATGCTCCATCAGTTGTTGTTACCATGATGTCATCCGGAGTGAGTGCTCTCTCGAAACCCATCGTTGCTGGTACTCTTCAGAATTCCGCATAACGGAGCCATTCAGATTCCATCATCGTTTGATTTTCAATTAGAGATGCGGGCCATGAGGTATGCTCTCTAATATGACCTATCCTACGTTAGAATTATCGGTTCGAGAACAAATGAGCAAGCTGTTGGTCCGCCCAGTCCAGGTCGAGGACCTCGGAAGGGTCAGGAGCGCCATAGATTAGCGGAATCCTGCTTTAATTTTCGTGTGGTTTGAAAACGCAGGTGGACTTCGAATGCCCAAAGATGGACCACCGGAAGATTTTGCAGACCCGCATCGTCCACATTCTCGGCAGAAGCATTTTTATATCCGACTGAACTCGAGAGCCCATACAAACATCAAAGGGAACATCATCAAGCATTCAAGAACCCTCTCTCAAAGAGGCAGGGACGGCATGGTTTTCACATTCGGAACGGATCGAGTTACTCCGGAGCCGTGGGGGGGTGTCGCAATCGAGGAGCGGATTTTCCCAATGCCCAGCCTTGTTAGATTGCAAGAAGACATCCCCGGAAATCGACATAACCCACCAATCATGGGGCATCTGAAGTTTGGAGTTGAATAATACGATATTTTCTTACTGGGCCTCGCTATAAGGAGTGCAGAATTTCACCGGGAGTCACTCGATAGCACTGGAACGAACTGAATAGGGAGCATTCGCTTGGGTGCTCTGAGGGCTCTGATGGAATCGTGTGGGTCATCTGATCGGTGAACGAACGACGGAAGTTTCTCGTGTTGGTTTTGAGGAACGAATCGGATGGAAAACGATGTGCTTTTGACCATGAACTTCGGGAACGGTCAGTCCACTCCTGCAAACCGTCGCCCGGTCAGGTCGAGGTCGAATGATCACCGGAGCACAGTCAGAACAAGGAGAAAGTATGTTCAGACCGAGACGGAATTATCCTCCAAAACTTTTCGTGTGACACGGATTCAAATACCATGAGGAACTCCCATGAGAAAATGACAGCAAGGGAGCCGATGATATTCGGTGGACCGTTCAGCGGACTCCGGGCTTCAATCACCCCTCCCGACTTGGGAAGGAATGGTCTCGGAATCACCCCTGCAGACTTGGAAAGTGATGGTCAGGTTGGTCCCGGAATCACCCTCACATCTCCCAGAAAGAGTGCGGACAAAATGACAGACTAAACCGATTTTATATAGTAATGATAAGGATTAGGGAGCCTTATGTTCTGGATCCATACCTATGTCGAAACTTGAGCTCGTAAACTCCTGTTGCGAGTATTCTGAAGACTGCCGTGGAGTTTGGAACCAGGTAGTGATCATGGCAGCCCTAGCGGACTTCCGCGCATGGAGCGCACACCTCTGACAATGGAGGGCTCATGTCGTCCACAATCGTTGCCTCATGTTGTCTTTTGATGGATAGCGGACGGTTTCGACCTGCATCAGTACACGATGCATCACCGCTGCTGCCGACGGACGAGGATGCGATGGCGAGCTGCCGCGTATTCCCTACATTTTTCCAGTCACAGGTAGCTCTTGCGCGTCTAATCCGAGCATGAGCGAACGCCTGGCACGTAACTGCGCACGGTGGAGGTTTCTCAGCCGTATCGTCGAGATTCTCGAGAGGTCCCATCCGTACTTGCCTTGAAGAACTCTTTGCGGAGAGACATCCGCTGGATCCGTTCAGTGTGAATACTTCAATGAAACGGTTCCCTTTGACAGGAGGGCAGTTTCCGAAGGGTTGGAACAGTCGATGAGCACCCTTGAATATAATTTCTGGCTGTGAGTACTGCGCAAGTGCCAGAGTTACGGTCGGAAAAGTGAGTGACCTGTAACCATGGAGAGTAGCAATGCAGGCGGTTTTGAGGGTATCTCTCGGTAGATTTTGGAATGCCCGCTGAACTGAGCGAGAGAGGGCAGCTGTGTTGGGGTGGCTCTGCTTGTTGGACCTCAAATCAACTTCGCCCCAAACATAATAGTCCGCCGGATTTGAATCGGGGCTATTCGGTGGCCAAACATATTTGGGCCAGAACATGTTCATATTCGACTTCAGCCAATCTTGGACCGAGGAGCAGGTATGGGCCGGGGCCCCGTCTTGTTGAAAGACGTATGGAGTGCCCCGACTTAGTTTGTCCATCCACAGTTTTACCACAGTTCGCAAGACTCTCAAATACACGATCCTGTTGACAGTCTCGCCTTCCTTAGAAAAGTGCACTTGAAACCAGCCCCAGCACGTGCACGCTTGCCGGAAATTTTGCTTTCGGTACAAGGCAAGCGCCGTCACGGCAGGCAACATGGCAACGATGATTTTCACGATTCAACTTTGCCTCTACCGTGAAGATTTTCTCAGGGAGTCCAGGAGTTTCCCACACCGTTCGATTCTTGACTTTCTGTTAGCCTCTGGAAGCATTTGTCGGACTTTGGGTCGATAAGTTTTGATGCGGAGATCCTCGTGTACCTCATTCCTGACCGTACCATACGAGATATTGAATTAAGGAGGCAGTTTCCGGAAGGAAGCGTGATAACTCCGTGAAAGTTCGCGTTCGATTGCTTTCCTTGTCGTTGTCGTTCTCTTGGAACGCTCCCGCTCATGAGCTCCGCGCAAGCCGATGTAAGAACCTTCTGCTAGTCCCTCCGCATCGGAAAAAGCCTTTGCGATACAGTCATCGTCGGCAACTTTGGTTGACGACAGATGTCTGCGGGCTTAAGTCCGGCGCGGAGCGCGAGGACAATGCTTTGCCTTCGGGCCAATTCCGAGCCCCCACCTGTCGGGCCAGGCAATATGGTGCTGTGATTCGATGGCCTACAGATGCCGACAAAAACTCCCGAGGCGGCTTCCGGATGAATTCATTCCGTCTACTCAGGGGGATACGACGGAAAAGTACAAATTCAGTTTGCTCACCCTGTATATGTACATATGGCATAAACTTCATCCATTCCGTTCTTCGAGAGTCAAACAAGAATATGAGAGGGAGCTCAAAACGCAGGCCTGTACCATAACAGATAGATCCGTCCCGGGACAAGCATACCCACAAAACTTTGCCACCGCCGCTCGGCCCGCGAAGACAAGTCTGAAATACAAAGAGACGTAGTGAAAATGCAAATAATTCTTCCGAGTGCATTTGAGGCGATATTGCGGAATGGAATGACTTTCCATTCGAGGGATCCTCAAGTTTCGATTGAGAGTGCTTACACATCGATGAATTTCCACGGCGAATTCTCTCGCAATCACTCTGCAAACGTTTGCCCGGAGCTCATCGACCTTCGCGCAACCACGCCGTTGACGGCGGCACTGTGAGAGAGGTGAGAGCGATCCGCGGCTCATCCGGAGGCTGAGCACTGGCCGCGAGCCAGGAATCGAAGTTCATCTATGGGAGCAAGGCACAAGTGTAGGTCAGCCTTTGCAAGACTGTCGCCATCGAACCCCGGTACGTTCCGAACGACAGACTCCGGGTCCGAGCGGCTTTTGCGAACGTGTCCAGCGGTGAAAACCCCACGGGCTTGGGTGGAGAGGATTGCCAGTAGCCAGAAGCTCGAAATCGACTCCTCCGGTGGCTGAAGAGTTTTTCGTCCGCTGGCGTTCGCTCAAGATGGCGTTGGTAGCCCCAGTTGCTCGTTTAGTGACACGAACGACTCACTCGATTGCCTCAGGCTCTTCTCTCTGGACTCAGCACCCTGCATTGTTACTTTCCGGCTTTTGACTTCGCATCTCGTGATCTGGAGCGGAAATCTAATCAATCAAAATCGTGGGGTGCATGCCGAAAGTCGGCTTTGTTTCCACTGAGGTGGAGTATGGAATATTGCTCGATTCGGACGTTTTTGGATCGCGATTCTCGTGATTCCCTTGAGACCATGATTTACAGCCCCAGGCATCGATTGGGTTACACGAAGAGATTTCTCACAGCTTCTCAGAGGAATGAAAAAAACACATACGCAGCCACTAGAGGATAACTCGAACTTGAATCACAAGTGAGGACCTCTGCCGAGATTAGAACGGTGGCTTGGAATTTAGTGCAGTGGTTCTCAACCGGCAGGGCGCACCTCCCCCCCCCCCCTCCTCCGAGGGGAAGGGGAGAGGGAATGTGGCGCGCAATCGTTTCCGAGCGCCGCCTTCAGCTTTTCCTGAAGCGAGTTTTGAAATCCTCAGATGTTTATGAGGAGACGCGATTTCCAAGAAAGTTATCCCGAGGTAGCCTATAGTCATCTCGATGACTGGCGACCGTCCCGCCAGATGCAAAAAGCGGTCAAATTGGCGTATGGCACAGATTGAACCACTATTGTGAGAATCTGTCCGCCATGCTGTTTTTCGCCATGAAAGGTGGCTGCGTAAACTAGTTCCTCCTTGTGTCAGTTTTTGATTCCAGCAGCGACATCCACATCCGATATGTTGGTCGTTGATGTCCAGGTATGATCTACCGAGAGCCAAGCTTGGTGTCTCGGGTCTCGGGATCACGGAATTGCCGAATATACAGGATGAGAGCTGTAAGCTGAGCCACGATCATGGTAACCCTTCTTCTAACCATAACTCAGCCGCCTGTTGATGCTTTTCGGATGCATTTCCTCATTCGATAGCTCGTTAAAAAGCATCTCTGACTCTTTCCACTCTTCTCCGAGACCGACTTTGAGCAGGCTCTTGAATCGGCGATTCCCAACGGATCGGCACTTTTCAAAATGTGTTGAATTCGTTTTCAATCCCGCTTTAATATACCCTCATCAGCGCTCGGACCCAGCGCAAACTCTGAGAACTCGAAAAAAAGTCAAACTTCACCGATCATCATTGCAACGATGCTTGCAGCGATAACCCTGTACATCAGTAAATTAATGCTGAGCACTCTTGGCGGAGCGCGGACTGACATACTCGGGAAACCCGTAGAATCTGGGAGATCACAATCTGGGCTCCCACCCGGCACCGATGTCGCGGTGCCCCGCTGAACATCCAAGGACAGGCGCTGAACCAAGAATCGTTCTAGCCGTTTGTCTCCCGCTGCTCGCTCGAGGGCCTCTCCAACCTGTGCGATCAGGGTCCTGGTGTTGGAGCCTCGACCACCTACATATAGTACGAAATACATATAGTACCTACAAATAATACCTACATATAGTACGGAAATACCTACAGGAAATACCTACATATAGTACGAAATACGAACGGACAAGAGTGTTGTCCGCTTGCCAGCGCGGCAAACTTGATGATTTTCGCTGCCTCGGTCCTCGCAACGGCGGACCTTGGGCGGGACGCACCGGGACCGACCAGAGAAGAGCTCAGAGAGTCGGTAACCGTTGCATCCCACATGGTTGGAGCGAGTTGCCAAAATGCTGACAGTACGTGCTCCTGATCAGAGGCTGAGTTCGGCAGGCCGAGGGAGATGCAAAGCAAGGAGATGCCCCGGTGGGCCTGGATATCCCGAGTTTCTTTGAGGGAGAGTCGTGTTGTTCCGAGCGTCAACAATCCCAAAGGAGCGAGGAGTGGCGCTCCTCGCCGGAGTCGCAGACGGAGCTGCAACCCAACACAGTTCCGATGACGGCCACACGCCATAATTGTTGTCTCACTGAGATCACCGACTCAGTTGACGAGCCCGATATGACCACAGTACAATGATGATCTCGAATCTTTCTGTTGTGGAAGATCTTGCCAAACTGATTATTTCATACATAGTTATCCATAGACATTAAGAATCGCGGGTCCACTTTCGCATGTTGGGAGATCAGTTTACCCTAAATTATTCGGAGGTGAGCGCGACCTGATTCCACCTTCCATGGGGGTCCACGTGAGGCAAAAGGTTGAGAACCGCTGATCTAGTAAATCTGTCACGACATCTGGAAACGCTCCAGAAGGAGTCTGAAGACAGACTCATTAGCTCGGCTGATCGAAATGATGGATATGAGAAAATTGCTTCCGATCTGAGTGTGCCCGGTTGGCTGCTTTCTCTTTATACTAATCTTGGAGTGCGGGGAATATGTATCCTCGGAAGTCTTCGGAGAACGAACCTCTCAATAACGGAGCTCCACTCATCGAAGCCAGAGAAGGGAAAGATTCATCACAGGGGCGAACAGGCCCTCTGGATCCCAGTTGCAGTTTTTGTCACAAATGGAAACCGGAGGGCCCTCTTCTCTCAGTGTGGGGGCCTGCGATCACAGCGTGTACAGCGAGTCGTATTCTCGAATTATTTCCTTACGCGAATTTTTCGCAGGTAAAATGATGGTTTCGCAGGTCTGAATCAAGGAGCAATGATTTGAAAAGGCATATTTCAATGCGGGCTTCTGGCTTCCACCGCTCGGAATTTCAGGCGCCCCTCGGAAAGTTCAAGGAATTTCCTCGACTCCAGGGATTGGACTCGGAGGCGCGACTACCACGACATGGTTATGAGGTCAGAGAGTGAAGCAGGGACATGGAACTGAAGAAAAATCAAACGGAAATGGCTGATCATGGGGGCGAACGATACCTCGGAGGGCGCCCTCGTTCGCTCTCAACGAGCGAGGATCACTCGGGAGGATTCGAGAATGCGATGCAGTCTCGCTCTACACTTTCCCCTCTGCTCGACGATCAACAACAAGCTCGTTCGCGCGAAAAAACTCAGCGCAGGCTTTGCGCGATCCTCAAGATTACACTTCCCGTTATTTGCGTCAACACAGAAATCACGCCCGCCTGATAACATTTTTATTCCGCGAGCTCAGTCAACAAAAACAGAGTTGATTGCCTTCCCTGTTTCCCTGCGCCTCGAGGCCCATGATTTCAATCTGCTCCGACGCGTCGGACTCAGTGGCGAACCCGGTGTTTTGGGCGCGGTGCTCTCGAAAAAGGAGGAGGTCGCCCCGGTACGACCATCCACTACTGAGTGAGAGGACCGATTGACAGAATTCAGTTTGAGCTATGAGGAGTTGGGATTATATAGATACGAAATATTGTGATTTCCATGGAAAGATTCCTTGATGAGCTTCAAACTCTTTTCTGGCAGGGATGACCAGAAAAAAATCGAGCAGTTCTCGTTCATGTCTGCAGGGAGTTATTTTTTGCTCCTCGCGAATGCCTCTCCTCGTCAGTCAGGAACCCCCTCCCTGCCCCTGGGCACGTCTCTGCAGTGAGGCGCTCAGGAAAGATCGCCCGGAAACTCCCAAAGGGATGAACGACATTTGTTACGACAGTGTCGAAAAACATTGCGAGCGGAACGCACGCACTCCGTTTCCTTTTCCGTGCTTTTGATAGCCGTCTGCAGCGGAAAATACCATTTCGTCTCCAGCCTACTACGGATGCCTTTGGATGTCTCCCCTTTGAGCCCATACCGTCGGCGGAGCAGGCAAGACTTGCGACCGCTGTTTCTATCTCGGGGTCATCTTTCGGGAACTCCTGGAGGGATCAGAGACGTCATCAGTTCGAGCGGTAAATATCATGCGACGCATGTGACCGAGGATGATGCATCGCAGGGGCGTCGAAATCGGCCGTGTGCCCCAAGCGAGGAGACTGACCGTGGAATGAGCGGGATTCTCACCGACATGAATCACTCCTACTCGGAAAAATTACATATGTGCGTTTCTTTCCGTTTCCCACAAGAATATGCTTTCTATCTTTAACGTGTGAGTTCATACTGGTTTTCTCTACAGAGTATGCGGCGGTCCAGCATAGCGATTGGTAGCTAGCTCCACCCCCTTCATGTGACCCCCGAGGCTCTGACTCCAAAACTCTGATATTGTGGAATCGCCAGAGGAAAGACCTCGTGCCGAATCGGTCTCGGAGGAGGCGGATAGATCGTGGAGTTGAGGAGAGTGCAGTGCATGGACAGAACAGAGCGTTGCCGGCGCCAGAACGGTACCCAATGGGAGCACCGGATAATCGGATCGTCCGCGTATATGGATCATCGAAAGTCGAATTCCCCTATTTTTTCATATTAATCGCTTCGGTTCATCCGTACGACGCTCCGCCGGATCCGATCATCGTATGACGATCGCAATTCATTTCAACGGGAAATCGAGGAGTTTCCGAAGCGAGCAACGCAGAGCAAGGGGCTCGCTCGCTCGGTGGAATCGTGAATTCCCAAAACCTGAGAGTCGGCATGCTGACGGCTGTGTCGCGCGGCAAACGTCGCACTCACAGGCCGAGTTCGCGCTCCAAAGTCACCAACGCTGTGGTGAGCGATTGTTATCGTTCGATTCGGCTACCCTGCTTTACATCGGATCTCGTCAATTGCCGGAGATAGTGCGGTGCTGATCTTCGGTCGAGTCTCACCCGTAGAATCTTACCCAGGGAACGAAGATGGGGGGCGAGAGGCAGTAGGACATGTAAGAACTATATGTAGAGCTACTTTTGTAAGAAGATGATTCTTGAGAAGCAGTTCTTCATGCGAAATTGCGAGGAATACACTCCTCGAACGTATCAGGACACTTGTGCCGATTCCGTCCGTAGACTCGCGAGGACGAGAAGATCGCAGACTTCGATAACATATTACTCCGTCGAGCATTGAGGGCCCACCCGCTTATACATATCTGATCAACTTGTATGTTCCTGGGGAGCCTCATTAAGTCGGATCAGGTTCTGCCTCCTGGAGACTATGACAACCAACAACTGGCCTTGGGATCTTGTATCGAAAACAGAATAATTCGTGGAAAAAATCCATGAGCGATGATGCTCCCTCTATTTTCCGCTTCATCGGATCGTCTGCTAAGTCGGATCAGGATGGTCTGGTCTCTATGTGCACCGATTGAGGAGTCCACTGAATTGGACCTGATCATAGACACTGCTTCCGCTGAGCGAGCTTTCCCGTCGAATTCAGCCGAGTGAGGCCGAATTCTCTAACCAACCTCCCGAGCAACTAGATCATGGCCGAATCGGACACTTCACTGAGGGCTCCTCTCAGTGAGCGTCTCGTGAGTGACTCGTCTTTGAACTTTCTCGGCACGGCAAGAAGTGAGACGATGACGCACAAGGATCTGAGAGGAAGCTGCCGGGAAGTGCTTCCCACACCCAGCTTCGGCAATGCTCTCAGAATAAGCCTCACTGTTGCCGCGGGAAGCTCTGAAAGGCCTCTGAGACTAGATACCTTGTGCCAGAATGGTGTATGGCGTCGTAGCCGCTGGTTTTAATGAAGTCAGATCACGCATTCGGCGGCTCTCGTTTTCAACTCGCAGACCTTCTCAATACGTCATGATGAACCCAGGAAGACGTGCGAGATCCAATCAGAGTAAGAAAAGGAGAGGAACGAGGTCACATCTTCCTGGCGCGCTGCCTCTTGTCGCTTATAGGTCTCACTTCGCTCTCATCTCGTTCGGCAGATAGTGAGAATCCACTATGGGTGTTTCCCTTAACTCAGCGAAGCCCTGTTGACTCAATATTTAGCCGAGAGTTAGTCCTGAAGGCCCCCGGGAGAAGCGAGAGCCGCACAGCGCGTCTGATCGGATCGAACGTTCGCCCGACGCATCTCGATGTGTGAATGAAAGCGTCTGTGATGTCAGTTTTCCTCAGCTCTTACTGGTCCATCATCGGTACTCTGCTGTACCGCCTCGGTTCAGGACGATGGTTTTACCACATTCATTTCCGGTGAATTCATTGTTGGAAGAATCGCTGGAGCTCGACTGGTCTCCCTCCACTGTTCACATCGAAGGCAAACTCGATCCTCGACGGAATGCTTGCAGCTAAGCTTTGAACATTTCTCGTGTATGATTCGAACTTCAAGGGAACCCATAACGATTCTCGTGGTTCGAATATCGCATCATGGCTATGCTCGGTTCTCGACCTAATGCGCACCATGGATCAATGGATAGGAGCACTAATGTGAGTGCTTCCCAGTGTTGCCGGCAACGCGAGAACACGTTCGATGAGCATTCAGCAACCGACGGAACTAACTTGAACTGGTCGGTCGGATAGGAGCGCTCGGAGCCCACCCTGACAATCAGTTTTGTCTTGCCGCGTCGTCCATGCTTGACGGCGCCGACGCGGTTGAAGGTCGAAATCATTCTCTCCCCAACCCCAATCCCAGGGCTTCTAGTCAGAGGTAGACATCGCAGCGGTTCCGAACCGCGGTTTCGGAACCGCAAGAAGCCGCGCGGAAGAAGCTTTTATCTAGCGCCCTTATCAGCGAGCCGAGACCTTCACCGTGCACTGCCTTGGTAGACCTCAGTTCGAATGGTAGAATGGGAGCCGAAATTTCAGTGAAAGTTCAGAAGTATCATTTGAAGCCACCGCCAGGCCGACATCCACTCCCTGAGGAGCTTGCCAAGACGGCGATGCTACTCCATTGCACACCAGGGCCATGCCTAGAAGGAACGAGAGCGTCAAATTTTTAAAATCAATATGGTCTCTGCTTCGTCTCACGTCGCACTTTCGCGCTGAGCAAGTCGCACGGTACGGAACGTTGCACGAATCGTCAAAAATATCTCTCTGAGCTCGCTTTTGTGATCCGGTTCTGTCCGAGAGAACCCCGGGAATCACGAGGAATCTTCCCCATTCTACGGGACGCAACGATGAGTGGTTTTGCTAAAATGGTGCACCCAAAAAGATGGGTCTGGAAATGGTTTTTGGAACGTGACTTACAAGCCAAATGCACAGTTTGTTCCAGCGTGGGCATTTGAAGGGAGCTAGAATGTTCGAGACATTTCAAACGTTTTCGCACGATAGGATGTTCCAGATAACTGACTCCCAGCAGCTGGGGGGGGGGAACGAAAAATTTAGCTCTGACCGTAGCTGCATTTGCGGTCGGAGTTCCAAACCCAGTGAGTAATTCTTTTCGTATCTCGAAACTCAGGAATTAAAGACAGAAGTATCGACGAGCGCTCTGAGCGAACATTTGAGGACTCAGCATGGATTGAACGAAAATAGTCCACTGCCGACTCATCATCGACGGATCGAGCGACAAATTCTGAGCGAGCCCTTATCATCTCGACCGTTGGTCGCGGTTCTTCGCGCTTCTCACTCGCGGTTCTAGGACCGCGGTTCTTACTTGCGGTTCTCAGGGAACCGAGAACCGCGGTTCCTTGCGATGCCTAGTCAGAGGGTATTGAACGAGGTCGTTGGAATCCACGTTTGCTCGCTAAAACGGGAATACTGTATTCTGTAAGGGCGGTGCGGTCTGTTGCCTTGGTTCCCAAGCTGAGGATGGCAGTCTTCTCGATCTCTTACCGTCAGAACAGTCTCACAAGGGAACTATACGGAGTGTAACACCCAGGTTTGAATGAGAAGGTGCCCATTTTGTAGTCCATGGCGGGTCATGCTCAGGCCCGCAGTTGATCGTCTTGAACGGGCCCGTGGTGTTTTTCTAGGAACGTCCGAAATTCCGAAAAAAATAGGTTCTCCTGCTTCCCAGCACGGATTGACCCTTCTGTTATTGCTTGGTGACTCGAGTTTTCGACCCTTAATTAGTGGCTGACGTGGGGAATACGCATTGAGACGGACTAAGCACTCACTTACTTTTCCCCCTGGATCGTTTGCGACCGAGCGGCAGCACGATATGACACCTCCTTGCGGTCATGATCGTGGATTAGCTCCTCAATCCACCCTTGTCATAGAATTGCGCATCATCCACTGCGCGTGCGTTGACTTTCTTCAGTATAAAAGACGATCATAACTTTGTTGCAGGATCAGACTTCATGAGTTTTGAATTTAGCTACGAATGGAGGACTCTACTATAAGGCCAGACAGGATACTAGTGTTGTTCGGAGAGCGTCTCATGAGTTTGGGTTTAGACGTCCTGAGGACGACGAGAGCAACTCCTATCAAGAGAAACGACGCAAAAAAACAATCAAATACAAGCAAACATATTCTGTAGCATTGCGCTCCCAAGTTTTGTTGATGACACCAAGAAAAACTTCGCATATGTGAGCGGCATGGTATGAAATGGGCTAAACACCTGTTGAAGACTTTGCCTCATAGGTCAACCAGGATATTGCTTTCCGCTCTGAGTTGGTTGGCACAAGATTCACTTGATCTCTCTGTGGACTACCTAGTCCGGTCACTGATTCAGAGTCGAAAACTCCAGTCACCAATCAGAAATAGGGGAGGCAATCGGCCCTGGAAGGCCGGAAAGCGTATTTTTTCCGAATTTCGGGCTCCTCGAGGAAAAAAAAAAACAGGAACGGTTCATCCACGGGTTGAACCGGGGCGCAGAAATGCGAACAACCTTGCGTCAAGCCGGAATACAGACAAAATTCGTCGATAAATGAACTGAATAGTACGGTGAATTGGCTTTGAAAAACCTACGATGAACAAGACGTTGATTTTCGGGGTGTGTTTTCCACCCCCTCGAGAGGAGAAAATGCTTCAGCACATCGAGATTTTTCGGCGATGGCGGTGACATGTATCCAAAATTTCTCGAGTGCTTCCTCCTGAAACCCCCCTCAATTTATTCTCGACAGTCCAATCTTCAGTGCTCCGGAACGTTGACGGCCGTTCATCGGATTGTCATGTTAAGGTTACAAGATCGGTTAGAATTATTTCAGGAATACCGGCTTATGGTGACTGAAATAGCTTCTGTGTGAATCACAGGGGCAATCTCGGATGCCTCTTGAGAATATAATATCGATGCATGTTTGGCCACGCGTTGTAGATATCTCAGGATCGGTTAATAGTTCAAGATCAAATTGATTTCGCATGGATTCAATCATTTTTTTCTTTTTGAGGGGGTCCAATTGGTGGTTTCAGGTTCCAATTGCAATCACCGAATGGAATGAGGGGAGTTTTCTGGTTTTGTACACCAGGGGACAGAACATGGTCATATTTCTGTAGGAAATCTTCAACGAGATCGAACGGTGTTACCGGATTTATATATACTGTCGCAATGACGGTTAGTTGGTTCCGTAGAAGTATTTTACAGGCACAAATGTCACTATGATTTTCATCAATGAGATCTGGTGTAATTGTGGGAGTCGCTTGCGTGGGTGCTCCTCTCCGTTCGTAAATACAACTCCACCAGTTCTGAGTTGTCTCTTGTTTTGGGTCACGAAATTGAAATCATCTAGCATGGTGACTGAGGAGTTATCATCCCGAGTTTCACTGAGACAGAAACGTGTGGATCGCATGTAGACTTGGTCGCTTGTGACAGTCAATGCGTGTGCTGGCCAACTTTGGACGTTGAATGACATTGGGATCGTGGTCGCAGAATCCATTCGTTCTGGTAGTTGATGATCTTGAGTTTTGAATCGGGAGTTTTGAATTTTGCGGGTGAATCGAAAATGGCTCCCACGCCCGCCTGGTGCGCACCGTTCCTCTGAACGACAAGCCCGATGGAGAGTACGATCCCGTCTTTGACGTGTATCGATCGATGCGAGAACCCGGCGATCAAGAGCACGTTCCAGCCGGGTTCGAGCAACGCCGGCTGGTCGTTTATGGAAAGTCCACCGAACTTCACTCAAACGCTGTAGTTCCGTCCGGAGTTGTACCATTTGGGGAGCGGTCGCTTGTTTGGAATGATGGCATTGAAATTTTTCGACACAATCATCAGGCGTTGTCAAGAATAAGTCTTCGACGGGTTTCACTCACGACAAAGCGACGTAAACCAACTATTGTTGTAGATTTTCATGGCATCCAAATACGACCTCGTCAAAGGTGCCACCTTGGGACTTGTGGTTCGTTATAGCAAAGGTCAGACAAGTCGGGAAATTTGTACGACGGCATAGAATAATTTTTGAAACCTCGAAGGAAACGGTTTTTCTTTGAAAAAACGGGTCCAATTCTGTTGTGACTCTTGTCTTGTTACCAATGAGGTTCTATGTTCCGTTCCCGCGGTTTTTCCGATTTGATCGTTGTCTGTGAATTCCATCAATAGACAGTAAGGTTCGGTCGCAGACCAATTGCGATCCGTTGTCTTGTCGGTTTCTACTATGGCAGAGGTCGTCAAACTGTGTGTCGCGACACACCAGGGTGCCGAGGGTGCCAAGGGTGTCGCGGGGTGTCGAGGGTGCCGAGTGTGTCGCGGGATGTCGCGGTGTGTCGCTGGGTGCCAGGGGGGCAGAAGTCTGGAGGGGTGATTCCGAGGCCAATCTGAGCATTGCTTTCCAAGTCTGGAGGGGTGATTGCGAGACCAATCTGAGCATTACTTCCCAACTCTGGAGGGGTGATTCCGAGACCAATCTGAGCATTACTTCCCAACTCTGGAGGGGTGATTCCGAGACCAATCTGAGCATTACTTTCCAAGTCTGGAGGGGTGATTCCGAGACCAATCTGAGCATTACTTTCCAAGTCTGGAGGGGTGATTCCGAGACCAATCTGAGCATTACTTCCCAACTCTGGAGGGGTGATTCCGAGACCAATCTGAGCATTACTTTCCAAGTCTGGAGGGGTGATTCCGAGACCAATCTGAGCATTACTTCCCAACTCTGGAGGGGTGATTCCGAGACCAATCTGAGCATTACTTTCCAAGTCTGGAGGGGTGATTCCGAGACCAATCTGATCATTACTTTCCGACTCTGGAGGGGTGATTCCGAGACCAATCTGAGCATTACTTCCCAACTCTGGAGGGGTGATTCCGAGACCAATCTGAGCATTACTTTCCAAGTCTGGAGGGGTGATTCCGAGACCAATCTGAGCATTACTTCCCAACTCTGGAGGGGTGATTCCGAGACCAATCTGGGCATTACTTCCCAACTCTGGAGGGGTGATTCCGAGACCAATCTGAGCATTACTTCCCAACTCTGGAGGGGTGATTCCTAGACCAATCTGGGCATTACTTCCCAACTCTGAAGGGGTGATTCCGAGACCAATCTGAGCATTACTTTCGAAGTCTGGAGGGGTGATTCCGAGACCAATCTGAGCATTACTTCCCAACTCTGGAGGGGTGATTCCGAGACCAATCTGGGCATTACTTCCCAACTCTGGAGGGGTGATTCCGAGATCAATCTGACCATGATTTTCCGAAACTGAGGGGATGATTCCTGCCAAAAATCCAGCCCAGGGAATTAAGTAAAGCACGAAATGTTGGCATACGGGCCGCAGCCGCCCCGGAACGCCGAAACTGATTTTTCAGAACTTTGCAAGCCTAACACTGGCGACTCTCGTCCTTCCGGATTGAGAGCCGAGTTGCAACTGAATACATGTACTGTTTACTCCTCGTGCCGCCATGCAGACGACTTCATGGCATCAGCTTCCGGTTCGAGGCTTCGCTCCGGTCCCTTCCTTCATTGATTTCGTTCGCTTGATTCGTATTCCGAATGGAACTCGTAGACATTTGAAGCACCGCTACCTAGCTTTGGAAGTCTGTCCTAGACGCCGCAGCTCTGCCTAAACTTGGAATCGGCAGCAGCCGCCCTCTGGCGGGCTCTGTCTGAACTCTGCCCGGCCTGACGACTAACGGAATTTCCAATTCGACTGGTTGCATTGGCACAGTTGTTAACACTCCCGCCGAATCGCTGGCGGTTCTGGATACACTTTAATGCACGTGATAATCATTTTGTCGTAGCAGTCTTGACGTTCTTATAGCTTTACCTAACATCTTGATTCTGTCGATCTCGGTAACATTTTACTTCTTCCCCTACACTTCCGACGAGTGTCAGATTTTCGCGCCGTCAGAGAAGAAGAACATGCTCTCGAGGAATGCCACATTCTATTGCACCGGAGTTGGAAATCGGATCGGCGGCTTATGCGGGGCTTTTGCGGTTTGGAGTGCTCTCCAATTTTTGGAAAACTCCGCGAATCAGAAACGTTCTGACCCACGTGTGGCTGCCACGAACCGCCCCAATCGGCTACCCAGCCTCCTACTGAGAGCATGAGACAGCCCCTCCGGACTACGATTCTCAGTACTCAGATATTTCTAGCTTGTACAGCAGTTGAATAGGCTTTCTCAGAGTCTTCCCATTCGCGAGTTTTACGATGCATGTTCTCTTCCGACCATCGGATCTCTGCCCACTTTAAAAATATTGCACCCGGGCCATCCCCACTTCCAGCGATCTACTCTTGATTGGGCTTGTCGCCAAGTTCGATCGTAGTTGCATCAAACACTCCCGCCTGTACCGTTTCCAAAACGCCGACATGATGTCGTTCTGATGCACCCATCTTGCGGTCAAGATTGTTGGATTCATCAATTCCGCGGATTCTAGAGTTCCCCCGTACTTCGGCAGCGCCGGTCTCGTTTGTTCTCCATGCAACAGATTCGACGGCATCAGTGACAGAATCTCATTCGTTACTTCGGGCTCTCTATCGCGACACTGCTATGCTATAACTTCGTAGGAAGAGACAAGACATGGAACAAATTTCAAAAGTAATAAAAATCCGTAGAGTTAGATTGATCTCGGAATCAGCCCTCCAGAGTTGGAAAGTGATGGTCAGATAGGTCTCGGAATCACCCCTCCAGACTTCGAAAGTAATGCTCGGATTGGCCTCGGAATCATCCCTCCAGAGTTGGAAAGTGATGGTCAGATAGGTCTCGGAATCACCCCTCCAGAGTTGGAAAGTGATGGTCAGATAGGTCTCGGAATCACCCCTCCACAGTTGGAAAGTCATGGCCGGATTGGTCCCGGAATCACCGCTCCAGACTTCGAAAGTAATGCTCAGATTGGCCTCGGAATCATCCCTCCAGAGTTGGAAAGTGATGGTCAGATAGGTATCGGAATCACCCCTCCAGACTTCGAAAGTAATGCTCAGATTGGTCTCGGAATCACCCCTCCAGACTTCGGAAGTAATGCTCAGATTGGTCTCGGAATCACCCCTCCAGACTTCGAAAGTAATGCTCAGATTGGCCTCGGAATCATCCCTCCAGAGTTGGAAAGTAATGGCCAGATTGGTCTCGGAATCACCCCTCCAGAGTTGGAAAGTGATGGTCAGATAGGTCTCGGAATCCCCCCTCCACAGTTGGAAAGTCATGGCCGGATTGGTCCCGGAATCACCGCTCCAGACTTCGAAAGTAATGCTCAGATTGGCCTCGGAATCATCCCTCCAGAGTTGGAAAGTGATGGTCAGATAGGTCTCGGAATCAGCCCTCCAGACTTCGAAAGTAATGCTCAGATTGGTCTCGGAATCACCCCTCCAGACTTCGAAAGTAATGCTCAGATTGGTCTCGGAATCACCCCTCCAGACTTCGAAAGTAATGCTCGGATTGGTCTCGGAATCACCCCTCCAGAGTTGGAAAGTACTGGCCAGATTGGTCCCGGAATCACCGCTCCAGACTTCGAAAGTAATGCTCAGATTGGTCTCGGAATCACCCCTCCAGAGCTGGAAAGTACTGGCCAGATTGGTCCCGGAATCACCGCTCCAGACTTCGAAAGTAATGCTCAGATTGGTCTCGGAATCACCCCTCCAGACTTCGAAAGTAATGGTCAGATAGGTCTCGGAATCACCCCTCCACAGTTGGAAAGTCATGGCCGGATTGGTCCCGGAATCACCGCTCCAGACTTCGAAAGTAATGCTCAGATTGGCCTCGGAATCATCCCTCCAGAGTTGGAAAGTGATGGTCAGATAGGTCTCGGAATCACCCCTCCAGACTTCGAAAGTAATGCTCAGATTGGTCTCGGAATCACCCCTCCAGACTTCGAAAGTAATGCTCAGATTGGTCTCGGAATCACCCCTCCAGAGTTGGAAAGTACTGGCCAGATTGGTCCCGGAATCACCGCTCCAGACTTCGAAAGTAATGCTCAGATTGGTCTCGGAATCACCCCTCCAGAGCTGGAAAGTACTGGCCAGATTGGTCCCGGAATCACCGCTCCAGACTTCGAAAGTAATGCTCAGATTGGTCTCGGAATCACCCCTCCAGACTTCGAAAGTAATGGTCAGATAGGTCTCGGAATCACCCCTCCACAGTTGGAAAGTCATGGCCGGATTGGTCCCGGAATCACCGCTCCAGACTTCGAAAGTAATGCTCAGATTGGCCTCGGAATCATCCCTCCAGAGTTGGAAAGTGATGGTCAGATAGGTCTCGGAATCACCCCTCCAGACTTCGAAAGTAATGCTCAGATTGGTCTCGGAATCACCCCTCCAGACTTCGAAAGTAATGCTCAGATTGGTCTCGGAATCACCCCTCCAGAGTTGGAAAGTACTGGCCAGATTGGTCCCGGAATCACCGCTCCAGACTTCGAAAGTAATGCTCAGATTGGTCTCGGAATCACCCCTCCAGAGCTGGAAAGTACTGGCCAGATTGGTCCCGGAATCACCGCTCCAGACTTCGAAAGTAATGCTCAGATTGGTCTCGGAATCACCCCTCCAGACTTCGAAAGTAATGGTCAGATAGGTCTCGGAATCACCCCTCCACAGTTGGAAAGTCATGGCCGGATTGGTCCCGGAATCACCGCTCCACACTTCGAAAGTAATGCTCAGATTGGCCTCGGAATCATCCCTCCAGAGTTGGAAAGTGATGGTCAGATAGGTCTCGGAATCACCCCTCCAGACTTCGAAAGTAATGCTCAGATTGGTCTCGGAATCACCCCTCCAGACTTCGAAAGTAATGCTCAGATTGGTCTCGGAATCACCCCTCCAGAGTTGGAAAGTACTGGCCAGATTGGTCCCGGAATCACCGCTCCAGACTTCGAAAGTAATGCTCAGATTGGTCTCGGAATCACCCCTCCAGAGCTGGAAAGTACTGGCCAGATTGGTCCCGGAATCACCGCTCCAGACTTCGAAAGTAATGCTCAGATTGGTCTCGGAATCACCCCTCCAGACTTCGAAAGTAATGGTCAGATAGGTCTCGGAATCACCCCTCCACAGTTGGAAAGTCATGGCCGGATTGGTCCCGGAATCACCGCTCCAGACTTCGAAAGTAATGCTCAGATTGGCCTCGGAATCATCCCTCCAGAGTTGGAAAGTGATGGTCAGATAGGTCTCGGAATCACCCCTCCAGACTTCGAAAGTAATGCTCAGATTGGTCTCGGAATCACCCCTCCAGACTTCGAAAGTAATGCTCAGATTGGTCTCGGAATCACCCCTCCAGAGTTGGAAAGTACTGGCCAGATTGGTCCCGGAATCACCGCTCCAGACTTCGAAAGTAATGCTCAGATTGGTCTCGGAATCACCCCTCCAGACTTCGAAAGTAATGCTCAGATTGGTCTCGGAATCACCCCTCCAGAGCTGGAAAGTACTGGCCAGATTGGTCCCGGAATCACCGCTCCAGACTTCGAAAGTAATGCTCAGATTGGTCTCGGAATCACCCCTCCAGACTTCGAAAGTAATGGTCAGATAGGTCTCGGAATCACCCCTCCACAGTTGGAAAGTCATGGCCGGATTGGTCCCGGAATCACCGCTCCAGACTTCGAAAGTAATGCTCAGATTGGCCTCGGAATCATCCCTCCAGAGTTGGAAAGTGATGGTCAGATAGGTCTCGGAATCACCCCTCCAGACTTCGAAAGTAATGCTCAGATTGGTCTCGGAATCACCCCTCCAGACTTCGAAAGTAATGCTCAGATTGGCCTCGGAATCATCCCTCCAGAGTTGGAAAGTGATGGTCAGATTGGTCTCGGAATCACCCCTCCAGACTTCGAAAGTAATGCTCAGATTGGTCTCGGAATCACCCCTCCAGACTTCGAAAGTAATGCTCAGATTGGTCTCGGAATCACCCCTCCAGAGTTGGAAAGTACTGGCCAGATTGGTCCCGGAATCACCGCTCCAGACTTCGAAAGTAATGCTCAGATTGGTCTCGGAATCACCCCTCCAGACTTCGGAAGTAATGGTCAGATAGGTCTCGGAATCACCCCTCCAGACTTCGAAAGTAATGGTCAGATAGGAATCTCTCCGGCTGCGACACCCCTCGACACCCTGGGGTGTCGATGTCGGAAAAGTTTGACGACCTCTGTACTATGGTATTTTCTCTGAAATCAACGTAACGCAACAAGCCGATGGCTCCATTGACGATGCCGTCGTCGATGTCTATATTACATGTTACCATGTGTGGTTGATTCAGACTAGGGGTAAATCATAGGGTAGATTTCCACTTTTCGTTAATTTCATTTGGCGAACACTCGTTCGTGCACTCATAAGTTGGTCTTGTTTCCGGTAACCAATGTGATTATCAATGGCAGTCGAGTACCATTCTGGTGATCCGACTTTTATGCTTAGACTCATTTTTGTGGAAGAGACGGACGGCATTCTTCACGTGGTTGTCACACCATTCTCGTTTTTGGAGTCGTGATTCAATCAAGGAAATTCCTCCTTGAGTGAGGGCGTCTCCATTGCCAATCTTCGTGAGTCGTGTTGAAAAGATCAAGTCTTGTTCTCTCACAACCTTTTGGAGAGGGTAGTATCCCAAAGACTGCCATATAGAACTGATCGGTGAATTCCTTGTTTCACCGGTTCATGAATTAGCAGCATGCGAACGGGGGGGGGGGGGTTGTCGTATGTCTCCACAGAAGATGATATCCAACCCGCCGAAGGGTTCGTCGTCTTCCATGGTTATACTATTTCGTCGATGAATGGGATGTGTACGTGTTCGAATGCGTTACGGCATGCTTGACGGGCTTCCCAAGACAACCCGCTGTGTCTGGTCATCGTGGGGATACTACATGCGCTATGGACAGTCGTTCCTCGTTTCGCAACTGCAGCCTTTCCAGTGGACGCTGCTGCCACGTACGCAGTTCGTTGAACGAAACGATTGTAGGTCTCCATCAATAGTTTCAGTGTGAACGTTTTGCCGCATCCTGCAGCCCAAGTGAAGAATATTTGTACGGGAGGTAGTTTGGCACCCATGATTCGATCGATACAATGTTCGATCCGAGCTCTCTTTTCGAAGTTCGTTCAACGCATCGGACTGCAGTGTTCTGATCAGGATAATACGTTCGTTCGGCATTTGTAAATAGCGTTCATGGAGCTTGAAACCTTCATCTGGCGAATGTTATAATTTTGGGGTGAATTCAGAATAATTTCCTGATAAATGTAGCCTTCATTACAAGGTCCCTGGTATGTTTTATACTCATCGTCTTTCCATAGATCATGATACTTTCCAAGAGTGTTTTCGATATCATCAGTCATCACAGTCGTGCTTCTCGCGGTGACTGTGTATCCTTCCTTCTATAAGGTGTGGATGTTCAGAAATCTGTCATCATCCAGGAGGTCGGTGACTTATTTTCTGAACAGCAATGCCATTGTTCGTTTAAAATTCATTTGGTCCTCTTGGACGTATTATTTGCATGGGATGATGCGATTACAACTTCTTCGATGACATATTTGATTCCCCTCACTGTCTCTCTTTCCTCTTTTGATGGTCATCTTTGTGGCGAAGTCCGCCAGATTCAGATCCGATGGAGTCGACGATCGTGCTTCATATTTCTGTATGATATTCTTGGTCCAAACATCCGTTGAGTCAGTAGAAAGATTTTCTTCGTCCATCGTGGTGCGTGCTTTGTGACATGTCATACGTTTGTTCAGTACATCGCTCGGATTAAAAACGATTTTCCGGCTACTTAAGCTCATTGATTGACGGAGTAAACACCAAGCTGCCTCTTGCACTCATTTCCACCGCATCCAACATACAGATGCTCATTCGTTTCAGGAGGTCTGTATAATCTTGATCAGGATATTCTTCTTGTAATTCAGACAGGTGTCGTCGTAGATTGGTCATACCGCGATTGCTCTTGTTGATGTATTCTACAATATAGGAGGCGCAGCTGAATTCGTCAAGTATGAACTTTACATCCATAGAGAGGGTTTTGCAGTTTTTCTGCGTTTTTATTCCAAACCACCAATCCGATGGGACGTTCAGTCTCATCAACGAGACATATCTCCCTCTTTTGCAGTGCCTTGTTATCTTTCTTACGGAAGACCGTCTGTGATTCTCCAGTATGGCTCACGACTCCGACGACATTCACAATCTGATTTTCCGTTCCATCTTGAATGCTTTGCAGAGACACAAAAACTGGTACTGCATTGACGATCATTATTCCGGAACTAGACTCCCTCACGCATGATGCCCTCGGTAATATGATTTCGAATGTATTCGATGTATTGTTGTATCTAGAAGCTTTGCTACACTTGAAATAACTTATTCCAAGCATACATCCGGGCTGGATGACGTCAAAAAAATTGTCGCATTCAGCCCCGGAAGCTGTTATCTGAACTTCGGAAAAACTCATCAGCGACAATCGCAGAGAAAAGTTTTCCTTCACCGATATACTTCTTCCAAGTTTTGAGGTTAGTTTTCGAGACAACCGGAACGCAAAATGACTGTGAATAGACTCGAGCTATCAGATTCTTCGTGTTAAACTCCCTGTCGGTCCTTGGAGCTTTCGCCTGACTTGAATCCTGCGAGGAAGTCTCGGACGACTTTCGCTCACCCTGCCTCGACATTTCGAACACTGAGTGTGAAAATCGTTCTGAGCGACCGAGTGTCTGTCACACTCAGACTTTCAGAACCACTGAAGATTTCGTTATCAAAGAAATCAGTGGAGTCTCGAGAATTACTGTCAGGTTCTTTTAATCTGTGTCTAACTTCCGTCCAAAAGCAAATATGACCCCGAATGATTCAGAATCATCGCTCATTCATTCAGCAGAACACATTTAGCTCACTGGAAAGATGTTTCGATCATCTCAAAATATTCCTTCAGATTATTTTGTCACCGAACATTCGAGACCAAGCAACCTCATCATATAAAATCAACCTCTTATTACCGGTTTCGTGACAAATTCTCAACGACGAAAAGCCTCTTTAGGTTATGGATCGAGATACGATCGGCAGTGCCGCTGTGAATTTTTCGAAGGACCTCGCAGACCAACCTCAAGAGAGCTAAGCGTGAATGAAGGGTTTCATAGTGGTCTGAAGAGACCTCCCTTGTGGTCTGGTGTTTTTGTCCAGCATCACCGGAGGATCATTACGAACCAAAGCCGACTACACATAATATACGCGTGGCGATCCAAAGTAACCGTCTAATACCAAACTTCTTGGAGCCGGAGGAAAAGGTTACTATCTAACCATAGGCCGGCTTCGAGGATGCCTTCATGAGAGGTCCCAAACCCTGGAACTAGTCATCACGTCGGCCACCCCGGTTCCAGCAATTGGATTTTGCTTCCCATGGATCATGTCATCGGTCCGTCGAAAATGGATGGAGGGTTTTGATGTTCGTTTTCGAGATAACCGAAACGCAAATGGACTCGGAATAGAATCGAGCCATCAGAATCTTCGTATTCAATTCTTCTGCCCTACTCCAATACTACGAGGAAGTGTCGGAGGACTATCGTTTCTCCTGCCTCGACATCACAAACGCCAAGAGGAAGTGTACATAGTTCAGAACGACCGAGTATCTATCTGACTCACAGCCTCTCAGAACCACCTTCCAAACAGGAAGCGAATACCTTCGGAAGAGGTTGAGTTGAACTAACGTCGTCCACCACGGTTCCACCAATTGGATTTTGCTTCTCGTGGTTTTGTCCGTCCAGGGTGACTTTGCTCGATCCCCCTGGATCATTTCTTTGTGATCGGAATTGGCTGGCTTTCGCCGAGTCTCCATGTGGCAGCGTTATGAGCATTTCTCCCAAAAACTACTATCACTTCATTGTCATTGACAAGACACCAAAATCTACCACACGAAATTCAACTTCAATTCGAACTCCCCTCGCTTCGGCAAAACCCTTACAGGTACACGATTTTTCCGTTCCACTCCCAGTTACACCCTAATAGAAACGCACGAATAAAAGCGCATTGCTGCGCCAAAACACGTCTGTTCGTCTTAATCTCATCCCGCGTTCCGCTGCAGATAGGGGTGAGATGATTACAATGCATCTGATGCCCACAGAGTTCGCTTTGAAGTCTTCTCATAAAAACTCCCACCTGTTACGGAACGAGCCAAAGTTTAGCTCCCTGACCGCGAACGATTTGCGAGCATGCTAGCTACAGCAATCAGATGAACAGACAGAGGAAGCTTGGCAGGTTTTCTTATCAAAGCGGGAATTCCTAATCGTGAAGAGGGTACTTCTCTTCGGAAAGTTATTCATATCTAAAGCGTGTGCTTCCTCAACTTCTCATCAATCGATCTCTAAATCGCGGTCCATGTAGCTTTCGCTCAAGATGTCATGATCCGAGCAGAAACACGCATCGCAGTGAGCGCAACCGATGTACGCAGCATCTTCACACTTACAAAAGTTGCTCATGGCGAACTCGCACAGAGGGGCGCCGAAAGTTCTGACAGAAATTTCCCGAAAAGCAGATGACGACTGAGTAGAAACGGAAGAAACGCGCGCCGAGAGCTGCCTTATCTTTGTAGGCGAGGAATACGAGCGAGCTTCCCTCAATGAGAACCGGCCGCAATGGGATTCATTGAATATCTGGAGTAAAGAGTACAGGAGTCCTTTCGAACGTGAACATTCCGTCAGCGAGCGCCAAGACAACTCGGAGACCTGGATCGTTCCTTGGAGAGTGTCCTCACTTGTTGGACGCCGGAGTCGACCGTGTTGTGAACGGAACGCTGGGAACAGCATTTGTACTTCGAAAGTTGGCGAAGTCTAACAATTTTCATCGAGTTCGGTCTATTCTGAATAGAATAGGAAGAGGAACATTCGTACTCGGACTTCGAGATTGTGAGAGCGACATGCTTGACGGACACTGCAGGTAGAGAGTGATCTCCCTATATCATGGCAGCTCGAATTATAACTCAGTCCGTCGGATGGAAATGATCTATATCGCGGTCACTGGAAGGCATTTCTATCAGGGGCAGAAGCTTTCTTTCTCCATGCTCAGTTCGGATTTCAGATCATACGGAAAAGGAAGCAGCTTCAGAGCGCCTCGAATTTCTCTGCTCAGGACAGATGGCTGCACTCTACCGCTGAGATGGCCCAGCTAGGTGTAAGAACATCTTCTTCATCATCGCTCGGAATGAGTTTTTCGTGGCGCTTTTCTTTTGAGTGTTGCATTTTGACTTGATAGAGAATCAGAGATTAGAGTAAAGATAAAGATGGTTGAAGACATTTAATCGCTCGCTCAGAACTTGGTCAGAAAAGTGAATACCGGGTTTTGATGACTGGAGTAGCTTATGTGTGTGCAACAGTAGCAATCTTGGATGCCTCTCGAGAATATGATATCGATGCATGTCCGGCCACGTGTTGTCGATATCTCAGGATCGGTTATTAGTTCAATATTTTCAAATTGATCTCGCATAAATTCGATATTTTTCTCCTTTCTGGGGGGGTCTTTCAAGTTCCAATTGAAATCACCGCATAGAATCAGTGAAGTTCTCTGGTTTTGAATACCAGGGGACAGAACATGGTCATATTTCAGTAGGAACTCTTCAATGAGCTCGAACGGTGTTCCCGGATTCATATATACTGTCACAAGGACGGTTAGTTGGTTACATAGGAGTATTTTACAGGCACAAATGTCACCAGGATCTTCATCAATGAGATCTGGTGTAATTGTGGGAGTTGCTTGCGTGGGTGCTCTCTGCGTTCGTGAATAGCAACTCCACCTGTCGACCACGGGGTGAAACGTGGACCCCCTGAGCGACTTCGTTGAAGTTTATGGACTGCCGTGCCCCAGGGGGTCGATCACCGACCATCGATTTCTCGGAGCGATTCCGTGACCAATCTGACCTTCACTTTCCGAGTCTGGAGGGGTGCTTCCGGGACCGATCTGATCATTACTTCCGCAGGTTTGAGGGGTGATTCCGGGACCGATCTGACCATTACTTCCCAAGTCTGGAGAGGTGATTCCGAGACTAAACATCATTTTCCGTAGTACTGCAAATGAATTCCCGTACCAGCCGGTACAGAAATTGATTTTTCGTACCCTTCGATCCGAGGATCCTTACTACTCATGATCGGCTTCGTCTGTCAGTTTGTCCGCATTCCTCCTGGAATACATGGGGGTGATTCCGGTACCAATCTGAGCATACTTTTCTGAGTCTGGAGGGGTGATTCCGGAACCAATCCGACAATATTTCTCCGAGGCTGGAGGGATGATTCCGGGACCAATTCGACAATATTTTGCCGAGTCTGGTGTGTGATTTCGGGACCAATCTGACAACATTTTGCCGAGTCTGGTTGAGTGATTCCGGGAGCAACCTGACAATATTTTGCCGAGGCTCGCAGGGGAGAATGACTTCCTCCTAAGATCTTCCCAGAACCACCAAGTCTGGAGGAGTGATTCCGGAACCGATCTGAACATTACTTTACCTACCATAACTTCATTGTCATTTACCTCTGACAAGACACCGAGATTTACCGCATGAAATTCAACTTGAACTCATATTTTCCTCGCTCTGGAAAAAATCTTAAGGGCTGGGATGGGTGATTCCCGGACCAATCTGACCCTCACATTTCAAGTTTGGAGGGGTGATTCCGGGACCGATCTCACCATTACTTTCCCAGGTCCAAGGGGTGATTCCGGGACCGATCTGACCATTACTTTCGAAGTCTGGAGGAGGGATTCCGGGACCAATCTGACCTTCACTTTTCAAGTCTGGAGGGGTGATTCCGAGACCGATCTTCACTATTTCTTCACCTACCATCACTTCATTGTCATTGACCTATGACAAGACACCCGGATTTACCGCATGAAATTCGACTTGAATTCAAATTTCCCTCGCTCCGGAGAAAAATCTCAAAGGCCTCCGGCTGCGATTTTTTCGTTCCCATTTTTTCGTTCCACTCCCAGTTACACCCTAGTAAACACGTCCGAAGAATAGCGCATTTCTGCGCTAAAACACGGACCCATTCAGGACGATCTTCTGCGAGCTCGAACATGGCCCAGCATAGACTACCAATCGGGAACCCTCTCATTCAAATCTGGGTGTTACACTTCGTATAGTTCCCTTGTCAGTGGCTAGTGTGGAGATTTCTGTCTTCAGTTTCGGTCAACCTCCGTTCGGTGTTTTCCGATTCGGAAGCGAATGTGGGATGTCTGCGTGAGCCGAACTCCGATAAACACATCTACAACACACATCGCTACTTCGTTAATTCCAAATGCTGGAGCCAAATCTCGGATCAGCGTCAACCCTCGCGGCTCGGATAGAGATATCGGGGCTTTCTGTCAGCAGTGATAGATTTTCTAGGGAAACTCGCCAGACCAGATCTCGCCACTGGTTGTCTTGACTGTAGGATTAATTTCGAGAACCCAGCTCCGTATGCGGCGTCTCTGAATCAATCGTGGAATCAACCGTCGAATTATTCTGAGACGTTGGAGTTCAGTCTCGATCTAGATATTCGCGCGTCGACATCAGCGGCCTTTGAGTCTGGCTACCCGCCACCAGCAGATTCAATCACGAATCCATGTGGAAGCCCTGACGAAACTCCAGGGAAGACGACCGGGCGTCCGTCGAGTTCGTTCCGGAGCTCAACGTCGAATGTTGGGAAATCGAGCCCCATCATTAAGGACCCGAGTCTCGAGAGCTCGAAGAGGATGTATGCAATATGTGTTTCGAGAAAGTTTATGAGTTTCGTTGTAGCGTTGAAGACTCCCCGCTTTGTGGTTTGAATTGTCCAACACTACGGAACATGAGAAGTGGAAAGCACGACTCGAGCTCGGAGTGGTCATTCAGCAACTCTTTTGATACATTCATCCATTCAGCAAGGAGGAGCCAGTCGGAGAAACGACCAAGAGCGCCGACTGAGTTTGGGATCTGATATGGAAGGTTTTGTTCCTGAGTCATTATCCAGATATACATATGAAGCTGTGTCGGCGTCAGCTATTACGTAGAGTCCAGGCATTCTTCATATTCATCTACCCGAGCTGGATATTCGCCGGCGTCAACGATGGAGACTCATTTGCTCCGACAAAATTGGAGGCCTTCCAGTCCACACGGAGGAGGCTGGAGAGGGTCTCGCCGATGAGCGACTCCAACTTTGGGATTGGTGCTCTAGATTGCTGGTCGTGCTCAATTCGGAGAGAGAAATCCACCAAACGAATTTCAGTATTTCACTCAATTCGAAATGGCCGCAAGGATATGGGATGTATCTGATATCGCTTGAGCAGACGCCGCATAAGCGAGCTCGGACTCTTGGAAGTCGACCGTGAGAGGAGCTCCAACGCGAGTTTTATTTCGAAACATGAAGAACAGGGCAAGCTCTCTGATGAGTGGCCAGCCACTGGGTCACAGACGATCGGATACCTCTGAAATATTCACCCTCATAACTCCTGGAAGAGTAGTGTATTCCGGACAGTGGTTCGCCCCAAGCCAACGCTCGATGTTGGTTCACTCGAATACGAAGCGAATGCTACACGGGAATCAAGAGGGCGTTTCTCGTTTCACCAAAACACTAATCCATGTTATCCACTGATTTTCAAGCTGGAGCAGTCGATTCAATAATCGCAAGCTGACCTGTAATGACATGGGGTGGGGTGGAAAACATGTGAGCACCTCGTTGTCCGCCTCCTGTTCCACGATGTTTAGACCAAGTGCTATCTGTGGGACACATGCTCATGGGGTCGGCAGGAAGATTACGATCGTGGAAACGTAGCGGGACGTCGATCGTTACCCGCGTACCCACGGGGAACCTGTGTATTCGAACGCTATCCACCGCGATGCTCGTCGGATAATCAGAGGAGATCGAGTATCACGTAATAGGAGAGACGTCTGGAAAGGGGGACTGCGCCGGCTTCAGCGGAGTTGACAGATATTTCCGTGCCATCAGGGTCTCGAGCCCCAGCCTCGGTATGTTTGCATGTTTTCACACCAACGCTTGTCATCGAGGGGCTCAGAGCCACCCACGGTCGATGGGATTCGATGGATCCGGTAGATTCGAGAGCTGTGTTTTGATGTTTGATCGAAAGGCGCTCCTTCGATTTCTTCGAAGCATTCAGTTTGTATTTCGGTGATCTGTCACTTGGAGCTCACTCAGGATAGCCCTCCGAGAGCTTCCGTTGTTTCAGGAATCATGAGTTCATCGATTCGGAAGGAATTCGACCGTGCCCATGGCTGCCTTCTCAGAAAGCCCAATTCATTCAGCTCCCCAGATGTACCTCGATCGGCGCTGCAGATATCCTTATGGCCGGATGATGAGCGTTCCGAGTTTTCTGATGCGGCTTCATATGGCGCGTTCCATTCCATGAACTAGGGTCTGTTCGGAATCGGATGGGACCTTCGAACTGGCTCCACAGCAGCTAACTGTTTCTCACACGGCGAGATCCTCTCCCATTCATCGTGACAAGTTCCCGACGAAGCCGATTGCCCGGCAATCGAGGATCTTACTACCTTCGTTTCTCATCACGCGGCTGTCCTGAACCCAGATCGAGCATGGATGAGCCGATGGGATCGCACTTTCCCTGGTGGGAATGCGAACAACCTGTTATACACTCTCGAAGTGGTCTTTGCGGCCACCGAACGAACTTCGCGGTGAACGGAGTTATGAATAGCTCGGAAGATTCCTCGGCTGGCTCATCTCGGGGAACGCAGAAGAGTTTCAGCCGGTTCGGGCGTACACAGGCTGAAGAAGTTCGAGTAATACATACTCTTGGTAATCGTTTAGCATCATAGCCACTCCTCGGTGTTTACAATCGCCAGCTAAACGATTGGATAAATGCCACGCAGGACATCACTTGGGTGAACGGGATGTCTGGTGAGTTTCGTGGGCAGCAGCCACTCACGTATCCAAGAAAAGATTGGTCAGCCCATCCGTAGGGCGTCCGCTTCGCAATAGATGTGGCTCTTACGTGGAATTACCAAGGAATGTGATGTTTTAATGTAATAACGCACACCACACGACGGATGCCCTTCTGACCAGCCTGAGCTCAATGAAAAGCTGGATCGCTCTGCTGTAGAATCAACAACGTGACTTCTACTAGAAATATGGGAGCGTGGAAACATGGGATCCGCCGAGCTCACTCGCGCCTGAGATTGATCTTAATGTCTGATATGCCATCGTTTCTGAATGGAATCTCGAACCTTGGTTTCGTCGCGCAATTTTCGGGAATCAAATCGAATCGGTCCGAAAGTTCCTCTACTGCGCCTGGAAATGCACACACTCACTTTCCGTTTGCCGCCCCGGCAGCGTTCTCGAATCACAATATGAATTCGGATCCTATTGCGTTGCATTGTTCCATTGACGCGGTAACTCATCGCACCAGAAGCGCATTTCGTCGCGTTCGGGCGCTTTTCGCAAGAATGGCAGAGTGAAACTCGGGCTCTGAAACCACACCACGTCTTGTGAGATAGCCGCGACTGGGGCTGTTCCGCCATATGTTGTTCTCAATGGTGGGAAGTTTTTTTCCCCGTCTTCCTCTTTGATATTGAGTCCACGGAGTCCGGAATTCACCCCGTGCCTGGGAAAAACTTGTCGCTGTTGCCGACCAACTCTTGCCGACCATCTGCGCGGTGTCTCAGATCCGGAACAGCAGGGGCGAGAACGCAAGATTCTATTTAGTACTCTCACCTCTTTCCACCGTATGATTCTCCTCGCTTAGCGGCGCGTGCGATGACCCCGAGGGGCAGCAGCAGCGTTTTAGATCGCCTGTGTGTTGGCGATTTTCGCTGTTCCGGCTTGCTTTGTTAGTGGAACTCGTGTCTTCTGGCTACTGCTCCTGGAGCACGTCATGGTAATTACTGAGAAACTTTTGAATACTTCCGTATGAATGGAGAAGGAATTCCCTTCACTATCGGTTGCACGTAGACTCGGTTCCCTCAGTGAGCGATTGAGGTCGATTCAGACCACAATATTATGTTCCAGGTCGGAATTTTTGCTTTTGGTCTGGTCTCTGTGGTTGTGATTTCACTTGCTTGGGGCCGTTTGCGGAGGAGACCAAGGATCACATTGGAGCAGCACGATTGTGTGCTGATAACCGGCTGTGACTCTGGGATCGGCTACGCTCTTGCTAATCACTTAGCGTCGTCCGGCGTCAGCGTAATCGCGACTTGTCTAAACCCGAACAGCGAAAGAGCACAAGCGTTGATCTCGCTCGGCGTGGATGTTCTACGATTAGATCTGACGGAAGACGATCTCAGACGCTTCGGCAGAGAAGTCGAACTGCTGCTGGACGGCAGAAAACTCCATGCCCTGATCAATAATGCCGGTGTTTGTGTCATGGGAGAGTTCGACTGGCTGACGGAGCAACAGGTGGAATTCGTTTTCAAGGTCAACCTGGGCTCAATGCGTGTCATACGGCTCTTCATGGATCGCATTATAGCGGACAAATCTCGTATAATCAATGTCACCAGCGTCAATGGTCAGATCGCATACCCCGGATTATCTGTCTACTGCGCGAGCAAGTTCGCCCTGGAAAGTTTCAGCGATTCTCTCGCAATGGAACTCCACAAATTCGGTGTTCGCGTCATCAAGGTACGACCCGCTGATTTCGCTCGAATCACGTCGATCATGTCCGCCCAGGAGAACCATACAGAGAAAATGAGGCAGAACCTCTCAGAGATCAAAAAGCAGCGCTACGGCGATTATTTCGAAAACTACCAGCGACTCACGCACGAGATGGCCGGTCAAATGAGCGTGGGAAGCTTCGCCGGAATCTTGGAGGTTTTCGACGAGGCTGTTCTCAATCCAAACCCGAGAATCTCGTACACCGCCGGACGAATGCTCTACATACGCTTTTGTCAACTGCTCTGCATACTTCCAGAGTTCTGTCAGCGCCTGGTGGTGTCGTACGCGTTCCGAAAGACGTTGCGGCAACAGAATGTGTCGCTGCCGAGTTCACCCGCGTTGACAGAGTGAAGGCGTTCCAGTAGGCTTCCGCTGAGGGTTCGAGTCAAGGTTTCGTCGCCGTCTCGTATCCCTGGGCGAACTCCAAGATGAGTGCAATGTTCCGAACCAGTCTAGGTCGGCTCTGAAGGCTCGTCAGCGATTCTCTGTGCTGGAATCTGCATGAATCACACGGGGCCTGATGGGAACCCTGGAAGAACTTGGAGAGGCCACAAGAACTTTGGGGAATTTTTCATGCGGGGAGAAAGTGGAGAAATCCGTGATATTGGCCTCATACGGTCATGAGACTCGACCTACTCTGCTGTGTTCAGTGCATCGTAGCAAGATCGGATACCAGTCCACTAGGGACTAGAATCCCTGAAGTTCGTTTATTTGCCTGATGCTGGTGCAACAAACCCAGCCTTCGAGACTCGAGTTCTCACAAGCAGCCTTGGAGACTCGCGCATGTAGGTACTTGGAAGAAAGTCGAAAGCTTCGATCACATCTGTGACGACTCATCCAAAAGATCGGTCGGAAGCGTCTCACTCCTGGGAGTTCCAGGGCGCCGTTACAATTAAACAGATCTCCTTGCCGATGTGCTCGTTCTCAGGAACCATTGACTCCGACTCCAGAATGTCCCGGGAGCTCGGAAATCTCGAGTCAGTTTCTCCAAAGTTTCCTGATCGAAGCTTCCAGGGTCTCCCGGAACTAACAACGAGAACTCCCATGCCGCTTTGGGAAAAATCACGTGAACATCGAGACAATATCAGCTGGAATGAGCTGCACCGCAAATCCTCGTTGCCTCCACCAATTATCCCCTGTCTCTTTGGAATAGTTCAGGTCCACTACGCGCTTCAGCTCAAGTCAGCTCAAAGCAATCAAAGGGGTTCGGTGAGCGAAAATTTCGATGCCCCGTCATCCAATTATCATAGAAATCAGTGGATGACTCGTGCGCCACGGCAGCACGTAGAGCTCGGCGGCGCAGGAAACAAATGCTCATGAGATTCGGCTCCATCTCCATTTCTACAAGTCACCATGTCGGGGTGTCCCCACGATCGTTGTAGATCACCCAAGAGCGGAGTCGTATCGTTGAACGTTCCCGGAGGTGACGAGAAACCTACAGCTCACCTTGTGCCGAGCATCAGGATTCCTGGAACGCGGACTCTCGCTCAGGACTCGGATTCCGGGTCATCGCTGCCAATTTGTGCTGTAATCCGATTCCGAGTCGATAGGGATCCGATTTCTGAGAGAGAAAGACCTGAAAGCGTCCGAGGCCGTCAACATCGAGACTAACAGACTGAAAGAACACTCACAACGCTATGAATTCCCGGCCCTGGGGATGTAGTAAGCTGCTTATCGAACCTTCTCGGAGAGCTCCGCATGGATTCGTAGTAGCAGCCCGAGCATCATTGTCTGAGCAGACGAACGAGGAAAAATCCGGCTCGCTCGAGGGATTGACCACAGTCAGCGACGATATTCTTTGGAAATCGTACCATGGTGGGATTTTCCAATGAAAAGGATCGCTGATTGATGGGTCCTTGATGCTGTCCCGGGTGCTGATCAGATCCAGCTCAAGGTTCCGGAGGAATCCAGAATTCCACTCCAGACGTGGCGCTCTCATTTTTCAGGGCAGCACGGTTCCTCGGTCACCATTTTGAGCTTTATTCGTTCTGGAGGGGGTCTATTTTCGCTCCGAGGAAAGGATAACCATGCACTTGCGCTCCCCCCCCTCCGTTTCCCCAATCGATATTCCTATACACGTATCTGAGATAGGCTCACCTCATCGTTTGTAGGGCCGCAGTAACTCCGTAGACTCGAGTTCGCTTCAGATTGGTCGAAGGCGTTGTTGATTAGAAACGACAAATGATGCGAGTCTCCCGATGCCGAGGACCGACCATAACAGGTCTTCTAGGTTTAATCATCTCCTCAAGGGCATCGTTACCAGACGACGACCACGGTGCTGATAAATCTATTTATCGTTCGCAGTGTAGCCATCCACATTATTACGGTCGTTACTGCCTTTCAGTTATTGCTGGTCCCATGGATGTACTGTCTCATAACGTCGTTAGCCGTTATGAACGATCGGAATACTCCGTCATTTTATTAGAACAACCTCGTGCTGATTCAATTCTCATAAAGCGCGACACGAAAAATTAGCCGTTCCTCGTCTCCTATACATCGAGTCTTGCAGAAGCCGCTGAAAGGAATGCTCGCCATTCGGAGAGTCATTACATACCGCAGAATTCGAACATGTTGCCATGACGGTTGGTACCTTCCGATCAAGCTTCTGTGGGAATCATGCATTCACTCCAATTGAGAGTGGGTCCATTGATGAGATACATACTCGCTCCAAGAGGGGATTCTCGAAACGCTTTTGAATTCAGAGACAATTATCGGAGGGCTTCACCGGCGCGATTCATGACGAATTATCCCAAGATAGCATGCTCCTCTCTCCTTCCCGTCCTTATGAGTACTCGATGGCCTCCGTAGTGGACGATCTATCCAACTTGAGACAGCGAGTCCTGCGATTCGACAATCGTCCGAACAAACAGGTGCTGTTCTCGGCCCGTGGGCCACGAGCGTCCACTCTCTGTAGGAAAACACATTTGAACTGTTTCGCTGGAAGAAGAAGTCGTGGCTCCGTACCTTTCGATGAGCGGACCGCCCTTCTTTCGGTCATTGAACACGTCGTGTGTCACACAGTCCCGGCACTCGCATCTACGCAGAAAGCAGTTCCCTCGAGTCTGGAGTTGCCGTGAGCCTATACTGGCACTGAAGATGATTTCATCACCTGAGATGCGGAATCACCTGACCTTTTTTTTTCCAGGAACCGGACAGCGATCGGACGAACTGGGTAGTCGAAGCCGCGCTCCTAACCGGACTTGTATTCTATGGAGTCCAGAAACTTACAACTACACATGCACACAATGGGAGCTTATCGCAATGGTCAGGCGAAGCTCTGCTCATTCTTCACCGAACGGTCGACGAGCTGCGATCACGTTGCCGAGAATCGGAAAGGCGGTCTCCAACTTGGCCCTGCAGGTTCGAGCTTTTTCGAAAATTCCGGGCTCCCCGGCGGACAAGGCTCCAAGTTGCTCAGAATCGGGGCTGTCGGCTAGAACTCCCTGATTCTTCTGAAGAAATTTCTGCTCAGTTTCGATCGTATTGGATGAACGATCCGTGACTGATTATCGAAACGAAATTATCGATCCAGACTCCAATCCTGGAAGTTCCGCTAACGCTTCCATCGCCAATTCCAGCTCAGGGTCACTGAAAAGTTCTGCCTCGTTGAAAAGGCCCGGACAAGTGACTTGACTCCCCCAGAGTCCATCCCTACAAGAACTCGGAATCGCCTTGCCTGAACCGGGAACTTTCCCGGGAATTCTCGCTCCCTACGGCCGTTCTCGCGGAGATCTGGCATATGAAGACGCTGAAACAGGACATCCTCTGTTTGATTGTGCACAAACCGGGCTCTCTGGCCCGAAAGGAACGAAACGGACATTTCTCTCGGATTCTTGAGAATCTGACAAAATCGGTGCACAGGGACGTGTCTGGTGATTTCGCAGCTATCTTTATCACACTCCAAAGTCACAAACTTTCAAACTTTCAGCATGTCAAATCATATGAGCCCCAGTGGAAGCTCTCGAAAACGGTAGTTTTCAAATGTCTACAATTGCCACGCCACAAGCAGAACTTCGCTATCTATCCGCAACGCTAGCTCATCGTCGTTACCCCGCTGAACGGCCTCGTCCCTCAAAATCCTCTTCTCTGTTGTCGGTTGCAGCTTGTAGCGTTTATCCATGAATCATGAATGGGCGGAAACTCCGAATGAACATCTCCAGAGACGCAAGTTCGGTATAGCTCGAATCCCTCTCGCGAGAGAACTCTGCTCATTGATCCCTGTTTTCGAATGCTCATGATTTTTCGCTCGATAGCGTTACGAATCCGAACTTTCGATTGAGCTCTGAAAATTTGAGCGCGAAGCCACGTCCGGGAGCTTTGGTGGTACTTCAGGCTCCAAGTGTTGAGAACGTGGAGCTTTCCGAAGGAGGATCTCAATGGCTTCATCAGGACAATTGATTTTCCTTTCATTCAGAATTCGAGTGGGAGGTCTGGTCGCGAATTCGAGCAAGAGCTCAGGTACCATCAGGATCGAAAAAGTCGTTAGGAAATGTGAGTCGAACTCTCTCGGTCTATTCTAGGACAGATAAAGAGTTCCCCCCAAATAAACCAATTGAGAGGAAAACTTCACTCATCGGCTCATCCAGCGACGAGTTAGCGAAATTTTCGCCTCAATCTCGTTCGATCTGAGGGTCAGGCTGCAAGAATGTTCGGGACGGATGGAGTCAATCGTGCAAGATTTTTTGCAACCAGCTGCTCGGGTAAACAGAACTTGAGCCACCTCGGATAATTCGGGAGCAATAAAGCAAGGCGAATGTTGATTCCGCGACTCTCGCGCTCTGGAGTGGGACAATTTCTCCCCGGAAATTACACTTAGCAGAGCCTTCTCCCGATATCTGCGATGCCTGCTTCCGCGTAAACCTTCTCTACCAGAGACCGGTTGTCTGGAGATGACGAAAATTGGAGTCCGAACTCCGTATCCGCTTCCTACGAGACTTCCTGAGAGGGCAAGATGGGGAACTTGCTCCCAGGCGCACCCTGGGAAGCTGGCAAGACGGAGTCAACTGGATGTTTATCCCGACTCGTTCGAATCTGAAGAGTCTGACGAGCAATTGGAAAACGGAGCCAGTTCAAGCCCACGTTCAGCCAGAGCGCGGTTGGGAGTGATGATGAGAGTTGTGCACGTCGCGTCACTCATCCTTTGCCATAGAGTTTTTTCTTATTGTGGGAACGATTCGAAATGTTGCTGGAAGTGTCAAGAAGTGATGACTTGATGAATCTCGTGCCGCGACGGGAATTCGTAGCTGAGCCATGCTTTCGGCAGCATTTCACGGCTGCTCCGTTGAAGTTCGCGAGGATGCCTCTGCTCATCGGTCCGCGACACAACTTTTGAGACAGTGTGGTGATTCCCAGAGTATTCTGGGAGCCCTGTGACATCGAGCAGGGGTTCCCTCGGGTGCGGCGCGAGTCCTCTTGGGAAATGTCGCCTAGGTTCACTCTCCGAATTTAACACCTGATTAGGGCAAATCAAATAGAGCAAGACAAATAAGAAGCATTCTGGCGGTTGCTGAGCATCTGGTATGGCAGAAAATGGCACCTCCTCCCAGATCGGAAGAGCATCTCATTAGTAATCGATTCGATCACGTGACGAGCGGTCTCAAGGAGAGCCAGAGATGGAGAACAGTCATATTGGGTGTTGCCCCGGGCTGCAATTCCTACTGAAGGTTGATCTCAAATCGCAATCCTAGCCGGTAGGCGAACCCTAGGAGCATACGCTGAAACATTGGACGATTACCTGTTGCCATACGCGGGCGAATTTCATGGCACAAAATTCATTCTCATGCGAGACAACGCCAGGATTCATAGCTCAAAGTTCATGAAGAGATGGTTTTAGAGGAATTCTATGAAGCACCGGCCCATCCCCTCTGAGTCCGGACCACCATCCTGTTGACAACTATATGGCATGCTCTCAGGCCTTGTTTATGCGGATGGAAAGCAATATAGCACGCTCCAAGAGGATACATAAAAGAGAATTGGGGTGAAATTCAACTTTCCCACATGGAGGAGCTCATCGCCTCGATGCCGCTCCGCATGAGAGACGTTCTCTAGAACAGAGGATGGATGACAAAAAACTGATGTGGAAATCTTGCCGATTCTTTGTCAGCGTAGAGTGAATGTCACTAGGTGGCCTCATCCGAATCTCCACCCGCGAATCGAATTTTTCCTCATCAAAATCGTCATTGAATCCCTGATGGCTGAACTTCTATCGAGATGAAAACGTTGATCGCGCGAATCAATCCACGGATTGGGATGCGAATCGAACATCTCGAACATTGTTCTCGCTCCAGCTCAGAGGAAGTTGTCATTTCGCGTATTCCGGACAAGTCAGTCATTGCTCGACCAACGCGCTGTAAACCAATGGCTCACATCGGAAGATCCGCAACTTTTCGCGGGATCTGGATTCGTCACCGAGGAGCTCACGCGCCTTTTCTTCCTTCTACCTGGCTCGAGCTCCCCACTCTGTATCGACGTTCATTCGAGGATTCGGTCGCGAACATGGCCGACGATGAAACTCGCTGGTTGCGGCTATGCTGACACCGGACCCTGGAGGATCCGAAATCGAGCTCACGCATAGCAAGAGTACCCCGACTCATTCTAGATGCATGTCAGTTGATGATGAAGAGTCGCACGGCCCGACGTACGATTTTCTCCCACGTGTCGAGAATGCTACAGTTGTACGGTGGAAGGAATTATCAGGTCTCTCCTCGTCGTCTCGAAGGAAACGCACAACGCATCGTTCGGTATGCCTGAGGATGCTCTCTGCAACCGATGCCATCGGCCTTATCCGATTTCTTCAGGCAGCGTGTTTGCGATCGCCTGCATCCCAACCATGCGTTGAGAGTTGGGAGCATTCCTCACGCAGACCGATGTAGAACTCGAGCCTCGACTCGCTTCTCAATTGTATTACTTAAGCAGCACGCGATTCCTCGGCAGAAGCTTGTTGTAGACTCGATTATGCAGAAGCCGTACCTTGTCGCGAGACAATGGAGTCAATGAATTCATTCTGTAGTTGCGCTGTCTAGACGAACTCAGTTATTTATTCTCGGGGACACTGCTTGAGCGAGCAGTGAAGCTTCGCAAGAACCACTTCATCCCGGAAGGCTCTGCCTCCTATGCAGATGTCTCCGCGAACCAAAGTTCTCACGGAACCACCAGGACCCTCGAAGGCATGCTCTAGCATGTGGGCGTCATTAAAATTGGCTGAATAAGGGCCGACTACATCCATGAGTGATTATCAAATCGGATGTAAGTTCCGTCGAATATGAGGGCCAATTTGCCTTGCTAAGGGAAGCTTCAGAAGTGCCGTTCCGCTTTCGGCCCGAATGGATACGGATCGGAAAGGAGACCGCGAAGCATGATGCAAGCGACCCGACTAATCGGAAAAGGGACAGATCATGTATGTACATCGTAAACAGATACATTCAGGGTGGTCACCGTAGGTCGGGAACTTTCTTACCCTCTCTTCTGTTGCCCATAACTCGATGAGAAATCATCCGATCCTGGAAATTATTCCTGCGATCGATAAGTGCAAGTGCAAGCACGGCACATTGTTCACCTTGGCGTGAATGGGTCAGCACATGCATGTTGTGGAGCGGCTCGAAAATTGCCTCTTTTCTTGATTTTTCTCAAAAAACTGATCGAAGAAACTACTGAAGTCAAGTTTCGGAAGTGCGAGGCTTGACTCGGGATAGACGGCTGCTCAAACGCCCGGCAACTCCAGGTTCTGAAGATCTGTGAGAAGGGGACCGATCGTTTCAACTCCGGCGTCAAGAACTGACTTCTTGACAAAACGCCCTCTCGATTCGCCCCCTATCTCCTCAGGGAAGCCGAATTCGAAAATTTTTCCGATCGCAAAAAGTTCTTGGATTGGTCCGATTGATGAAGTTTATGGGCCGACCCGATCGCATCTTTTTCCGCCCGAAAATCGAGCTCGGTCACTTTCTCCGAGGATGCGTTTCGGCAAGGGGTCTGCTCTCGATGTCAAGATTGAAACGATCGTTCGTCCTTTTCATAGAACCTGAGCTAGGAATCCGGAGTTGCCGGGTGTTTGAGCAGCCTCCCATCCCGCGTCGAGCCTCACACTTCAAAATTTCGATCGGTTGACTTCAGAAGTTTCTCGATCAGTTTCTCGAGAGACGTCAAAAAAGGAGAAGGCAACCTCTGGGTCGCTCTAAAAAATGCCGTTGTTGACCGGAAGAGATGTCCCATGCTTCCAGCTATCGATCCCGAAAGTGCTTCCAGAATCGGATCATTTTTCACCGAAGTGTAAGCAGAAGGAGAGAGGGTAAGAAAGTTTCCGACTTACGATGACCACCCGTCGATGTACCTATGTACATACCTAACCTGCCCATTCGCCGATGAGTCGGGTGGCTTGACTCTCATGCTTCGCGGTCCCCTTTACGAAGCGCATCCATTCGGTCTGAAAGCGGAGGGGCACTCCCGAAAATTTCCTCCTCAGTGTTGAGCAGCAATCCTGTGAAAGTTGATTCTTGTTCTCGATGAGGTCGTCCCTCGACTCCGAGCCAATGCTGAACCTGTACGGGAAATAAGTTCCCCCGGGGGGCTCTCATCGAGCTGAATCTGTCGGATCGACAAGGATTAAAGTGTAACTCCAGGGAATGGAGGAATCCTCCCGAAGCTCGCTAGAATGATTCTCTCGAGCATCATCGGAACGGGTGCGTTTCCCAGTGATTGTTTGGGGGAATCTCGAGGCCAGTCTTTGTGGAGACTCACTCAAACTGATATTAAATATCGAAGCACTCCTCCAATCCAGCCAAAAGTTCCCGTGTGCAAACTCGGGGCCTGGCCATTCCCAAGCTGACGATCAAAATGACCGAATGATGATCAGATACTCTGATCGCAAACGGTAGCATTGTTCAATCTCCAGAGAAATGGGAACAACGATTCAGGCCATCGAGCTCTGTCATGTGTTCGGGCCCCACTCTCCCTCCATGTCTATCCGACTCGATACATAGCGAGTCTCTAAAAGTATTTTCGTTTTTGTGGGCGAGCTGGAGGTTCCCATGATAGCTTATCGCGTTCCAAACGATTCTCCAGCTCCCACAGCGAGAACTGGAAAAACTACATGCACCGACCAGGGGTCCCTGGACCGTAAGCCTATATATTGCCTCACACGTTGTTCTGAAAAGCCCTCTGGGGCCGAAGCATTCTAATTGTGAGTACTCTATAGGTTTTCCTGAACATGATTCATCTGGAGTACTCCAAGGCTGAGTAATGCTTGGGCATTGGGCTCTAGCGTGTGTATCCTCTCCACTCGATGGGGACCGCCAGTTCGAAAATGTTCCGGGCGCTGGAACCCCGGCTACGCTATTTACCAGTCAGCCTTGACCAACCGACGAGGATTCACTGAAGGTGGTTTTCGATTCGTCTTCAGGATCACGTTGATTGATGCAGAATATTTTCCGAGTTCCCATCCAGAACACGTTAGGTTTCGAACCTTGTGTCAACAACAACAGTTCTAGGATGAGCTGAGAAGGGTCTCCCCGAGCCAGGGTGAACATACGAATCAGGAAACACTCTTTGTTCTATCATCGGCATCAGAGACTGGCGAAGGAACGCCAGAATGTTCCATATCTGCAGGGTTTCCCGCCCCTGATGTCAGTTCCGAATCACATAAAAGTTTACAGCATCCATGGGCGCGTATGGATCAGTGAGAAAAGTTGGTTGGTATGTGAGCTGAGCACACGAGACCTCGTTCACATCAAGAAATGTATTTGCCCCTCGGAGTGCGTAAAAACTGTGAAGTAAGAGGTATCGGGGACGGCACACTGATTTCTCGATTCCTCGTTCCAATGCTGGATGAGCAAGTGTTCCATGCGTGGTGCTTTTCTCCAGCCATTCGTGCGAAGGAACGCTTTCCATGCGAGTCGCTCCGTTCATTGACCATTCTCATACATGCCGTGACCTTCACTCTCGTTCGCGACAACCCCCTCAGCGGCATTCCGGGTTGCTGAAGAGAATTGCTATGCCAGAGATGAGCACTTCAGCTGATGGCGAAACCACGGATGACAGAATCTCACTCGTAGGTCGCGTTTTCCGCTTCCACAAAGCTGTGTCCAGTTAACGCGGATGACAGATCAACTTCCGACTTCCGAGAAGCTTCCAGAAAGTTCGGCCCACTAGTCTCCGTTGTGCTTGAATCTCATGCCGAGTACCCCGGCAGTCCCTACCTGGGACAAGAGAGTGATGGCGTACCCAAACGAGGCTATCGAAGCCCTAGCCCATCCTCGCACGATCAGATTCAGCCAACCAGAGCTAATGTTGGTTATACTGAGTGGTCAACGCAGGTCGGGAACTTACTAACCCCTCCTACTTTCGGTCATAACTCGGTGGAAAATACAGATTCTGGAATTTACCCTTGAACGGATCGCGCATCTTCTTCCGTTCAATTCGCAGCGATCGGTCAAGAATTGACATTTGTCGGAGGCCCCGAAACATACAATTTTCTACCACGCTGTGAGCAACAGCGTTTCAGTCGTCTTCCCGTGATATCTGGCTCCCCGAACTCCCTTCGCCACATCACCCACTTGGGATATCGTTTTCCGCCGGAATAGCGAGAGCCATCCACAGGAATCGATGGCGCTCCGCGGGTGTGTTGCCTCGAATTACTATGAAAATAATTTCGTCTGGGGGTGGAGGACCGCAGTTCTTCGCTGTTTTCTCGAAAACCGAAAAGGGGGATATGCCGTTTCGGAGCTGGACTTTCCAATCGCTCATCAGAGAGCTCCCCCGATGTTGAATCGACTCCTCCAATGGCTCCATTCGATCGGTCGGAATTTTCGCAAGAAGGAACGAGCCGTGGATTCGGAATGGAGGGGATAGAAAGAGAAGCTTGGACGTAGTCGGTGGAATCACTCTTGAAAATGGGAGGTGAATGTGACCCGGTCGTCAAGTTCACATCACAGTGCAGTCGCTAAGTCGACTCGTTGAGAGTTCGGGGTGGACTGTAGAGCCACGGGCGACAAGTTGGAAAAAAAATTCAGCTGATCAGTTTTCCTCGACTTCGAAGCAGAGCTTCGTTGAGAAGAGAAAGGCGGGATCCCCCATGATCATATCCCTCACATTGTGATGAATTCGAAACCTGGCAAAGCTGCTTCTTATTCTTCCGAACCGATTTAATCATCTTGCGCTTCGTGCTAGCGCGATGTCGCCGGAGGGGAGGGGGCCAGTGTGAAGTCTCTCTCATCCCCGCGTCTCACCCAAGATAGGATCACTCGCTGATGTCGTTGACTTCCAGCATCGTTTGGGAGAGGTCCACGCTGCTTCCCGCGAGATTCCGCTTCTGAACAGGAACATCGCTATCTCCTTGGAGACTTGCTCCACACTCTTTGGAGATCATTCCTTCATTCATCATGTCCGAGCTCCGGATGGAAGAAAACCCGGATAAACGAACGCGAAGTTCAAAGGAAGCCGAAACGAACGACAAGAATCTTCTTGCTACGCTAATTGCTCTTCCGAATCCTCGTCAACAATCTCCACCCGATCCCTGATAAGATCAAAGAGCCACTCATTCCCAGGGGTCAGGTATCGGATCTCCTCATGAGAACAAGCAGAAATTATCGCGACAAAGCATGGGGTGCTGAATTTAAACTTGCAGCGGAGTGCAGGAATAGTCCTTGCCCTCAATAATCTTGCTCGCCGACTTTCGCATTCCCCGAAGCTCGTAAAATAGAGGGGGAACGCTTGATCTCGGACTCCCAAGGCGCGATCGAACACTGTTCACCCGAAGTACGGGGAGCCATGGTAGCCTTTAACAAGCTGCCACGACGATCGTTGAATCTGAACTCAATACCGTGTCGAATGCAGACGGCAGTCGTGTCCGCCTCCCAAAGCGCAGCGACGCATGAACATTTCGCGCCTCCATCTGGGTTGATTCGACTCGCTTGTGGGAGACGAACGATCCGCGGTGAGAACTACAGCTGCAACGAAAATCATGTTCACTGAAATCAAGGTTTGAAGCAATTGTCCGACCTTGGGAATCTCGACTTCGTCAAGCTCGACACGTCGTGTTGAATCGTCTTCGATCTGGTTTCGATGAAGTGTTTTGGAGGTCGCTGACTGCGCTGCCCAAGGTTCAGACTGGTGATTTTCTCAGGGGGACCAAAGCTTGATCGATCGCTGTCCAAGACTATACTTGACTATTCGCGCCGTTCATCGCGAGATCGATTCAAACCTGATTTCCCCAGGGGTCTAGTGATATTTGCCTGCTTTCCCGCTCAGGGCGAATTCGTCCCCAAGCTTCCGTCACGCACCGATCACTCGAACGTCGGGGAGAATTCAGTGAAATCTCGACCGGGAATCGTGGAACGCAAATCAAGCATTCGAATTCGCTGCGGTCCACAGCGGTTGCCTCGATGATATGGTTCATGGTTGTCAACGAGGGATCGCAGAAAGTCACTTGGAGTAGAGGTCAATCTTTTCGAACTTCTGGCAGTCCCTTCGAATGTTATTCTACACAGCCGAAAGGATCGCTTGTCAATGGACCGAATCCGGACGAAGGATTCGGTCATCGTTCGATCAAGCCGTCAGCCAAAAGAGCGCCCAATCATAGAGGAAAAAACATGCTCACGGAATGTTGTGAAGTTTACGGGCGAAAAGGGAATACCCGGCCTGAGAATGACCAAATACGAAACGTACCGTGTGAGGGCTCGAGCCTTTGCTTTTTTTTTCCTTGTCTCGGAAAGGGCGGTTAGCGATTCGGAATTCAGATTCCGCGTTGTGGTTGCCCCTCGAGAACGCTGTACAAAACCGAAGAGCATTCAGCCTAGGGAAGTATCGATCCCAAATCTCAGGCTCTTCGCCACTTTTCCGCGAACGCGTCCCGTACCTATACATAAGACAATGACGTCATCTGTAGCTGGAGTGATACTTCTCCAAGGATCGTCGGAGGGCCACGGACTCTATGCAGTGACCGGTTTTAGCGACTCCCGGAGACGAGAACGCATGAAATGCTCCTCCCTCATGCATGTATGTTAACGGGAGCGGCTCGAATCGGTTGGTGCCTGTAGCCTCTGGCTCAATTCGCTAGCTTTCGCTTTCTGAATGTTCGTGTCGTCGATGCATTGCGTGGGTCTTCATTCGACTATCGTCGATATGATGGCATGCGTGTGTCCCGGCGTTTGGGTTCCCATCTCCTGATGAAATGGAGGAATAATTTCGAAGGGAGACAGTCGCACAACGTCATCCTACGCATGCTGTTCCTGGTCACCGGTCGGCTGTCATTTCTCATCCTCGTTCAACGTCTCCGTGCGCCTCACTGGCTTGTGGTCCCAAACAAGGCCCGAGCTTGATACAGACTCATTGATCCTGCCGCTGAGCTCTGACCGTCCACTCGAGGAAGCCGTTCGCTCCCATGTTGCGTGGACCGCTTGCACCACTCGGCCATCTCGTCGGTGAGAACATGGGACGAGGAGGTTTGGAAGACCACGCTGCTTTTGAAACCAGAGGAGTTGCGGGATCGGAGGTTGACGAAAATAGAATGGACTCGAGTGTTATAACATCGTTTGGGATCTGCCTTTCTGGCTTCGAGCAAAGCTAACTCGCGTTTCGTGATGACAGCGCCATCCTTTTTGAAGACGGGTTCCCAAAGAACATTAGAACGAACCTTGGTGAGCGGCATGGCATGACCCAACCGCGGACATCATCAGCCACATCCGCGTCACTAATAGACGGATTTCTTCGGAGAGTTTCATCCGGAATCATTCCCAACGGTGATCGGACAGGATAGTCTGAGGATTTTCCTCTATCAGACCTAGGGGAACAAGAAGGCCATCGTCACGGTGTCCACTACATTGAAGAAGATACTCGGGGTCCGTCGAGAACGAGGTGAGGTTCACGGATTGAATATCTGGCCGATAATTACAGATTGAGCAGAGCAAATGGTTGACAGCGAATTCGAGGTTGGTTGCAAAGCGGCGCCGTTGTCGGTGTACTCTTCTGGTGGGGAGCGCGAGTTTTTTCAGGTAACGCACATTCTCGAACGCTCAAGCTCGGAACCGTTGCTCCTGCGGAAACAGAAACGGGAACGTTTCTGGCCAGAGGTGCGACTGAATTCGCGGCTTGGTGTGGGGCGCCAAGGGGAATCGTACGCGAACCGCGGTTCGAGACGCCGCGTTCGACTCCGTTCCCTGAACCAACTCGTCTCCATCTGAAGCCGTCACGGGAAGCGCTGCTCTTTCGAACGACAGCCGCATCGGCAGTCTGCTATAATCAGCAGCTGTGAGCGTCGTTGTTACGCTTGAGTTGCCGGGGATTGCTGCAGCGATTCCTCCTCATCTGTCAGTGGCTCAGCTGGGTTCTGTAGTTCTGTATCACGAGAGCTCCGGCCAACATGGCGGCAGTGGACCAATTCGAGGAAGAGAATGGATGGCAATGAGGGTTTCCGTGGCCGGGTGTGAAACCTAACCTGACCTGACCCAATGTCATGCGCTAGCTTCAAGTGACCTGCTGGAAAACGGTCTGTTCGACCTGTTAAATCAGAATGATGGCCGTTCGGCGCGTCCCGTTTTCGTTCTTTCCCTCGAATCCGTGTGGAGCCGCCATGTTGTCCGGAGGTCTCATGACTGCATTCCGCTCAGCTGCTCAAGCAAACGAGCGATGCCTGTTCGTCCCGTACATCGTGGCACTTTGCACTCCCTCTCCCTGGTTCAGCGTCAGCGCAAAATGGCGTTGCAGTGAAATACCACAACTACGTCGACGCGGAGAGTGTCGCCATCAACTACGACGTCGGTTTTGAGAGCTTATCACCAAGACTGTTTCTGTGTCTGCCCGGCTACCCGGCTGACCGGCTCGCCTGGCTGTCAGCCTGCTCTCATTTCTGGAAGTTAATCTGACGACAGCGTTGAATCAGCTGTCGATGGAGCGGTGTGGAACTTCCCAGCTCTCATCAGGAAGATAACTGGGACCTGTTCGGACGGGACCTTCGGAGTTTATCGAGGGAACGGGCCGGATTCCGATCGTTTGTTGTGTTTTGTGAAATTCTCGGCTCGTCCGCTCAGCGTTTTGCTGCCTCGCTGAGACAGAGACTTTCCTCGTCCGAGAAGGACGTCTTCGGTCCCATCGCCGAAGCGAAGTTCCGTGTTTGTTCTGTGCCTGGATAACGCCGCCGCCATGAGTGTGGACGACCGCTTCAAAGCTGCCGTTGAGATCATACGTAGTCTCCCGAAAAATGGAAGTTTCCAGCCACCGTATTCCATGCAACTCACGTTTTACTCGTATTACAAACAAGCGACCGCGGGGCCGTGTAGCGGAGCACGACCCGCTTTCTGGGACGTTGTGGGTCGAGCTAAATACGACGCATGGCAGAAACTAGGCTCCATGGAGAAGGAGACCGCTATGCAGAACTACGTTTCGGAATTCGTGGGGACGATCAAGCAGCTTCAAGCGAATGCGACTCCCGCCGAAGTCCAGGAGGCGCTCTCCTACGCTGAACCGAAACACATTGGGCTCTTCAAACCCTTGTTTGAAAGCGACAACTCCATCAACAACGACAATGTTCCCGCCGAGCTCCGCCAGGACAGTCGAGGGAGTCCCTCCGAAGACGACATCGCGAAAATCGACGAACAAGACTCTGACGAAGAGTACTCGGACACGTTCAACAACATCGAGGACGACCGCAACAGCCCGGAGCAGGCCGACATTGTCAACAGTCGATCCGTGATGTACAAAAACTCGAGGAACGCACTCAGTAACGGTCGCGATGGCAGCCGTATTGTCAGGGCGGGCGGTGGCGACCCCAGGGAGAGTGGTCCGCCTCCACCTCCAAGCTGCTACATGGCCCCGAACAGAGAGCAAGTCTCGCATTCCATTCGAGGTCAGTGGTCGGGGGAATTTGCTGCTCATGGGGGGGGCGTCAACCGAGCCGCGGGAGGAGGTCGCAACCCGAACCATCCGGTGGGCTACGTGCAACCCGTGGATAATCTCTCGTATGCTGTCGTCCGACTCCAGTACACAATGGACGAGGTCGTGAGACGTCTCGACAACCTGGAGCGAACCCTCCATGAGCAGCGATCGAGACGGTGGAGTTTCTTCGGCGGCATCCAGCCACACGTTCTGGCTGCCATCCTGGGATGGCCGCTGCTTCTTCAATTGATCCTATACTTCGTCCGAAAACGCAGGGTCAGGGTTCAGCTGCAGTTGAAGTGAGTCTGACGACACCGTTCGGCGGCGGCCATCGACACAAATCTTCAAGGCCGACATGATGCAGATCAAATAGCACCTGACTGATCGTACCAAATAGCTTTCGCGCAATCATCCACAGACCACGAAGCCCCGTTGCTTGCAGAGAGGGGGAGAAGAAACGAGCTCGGGAAAAGACTCAGAGAAAAAGAAGAGAAGACATGAATGACGACGTCAATCATCAGGAAGAGTTGATAACACGAACGAAAATGATGATGGGTAAATAAAGAAGCTTGAGGCTCAAAACGTTGGAGTGCTCCCTTCCCTGAATGTAACTAGTGGGAAATACCAGGACTACGGGGGGCTCGCTGCTTGTCAGCCTGTGTAGCGGAGCTCCATGTTGGAAGTCGTCAAAGTTAGAGTGGACCTACTGGGTGGGACGTAGAGCGCTCTGACAATGTATTGGACACGGCAAAAGAACACATTAGGCTCCCTTGATAGCGCACTCCTTGGTTTGCAGTTTGTCGCCAATAAAAGAATTCCTCGCGGCGAGCGATATGAACGACTCTGATGGCTGCCGTAAGGGAGACAACGATGACGGCGAGGATGCAATTATTCGTTGCGCGGAGGAAGAAGTTCGCGAATGCCCTTCCGTGTGAGGTGTTTTCTTCCTCCAACGGCGGCACATGCAATCGGATCGACTCGCCGATAGATCGACAGGCAGACCAAACGACCGCGCGATCGGCCTCGCCGTCAAAAGAGACGGCGTCAAGGCCGTCGATGTCAATCCGTCGAAGATGTGCCCGAGTTTCGCGCGATTCGTGGGCTGTACCTTGTGGCTGTTGCTTCCATTGCAAAACGTGAGAGTTCTCAATGACATCATGGCTGGCGTCGTGAGAAAATCAAGAAGAATGAACAAAAGGGTTTAAACCATAAATTTTGCAGCGTTTCGACTGACAAGTTAGATCGAATCTCTGCGTGAGATGAATCGGCCGCCGATGATAATTCTGAAACGTTCCAGCGGGCGGCGTGAAAGCTGAAATCGCCGTGGTTTTCATTTCATTCCGTCCTCGTCCTCTTCCAGATTCAGCGACTACGCGGTGAGTATGCCGAACCTAGTCAGCGCTGCGGCGGTTACCCCTGAACGAGAATTGAACCCATGGTAAATATCTGGAGGACTTGACAGGAGACACCATCGCCAAAGATGTCCGTAACGTCTACCATGACGGATTTCGCACCTTCGAGGCCCGGGGCAGACTGGTCAATACGAGAACTCTTCCACGACATCTCCCCCCCGAACAGCGACAGAATTTGAGTATGGCTGTTCCCGCTCGCAATCTGTTCATAGGTTCCCGTTGTCGACACAGTGCCAGTGGACGGTCCCTCGCATGACTGAAGACTATACTGCACACACTGATCTCCTAATTTCGTTCTGCATCATCGACGGTGCTCCTCTGTTCGCGGAACTGTTAATTCGGAGTATGATACATAAATTTGGGTGCAAAAGAGTGTGATGATACTCTGGTTGGAGTGGCACTCAGCACCGCTTCAAAGCTCGAAAGAATGATCGCACTGCCCTGAGAATCGCTTCCTTTGTGATTCACGGCCCTCGAATCCGGAATCCTCCAAGATTGTGTTCGGATGGCGAAATCCTAATTTGGAGCGTCGCGCGTTTGTGTGCAGATTCTTGGTTGTGACGTCTCGGCGTGTCGTTCGCAAGAATTCGGATGGAGAGACACACGGTGGAGTTTCGTTGAGTCGGAGGAAGTGTCTAAACGGAATTCGCCATTCTCACATGCGTCTTCGATCGATTTGGACTCAAATATCTCGAGGAGAAGTTAGAAATCCATCAGCTTCCTCTATATTCCTCCGAGCCTCTCGGGACATTTTCTCAAACGCTGCCATAAGATCGAGTGTATTGTACTCAGATTTCGAAAGGCCCAGCCGACTGCGGCAGGAGCGTCTCCCGTTGGTAGGGAAGCCGTGAATGCCGCACCCTTCCCTTGTGCTCCTCAACCGAAATTATCTGCAGCAAGAACTCCTCCACCCTATTCTCCCTAGACGTTACCTCGGTTCCGTATATTAGGTATGGGGGGAGCAGGAATACTCTATGTGCCATTCGATGAAGCTGGATGCCTTGTCATACATGATGTCGTGCTTCGAATGTTGGTCCCACGGGACTGTGCCACAGGAGGTCCCACGGGTAGTGACGTTTTGTTCCTCCGCATATTCGATTGGTGGATGTCTTTTGCCACTCTATTGCCCTATCTTCTTGATTCGGACTACCCATATTGCGCGTTTGTTGACTAACAGTATTGCAGTATTCTAGGAGGATTCCCAGTGACATGACACTCGATTGCCGTGAAAGCTACAACGATTCTCTCGCATGGATCTCGTTGAGAGTTCTATTGTAACATGTTGCTGTTCTCGACCTTCCACGTCAAACACTCTGGCGGGTCAGGGCGACTTCTCTCAGTTTTCGAGGATTCTTGCCTTAGCGTCCGTTAGAGATAGGCTCTGGTTCTCTCCTTGGAGTCGCCATTTGTCGTCGGAGCCTCTCGCAGATATCATCTTCTGTGGAGTCATCTCTCTTGCTGCTCGGCATACATTGTTGAATTCCCAGCCAGTGGCGGATACACGAATCCGCTGCTCCGTTAATGAGTCTCAAAATGAAAAAATCGGGAAAACTTTCATTAGAGCTTTGGTTTTGTGGGAATCATAATTGAGCTCCCACAATGGGCACAGAGAAATTCAGCCGTTTGAAGCTACAGCCAACAGGAGGAATGCGACCCTGGCTCCGGTTGGAACAGCATCGATAATCGACTGCAATGAGTTGTGGAACATCAAAGCGTTCCATGTCTGGTACCGAATATCCTCCCCTTTGCAATTTCCGTGGGAGGTAGACTCCGTATCGAGGGGTGACTACCCTTCCTTGTACAACTCTGCGCTGTATCATTCTCTGAAATTTCACTTGGATCTTACAAGAGGTGAGCAGTTATTCAACACAGTAGAAAGAGAACGTGCCGGCTATAGAAGACCCACCAGTTGTGGAACGCTTCCATGTTACACAACTTTTGGCGTTCAAAGATCAGTCTCTCAGACCGAAAGTCCCACGGCTGGTGTGTTCCATAACCGGTGCTCTTTCGCCATGATGAAAGATTCCTTCGCCTCAACATCCCTTACATTACCGGATCGGACAAGAATGAGTTCGGCGAATTCGAGTCCAGTTACCACTGCTCACGAATCGTTTGCACACTTGGTGTGAGATCGGAACCGACAGCGTTCAGTTCCTGAGGACACAATGCTGTCGTTCCACTTTCTCCGATTGCTCTTCTGCTGTTCTGAAAAATCACTGAAGCTTGAATCTACGGCTCCCCGCAACGGACTCACTCAGGAGGTCCAATACGACTTGCTCGTATTTTATTTAGCCCGAGTCCCTTCCCTCTCTTATACTGAGGAGCGAGGCGTTATCTGACGTGTTATTGAACTCCCGCGCGGAGGCTCGGCAGAGTTTTTATTTGACTCAGAAATCATTGCGCACTCCGCTGTCCCGGCGTAGCGATTCGCTGCGGGCCAGGAACTCCAAGTTGAGGTTTAGGCTACCCGACAAGGCTATTCTGGAGACCATCAGTTCTTCCGGTGAATTCGCTGAACTTTGGCGTCATAGTGTGGATCGATAAACAGACACGATAAATCGCGTTTGTTTTCTATCGAAAGCGGTTCACCGCATCGAAGTTCGATCACACTCGCTGTCAGTCATCTAAGGAATGTTCCAATATTCGTGAATTGACTCCCTCACGGAAGTACTCAGTCGAACCATTTGGTAGGTTACGAAGCCTGAACTTCAGACTCACCCTCTGGCCGATTCCTCCTAATGAACATGGCTGCATTCTCTCGACCTGGGATGAATGCTCAGCTATTGTACGTGTACAGGAAGGCTTTGCGGGCTCCGTATCGGACGGGCGGAATTTATTCGGAAACGCCGCGCATCAAGCCCATAGGGAGAGGTGCCGCCATTTGAAATCGAGTGCGCCCCCTCCCCCTCTGGGATTTCGCGTCCACAGAGCGCTGTTCCCTTCAGGATTGAATTACCTCTATACTCATTGAAATTGTTATTCAGAAGCTTGATTCGTATCGTAGGCTTCGCTGTCCTCCGAACGCAACGTCCACTTCTCTGCCGAGCTAAACTCGAACCCTCTTGAGGCGGGCTCTGAGAACTGCGACTTACGGATTATCCTCAAAAGGTGGCTTAAACGCGTCAAGCTTCGATTCGAATTCTATGCTGTAAAACCCTCGTTGCTCCCCCGAGGAAACTTGCACTGTCGAACGTCAGAGCTGCGCTGTGACCACAGGCCACCGCAACAGCCCTGGATAGAGCGTTGTTATCCTTACGGAATGACTGCGGAAATCAGACGTCGAGTCCCACTCCCAATATATGAACGTGGGATCCTGTTGCTTATGCGCCTACCAAGGAGGCGAAAGCGTAGGGAAGACTATGAGATCGAAGGAGAAATGAAATGTCGAGCGAAAGATCGCGGCGACAGCCAGCTGCTTGGAATAACTTCGAATTCCATGAGGTTGACCATCAGGCTCACTTACATGCTCTTACCACCGCCGAAGACCAGATCGAAATAGCAACAGACTGCCCACGGTTTCATCAATAGCGCCAAGCCGGGGTCTCAACGAACTGAGATCGGTGAAGCATTATTGGTCTGAGAGTCCGAGCGGCCAGGTTAACAGAATGAACTCGCTCCTGGGATACAGTTAGGGCCCCGACTATTTCCAATTTGCTTGCGAGACTCCTGTCGGAAGTGAGGAAGTAGATCCCTGACGACGATCAAGGGCATGCGGGGGGGATCAACTATGCCATAATATTCCGAGACTAGTTCATGAGAGGTTTCCTTCCGAAGACTTTGTGGCGTGAGATCAAAACCTATCCCCGAAGATGGAGAATACGAAGAATCGAGCGAACCGACGGAGCACAATACGGTGTCGGAAGCAACGGAAGAGCAATCAGAGGAAGCCGGCGCCCCAAAATGACTGATCGCGAGGTTATTCAAGCCTCGGCTTTTGCTCAGTCAGTTACAGAAGAATAGCTTTACGCGATTCCGAATTTTTCCGGTTGTGATTCCGCATTTTTTGATGAATGAGGGGAAAGCAGATATTTTCTCACCATTCACATGCTCGTTTGCTCTGCCACTTATTCCGGCAGATAACGACTTCGATCAGCCAATACTAGTCGAGTTTCCCAATCACATGCGTGCTTCCTCGACCCGATGACCGATAACATGAGATCAAGCCCCAACAGATATCATTCAGACCCGTAGAATGAAATTCTGCAACGATGCCGTTGTGTGTTCGATTCTGGTCATGATCTATGGCTGCGGCTTGGCAAGTGGTTTGCGAGAGACAGGAGTTAATTCCGAAATTGGAATGTCGAGGAAAATAGCTCTAGTTCTACGAAAGAGCTGGTCGGGTTAGAACTTCACCCCCGACAACAGCACTGAAGTGAGACAACCCGTGGGAGTCGTGCGACAAGGATGAATCGGAACCCGCTAGTGTGAAGCTCTCCGAGGGAGGCTCGGACATCGGGATTCGAACAGCGCCAACGAGTTCATGAACGGTGAGTTGGGATGGCTAACGATTGAACCCAGAGAGGCTGAGAGCGAACTCACTGACATGGCGAGAATAACCGGAATGAGTGAGTCTCGATGGCAGTGGTCAATTAATATCCATCCGTCGATTCAGTGTTCGCCTCCAGATTCAGGGCGTCACAGCCGGTGTCGGAACCGTGTCCACTACGTAGAGCTGTGTTCCGGGACGAGGCATCCGCCATGCCGCACAACGCAGGAATCAGCGATTCGTGAAACGTTGCTTTCTCACATGGAATCATCGTAACCATGCGATCCGTGAAGCGCTCAGGAGTCGAGTCCGATGTTGAACGAAAGAAGATGGTTGAACAGAAGATACTAGAGCTTCCTTGTGGTCAGTTGTACAATGAAACTCGAGTTTTGGGTTTCCGAAAGCAGCCATGGTGAGACTGAGCGTGTCACTAGAGATCTTGGCCAATCCGAGGCTTCCATCGGATACCTACATCGAACTAGAGTCAGTGAACCGCTGGGCTGGAGTCTGATGTGATTTGAGCGCAGCGGAGCTCGAGCTATCGAAAACAGATTTCGTACGTTCTTCCGGACTCCACTGTCGGAAGGGATTGTACCTTTTTCCTTTTGGAACGGAAATATCCGGCGTAGGCACTCTTCCCCATCGACTAGTCTCCCGCATCCCGATTCTCACGACGAATTCTCACGACGACGTACGAAAGCTAAGGAAAAGGGGGTGACTGGGTGACCTTCAATGCGAGAATCTTGAAGCAGTCACATAGTTCTGGAGTCGGCTCACCTTTCGCTCCGTATCAGCAGCCGCTGAGCCCGACACTATGAGTCGGACTCAGGGATTCTTTCGACTGGTGGTTTCGGACTCGGTGCCGCTCGTGACTCGTGTCCCCACGTCGCAAGGTTCCGAAACTGAGAACCCATCTAGAGAAATGAGAGAGGAACGATATGGTTCTCGATTCAAAATTCTGCAGATTCTGCGTGCTTTTCAGACAAAGAATGGAGCGTCTCAGTGGTGGCATCCCACCGGGAGCGATTTCGAGCATCAGCGGAATATCGCTAATGTTAAGACTTCCGCTCACAATTTGTTTCAAATCCACCGCTTCAAAGCTCCGCACAGGAGCACCGATGGTGACATGGTGCAGGGGCCGCTTCGACTGTATTCGAACGGCTTACTCGCATCAATGTAGTTCGAACAGGGACCCCTTGTGTATGCTTGTGGTAGAGGCATGGTCCGGAGCATGTTCGCGATACAGGTGTTCGTACAGAGACTGTTCCGTGAAGGAGAGTTCTCGAACCAAACCCACTTCTATATAGACGAGCCCCATGAAACACATCCGTCCGTCTCGGTCCAGCTTACGAAATAGATCCTTCTGCACTGTAGAAGTGTCGGAATAACATCGATTCTCGATGCTCAGAAAGTCCATCCGGTACTTCTCGGATTGAGACCCGGTCGTGCGCAGCCATAAAACGGCACAGGGCGTCGGACCTTCAGGAATAAAATTTTGCAGCATTCGTTGTGGTCCACATATGATGCCACGACGCAGAAAAAGACTGAGATGAGCTTCTGGGAAAATCCAGTGCTGGGTCGAAATGATCAGACCGACGCCGCTATCGTATCCGATGCAACTCACTTCATGCGTCCTGATACATTGTTGCACATCGAGCCTGCAGATAGCTTGCAGGAGTAGCGTCCACGTTCCGGTGACCAGAGGAGTTCGGAAGGGTTCACCATCGGATTTCCACAACATGGCGGTGGCAAGGTTGGCCAATAGGAAGAGCCAGCTCGAGATGGAATTCTCCCCCGTGACCAACAAGACCACGGATGCTGCGAGGGCGCAACCCGTGAGCGGTAGCCAGAACGCCTTGTATAAAACACTCTCTGTCACTTGGTAATTCCTGCTGATCGGCAGAATCCCCGCCTTTGCTGAGATTGGAACGAAAAGAGCGTAATAGTGGGGGGTTCCGGAGCCAGAGGGGTTATTGCTCACCCTCGACCGTCGGAAATTCACGATAGTTGTCGTGTTCGGGTTCCCCGCATCGAGAAGCTCCCCCGGAACCTGGAAGCCCTCATCGATGTTCACGTGCTCGCGTTCCATGGCGAATCCTCTGAAGGAGGTCAAGTCAAGAGTCAGCTCACCGATCGTTGCGGGTCGAAATTTCGTGAACTCGAAGTTGGAGTACAGGTTCGATAGCCTGCCATACCTCGATTCTAAGGTTGGCTGTTCCATGAGAAATAGAAGCATTTCCTGTTGTCGTCTCAGAGGGCTCCGATTCGGGAGAACGGAAGAAGCTCACCCGGTGCTGGATTTATGCGAAACTTACGAAATTCGATCAGAACAAGATCTGGTAGATTCAATTCCATTCTGGAGAGAAGCGGGTGGAGACTGCTCTGGAGGGAGTCCCGCGTCATCGGTCGTGTGTTTGGTATGTGGTCTAGCACACAATCGGTGACGAGGAACAGCAATCGTCGGTCCCTACTGCTAGAGTGGATTGTCGCATAGAGCGCGTGTACGGCTCAGCCGATGCGGAGAGAGATTCGGAACCTCTGGAGTACGAAACTACTGCAACTGGGGCAAATTTAAAGGGTATCGAGCGAAACTCGCCCCCGATAGTCAGAATCATAACCTGTTTGGAGAGTCCGATCACGGGAATTATTTCCACCAGGCTCCGTTCCACATGAGGTATAACAGCGCCTCATCAACAATGCTACCGGCTGTAGGACACGTCAAATCGGGTAACAGCATCAACAACCGAACTCTCATTTTTGCGCCCTGCTCGATCAACAAGCTGACGTCCTGGCTGTCCACTTCTGGCGATGCTGTTAGCGATTCTGAACTTAACTCAAAGCCGGTAGAATACGGGATCGATACGGGCTCGAAAGGAAGCAGTCGCATGGAGACTGAGCGCTTCCATCACAGCGAGCCGGACAGTGAGTTTCTTCAGAACGCAAACTTAGTCCTGGAGTTGATACGGCAACGTCATCGAGCTCGATGAATTTTCTCAGTGAGAACCGGGTGACTGCAATAGCGTTCCGGTTTCCGAACTCACCGACGTTATGCCACCCTGCCGCTATCCGTAGCCGACTCATCGTTATCACTGATTGCGGCAACCAGATTCTTCGGTAAAACGACCCGTACAATGGGGGTCCTTCCCCTCGCGGGTTGGGATGAAAATTCGTGCCATCATCATATCCCCCGGCTCCCACTCTCAAGTTACATCCAATTCTTCCTCGGCCTCCAAACGGAAGAAAATGGAAGGTCAGATAATCGATTTGTATCCGGCTGGATGCGCCGCATCGGGAGACGCGATTTGAAGAAAAGGACTCCGGATTGATCGTATTACACACTACCGCTTGTTTCCCTCGAAAACGTAGAGTATTCGCTGTGCTGTCCTCAATGAGGGGATTGCAAACCGTTCAGGATTTTACTTTCGATCTCGAGGGAGCGACATCATGAGCAATTGAAAGTCCTCCGGTGCCTCCCGAGTGTCCAGCTCGACGATTAAGCTGGAGGGGCGCGCCATGCTAATGCGAGCACAGAGTGCGAAAAATCGAGGCGCTCTCGGTTCATCGCGAGTAGAGTTTGAGGGCAAATCCGTAACATATATGACGGAGTACTACCGGAGTGCAGCCAAGCCACAGGGAAAGGCGTGTTCACGTCAAAAGTGAGAATCGATCCAGTGTTCAACGAGTTTGAGCCTTGGAGACGGAGCGGAAGGTAATGGTTTCATGGATGAATCCAGAGAGTTATTGTTGCTGGAGTATTGTTGCTCAGGGAATGGCGAGCTGGTTGGAAAGCCGTGCGTGAATCTACAGCAGCCAAGCGGTGGTCTTAGCCCGATGGTGTCGGCGTCGCTGCCAACTCACCCGTTCTCCGTCACGTGCTAGAAATCAGGCAGATCAAACAGAGGTCTCGTTCGGACCCGGTGTGAGCACGTCTGCAGCGAGGTCGTCACCAGTCTTCACTACCCCAGATGCGTTTCCTCGGTGGGTTTCTGGGGCGGTCATACAGATTCCTAGTTGTGTGACCTTCCTCACGGATAAATCATGCTCGAGATCTTACCGAAGGGTTCAGAGTCTGATCCAGGCCCTGGGTAACCACTACTACGATTGACGGTGCGATGCGAGCACTATTACTACCGCGTGTATCAGCGAATAAAAGCGCCCGTCCTCCGGACCGACGTGGCTCTGCGTATGGCGTGAACTGGGCTCCCTGGCGCCGGTAAAACTGTTTCCAAGCCCATGGAGTTGCAGTTCTCGTCCAGTGAACAATTTTCCACTTCCAGAACTCCCACTTCCGAATGCTGATGTTTTGCGCTCATCAAATTCGTTAGTTGGGAACGGGTCCTCTGTGTGCAATGTTTCTGCGTAGATTATCATCACTACTCAGGTTTCGCTTGACCCAAAAAGTTTCCTCTGCTCAACCTATCATCATGCGCTAATTTTTTCAAGCTCCGACTCGGTGAATTCTGAATCGATTCTTGGCTTCTCCACATGGCGTCTACCGTAGTGGTGCATACGGCCAGGTATATATTTATCATCAAACTCCCGAATTCCACCCCTTTTGAGGCCGGGGAAGCATTGAATGTAACTTGAGAGTTGGAGCCAAGGGATGTTATGATGACGATGATAGAACGAATTTTTACGGCCGCAGGACCCTATGGGGGAACGTCCCATTCGCCTCGATGCTACCCCAAGCCCACCTTCATGCTCGTTCATACATCATCAAAATCAGCGCGGTGCAGTCAGTGCACCCTCGGCAGCAATACGCGTTATCGCTGCAACGATGAAAAAAAATCGAGATCCGAGACCCGAACTTGCTCCGAGAGTGAGGCCCAACGGTACTCCTGCCGGGAGGCTCCTATAGTCCGCAGCTAAGCGGGCGGATTGCCGTGATCGGTTTCCCCGGGGCAGTGGACCCCCACGCTGTGTACTTGAAGCCCCAGAGTATGTGTTGAGGATGAATGCCCCCCATCAGTTCCCATAGCTTTCGGCGGCTATTGTCCGAGACATGGCGTGCGTGGCGTCTCGCAAGCTCGACTTTATTCAGAGTCCACGATCTCCAAGGCTGACAAACTTCGTGACGAAACCTTGCCACTACGAAGAAAAAGCATGGAGCGATAAGATGCTCTATCTTCACGAATTCGTCCATATCGAAGTTCTCTCCTGTCATGTGGTGCGTCGAATATTTCTTGAACCTTGGGGTTCGAGTACAGTAGACTCCGCCTAATCGGTACACATCGGGACCAGACCATCCTTATCCAATAATGCGGTCGATGCGATGAAGCGGAAAATAGAGAAAGGATGACCCTGATACTGTATTTTCGCCAATAATGTATCCATTCTAAGTATAAGATCACGAGTGGCTCTTTGGGCGCTTGGGCTCATTGTTCCCGGGATGCGAAACCTAAGGCAACACGATGAAGCTCTCCCTGAACATACGAGTTGATGGAATATCCGACAGCGATTGGGCTTCCAGTGCTTCACGGAGAATTCATCAATTGGAATCAATCTCTTCTTGGTCCTCGAGACTCTACAAACGAGGTCGTCACAAACTGAAGACGTCCGTGATCTTTCCTCCTCGAAATCTTGCATGAAAAGCCGTCGAAGTAGTTCTACCTATACAGTTCTGTACTTCGCTCAGCTTAACGCACCGTTACAGGTTTTCCGCCACTCGGCACTGCTTTCCATTTTCTGAATTCGAGTCACACACGATCTCTCGGACGATCTCATCTTCGTTAGGTTCGACCGAAGAGGGGCACCAAACATCATCGTCAATTGACAAGAATGTCCCGGGATTCTGAACTGGAAGCAGTTCGGAATACGTTCGGTCTCTTCGTTCGAGAAAACTGGCAGGGTTTCAATGGTGACACCTCGGAGCCTGGCCGGCTCTCCTGACTGTAACAGAGTGATCCATTCGGCCATGCGGTCCCCATCGCGGGAACTTCAAATTCTTTCATTTTGCGAGAAATTCCGCTCGTCACCAGATGATCCGAATGAACGAAGCCTTGTACCGATAAACTATAGCGTTTCCTATTGGGAGACTCGGGGGATTCGACTTCTGATCCGAACAAGCGGATGATCCGATTACCCGGTGTTCCGATTAAGCGGAGTCCACTGCGTCCGCAAACTTTTCATAACACTTTAGTACGCGCATCCCGATTCTGTTCCTTGACGCAAGCTCCATCTCGTTGGATGCATTGGAAGCTCGGTTCTGAGGAAAGGCAATCCTCTGAGCCGAAAGGAACCCAGCCTGAATAATTTGTTCAGGAACATTTCCGGGATCACTCGAAACCAATGGCAGCGGATGATCGGTGGAGAGAGTTTTTGGCCGGAACGGACTCGGTCCCAGGTTTGACTCGTTTATGTTACGTCGCTCCGTCGGTTGGCGGCGTTGCAAAGTGCTTCTATCTTGAGCTGCAGATGTTGAGGCATTCTGCAGACAGGTTCGACAGGCGAGAAAATGGCGGCTCCCCGGTCCGGATCGAAGATACGACACCACGTCATTGGTGTAGATGAATCCCACCAAGAAGCTGAATGAGAGAGTTGTGAACTTGACTCGGTGTTTTGGAAAGAATTCCTGCATGTCAGAAAAGGGACAACCGCAAATACTCCGGGTGATTCTGCGCCCCATTAAGTGACGAGACACGGGGATGGCGAGTGTTTCTCAGAGACGCTGGAATCGACCTCTAAATCTGCACCAGCCTGATCTTCCCCTCCAAATTAGGAAGGAGACTCCATACTACGAACATCACGAATCGATGCATCGCTGTGGTTTAGTCCCGTAGGCGAACTGCGAATCAATCGACACCGGGGAGCTCCCGGCATGTTCGCGTTCGTCGACCCCCATCTCGGTTATGTCTGCTGGCTGCAAGCGGTTCACAACCGCTGATCCGTCACCAGCGTGAAGTGGTTCAACGTGACCATGTCGCCTATGGGGGGGATAATTTCTCAGGAAACCACAGTTGAGAACGTTCGAATGACATGTAGCAATCAGCAACTGAAAACTTCGGGGTGAGAGCCATCGCAGTGTGTCAAGGATAATGAGGCACTCAGCCTAGGTTCATTTAGACAGCATCTGGCTCAGACGTACGGGGCAGCGAGGATTCGACCGAATCCGGACGCCAGAATCAAGTGAAACGATGATAAGTGCTGTGGCTGCTCGATTTCAACCTGAAAAATAGGGAGGTCGGCAGGTCTTGGCTTCTTCTGCGAGGGAAGATTTGGGGACTGCCCTCTGAAGTCTGGAGCGAATGAGAGTCCGATTTGCACGAGTATCTGTTGTATACTCTGAGTAGTTCTGCTCTCTTGGGGTGAGAGCCTCGGGGAGACGAGAGAGCTGGATGGGAGAAACTCCAACCAGGTTCGCACACCGTGTTCGACCATTCAAATGATTCGAAAAGCAGCAAAGCGCAGCAGTTCGATGCCCATGAAGACTCGCCGTTGCAGAACGCATATGGGAATCCCACGGCGGGTCTTGCGACGTGGTTGCTATTCGCCGAGCAATACTCGATTGACGTCGTGGGGATACTCCATGATCGTCTGCCCGAGGGCTGACAGACGGAGTTCTCGAACGAAGCGAGCATCGAATGGACAGCCACTTTCAGCCGGAGTTCCATTATTTCGTTCCCTCCAGATACGTAGAGAGGTCCGTAGACAGATTCGTAGAGACTGCAAGCTCAGGCGGACGGCTGTGTGATCAGAACTGTCGAGACTTTCCCTTGAGAGGCGTGGAATGCGAGACTCCCCGCCGGATCGAGAGATGCAGCACAGCCCAATCCACCAGGTTGCCTCTCGTGATGCCACAGTTTGGACTTATACTACAAGAGGGAATACTCTGGTCTGGATCTGGAATCCTCCTGTAGACGCCGTCGTGGCCGCTCTCTCTTGTGCTCGGTGCGTTGTCTCTCAAACGCTGTGAGACACCTGACTCTCTGCCGACCGACTGTCGGCTGCCCACCGGTATCGCCGCTGCCGGCGCATGCGCGGTGGGCCTATCGCACGGAGAGAGAAACGGCACGCTGCGTACAGTCGAGGATGTACTTTATTCGGTATTATCAATAAACTCTCAAGCACTCTGTCGAATGCGTGACACTCCCGGCCAAATTCTCAATTTACAACTCGTTTCCTGCCTAGGCACATTTGAAACATTTTTTGGGTGACCCGAGATGGTCGACCGGAACTTGAGAATTTGAGTATCTAGAACTAACGCGCGTGGTGCAACCGAGACTTCCGAAATCTGAGCAATTGGGGTCTTGAACCCGACACTGGATGAGCTTCAACGAGACGGAAAACATGTCAACTCTGAGAGGACACCGACATTTACCCTTTCTCCTGGATCGAGACCCTGGCTGTCCGAACTTCCGAAATCATTCTCTGTCGAAACGTTGCGAGTCCACAACCGAAAACTGTCGACTTTTCTGTACAGCCCCCTTTGGATGTTTCACCCGGCCGCACTTGCCTCCGGGCGGTTTGGGTCTCCACCCAACACCCAGCTCCGGTACGCGACGCGCAGTGTGTGGGACGCCCTCAGTTATGATGCGCGACGGGTGTTTTGTGACACAGCGACCGCCGCTCGGCGGCTCCGAACCAGGAATCCCGTGCCCCCACCATTTCCTGCGGCCCTCGAGGGGCCCGTCCTCCTTGCGCTTCAGGCGTGGAAGAGCGAAGCCGACGCCGCGCCCGAGCCGGTCGCCGGGAGTTTTCGGGACCCGACCCCGCCCGCGTCGTCGGTGCGTGACGCGGAGACGCAAACTGACGCGTATGAGATGGGCCTCGGGCGCCATCGCAACCTTTCTCCCTTTGTGTAAATTGTAATATGTATTTTTGTTATCCTGAATATATTTTTTCGCTGAACGATCGCCTTTTCATTCTATACCAGAACGTTTCTTCCGCCCGCGGCCGTAGCTCACCCGGTTAGACCTCCAGTGGGAATAGTAGCTGTATTGGTCGGTTTAGCGTTTGGCCTGTGGCCGTCTTGATTAGGCAGGATCGCTTGCGTCGATCCGTTCTCTCCCCGCCGGAAAGACTGAAAACGCGACACAGCGGCCAGTGTGCTCTCGGAGGACTTGCGTCCTTCAGGAGGCAAACGTCGCCTACCGCTATCGGTCTGCGAGCCTCCGGTGGCCAAATGTGCGCGGAACGTAGGTAAGACAGATATTCTCCCCGGAATCGTTTCCACAGCGTGCGCAGAACCGACTGCTGATGTTCCCAACGCTTCGAGTAAACTATTGAAGTCGCCGCTTCGCGGTCGTTTGCTTTTAACTTTGTTTCCGGGAGACCCTGTTTGGCTCTGTAGCCGTAGAGGAGATCTGCTGGGCAGAGAGCGCCAACTTCATTGGGATCGCCCTGGACTGCCGTGAGCGGTCTCTGGTTGACCATCGCCTCCACTTCTGCCAAGATTGTTTCTAGCTCCCGGAACGGCAACGAGTTCCTACCTAAGATCTTCCTAAGTGGTCGTTTTACGCACTGCACCAAGCGTTCCCACCATCCGCCCTGCCAGGGGGCCCCGGCCGTGATAAATTCCCATTCTATTTCTGCGGAAGCTAGGTGGTGCTGAACGGCTGGCGACTTGACGTGCTCGAAGATGATCTTCAGCTCTTTAGCTGCTCTAACGAACGCGAGCCCGTTGTCGGACATGATTCTGGTGGTTCCGCTGAATCGGCTCAAGAATTTTCCCAGCGCCAGCAAGAATTCGTATGCTGACAGGTCTGGAACCAATTGCAGCTGGACTGCTCTCGTATTCGAGCACACGAATAGCAGTATGTAGGACTTGGCGAGATCTCCGCTTGGGAGTCGATAGCTGATCGGTCCCGCGTGATCTACTCCGCAAACCGTGAATGGAGGGGCTGTTGACAGCCTGAAACTCGGAATCGGTGGCGCTGGCTCCGCTGCCGCCTCGATCCGGAACAACATGCAAACTTTACAGTCTCTGAGGGCTGCTTTGACTGCCTTGCGCGCCGCGAGAATGAAATACTTCTTCCTCAACATGCTCAATGTTGCCGCGACGCCGCCTACATGGAAGCATTTCTTCTCATGGAAAAACCTGATAAGCAGCCTAACTGCGTGCGCTTCCCCTGATAGCACGATGGGATACTTTTCATCGTATCCCCACTCTTTGCCTCGCTCTAGTCTGGAACGGCATCTAATCAACCCCTCGGCGTCCAGAAACGGCGCCAATTCGACCAGCTTGCTTTCTTTCGAGATTCCCTTGCATTCTGAATCTGATTCTGCCCTGAACTGGCTTTTTTGGAGGGCTTGCATGACTTTGATCGTTGCTCTCCATGCTTCGGTTGCCAAAACCGGAGCATCCCGCGGGGATCGTCTCGCTGGCGAGTAGCGGCTTGAAAGCCACCTGAGGATTCGTGCCGTACTGTTGACCAGCACGCTCCAAGATGATAATCGGGAGCCATCCAATATTGACTGGCTTTGCTCCACCGTCAACATGCTAATCGCTTTCCTCTCTGACTCTATTTCGCTTTCAAAGAACTTGTTTAGTGAGTGCTTCTCTGTTGGCCGCCCTTTCTCTGCTTGCCAACTCGGCCCTTTAAGCCACATGGAACTGTATTCCTCTGACGCGATGTTTACTACGCGACTCAACAGGTCGGCTGGATTCTGCGCGGAGGTGACGTAGTCCCACTCCGGAGCCGCTGTCAGGGATTGAATTTCTCTCACTCTATTTGCCACGAAAACTTTCAATCTGTCTGGCGACTCTTTGATCCAGTGTAGCGTCGGGGAGTTGTCGGACCAGTAATGGGTCGCTTCGAAATGATAATTGAGATACTGCTTAATCCTCGACCCCATTCTTGCCGCCATGACTGCCCCGACGAGCTCTAACTTATGAATCGAGTAGGTCGACTTTATTGGAACTACTCTCGCCTTTGAGGCGACGAAAAAGATCTGCGCGGCGCCGCGTTTCGACATCTCTCTGATGTATGCCACACATCCGAGTGCCGACAGGCTCGCGTCGCAGAACACGTGCAGTTCTCGGGTGACGTCGCGCTCGTTTGTGTTTATGTTTCTCTGTATGCGAAATTCCCGTGCGTGCTTGAGCGTGTCCGTTGTTTCTAAGAATTCTCTGCGAATGTCTCCTGTCAGTTCCGTGTTCCAATCGAGTTTTTGCTTCCATCATGTTTGTAGCAGTATTTTCGGCCTAACTGTGAGCGGGGAAATCAAACCGAGAGGATCGTAAATCTGTGCCGTGCCTTTCAGGATGGTTCTCTTCGACGGAATGTTTGCTTCTAGAGTTTCTATCTCCGGCGCGACGTCTATGTGAAGTTGATCTGTTTTCTGGTTCCAACCTATTCCTAGGAATTTGAAATCCTCTTGATCGAAAGAGACTTGAACATCTGGGTCGCTGAGCGATCTTTCTATCTCTCGACCTAACGCTGAACTATTTGTTGCCCATTTCCGCAGCCTGAAGCCTCCCGTCTGGAACGCCCTGAACATGAACTTGAAACACTCTGCGCCTTCGTTTTCTGAATCTACTGTGAAGACCAGATCGTCCATATAGAAATGCTGTTCTACGTCTTTCAGAAAGTGCGCTCTGTCTGGGTGTTGTTGCGCGAGGTGTCTGATATGGTACGTCAACCCGGCGCAGTGAATGAATGGCGACGCTGATGTCCCGAAATCGAGCGTAGTGCTCCAGAACTCTTTGATTGGCGCCCATGGATCGCTGCTAATTCCCGGGGCCCAAAAAATCTCAGGAAAGTGCGGTGGTCGGGGCGGATCCTGTATTGCAGGAATGCCTTCTCTATGTCCGACACCACCGCGATCTCGTCCCTTCTGAATCTCAACAGGACCTTGAAAATGTCCGGCAATAGATTGGGACCATCGTGGAGAACGTCGTTTAGCGCCGCCTCGTCTTTCCTGCGCGCGCCCGCGTCCTTCACGACTCTGACTTTTAGAAGCTTTTTCTCCGGGTCTCTTTTGATCACTGGCAGAATCGGGAGGTAGTGAAATAGTTCGCCCGGCTTTTTTGGGGATGCCAATTCCGCGTAGCCATTTCCTATGTATCGGCTCATTTCTTCGTCTACCGTTGCGAGGAGCTCTCTGTCTTTGGAAGCCTTGATTAGAAATCTTTTTAAGCTGCCTCGCGCGATATTCTCGTTGTCCCCTAGAGTTCGCAGATTCTCTTTGAAAGGGAGACTGACCATGTATCGGCCTTCTTCTAGCCTTCCTAGATTATTTTCGAAAAAAATTTGCAGCTCGGCCTCGACCGCATCGCCCGACTCCTGACTTGGATCTTCGATCCCCAGCAGTTCTGTTGACCACAGAAGTTGCAGGTCTGCTTTGATTTACTCGTGGAGTGCTGTCTTGGCGGCGGTTCCCGGCCGCGCGTCTTCGGCTGAACCGAGAGCAGCTGGACTGGGCGCAGTCTGCGCTGCGCTGGCCTCCGAGACGTCCACCGCTGTTGCTGTTGCCATGCTGACGACTTGTGCGGGTCTGAGTCTGGTACCTGGTTGGTACAAGTTCGCCGTCACAAAGACCTGCGACTGCGCGCTCCCGCTCCGTGACTCGTCCATTCCCGCTATTGTCCAGCCGAAGATGGTTTCGTTAGCGACCATAGTGTTTTCGAAAACCCGCTCCGCTCCGCATTTGATTTTAGATATGATGTCCCAACCGAGAAGGACGTCTATTTCCCGCCTGCATATGTTCTCGCCGTGGTCTGCCAATGGAGCTAGGTTCCACGACTCCGGCGACACCGGGGAGTGTCCCCGAGCTATCTCTGGAAGTTCTGTCGCCTCGAGCTCCACGGCCATCTCGCTGTCGAATCTGCTTTGGAGCCCGATGCGATACACGTTATGTTTTTTGAAGCTGGACACGTTGCCGCCTATCGTTATCATCGCCAGGCTTTCCTGATATGCTGGTTTTAATCTGAGGGCCCTAACGACGTGTTCTGACACGTATGACCGCTCTGATCCTGAGTCCAGGAAGAACCTGAACACCTGCCTGCCTGAAGGGCAATTGACCCACACCAGGCCGGCTGAAAGAAAACTAATCCTTTCGGCGTCTCCCTGAGTTTGCCCGTGTCTATCCGCGTCGAGAGTGCCTCTGTTTGCTTGCCCAGTGCACTGTCGGAGTTGCACATAATCGCGTAATGTCCCCGGTTGCACCTTTCGCACCTTACATTCCTAGCTCTGCATTTTTTCGCAAAGTGGTTTCCCTAAGGCATTTGAAACACGCGTTGTTTTTGTCGCAAAGTTCCTTCCTCTCCTCATACGACAATGATTTTCTACATGATTTCGATTCGTGCCTAGGGCTAGAGCAGAATATGCATGAGTGGTCTACCGTTTGGTTCTTTGCGACAAATCCCACGGTGCCTCTTCCGGGTTCTTGCTGATTACCTCTCCAGCCATTTGGCTTGGGACTGAATTGCCTATCCCTATTGCTGAAATCTTTGCCGAAACGGCCCTGTAAACTTCCTGGCCCTGTAGGCCCTGGAGCTCCGCAGGCTCGCTTCACCGCTACCTCATTTTCTAGGTACTCTATCAGTGCTTTCAGCTCGCTGTCGGAGTTGCCTGGCTCTGTTACTGTAGCGAGATTCTTCCTAGTGGAGTCCTCACTCATGACTCTTGGGAGGCACCGGAGTACGTCCTGTGTGACTGCCATAGAAATGGCTTCGAAAGTCTTGCCTAGTGAGACCAGCGCCTTGACATTCTGCGACAACGAGGAAACGAAACGAAAGAACTTATCGTTATCCTGTAGGTCCCTCGCCGAGCAGAGTCTTCTCAGCTCCTGGAGATGTTCCTTCTCGGCCGCTCTGGGGCACCCGAATTTGGCTCCGATGATGTCGATCGCCTCCTGGTACTGCTCTGCCGTGAACTCAAGGTGTGCGATCTCCAATGCTGGTGCTCACGATAGCGCCTCTTTCAGGAATGAGTACTTTTCGATAGGGTCCATCTTCTTCCGGTGAACGTGGACGTTGTAGAGTTGCCACCATTCTCGGAATTTCTTCAGATCTCCCGTGAACTTGGGCAGGGTGAATCGTCTGCTCTGCGCTTGGCACGAGTAGCTTGCTTGCGGTGTCGGATCTTGCTGCGGTGCCGATTGCGGCGGAGTGGTCTTCTCCCGCAGCTTGGAGACTGTGAGCGCGTACTGCTCATCGTACAGTGCTATTCGCTCTGCCGCTCCCTCGTACTGATCAATCGAACACTTGATGAGGAGGGGGGTGATCTGCGTGTTGAGCTCTCGAAGCTCGCTGTAGATGGACTCCAGCTTGATGAGTACCGAAAAATTTGCATATTCTTCGTCTGTGGGTTCGCGCGCCCTGAGGAGGGCCTCTGCCCTGACTTCCATCGCGTCTGGTTCGTCTAATGTGGCTGTGAGATCTGGTGCCGCTTCCGCCATTTGCCCAACTTTTGCGAGATTCGGGCAAAAGGATGTGGTGGAAACGCTGGCTACCTGCCCGCGGGAGATCTGAGGTTTGACTCACCGCCTGGAGCGACGTTGCCTGGAGCACTGATACTGGACGCTGATTTCGTGACGCGCGTGATGACGCTGCACTTCTGAACTGTGTGCCTTCCGAAGTTTCTCGTGGAATTCTTCGGAAACTGTCGGTAGGGTACGATGCGATGTCCCTCCGCTACTGGTTCTTGATTTTCCCCTCTGAATCGGCCGAAAGACGTCGCGAACACTCTCCGAAGTCGCCGCCTGAATGCGCACGATCTGGAATCCTGGGACGCTGACTCTTCCGTGCTGGTGTGGCATCTTCCCAATTCGCTGCCACCATGTGATGCCACAGTTTGGACTTATACTACAAGAGGGAATACTCTGGTCTGGATCTGGGATCCTCCTGTAGACGCCGTCGTGGCCGCTCTCTCTTGTGCTCGGTGCGTTGTCTCTCAAACGCTGTGAGACACCTGGCTCTCTGCCGACCGACTGTCGGCTGCCCACCGGCATCGCCGCTGCCGGCGCATGCCCGGTGGGCCTATCGCACGGAGAGAGAAACGGCACGCTGCGTACAGTCGAGGATGTACTTTATTCGGTATTATCAATAAACTCTCAAGCACTCTGTCGCGTGCGTGACACCTCTGAAGCGACGAATGTTCCGGAGTGCTTGAGGCAGACCATTCTTTGGCACGGCCCATTCCGATACGCGGGGATCCGGGGCGAAGAGCGGGCAATGAAGATATCATTCTCACGCCCTTGTAGACAGAATGGGAAACAGGACCGAATTCCTGTTACTCCGACTACAATCGCGTTCCTCGGGAAGTGTCGCTAGAGTAGCGCTTCCGCATTGCGTTGATCCTCCCCGCTCGGCGAACAATGACGTCCTCCGGGTCACTCATCCAAAGAAAGATGGTGGAATCCATCCCCAATCCGTAATGTGATACGGGGCTCGGCCTGGCGTCGGCCCCACGAGTAAAGATTCTCTCTTCGTTCTGGCTTTTGCAAATTTCACCTCACTTCTCCGTTGAGTCTAGAGCATTCCGTCGACGAATCTTTCGGAAATTGTCTCTCTGTTATCCGCCACGATTCATTGAAGCAGTCCGGAGACAAACGCTGCTGATTCTGTGGCCTTACTTGCGAGCCGCCCTACAAAATGCCGTTGGTTCCACGTCGATCCGATAAATCCCACAGGAGTTCATTGAGGACAGACAAACAGACCTTGGATTGCATGGAACTGCGTATGACCCATCGTAAGGCACATCGAGTTGAACTCGTTTAAATATATCGTGTCGGGGCTGAAGGACCTCAAACTGACACTGTGGAAACCAACCCGACGGGAGAATAAGACCATCAAGGTCCTACACAAGAAACGAGCAACTCATGCTCCACTCAGAGGATATTATTATTTCATTAATTCGAATATATGACAAATATTTCATCAGGTCTGCTTCGGTCGGGTCACGCCTCGCTCTTACTATGACTCAGGCAGAGCGTGAGCGGCATGCCGAATGAATGCTTTGAGATCGATTTCAGAGGACTCCCTTTCGGCCATAAGACGAATTATCGGTTCATTGGGCAACCTATACTTTCTACGCATTATCCTCGACGGATCTCCCGAATCGGAGAGCATCCTCTCGGTCTCTAGATCGCGCTCATCCCTTTTCAAGCGGATGATTAGCTGAAATATGTTCACGTGTCCATTTTCTACTTTTTTGTTGAAGCGTGGGCGGTGCCTGGCGCGTCGCCTTTGATGTCGAGCCTTGCATCATCCAGATGAGCTAACGGCACAAAACTCAGCGCAAGGAGATATTTAAGGTACCTGCGATTCGAGTTTTATGATTACGTGATAAGAGGGTATGTACTGAAGAGATGGACACAGAGGATCTTCATGCCATAGGTTGGATGCGTACCTTCTGACGGCGCAATCGTTATCGTAGAACGATCTCAAACCGGGGTGGTGCGCTTTCCGCCACACGCATCGTGTGAAGTGAAAGTGACACCTTTTCATCGTCGCCTCTGGGACGGTCTCTCTGATCGCCATCAAAGTTGACTGCTCGAAGTCCAAGCGGAAATTCCTCGGGTTGAAACGCATGCCTCTCTGAGTCGCCCAATCTTGCAACAGTCAGAACATCCGAACCTAAGTCTCTTGACCTTCGCTCGGTCAAAAGAAGCATGCAAAGGGCATCATTTGCCCCTTGTAAATGACGTGCAGAGTGTAGAACTGTTGGAAAAGCCGGCGGACAACGTGGAACGGTCTATCCGTGAGGATGGTTGTTGCTCCACAAAGCATCGTCATTGCAGCGTAAGTGGCGAAGCCCAAGATGCGATGCACGCTACCATCGTTGAAGAGCAAGAAACGCTCCCTAGTGGTTGTCTGGGTCAACAAGTCATCGAGTTCGATGGTCGCCAAAGACGTCGGTAGTTGCGGACGTACTGTGGCCCTTTGTCCCTGAAGGATGCCGCTTCCATTTTCATAGGTTGGCAGAGCAGATGCGACAGCTTCGATGTCCTGCGTTGCTCCCGGGGCGTTGAAATTGCTTATCAGCACGTTTTGATACACCTCTCTGCACGATTTGTCCGGCGTGCTCAGGAAATGTTCCTTCATCTCGAAAATCGCCGCGCGTCTCATCAGGTCCTGTATGTCAGCTACGTGGGTGTGGGCGCAATGCAGCTTCTTCACAAAGGGCTGAGGCTCTTGGAGAGACGAAGCGGATCGAAGACTCAGTCCCGATTCCCCGATGAAGCCCGGGCGGAACTCATGCTTGATTGTTTTGTTTGGCAACTGCCGCGATCGGGAACATGCTGGCTGCCATTCATCGATACGAGGCAGATAATGAGCCTCGGATGGCCAGTTCACACAGGAGGAGGAATAGCTCCGAGAGCATTCAGCCGACCCAAAACTGCCTACTCTCGCTATCCGCTATTCCACGAGAATATTTCAACAAGAACATCGTATTGATATCAGCCATGCTCTGGCGAGGCTTCTCAAGCCTTCGGCCTCATATCTCCTGGACTGAAGGAACCGGAGTCTTCGGAGCCTCGATCTCCGCTGCTTCGGGCTTCAAGCTTGTACTTGAGTCTTTTTCACTCCGCAAGGCCTTATCAGAGACATCACCTTCCGAGCTCAGGCTGCTCAAAATCAAAATCGCAGTGCTTTTCATGGGAGGACTACATTCTTTGAGAAGTGATCCTGAACATGAACAGATTCCCAAAGGAGGCTGTCACTGAGAGCCTATCCAAAAGGAAGGACAAGAATATGGTCTCATATACATACAATTACTAGGCAGGATACGGCCTGTGCCTTGTGACTGTCCGACCCAAGGCTACTACGTAACTAATGGCTATCGTCACCTTGTCGATGATCGCTCTCGATCCACAGCCTTGAGATTTCACTTTGATACAACGCACGTAGAAGCGGTTGTATATAAACTTCGTACAAAGATGGTCACCTAGCCGGGAAAGCGTTTTTTCTTTCGCGGTTTGATATTCATCTAACTCCATCCTTGATCGAAGTACGAGGGAGCGTCGCTCGCAGAACTCCAACGACTCCAAGAGGTTGAAGGACAGAGGAGTTGACCAGTAGGGATTTGGCGGGCAACGCCTATCTCGACTTTTTCCATTGAATTTCTGAATTTCGCAACGTAGTCGGAAGCCCAAGTAGAATTGTTACTTCTATCGGGGAAAAGTATTCCGGGAGCATATCTCCCATCAGTAAGTAATGTATTCATCTTCCATATCGATGAAGCGCCCCATATTCCGTATTTTCTGTGGTTGTTCGCATTGTCATAGCGGCGCTCTGAGCGGAGCTCCCGCGTAAAATTTCTTCGGACTACTCGACTGGAAGATCTTCATGGGAAAATTCTTTCAATCGGAACGGGGAAATTATGCCGAACCTGAACTGGAAACCAAGCGGATAGGTCCGTTACCCGACACTTTTGTGTTTACGCTCCTAGGGTTATAGGTTCGCATTCTGTTCTGGTTTGATCCTTCGAAGACCTTGGACAAATCAGCTCTTCCTGCAGGTTTCCTTCCACAGCGTTCTTTTCGTTCGCTTCATCATGGGACGATGTCTTTGAAGGGATTTGAAAATCAGGATGAATACTGTACGTCTACAGATGTCATGTACAGAATGGATCTCTCATTGTCGGAACGAATTTGGCTAGACATCCGGAGATGTCGTTTCGAATTTATCGGACGATGTGTGAAAGCGAGATACAGGTCATTCTGTAGAATCGGGTGGGTACAGGCATGCTGTGTTCCTTTCGCCGTGTTTTGCATTCTTTTGCCTCGTATTGTTGGAAAGAACTTGAATGAGAACGACGGAAACGGCAAGATTATTGATCCAAATCCATGTGTGTCACCGTTATCAAGAGTTGATGCTTCCCTTTGCTGTGCGACCTAGGAATACCAATCCACACACTCGGTATCCCAACCAGCTCGGATGTCCCTCCTAGTATGTTCGCCGTCCTATCGGAAAACTCGGATGCTCTGCATAGAAGGCTCGTTGAGATCGAACGGAACCCGGTTTAAGGGAGAGGGTTTTCGAGCTCCCGGGTTTTCAGCTCCCGGCCTGTAACCTTCCCATCAGAGAGGCTCCGTGCAACTCAGCAGCGCGGCAGGGTCGACAGAAAATACGGTTCTAGAAACGTTCCTTGAACAATGAAACAATTCCCTTTCGAACGATGAGAGTTCCCTCTGCTGATTCCGCCAGATCCCCTGGAGCGGATATTTTTATTCGGTGCGCGGCAACCTTGTTTCCCTCCGCAGTTATCCATTATTCGCGTTCCTTTTATCTGAAGGACTGCATAGAGAGCACAAGTTGGAGAATTCGTCCACACGAAGCGTCCGAGGCCTTCTCTCAGCATCTCCTTCTCTGATCCGATCATCGGTGTCACATATTCGGTGAAACTCGATTCAATCTCACGAAGGGCGGCACTGCGAGTTCTGTGCTGCTCCCCGGTATCCGTGACGACTCGCTTGGCTTTGTGATCGGAGTTATCGCGGATTGAAAAGGAAATAAGATTGCCTTGATAAAGCGCAAGTTTGCTCCGGGTCCGGTGTAGCTGTTCACTGCTAAAAATACAGCGCTGAGCCCATTTTGCGCGTTGGTTTGGAGAAGCAGTGAGAACTGAGAGCACGGAGTTCACTCTTATCGGAAGAAATGCACGTGAAATATCAGGGCGCTGGCAAGCACGACCACGCAGCGCGACTTCCTATTCAATGCTTGTCTCGACGGAAATGAGAATCCAATTCTAGCGGGGTTAGGGAACAGGAACTCTGCACGATATGGAATGGCATGACTGGGCCTGAGCCGGATTGAGCTGTCAGCGAATGATAACGCGGGAAGACCTCCCTTCATTCCTTACGTCCGCTCCGTTCAGTGAATTTGAATGCCGGTTCGAGAATTCCCCTCTGAGCTCCGAGGCTTCTGGAGATCGCACAAAAAGCGATCAGGATACCAACCTGATTCGAGGACTGCTGCGTTCCGACGAATCGATGCCCAACGCTTGACGGGCCAACGGAACGTATCAGAAGAACTCCAGGCGAAATCGGCTCCTCGAACGGTAGCGCAGCCTTGACTCACAGGGAGACGGAGCAGACTACGAATGTTTTCATCGTGGGAAGGGGCGATAACTTGCAGTTTGGCGAAACGAAGTCGTGTGGGGTCTCATTCCCCGACAGTGAACAATTTCAGGTAGTTTCCGCCGGAAGCCGTGACTCTAGAAAAGTCAGATAGGAGTGGGGAGACGATCGTCCGATTGAGTTGTCCAGTCTTGGCTGCAAGGCTTCCTGTTCCTCTCAGGTGTGCTTTTATAAAGAGGCAGGCCGGAGCGCCTCTGGTCTACGCCGCCAACCGGTCGAAGTGTACCCGAAGATGCTCGAGAAATCCGATGTCGTGGAAAGGAGCAGCCCACATTGGTGTGTCTGGTTCACCGGTTCAGCACTCTCGGAGGAATCGGGAGATAGATTCAAATCTTCGGTTTGAGCTCGTCGAGTTCGTATCGTGGCCCAATTCCCGAATTTGGTCGAGGCCCGGAAGTAAGTATACCTGAGGAGTGTTCGGCTGCACAGGCTCGGAATCGAGATCGAGACGAATCAAATAATACCAGAGACGGTGCGGGAGCTCGCCGTGCAGTTTCAATCCGAATCCGAATTTTCAACACCGAGTCCTCGACGGGATGCTAGTTCAGCATCAGCGGGAATGGGTTCGTTTGCCGGTTCTTTGACTCAATTATCGGGCGTTGTTCCCTGCTCCCAATACCGATTCTCATGAATGAATTTATGGGTGCCTCAGACCTGAGTTTTCAATGAGGAATTTTCCTAGGGTGCGCTCATGAGCGTTCTCATCGTTCAAACGCCCGAGGCATAATTCGCAATCCTGTGAAGCAAAACTGTCGGTGGTGTTGAGGATCGGCTCAGCATCCCTGAGCGAGGAAAATGTTTTGAGAACAAACGAGAAGAGCCGATTCATACGCAACTCACTACCTTGCTCCCGGTCGGGCATCTCTCCGAGTTGCGCGCAGAATTGCGCATCCACCGTTGGAAAGAGACTCTTCGTGGAGAACAACTCTCAGCGATGCCGGAGAGATGAGCAATACCTCTGGTTCAACGAACGGAACATCCTATTTGTCACTCCGACTCGATATGGCTTTCCTCGCAGCGTCGAGGATTCGCCTTACGAGTCGGACAGGCGCTCGGATTGAGGAGAGGCTTTGAAAGCCCCGAACCGAGCTCGTCATCCCGGCTCAGCAACTCACTTGAACTCCTCCGCGCCAGAGAGAGTGCCACTCATCGTTTCCGAGTCAGTGACATGCCCCTTGCGAAGAAAGGGGCGACTTGAATCCCTATAGCGCCCCATGTACTGTTTGTGGCTGACGATCACTCGAGGGGGGTCAACAGCCCGCCGCGGAGGTTCAAGAGCAGTCAAGAAGAGAGTCAAGGACAAAGATATTTTCGAGCTTGGGAAGCTGTCCGTTGAGTGTTAGATTCGTTCTATAGCGCTGCTCTCTCCTCGATGAAGCCGATTAACAAGCCAGTAAAAACCATTGACGCTATTTACGCGCGGCTGTCGAGCCTCTCTCAACCGGCAGCGGAGAGTAATAATTTGAATATGGAGCACGTGCTCGCTCTGGCGGACTCGAAAGCCGAGCGCGCGTCGATGCCTAGCGATTTCGATGGATCGGCTTTCCTGATGCTTTTAGAATGGGTCTTACATAAGAGCACGATGGCCGATCCCAATAACGATTTCCCGCCCCTTCCGCTGCGACATCCTTGTCACGGTCAGAGATCAAGAAATGCTCTCAATTTTTCCGTTGGACTCGGTAGATAGACTCCCAAGAGGAGCGGAGCTCACGATTTGCCACAAGTGAGCTGTCATTCAAGTTTGGAGTCGAATGAGCCAGTTTACCGTGTACCTCAGAATCCTCCAAAGTTGCCAAAAATGTTCAACTTGCTCGAAACTCCGCAGCGATTCTGCTTGCTCGTCGAATTCTCTTCGAAACCAAGCGGCTCTAGGATGACAATAGAAACGCAGCTATGCCACTCTCGAGCTGAATACCAACGCATTCGTACCCCATGATGGGGCTCGATCACCGTGAGACCGCAGGCTTTTGATCCGTTGAATCCAACGAAAAGAAGATTTGCTGATTTCAGACCGAGATACGGAAGACCTGGTGGATTCAATAGCCCGACACACCCCTCCCCCCTCGAACGTGGTGTAGTCACTTAGCATGGGATGAACTCAGAAATATTTTGAACCTTCCTCTCAGCGAACTGCACAGATAGCATTTCGCCCTCAATGTTTGGAATCCAGCGTCGCTTTTCGATTTCGTGGATACATCATTTTTCGGGCAGGAATTCCAGTTCTTACAAGGGCAGGTTCTGAATTTCACAACTCCGATGACAATCAGATAGATTGCGATCAGTAGACCTACGAGAGAAATGAAGAACGGCTGATGAAACTTCCGCCGATGGGCCGTCGATCGCGAACTACAGCGCCCTCAAAACTTGGAATTTAACATGGACTCCGACGCAAGCCTGTCGGATTCGTGAAGGCAAAGGCCGAGCAAGCTCTGAAAATCGTTGTGAATGGTTTCGGGTACCGGGCCATGTCCTGAAAATCGCGCCACGCGACGGTGATGCCACGAAGGCTCTGGATTCATTTTCATAACTACGTTGTCTACTCTCTGCACGCGGTCTGCTCATTTCCTGCGGCATTAGCTGAAGCTTTGGTGAGATCCCTGTCCGAGACTGGGAAAGTCGGTGAAGCAGTCACTGTTATGCCGATCAGAGTCAACGCATTGGTGTCGCTGATCCAGCAACAACGCAAACCTGACCGGAAACGTCGGTGAACTGATCTGTAATTTGAATCTCCGTATCGAACTTCCTTTTCCTATTTTCCGCTTCAGATGTCGCTTTCTCCGTTCTTCCCTATGGGCCGATTTATGAGCCGGCATGAGTTGCATCATTCATATGACGGGCGAGACGCGGGAATACGTATCAGCGCGGACGGGGGTGCAACAACTCTCACTTTTCGAGGAACCGCCAATCGATTGGTTGGCATGTGAAACTGGTCCGAAGACAACAGATTTCGGAGGACGGAATGGAAAACACAAACTCGCAGAGCACACGGCAGCGGCCGAGTCATGAAAAGAACCGGAGGAACTCGACAGGAGGTTCTGGCGATAGGGAGAACCAGTCGGAAATGTTTTTGATCAATCATGGGCCGGGAACATCTCAGAAAGAACCAGGGTAGCGAGTCTCAGGACGGCAAACACGGCCAGCTGAAGAGTCGAGAGGAACTGCATATTCCAAGTGTCCGACGGTACACACAGCACACAATGGCTCCGAACGCCGTCGGTGTCTCTAGGATGGGCTGGAGTTCTTGCGTATCGCCCAAGTGCTCGAGAAGACGCCCGGGAGATCGAGAAGAAACCAGCGGCTGACATCGATTTAACACGAAGGAGTTCGCGAACAAAGATTCCATAGACGTTGAGAAGGTCGAGGAGCTGTGCGAGTCGAACAGCCGAGGCGACGAGCACGAGCCCCTGATCGAAGACCTGGGCAAGGGAGGGCCGTGAGGACTGTTGACGTTCGGGCGAAACTGTCGAATCCTGGACTGCCTTGACTTCAACCCAGACTGGAAGTTCAACAGCGAAATTCCCCACGTCTACGGCCACCGAACTTCCACCGCGAGGTCCAGACTCTGCACAGAGCGAATGGGGACTCGAAGGAATCGGTTGATCAAGATATCCGAACACCGCAAGGAGATGTTTGGCGTCTCGCAGGAATTGATGGATCATCGATCGGACAATAAGGATGTGGGCCATCCAAGGAGCACGTGAGCTGAAGATGAGCGACTTCACGGCCACTCATTCTTGAATCTCTGAATCCAAGTTTGCGAACAGAATCTGCTCGCGGAAAATCGTCAATTTTGTCTCGTTCGACCTGACAGTTCGTTTTCTCTCCAATCCGTCCGCGGTGGCACCACCGACGCGTGGTGCAATTCTCAAGATATGGCCCGGCAGCAGGAACCACTCACAAGGATTTAAGAGCTTGGTTGGCCTTGACCAGGCCTTCAGAAGATCCCGTGAAGTAAACAAGCACACCAAGAACTACAGGGTGGTCAAATTAGGTCGGGAATTTTCATTGCCATTTTTCTTTGGGCCGATTTCCGTTTTCTTTTTTGCAAAATGTGGCTCACTTATTCGGCTCCATTTTGGAGTCAACCAAATGCCTCTATCGTTCTCCGTCTCATTAGAATTATGATTTCCCGGAAATCGACGAAAATTTTTTTCCCTCCAAATCCGGAAGGCTCGCCCATTTTCCACAGGCGGCGCAGCTGAGCTCGCCCGGTGTGATGTGGAGGGGTGTCCATCTGACAAGAAGTGCCCAGTGTTACCAGCATCCCGCTGCCATCTGGGAAGAACTACCGAGCCGAAACATGAAAATGTCGCCACAAGGGCAGGTGCCGCGGAACCCCTGAAACCGACTGAAAAGGGTCCTGTAACTTCTCGAGAAACTGGTTTCCGGTCACAGGTCGCATGGTAAGAGCTGCGTATCTTTCACCCATCTGCCCGATGAGACATTTTCCTGTCGATTTTTTTTCTGGCAAAATTCGACTTCTGGCCCTCACCCCATCCTCCCCAACCCTCAGGAAAGGAACACAGACCTCGCACATCGATCTAACGCGAAGGCAGCGAGATTTGCCTCGGGAAGAAATCCTCGAGAGCAAGAGAACCAAACGGGAGGAACTCCGCGACAGTTTGAAAGACTATAGATTGGGGAAGCCCGACAAAATCGTTCGTCTTTCGGCCTGAAGCGCGTGGCCCCACACACCCCAACGATCGGAAACGCTATACATCAACTCTCCCCTTAGAGAAAACAGTTTACCAGGAACCCCGCGCTGGCCATTCAGGATAAAATCCCGCGTGTCACGGAAGAGGAGGTTGCGGTGGTGGCAGAGAGAACCGGTGCAGGTAGAGCGCCAGGACCGGATGGAATGCCGACGAAGGGGGGGGGGGGGGGAGGGGGCAAGGATGCCATGACGATGATCATCATCATCGCGAGTTCTTCATGACGCCACCAACATGGTTTTCAAACCTGCGAAGATTTTCCTGACAACACAGAATCTTTGCGGAACAATTTCGTCCATCGAAGTGGTATTTCATCCACCCTTCCCAATATTATCGAAGAGCTTGAGGGGGGGGGGGGCACGTTGGGAGGGATAGCAGCCTAATTTTCTCAATCCGAACTGATCACTTTGAGTCGAGCCCCGAGATATAGACTCGAAAGCTGCATTGTTGACGACTTTGTTCTGATGCTGGGCGCACATCTCAGCTTCCGTACGCCAATGGAGAACGAAAGCAATATCCCATCAAATCTGATGCTGGACTCTCCATTCTATTTCGGGCCCGGAAGGCAATGAAGTTTCTCCGCTGCACTAAGTCGCATGATCAGGGATAGGGTGAGGCAGGGATCTGCCCGAGGGCGGCAATTTAATCGTCATCATTGTCATGATTCGTGTTACAGCGGAGCTTCCAGATTCGACAGCGATGCTGCTGCTGACGGAACGGATAGTGTATTGCGTTGAGTACACATATCATACGTAGACTTGAATCGGTTTCCTCGGTTCGAACACTTCGTATCTGAGCTATGAGAATGATTGAATTAAAGAGAACGTCACGGCGGGCTCGTTCTCCCAACCGTTGGAAGCTTCATAGGGCCCGGGTGAGAGCTCGACCAGCTCGCATTTGTACAAGCAGGACAGCATCCCGGAAATGCGGAGCGGGCGTCACTTCTCATCGATACGGCGCTGGCTGCAGTGCACTCAGTTTTCCTTCACACAGAAGAGGAGCGTGGCAGTTTCATTTCGCCTGCCATCATACAGTCCGAATCGGAAGTCTCCTCATGCATGTAGTACGACAGCGGCTGTTATTGTTAGCCAGGCCCCACTGTGCCTTCGAGGTCTGCGTGGGGGGTATGATACGGCACTCGTGCACTGAGGGATCAGACATAGAGAATTTCGATTCGGTTGCCAAAGTAGCTCTCGGAATGGTTAGGGGAGGTGACCAACGTCAAGCCATACAGAATTTTGAACCCAGACCCGGTTTTTTTTCCGCTCGCTCCCGGAATTCTCAATCAGTTAACACATTTTGCAGAATCGTTGCAGGTAGCTGCGATCGAACCGAAGTTCAAAAAGGTCCTACAACATCCTGAGTAATTTCAACCTTCGGAGGCGTTCGAGAGAAATCGTTGCTGGGTTATGAAAATCCGAGCTAGAGACGCGAGCCTCTTCACTACTTCGACGGAAAGCTTTTTCGTCGTCTCTCCTGCGAGACAATCCGTGGAGCGTTCACCATGGGATCGATTGCGGAGGCAAACAAGGTTCTCTTCGGGGTCGCACGGCGTAATCCAGGAGGGCACTGTGGTTGAGGACTATGATGCTGCTGACACCTTCATGGGTTCTGCGCCGGATTTGTTGAAGTCGTCCTTGGCCGAGTTGGAGACTGTATTCGCATGGTTCCGTTCAATCTCATGGCAGTATAGAGAAGCCTAACGGATCGAGGGTAGCATACGGAGCACCCTTGGAGCAAGTGCGCCGTCGGCTGCTTTCTCATCTGAGCCTTACTGCTCGAGCCCAGCACCGCCGTCCCACGCTTCATGTACGCATGTTGGAGAGACTCCAACGACTCTGGGAGAAGAGTGTGTCGGGTTGGAATCGCGGATTGCGGAAGGCCCGTCGCAGAATGGCACGCCTGTTGATAACTCTTTGATGGCGTTTTTCGCTGATTTCCCAGGTTGCTCGGAAGTTGAGCGGTTTTCGCGAAGCGAGCAAGAGCAAATCATAACTTTGTTCATGGCCACAGGCCATGTGATCGTACTCCTCCATTATTATCACCTTAACTCGTAATGTGTGATCAACGATTTGCGTATCAGGACGCATGGATCGCGGGGAGCCAAGACCGGCATCATATTCACAAATGATTACGGCATGATTGTGATCGTGACCACGATTGTACTAGGAACCCGGGGGCCATAATTATAATCAAAATCATGATAATGATTTTGCCCAATACTGGTCTCGGAACGCTGCCCCAGACCGCGCGCGTTCGCCTGCAGAATTCCACATGTGTACCACATACACGCGCGTATCCGACCCACGTTCTCAAAACCTTTCCGTACGGGTCAGTATCGCTTCGTCGACTTGAGAGTGCCAAATTCATGAAACATTATTTTCTATCTTCCGTTGCTGACGTCGAAACTCTGAAACCGACCAACCGCCGTGATCCTTCCCCCTCTTTTTTGACCGGGACGATCAACACTTGCCCCGGCCCTCGGTTCATTCTCCTGAAAGCTAGGAACAACCTGATTTCAACCATATTCCGATGACAATTAGCCTGAATATTCAAAGATCATGTATTTATATCGTGTTTTCGCCTCGATGAACAGGGTGTATTGCCAGCAATCCCATCCACCCAATCCGGATTTCGTGTCTCATGTAGCTTCCATCTTCTCGTTCAGCTGACGATCATAGATGCCGATTGTCTCGATGTTTGGATCTCCTGATATGCCCAATATCACCCTCGGCTAGCGAATAACCGTCATGAAGCTGTTTCGAGCGGAATACTTGAGTTGACTTTTGGCTCCTCGTGCCTCAAACGACCAATCGCGTTGGGCGTCAATGGTGATTCCAAGTGGCCACCGTGCAGCGCGCCGTTGGGTCCTCATCGCACGTCTTCCTTGTCATCACCGTGACTCGATGAGCGTGGGTTGGACTCCAAAGTAGTTGCGCGTGCATCTGGCGTTGATGATGACTGTTGTCCTGATTGATTCCGAGTATCACCGGTCTGGGTAGTCTTGGCTTTCTTATTATCCACATTGAAAACGTCGAGGATGGTGTTTGCGCCACCCACGTTGAAGACTTGCTCGAGGATTTGCTTCCTTCCCAGCGACTCTCTGCGCCTGGCACACCTCTGCTGTTCGCTTTGCTCTTCGATTGGCGCTCTGTTGGCTGCAAAATGTGGATGCGTTCCGCTACTCATTCCGAGCTCCGTCATGATGAAATCCCCGAACCAGTCGTAAAGGATTTACAGTGCAGCGTCAGAGTAGGTTGCGACCTTTATGTCACCCTGGTCAGAGCTTTAATTTGCTGAGATCATTCTCAAATCAAGAGCATTCTATATCACTGGGGGCGAATCGACTTCCACAGATTCTGTGATCAGCCGGGTAATCTGCCCAAAGTGGTGTCAGTCTGCCAGCTCAATCGTGATGCACACTGACAACGAAAGGATATCAGCTTCCTAGGCTTTCAGCTCGAATACTGGCTTGTTGACGTCACTAGCCACGGCTTGGAAACTGACAGGATTTGCGTATTTGGGGAAAAGCTCAATATCTACCGCAGCTCATTGCACGGAAACGTGAGCTTTGTGGTCGGTGGAGACCCTGCGCAACTCTTTCGTACAGCCCTCGCGAGGTTCCTGTGCGCGTCGAGCTCTGATTGCGATCTTGTGGAATGCAAGAGCTCTCTGCAGGCTCGATCCGTGTATACAAAATCGCATATTGTGGCTGGAATATTTCCATGCGCATCTGCCATATCCTGAGCTACGACTCCAATAGAGAGCTCGGCGATTTCCTTTCTGTCGAGTTCGATTTGCTTCATGAGTTCAGTGACCCTGTCCTCACGAGTTGGAGCCTAAACTCAAGTTTCGCAAACATCGACTGTGGTTCGGTCAAGTCCGCCTCGAGTTGAACGTTCTCTTTCGCCGCTCCGTTCGCCGTCGTGAAGACCGTCAAAAATTTCTCCCCGTGAGCCTCTAACTTATCATCATTATCAAATTACCCGCGACTCCCTCTCTGCCCCATTTCGGTCGCCAAGGCTGTCACGATCGCAGAGCATTTCTCGGAAGTATGAATGCCCGGAGAGTGAGCCGATGCCGTCCAAGGTTCGTGGGAGATGGATGATCTTGTTATTTCGAACTCTGCCTCGGACACCCGAGCACCCGTGCGCACGTCACAAGTAGAAGAGAAACTCTCTCGCACGCGATCGGGAACGAGGGCCTTCCGTGGCACTGAGCGTGGTACCTATCACATATTCATTGTTGTACGAACTGTGACTCACAGAATTTTGGGACCCTATATTTTCCGGCTCGGGTGGAATCTAACTCACCTGGTGGGTCTGTACCACGAATCTCTGTCTCTCTATTTCGCGCCGGGATGTCCAGACTACAGCGTACCTCCCGAACCCGTGAATAGAGGGGGCTCGTGCCCCGGGCGCAAAGCTGATGAGGCGCTCAGTTGGAGGGCGCGAAGCTGATGGGGCGCAGTTAGGGGGCGTCAGACCGTATTCGATTTTTTTTTGTAGCCCTAAGCGCAAGATGGACTTAATTCGCCTTCCGAACGGATAATCTGGGGGCCCCCAATTCCGAGTTGAAGTTTGGCCATATCCGTATCTGCATTGGAGATTCAATTTGTCTTGGCAACTCGGAATCTCCCCTCAGAGAAGTTAGGGGTGCAGACCTGAGGGGCGCGGAAGAGATGAAGTGCCATAAATGTCTCAGACTGCAATGAAAACTCGCCTGAACTCAGGCACTGGAACATGCACCAGAGGGCTGAGGGTTGGCATCTCTATCTCTTGAGGGCGCAAAGCTGAAGACAAACTGATTCGAAGTTCTGTCAATCTCCTCCACTGCAGCAGAAATTCAATCGGAATCAAGAACAAAATCGGGACCCATGGAGCTGAGGGGCGTAGAATCGGAGTTCCACTTCGACCCATCGGAGAAACTTTGGGAGGATATGAATGACTGTGGAACGTTGGTCCAAGTCAGGGATCATTATGGTTCGGGGGAATCTGGGCGCATGAGCTCTTTTGAGCATTGGGAGACGAAGAGAAAAAAAATGTTTTTGGAGCTGTTGAATGATAGGAAGTTTCGCCGCAATGAAGGCTCATCGTATGCGATTCAGGTCATCAAACTATCGTAGTAAATTGAGTGAACATGACCTTCTTTCCAACGAGAAGAATCTCTTGCGATGGCTCACCCAATTTTCCCGCGGGCTCGGAGAGGGGGGGGGGCGCATTTTTGCCGGTTTGCCCCGGGCGCTGCTTGAACTCGATACGCCACTGGTGAAGCGACATGATTCTTCGGGTATTCGGGCAGGAAACCGGGGGGATGGACTAGAGAATCTGTTTCACCGAGACAGGACCCGAGACCACCCTGACGTGGCGCTTATTCACCGCGACCTTTTCTTCTCCTCTACCTTGACCCGTTGCGGGACCTCCGACCGGTCATTGCCGTTTGGCATTCTTTCACAGTGTCCCATCCAATACATTGAACATCCTGGAAGGAGGAGTAGACAGCACATAGTTCGTTCCAGAGAGTCACTAATTGACTACGTTCCATGTCGCATGAGTTCCTCTGAGCGAGTTCCCTCAACTGGGAAAGCGACGAGTCTCGTCCTGAATGCACGGAGTCCCCCCTGGGAAACGTCGCTGTGGTCAAGAGGGGGAGAGTGACTCTACTGCCGGAAAGAAACTCCAACGAGAAATGTCTCAAAACCTACCGAACAATCGCGGTATCATCGGTTTTGCACAGAACATTCAGAAGACTGTTGTGTTGCGAGATCCGGGATTGGATAGGGGGAACAGGGGCTCGCGGGGGGCTGCAAGTCGGTTCCCGGAAGGTCATCAGCGATCGGAATCGCGGGACAGGAGGGGACAGGACGTTATAAACTGTTTCCGGGACTGTACGAAAGCATACGATCGTATTGACAGGGGTCGCCTATGGAAGTTACTTCTTGAGGAAAACATGGCCGAAAGACGAATCCGGTCTTTGAGCCGCCTAAACTCCTGTACACATACAACGAGTAGGCCTTGCACTAGGGGAAGCACAAATACGATAGTGTAACAACGAAAAACGGCCCACGACGAGGGTACCCCTCATCTCAATACTGTTCGTCCCAAACATCCCCGAATCGGAAGTAAGGTTGGAGCAAACGGAAGTTGCCTCAAAGGTACGGTTATCCGGAACCATATTCGAACCCTGACAGAGCGGTATTCTCAACATGCGCTACCAACATTAACCTTTGCGAATTCAGTCCCAACAATGTCACCAAAACTGAGGAGGATACCCGGGAACATACAGCGAGAAGCTGACAGATCGGCGTTGGGACGACCGAACTCCAACACTGCCACCGAAATAATATACGGAGAGCTAGGATGGTCGAGTTCCAAAGCCAGACAAGCAAAAGGTGAGCTGACACTACTCGAGAATAAGCGAAATGAGCGAGATCAGATGTTCAAAGGCAATCCTCACAATGACGAGACTCGCGAATGTGTCTAGGCTGCGAATGAGAAGCCTAGAGCTGAGACAAAGCTTCGGATGCGAAGTTAGCAAAGAACTCCCGGGAACAATCATTCGGGTATGGCCGAAAAGAAGGGCGTAGAGAATATGTATCCCTCGAGCGAAGCAGCGAGTCTTCGGAACGGTGCGAAAGAACATCGGACACATATACGAAACTACGAGAGGAGGTCGCCAACCGGCAAACTCCGAAGCGAGTTTTCTACAGATCAGGAAATACTGGTCGGAATACAAAAGAAGAGCTCCAGAAGAAACTTGGGCCGCACAATGACCGAATATGATATTCGACACAGAGAAAGGGCTAGGTGTGTGGCAGAAGGTCACCGCCCAAGCAAGGGGCACGGGCCAAGGAGTGCCGCATAGATCAGCCATGCAGCGCCCCCTAGCTAGAGTCCCCACTTCTATACTTGGAATACGAAGATGAAAAGGAGATGACCGATGAAGATCCATCCATCCAGATAGCCCCGACCGCCCTCGAGCTCATCGAGTTTCTAGAGGATCCCGGAAATTGGAATCAATTTTCGCACCGAGACATTGGTCATTGCTGATCCAAGCAGGAAGACGGTTCAAGTCGCTTGAAGCATCAAGCTCGCGGAATCCTCCCCTCGTTTCGGTATTTCGCGAATGAGACTCTCTGTCTCTGTACCGGGAAGACAGAACCTTTGAGAGTAAACATTCTGGCTCTGTTCAGCTCGAACGGTTCCCCCCATAGCAGGTAATCACGAGAAGGGCCCCAGTGAATTTTGGTGGCACTCCGCTGTATAGAACACTTTCCTCTGTATAAATTTGTGTAAGCCGGCGAAAATCCGCACTAATGATCGTTCCTCTGAGTTTCCCGCTGACGCAAGGGGATCATATCAAGGCCAAAGGGAGATCGAGATGAGCTCGCCCTGAAACGCTTCTCAGAGCTCAGGCCACTTATTCGACGTATGAAGCATTGTCTGAATGAATTCCGGGTTTCAACACGGAAAGTTCAAATACGATCAGTGGAACGCAGGGTATACCAAGGATTTCTTATAGGATTGAGGCATCGAGGCGGGTTTCGAATCAAACACAAATGTGGGCAGGGAAGGGGGGGGCGAGAACCTGAAGAGCACAAATCGCGGGCTCGATAACATGATATCGAACAATACGGGTCACGCGAGGTACCGCGGATTCCGGCTCGTACCAGATGCACACATCACGATCCACGAGAACAAAGATGAGGCTTCCGAATCTCGAGAACACAGCGCTCTTCGGGGCTTTCATCCCCAAAACTGAATCAATTCTACGATTCAGAACGAATATTTCCAAGTGTCCCTTCTTGTAAATAACGCCATGACCCGCTCCGAGCAGACAGTGGAGCAAGAAGACGGCCCCGCGAATTTCAGAGCGAAAACGAACATCCCTGATCAGGAAGATTTACTCAAGGAGGCACGAAAATCCTTAATGAATAGTATGGACCACGCGGGGAACTCCGCGCCACACCGAAAATTCCCTGTGTCCCAGCGAAGGTGCAGCTGCTCATCAATCCCGTGTTCGGGACTCGATTCCTAGTTGGGATCAAGGTGATTCGGTGGAGAGCGGAACCTCTCAATGGGGCACGGAAAAGATGCAAGCTTGACGCGACGAACTGAAAACTCTGCGAAGATTCGGACTTATTCATTGGGACGTTCACTCAAAACTCGGGGGTCGCTCAGCAGAGTCAATTAATAAAATGTACCTGTTCCGACTGAGACTCGATTGAATTTTTACGATTACCGTCCGGAACAACCATCAGGGGTGACGATGCCCATGAGATGGTCCTCGACCAGGTCGCGTGTTCAGGAAGGTGCTTCCAGAAACAACATTCCATTCATAGCTCCTCTGAGAGATGGTTCCGGACCTAAATCCGGGAGAGCTCGCTGAAACGTTTTTAACCATGTATTTGCTGCTGAGCGATCGTTTTATTTCAATCGACTCACCCTTGGGCGCTCAGCAAGACCTATAAATAACCAAGACATCTATTCAATGAAAGGCGACTGATACGGGCCACATCTCCGAGTCAGAGAGTGGAGACCTCGCTTCGTATCATCCGAATCAATGGTGAGCCTGCAACTGTTTGAGACCCAGCTCCAACGAAGAGTTAATCCAAGTGCCCCTTCAGCTCGAACACGCAACCAGGATGTTCGTGTCGAGCAGGGGTCCAAGAGTGATCTGAGGCACTCTGACACGCTGAGATCCAATGTGGTAGTATCATTTGGGAATTCGCTCAGAATTCTGGAATCCGATACGATCTCGAGTCTGATGCGAACACTTTGCGAACGATAGTCGCGGAGGTATTCAATCCCGAAACTCTCACAACCAAAGGCGGGGCTGCTGTCAGCGGAACGGAGGAACATGAGAGGCGTACCGCGACTTGAGCGAGCCTAAGTAGGTGCTCTGCAGCGGGAAAAGTTTCGCGAACGCACCTTGAGCCGATGCCGGACATTGATTCTACCTCTCCATCACCTAGACTCGGGAGCTGGTTGTTCGGTTTGGACTAATTTCGGCAGAAGCGAGGGAATTGGAGGCTATGCTGCCGAATACCAACTCGTGAGCGGCGGTTGCGATGGTGGATGCAAGCGGAGTGGAGAAATAGTACGAATGCAATCATGTACGTTGTGATCGCAGCAGCAACAGTCGGCGGTGGCGAATCGAAGCGACGTGACCAGATTTCCTTGATCATGTGAACTGGATACGAACACGTCGCCGGAGCAGGAGGCGGAGAGGGACATTGCCAACAGCTGCAGCCCTCTGCGATGGAAAAATGCTCACTAAGTTTGACTTTCGCGTTTCGCAATCGTCGTCAGTCAGACAAGGAGTAGAAGCGATCGGGGAGAGAATTTCTTTCACTAGGTCTGGGGGGACTGGTGGAGAGTGGGCCATTCTAGCAAGTTATGTGGATGAAATTCATTTTGAGAACAAATGTGACACAGTGTGCTGAAGGAAGAACCTCCAGGATGATAGGTCGTGCGAATCTCCTCTCCAATGCATCTCGCCAATCGATCTGTTGATAGGCGAGAGTAGACGGGCACATAATCATACCCCCAGGATTAACGGGTCCATACAAGCCTAGGTCTGGGTCCCTGGGTCTACTCATAATGTGGAACCAAACAATGAACAAAGCTAAAGGTTTTTGTCCGCAACCACTCACCGAAGTGATCGATCGGTTGTCTTCCGAAACGGAATTCCAGTTTTCAGTCGGATACGGAAAACTCGAAATCCTTCGAGGGTCAACTCCCCACGAACTCCAAGGAGCTGGGAAAAAGTTGTCCCTACGTCTCTTTCCTCCCGAAAACTCGTAAGCGAGTCTACACGATATACATCTGGCGGGAGCCTGCTCGAAAGGGAATGCAAGATTTCCTCGTATGGTCTAGAAAGCACGGTCTGGTGACTTCCCCAGACAATAACGAACTACAAACTCCACGGCCTTCGGAGACACTTCCGAGACGGATAACCAAGGTCATCCCGCTTCAAACCCGTCATGAGTGCAGCCTCCCGATGACCGAAGCCGATCTCACCGAAGACTGCGTTGAGCTCGATACAAGCCTGTGGGTGCCGACTTCGTTCTCTATGTCCTCGTGCATCCCTTCATGGTTACATGAAGACAACGCGAGGACCAACGCGTTCCAACCGGTAGCGTTTCTCCCGCCGATAGAACTGATCGTTGGGGGGCTTTGTGTCGCCTGCGCCTACGAAACATTGCTATTGCAGGTTGACGAGGAAGAGTCTGATTCTGAGCGTCTTGAGGCGTACTGACTGACTTGTCGGCTGTCGACCCCGTAACCACTTCTATTGATGTCCAAGATGTCGATCGGATCCACCCCGCATCACCCCCTTAGACCTTAAGAAGTATGATCAGATCGATCCGGGAATCAGCTCCGTAGAACTTGCGAAGTATGATCAGATCAACCACCGACCTCTTGGGAGTCGGCCGTCGACCTTGGAATCACTTTTACAAACTAGCAAAAGTATGATCAGATCAATCTTGTAATCACGCCCATGGAATCTGGACATTGAGGTCAGATCCAGCCCGGAATAAACTCTCCAAATTGAAAATTGGTCATCGACCACTCTGGGAAGCAGTGGTCTACACAGTAGCTTGCGTACGAAGCGTTCTCTCGGGATCCCTCGGCGTTCGAGAGGCACTCGCTCATTCGGGATTCTTTCGGAGAGCGGGATCGAGCCAATAGTGGCTGGAATATGTACGCCCTAGAAGCCTCCGGGTTCCCGGCTTTCGTCCACGACGAGGGATGCTCAAGCTCTGCTCAGCTGAAATGAACTGAGATGATGTCTTTGAAACTCCCGTGGTAACTCTCTGTTTCCGTTCAGTACGATGCTCTGTTTATGACTAACTAGCCGGCCTTCGGCCGACTACGCTGGCCGACCCGTCCCTTGCTTCGGGAGTCTACTGCTGACAGACACACATTGCCTTTCATGTAGTGTCATGAGATCTTCGGGAGTGGCCACCGATTCTCGACAGGATTCTGACCTGGAATCGAGGCACTTTCCTCTCTCTTCACTTGGTCAGCATCATGGTTTCGAGAAGTATGGTCAGATTGATGTCGTGACCACCCCTCCAGATTCGGAGAAGCATGGTCAGATTGGTCCCGGAATCACCCCTCCTGGTTTTGAAAAGTATGGTTAGATATGTCTCGAGATCACCCCTCCAGGCTTTGGAAAGTGATTGTCAGATTGGTCTCGGAATCACCTCTCCAGACTTGGAAAAGTATGGTCAGATTGGTCCCAAGATCACTCCTCCAAACTTGGAAAGTAACGGCCAGATTCGTCTCGGAATCACCCCTCCAGAGTTGGAATGTAATGGCCAGATTGGTCCCAGAATCACCCCTCCAGAGTTGGAAAGTAATGGCCAGATTGGTCTCGGACTCATCCCTCCAGAGTTGGGAAGTAATGGCCAGATTGGTCTCGGAATCATCCCTCCAAACTTGGAAAGTAATGGCCAGATTGGTCTCGGAATCATCCCTCCAAACTTGGAAAGTAATGGCCAGATTGGTCTCGGAATCACCCCTCCAGAGTCGGGAAGTAATGCTCAGATTGGTCTCGGAATCAACCCTCCAGAGTTGGGAAGTGATGCTCAGATTGGACTCGGAATCACCCCTCCAGAGTTGGGAAGTGATGCTCAGATTGGTCCCGGAATCACCCTTCTGGAGTCGGGAAGTAATGCTCAGATTGGTCTCGGAATCACCCCTCCCCAGTTGGGAAGTAATGCTCAGATTGGTCTCAGAATCACCCCTCCAGTGTTGGGAAGTAATGCTCAGATTGGTCTCGGAATCACCCCTCCAGAGTTGGAGAGGTATGCTCAGATTGGTCTCGGAATCACCCCTCCAGAGTTGGAAAGTAATGGCCAGATTGGTCTCGGAATCACCCCTCCAGAGTTGGAAAGTAATGGCCAGATTGGTCTCGGAATCACCCCTCCAGAGTTGGAAAGTAATGCTCAGATTGGTCTCGGAATCACCCCTCCAGAGTTTGGAAGTAATGACCAGATTGGTCTCAGAATCAACCCTCCAGAGTTGGAAAGTTATGGCCAGATTGGTCTCGGAATCATCCTTCCATAGTTGGGAAGTAATGCTCAGATTGGTCTCGGAATCACCCCTCCAGAGTTGGAAAGTAATGGCCAGATTGGTCTCGGAATCAACCCCTCCAGAGTTTGAAAGTAATGGCCAGATTGGTCTCGGAATCACCCCTCCAGAGTTGGAAAGTAATGGCCGAATTGGTCTCGGAATCACCCCTCCAGAGCTGGAAAGTAATGGCTAGATTGGTCTCGGAATCAACCCCTCCAGAGTTTGGAAGTGATGGCCAGATTGGTCTCAGAATCAACCCTCCAGAGTTGGAAAGTTATGGCCAGATTGGTCTCGGAATCATCCCTCCAGATATTTTCATGATAGATTTTTATGATAGATGTATAGGAGAGGGGGTGGGGAAGGATATCCGATGACGATGGGATGAGGCCTAAGAGTCTGGCTGGCGTCATCACGGGGCAGTGCACCTTATCGTCAGAATTCGGATGCGGATGACAGTATGGAGGGGGTCAAAGTTGGGGTATATCGCGAGGGGGGGGGGGGAGGGGAGGAGGAGAGGGGAAGGGGTGGGTGGCCTATGTCATTTCCGGAGAGCCGCCCTACATTATGCAGTTTGTTCCAAGTCGATCCGATCAATACCGGAGGAGCCTATTGAGGACAAACAAACATACATACATACAAACAAACAGACCCTGGATTTTTATATATATAGATAGGTAGGGCTGAAAATCTGTCAGGGGACTCACGGCCGCGAGGGAATCCGTGATTTCCTCAAGTGGATTCCGGCGAACGATGACTCCGCTTGAATGCATCTTGTGAGCTGGAAGGTCTCACATGAAGCGTGCGCGGAAGCTCCTTTTGATGCGTGGAGTAGAGTCTTCACGCGGAAGATATCGCACCTGTCTACTAACGAGTTCCTCCGACTGATTTTTGCGATGACATGATCTTCCCATTCCCAGGCCAACCACGCCCGAGTTCGTTGTCCCTCTATCGGAATAAGGGTTCCAATGGTGTACAAGAAACGGAGCAACCCACGCAAAACCATTCGAGCAGAGGGAAAGAGCTCTGGGACCCGGAAGAGCGCGAACAAAGGAACCGTCCATGCGCTATATTCTGTCGGGGATAATAATGCCGAGGACATCAATAACTCATCCTGGCATGCATTCATCGCCGGGGCACAGGTGCGGGAAAACAACATAACCTCAGGGGTTGTTCAACTTCTCAAGAGGGAAAGGCTGTGCACGCGATTCGCTGGATCACCTCCGCCCCGCGCGAGAACACCCTCGTGACTGACTATCAACTGTTTTCTCGCTTCAGGTGTTCCACCAGCATGAATAGGCAGGACAACAGAACCTACAGTACGGTCATCCGCGGTTTTCAATGTGTCCCGTAGCATACAAGCGGCTCAGAGAAGGTATTTTCCGCTCCAAGGGGCACTTAGAATTCAGGCGAACCGCTATTTCAAGGTCGCGGAGTTAAGACCGCGACCTGGAGGCATTCTTCATGTGACATGCCCCAGGCTTCTCTCTCAAGGCACGGAGCCACGTCACAGCTCCGCTCCACACAGGACGGAGAACTCCACGGTGCGCCTGATCCGATTGGTGAAGGTTTTCGTTAACGATGAAAGCCGATCGTTCGTCGCAACGTTGGATGCACTGACTTGGAGACGAGAGCCTCCCCCTTCATCTTCACTGTGTTCAATTCCTCCATTTGAGAGCCTCAAATTCCGTGGTGCTGTTTGATGAGGCAGTGTTTCCACGTTCCCAGAAGTTGAAGGGCATTCAACGTCATATCTCCGTATTCTGGACCATGCCAAAATTCTTACGATTCCCCCTAGGTCTTTCATGAATGGGACAATGACTCTGCTCGAGCGACTTGGCGCCCCACTTCCAAAAACACGGTCTAGGACATTTTGGCACGAACATTTTGGCGCAACGGGAATTTCGGCGCAGGACGTTTTGGCGCAGATTCAGACGAAGCACCCAGGAGTCATCGGAACAGTATTGTTCAGTGGCTATCGATGCTTCATGTGGCAAATATGTCAACCGGAGCTTTCATCGATAGTCTCCGTTCCCACATGCACGAGAAAACCCAATGCATTCTACTGCAGCCTGAATCGAGAAAAGATCTTTGTTTGGAGCCGCTTCTGCACCGACCACTCCTGAATATTTGAAACCCAGCAACTATGGGTTTGGGCAGTTCGAGCGAAATTTTCCGAGCATGTGGCATCGGAAACTATAGGGTATAGATGAAAGCTCTGACGGTCTTATGCATCGCGAAAGAGCATCGATAGCTACAGCACAATCCTGTCGCAATCGTTTGAATAACTGATGGGAGCTCCATCTGAATCTGCGCCAAAACTTCCTGCGCCACAATGTCGGTTGCGCCAAAGTGCTCGCGTCAAAACGTCCGGATCCGCCCAAAACACATTCGGGACTGAGAGACGTTTTTCGGTTTCTGATTGTGGAAGATTATCACTATGTCTCATAATGGAGCTTCCAAATTCGACGCCGATGACACCATCCGACACTGAGGGATCCGCGGATCGAGAGGCAGATCGTTTCAATTCCTAGCTCCAAGGGACCCATTCGGAGTTTTCTCCGAGATACTTCGGAATTAATTAACTGAAGTCGGAAGCATCATTATCAGCTGTTCCCATCAATATCCGAGGGAGTGTTGAATGGATGGATGAATGATGGCTGAGAGTACGGACCCTATCAAATATCACGAACAGACATGGGTGTGATGATACAAGCCGGGAAAAGAACGCGAGGATCACCTCTGCCTTACAACGACAGTTTGCGAATGGTGTTTCCTTCAGCGTGTTTGCTCGGAACATTTGAGATCATGTGAGCGAGTATCATACTGAGCAGTGTCGTTCCCCAAACAGCTCCACAGGTTGATTCTCTATTGTTCGATTCTGCTGAGATGTTTCCAAATACCGGGCGCGCACATGCTCATCGTTTTGGAGGGAGTCCGTTGGACACGATAACAATGCAGGTCGAAGGGAATCTTCTTACTGCTGCTTGGGCCTGTTGACGCTCTTGGCCGATACTCTGCGCAACACGATTCGGAATTGCCATCACCAACTCCAATCATCACTTCCCCTATTCAGTTCCTGGAGCTAGGCAATTTAGGTCACCCAGGATCCCGTTTCCGAGCAGAGCGAACCTCACACGAAGCTATCAGCGTATGTGCGCTCCGTCTTTGGGAGCATTCCAGCGGGAATTCGGCTCCGCAAGCAGAAGGAAGGAGAACAGAGCTTCACGCGACCCGTCTATTTCCAGCGACATATGCCTTGCGAAGGGACGTTTTCCATGCAATTTGTCGGCAATCGATGAAGAGGAGTCTCGACCCTTGAAATCTCCGCCTACGTGGAGCGAGGTGTATTCAGCTGCTCGAGCGACGCGCACAACGTCAGCATGGCGCATAATATGGCAGCAGGTTTCGCGCGAAGGCTAGTAGTGCGCTCAGGGTTCCGGAACTACCAGAGTGACGTCGGTTTCGTAGGAGATCTTGGTGTGTGCATAAAAAGCTGAGATGAAATGAATCTCGAGAAGGAAGCTAATGAGGGGCGGGGTCTCTTGTACAAATGGCTTCGCGATAGGGAACTCTAGTTCAGCCGACCAAATCGAGAGCAATACTCCTGAGCAGTACGGACAAACTTGGGAACACCAAACTCAAGGAGAACGGCTGATGAATTGTAAATTGCAATCCTCCGATGCTTCCATGGAGGATGCTCAGCTGAAATCTTTTCACTCGTTCCTCCCTCTTCGCTCCGCGTTCGTGTAACAAACCGTGGTGCCAAGGAACACCCCTAGTCTGACCAATTAATTATTCACCCGTCGTTCTCCTCGGTTTGACTCTGCCTTCTTCCGTCGCACATCTCGCTTTCGAAGTGGCCTATTTTTTCGTGACTTCCCCACAACTTACAATCCCTAACTCTTCCCATCCTCCATCCTCTCGCATCTTCCAGATTGGAATCCTTACGTTTCTTCCCAGTGATTATCATCTATGTGAGCCCAATATTCTAGCTGAATTTCCCATTCTACTGTGGCACATGCATTTTTTTCCTATGGCCCTTCCATCTTTCCCTATTGTCAATGCTCTTTTCTTCCGCTCTCACAGTGCCTTTTGTGGATCACAGGGTCTCTCCTCTGACAGCTGCTCCTCCCGCGGAAAAATAATTGAGAATAGCGTGAAACGTATTGGGACTAGACATCATATTCCATAGTACGGAGTACGGCAATTGAATTTCCGTACCGGCCCAGTACGGCAATTCATTTTCCGTACCGGGGCACAGGATTCTCTACTGCACAGAAAACAATCTGCAATCGGAGCAGACTCGAACAACAAAGTTGAACAGACACCATAATCGAAGAAGCGAAACGAAAAGAAGCGGGGAAACAGGAGGAGGATCCGTTCAACTTACTCATGGTCGGCACTTGAATCACTTGTTCGTTCGCGAGGATCCAGCAACGTGAACGTGAACCGCAACTCATGAACGCAATCTTCAACGCTCGAGATTGGAAGACTGAGAGCGAAACTCGATCACTTTCCACCATCTCGACGCATGGTCGGAGTCATAAGCTATCATGCGATCACACAGCTGAGACGATAGTCCGGGTTGCCGTACGCTGCGAGTCTGGGAAGTCGATGCCGGAACATGGAAGCGATTTCCGGGATGAAGTACCGAGTCCGTTTGACGGTATTGGGTATCGATCTCCTCCCGATATAAATTGAATCAGCGGCACCCGGAGGCAAATCTTTCTCCCGCTCAGAGAACGGCACACATCACGACGCGGGAGTGAAGTTCGGGAAAGCCTCGGGAGAGACCCCTAGTGCCGTACGCGATGCGTCCGTCAATGGTGAGCGTAAATCACCACGAAGGGCGTCGCAAAGCACGGCTGTCGGGTTGCTGTCGAGAATCGCGGCGGATCACCCCCGAATCATCGCGGAGCACGTGGAGACTTGCGTATACAGTGTGGTGCAGTTGATTATGACAAACCCTGATTGTTCCGGAATATTATAATCCCGAGGAAGCAGGGCAGGAGGAGATTGTTGATGAGGGGGAGAACGTAACAGCAGTAGTTGCCAAAAGCTAGCGGTAGTCAAGATGGACTGTCTGGATTGTCACATAGCACTCCACTGTTGCAGCACAGCAAGTTGTGGAGGGCTTTCGTGGGCTGACGTACCCAACTGTGCCCGGCTCATTTCACGCGAATCCGGCTCAAATTCCTGGATTGAGAATGAAGACGGTGCCAATGCTATTTTCCCGAGTCAGGTACCGTTCTGCTTCTTGTCAGCCACCTAAGCCCGCCCTGTCTCCTCAAGACTCTCCGATTTCGTGAAAATCAGGGGGAGGGGGGGGGGGGGGGGGCGTTGGAACGGCTTTGTGCGAAGCCTAGAGCCTCGGCACGATGTGACCGCCAGAGCGAATGGCCAGTCCGAGCGGATGCCCGATCGCCGATTACCGCTTTCAGCGACTCCGTGCCGGCGGAGGACGCTGCCGTGGTGCCTAGGGCAGCGGTGAACTTCGTTTTCTTTGTCGGCAACACAATCAATAACGAGGCTATATTCCATACGTTGAACACGCGACCGGGCTCTTTCAGTTACCGCGCTCCCGTACTGTGCTGCGGTAGGGATCGGAGCCGCGGCGGGCCTTGCCATAGTACCGCGGGTCACGTTCGGGATCGCGACCGCCCGATACAACTGCACTGATTGATTGCACCTGCGATCAGTCATGGCCCGCTAGGGAGACGAAATAAAATCTCTCCCCTCGCAGAGGCACGGAAGGCAAAAACATACATAGCCACACTCGGCACCATAGCTGAACGCGGGTCTTCCCGTCGTTGAGTGAGCGCTGTTGACGCTCAACCGGCCGCCCAGCGCAAACGGCCACGCCGCTTGATTCGATCCTCCGCTCGAGCCGGGCTTCCGCTCAGATCGCCGCCCTGAGATCACGATTTCGCTCGAATCGGGCTCGACGCAACATCATGTCGCTCAAATTGATAGGCGCCGCCAGCACTGCGTTACTTTGTCGACGTTATCGATGGGCAACACTTCACTGCAGTTTGCCTGGAAGCTCTACTGCAAGCAGGAAACTGAACAAAGATCTCGGAATCATTCCGGTCCACGCATTCCTCCAAGCTCCCTTGAAGCTCCGAGTCGAGTACCTCGCGTTTCACTAGGAGCGAATGTTGCCAATGCGACCACTTTCCGCCCGATTTCGTCCCGGGGGAAGTGGAAACCCCTGTGCGGCCGACTCCAGTCAGGTAGACGCCGACTGGTTCGACAAGAAAGCCGTTATCAAGAGGGAATTGAACATGGTAGACAACGGTGTGCCATGTGGTTTGCTGTTGATAAGCGTCTCGATACGCACAAAGTTATAGACTCCTTCTCCCCTTCGAATGCTTCCAACACCCACTGAGGAGAGCCAGCTGGTGGAGGGAAGGTGTCGCAAGAGCTTCAGGGTCGGTAGTTATCCCCTGATCCTCTCCTGCTGCATCACCGCTCGGATTGGGATGACACTCGCTTTTTTCCGAGTGTCCCGAAATCATTCATCAACAGAGATGGATCTCCATCAAGGCTGAGAGAAACTCAGCCCAGGGCAGTGGTGTCCAAACTTCCTCGACTCCATATCCGAGGTCGATCTGAGCTTAATTTCCCGGGTCAATGGAAGAGATTCCGAAGTCCGTCTAACCGAACATCTCGGGGTTCATGGAGGGGAATCCGAAGTCGATCTGAGCGTTTTTTCGGAGCACATCGAGTAGATTCCGAGGTTGGACTGCCGGTTCGACTCATCTAATCTGCCGGATCGAGCTCTGAACTCTCGGACTTGGAAGAGCTCGGTCAGATTGATCCTCTGAAACACATCTCCTTGAACTCCAAGAAGTACGGTCAGACCGAGTCGGAATCACCCCGTTAAATCGGTGGTCGGCAATCAACCCCCGGGGGTGACCCAGGGGTTGACATCTACCACTTTGAGAGCCACTAGCTTAGATTCACGGAACTCCAGGCGCGACAAAGTTTCAATCGACCTTCGAGGTTTTCAGAGTCTCTCTCAGAATGCCTAATCCAGCCCCGGATGAGGCATTCTCGATGGACAACTCGATGGACAGCGGGGTTCCTCCCCCACACCACCCCACAGACTCAGAATCTCGCATAGGTTGCCTTCGCTATTCGAGTTTCTCCGCCGATTGTCAACGAGACCTTACATTCTCGAAGACCGGAGAAGGAATCGCACTACAGGGTGGTCATCGTAAGTCGGGAACTTTCTTACCCTCTCTTCTTTTGCTCATAACTCGATGAAAAATGGTCGGATTCTGGAAAATCTTTCTGCGTTCGATAGCTGGTAGGACTTTGAATTTTTTAAATCGGCCTGAAGATTGCAATTTTTTTTTTCAACTTTTTCCGATTGAAATTTTTCCGATGGCGAAAAGTTCTTGGATTGGTAAAGACTACCCGACTATGGAGTTGCCGAGTCGATCCGACAACTTTTTTTTTTTCCCCCGGGAATCCCGCCTTCTTGATCGACCCGGCAACTCCATAGTCGGGTAGTCTTTACCAATCCAAGAACTTTTCGCCATCGGAAAAAAATTCGAATTCGGCATCCCTGAGGAGCTACGATCTTGTCAGGTGGTGGATCCTGACGTCGAGGTTGAAACGATCTTCCGTCCTTCTCACAGATCCTGAGCTAGAAATCTGGAGTTGCCGGGCGTTTGAGCAGCATCCTATCCTGCCCCGCCTTTGGCACTTTCGAATTCGATCGGTTGACTTTAGGAGTTTGTCGATCAGTTTTTTGAGAAAAGTTGAAAAAAAAAATTGCAGTTTTCCACCGATTTACGGAATTCAACGAGAAAAAGACGCGCCGTCCTTCCAGCTATCGAACGAAAAACGAATTCGAAAAAAAAAAAAAACGAAAAAAAAAATTCCAGAACCTGAGCATTTTTCACCGAGTTATGAGCAAAAGAAGAGAGGGTGAGAAAGTTCCCGACTTACGATGACCACCCTGTACACGACATCGACTGACAAATGATAGCTCGAAATCTGAATGAAAGATCGGAAATTCCTCGTCTCAAAGCTTCTCCACGCTGGGCCGCACATTCTGAGATCAAAAGTGGCATCGTATCAAGGCGGATAATCAAGTTGGTCCCCGCCAGTATCACATATACTGCGCAGAAACTCAACAAGCGGGACGTGAATTCGTGGCAGGGATCCGAGATCTGATTAAGGATATTCAGCTGGAGCCGTGGCTACATGAGAATGCAGATCAAAGCGCCTTGAGCCCTGACGTAGCAGTTAGAAACTGTTGAACGCGTTGTTCCCCCTAGGGCTGCCGCTCCTGTACAGCTTCGGTGAGTAGCGTCATTCCAAACGCCACTTGTTTGTCGTTCTTGCAAAGCGGGCCGGTCAGTTTCGACCAAGTTCGCGGAATACCACCTCGCCGAACCATCTCTTTCTAATCGACGACTCCTGATCGAACTTCGAACACCACTCGAGCATTCGATCACTCTTTCGATCGGGGAAATCTTCGATCATCCGGAACATACCGCCAGAAGCAACCTCAATGGTGCATCCGCCCGAACCTTTTCTGCGTTAGTCAATGGAAAAGTTCCATCAGGCCTATATATGCGTACAAAACCGCCAACAAGTCGGATCTCATAATCGTGACATCCTCTTTACGGAGAAGCGGCTCGGTTCCGGAAGTCACCTCAAGTGTGCGTCTCTGTATCACCAAGAAAGCGATTGCTCTGCCGTGACACAGAACTCTGTAATGAGCAAGAAGTCAAGCGCTGCCCTTCCCTAGGAAACACCCCATCTTCCCACCATTTTTCCGTCGAAAGACATATCGATCCCCCGGCATAACACAATGAACAAGCCTTGAAGTGTTGGTACAAGTAGCACTTGTCTTCGCTTAGGTTGAATCAGGAGGTTTCGACCAGAAACTCCTTCGAAATCTGTACAAACCTGGTTGACATGTGTGCATTGGCGTATCTAGGGGGGGGGGCGAGGGTGCGGCCCGCACCGGGCGGCACACCTCAGGGCGGCACCAGGGGCTGCATTTTCACTTCGATGTCCTTTTCATCATGTGGCTTCGGTTGATCGGCAAGAATATTCGAGACTCTCAGGAGAACTTCTTCACGATATTTCCGGAGCTCAGCTTGTTCGGAGCCCGCGTGAGACAGTGAGAACGGTAAACCGAGGGAAAATCATTTCGCAGACGGGAATCGCTATACTGCAAAAGAAGATTCATCGGAATAACAACGCGGACTGAGCGGATTTCATTTCTTTTTTCGCGTCGGCTCATTTCACTCAGGGCACACTCCACGTAGGATCAGTGGTCATGAAAACAAAGGGAGAGTTGACATGCAGTCGAGCAAATGACAACACAATTCGCGAAGCACTTGACGATAAATATCAACGATCCAGCAGCTTCATAAATCAGCGTGCATCCCTTCGTCGCTTTTAGTGAGATACTTCTCCTCATCACTATCCCGTACGAAGAAACGCATTCGCCAAACTCAGGTACAGCCTCCGGAATCTTCTTGACAGTACTTCGATCATCGGGTTATTCTGTATAGAATGCTGCCACTCTGCCCCAAAGGTCGATTTGTTTTTTTTTTCTTCGGATAAGCTCTGCTAGTTGTGAGAGGATCTTTTCGAAGCTTAAGCTCATCAAGTCTTATCTCCGGTCAAGTATGAGTCAGTTGCGTTTGTCGAACCTCGCGATCCTCTCCATAGAGAACGAGCTGTCTTGTGGCATCGACATGGAGGAAGCGATACATGAATTTGCAATCCTCAAAGCTCGGAGGGTTGCACTATGAGGTGCATCATAAAGTCCGAAAACGCGGTTCAAATAAATCAATATACTGTCAACATCAAGTACCAAAGTTATGGCTGGTTTCCCTCAAATCCGTTTGGCTGCACATTAGTTTGGTCACGCACAAGAGATCCTCCAGTTTTTTTTGGGGGGGGGCGACATTTTCGGAATCTCCGAGCTCCGCCCCGGGCGGCACTTCGCCTAGGTACGCCCCTGCATGTGTGTCGACCGCAAGTTCTACGCCTGCGGCGCACTCCCGATTGCTGGGCAATTGGAGTTGAACACTGCCATCGAAGGGTCAAGGAGGCGGGCGGAGAAAGGTCCAACGACAGATTCCTTGAGAAAGTCAACAGAAAATTAGCCGACTACGAAGGTATCATCCCCAGATCCCACAATGAGATCGTGCCCATGTGGGATCGGATTCCCGACGAGTCCAGAGAGCGAAGTCAGCGAACGGTAACACCACACATGTTCAACTGAGGAACTCCCAAGAAATGAAGCCGCTCTGACACCCGGTTTTCTGCGGCTCATGAAAATCACGATCGTTCCTGGGAAACATTCGTGTGCATCTCTCATCTGACAAGGAGTGCGAACCTGCGTCGTTCGCGCTCTGAATCTGTAACACGGCGGCGTTCTTGAAATCTCACGAGCAGCCTAGTGTTCCCCCACATACTTCGAGCGATGATCTGGAACCACACATCTGGACAATGCAATCGACTGGTAGCTAACAGAGCCTGGGCGCTCAGCAAGTCCGCCGTAGACACCCTGAGGGTTTGAAGTTGGTCCCTTCCAGACGGAGGAGTCCACGGTGCGCTGCCGATGATAGCAGTAAAATACTTCGTGTTCACGACCTCATTGATGGCACATCCCAATTTCAATGCAGTATTATTCAACATTTTTGGCAGGCCATGCACGTGGTCAGCAAGAAAAGTCAGCACCGTTTTCGCCTTCAGAGGATCGAGCTTCAATTCCCGCTCAGTGACCGACCCGCTTTTGGGCCCATGCGCTGATCGTTTCCTCACATGATCGACCCGTTCCCAACCATTTGGCTCCTAAAACCAGTCGAAATAATTTGAACCTCCCTGTCACTGGCCATCAGATAGGCGTCTGCTGTACCATGGTCGATGGATCAGTGGAAATCAAAAGATTCGTCAAAGGCAGGATGGGACCAGGTCGCCAATTCTGTAGCCCTTTCCATTGCCGATGATTTTTCCCGAGGAATGAAATGGTGCTGTAACATGTGCGAAAATCTCCCTGCGCAGTTCCTGCTGCAGGAAAAGATAAATACAGGTATCGGGATTCGAGGTACCCTTGCTGTTTCAAGTGTCGGAGATCATCAAGAAAGAGCGGAAATCATTGACCTTGAATGTAACGCCTCCTCGCACCAGCCAAAACCTGGCACATCTGAGTTGAATGGAAACTGAATTTCTGGGATTTCGCATTGAGGAAGGCCAGTCCCGACTGAAATGCGCAGGGGATCTGGGGAAGAACCTCGGGGGTCGAATGGTCCCGTTCGATCCAGGCGTTCGTCTTCGTCGGAGATTCCATCCGGGGAAAGGGCATAGAGACGAGGTCGAGGGCGGCTCTGTGCGAACGGGCGAGGATCGCGTGAAGATTATTCCTCTGCCAGATTAGCTGCAAGCAAACCCCAGACCTAGACGCAACGGGGAATCTCCCTATGAACAGCGCCCGGAGAACGCGAAGAAGAACTTTCAGGAAGGAGCTATCCCGTCGTTCTCGTCGGTGTAGACACGAGATGAAAGGCGTGAGACATTCATTTAGAAAGAGAATATGCAGCGCCAAGATGGACTTTCTTTCAATATAACGGCGAGATATATTGCACGCTTGAAGAATGGAAGCTGGTAACCGCCAATCCAAATTAAACCGTCCTATGATGTGTTCTGTGTCCCTGGAAATACTTCCAACCGTAGTTGGTTTCGCCGAACTCGGTCAATATTCGCTTGCGTCATCGTTGAAAGCGGTGAGAACCCTGCGCGGAGTGAGCGCAAGCCCTGGCATTGTCCATATCGTGTCACCACAACACAATATTAACGTACCGGGTGGTCATCTTCATTCGGGGATTTCCTGACCCCATCCTATTCTGCTCATGATGAAAAGAATGATCGAGTACCGGATTCTTATTCCGTTTCTTCTCCTAGGACGAAGAGCCTGAAAAACTCGATTCACAGCAGCTCCATGTTCGGGTGGCTGGGACCGATCTGGAAACGTTTCGCTATGAGAAAGCTTTTCGAGCCCGGCATGTCCGAGGAGATACGGAGAGAAGGCATCGAGAGCGAGATTTTGTCGAGAGGTTCACGGCAGATTGTTGTTGGGCTGATGAGGTCGGTAGCCGATGCCGAGCTCTGCCACCATCCCGCCATCTCTATTTGCGAGACTCAATTCAGATCCTGATCCAGATCAATTCATTCGAACGTCACGTCTTCCTGTGATACATATGTCCCATCGCGAAATTCAGAAAACCTCAATCTAAGTGTTTGCATCGATCTACCTCCTGACAGGTGCTCTTCTTGTCTCGGACACCCCCGAGTCTTGACGCCGGGCGGGTCGCTCAAAAGAGGCAGTCGTCGTCACGAACAGTGCACACGAATCACGTTCGTGGAGAATCCGGAAGAAAACCCGGGTTACCTCTCGAGCCAGCTCTGAAAATGGTATCGAAGAACGTCAACGACTCGGTTTCCGCACGGCTAGATCTGATTCGGCCACGGAAGGATGATTGGAGCGGGATCGAAATCTCGACGAACCCGGGGGTTTGGGTGGAAGTCTCCCGGGACCGATGCTGGAACTACCCCTGACTTCTCACCTGCATTGCACAGATATTCGAGTACTCTCTCAAACGCTCTAGGTTTCAAATTACCCAAACAGATCTGAATTCACCCAGATGAGTCATCAGATGTAATGGATCTCAATAATCATCCCGTGATGAGGTTTGGCAGTTGAACTCCGAGGAAGAGGAGCGCGGTCGTCCGGAGCTACAAAGCTAGACTATTTGTTTCAACGGCTGCTCCATAATCACCGGTCAGTGCAATCGCTCGGGAAGCGACATTTTCTCCCCAAAGCTATCGTTCGAATGTTGTTGGCCGATCGAATCGAATATTGAATTCCTCTCAAGTCACGTGCCCGGGCACGAATACATTCCGTTTGACCGGGATGAAAATTCAACCGGGATCTGATATTGTTTCCCGCCTCACACCATCATAGAGAGAGTCGGTCTGTTTTCTCTCGTTCGTTTGCAGCTCCCCATACCCTTCAATTAGAGACAATTTATTGGGGAGACAGCTTGGGTTGTTAATGGTAGGCGTGATAAATTATGAGTTCAATCTGCTCGTATGAATGCATAATGGGTGAATAATTCCTCGCCTAGAATAGCTCAAGGCAGGAGCGAACCGAGGAGCTCCGCGTTGTCGAGAACTAAAACGATCGCGGTCCTTGAGATTGGCATTCATTAAAGGAATGATACCAGAATTCCGCCATTTAGATCCCCTCCTAAAATAATAATTGAGTAAGCGGTGGACCTCCGAATATCATTGCAACAGGGTTCGTTCAGTCAAGCTGGCCCGGTAACTTCGATAGAACTGCTTAGACAGAGGGAGTACTCTCCCTTCGCAGGCTTACAAGCCTTGCCGATCATTGGTTCTCAATCAAGATGTTGGATGCTCAAGGATGCGAGAGCTGACGATGGGAGTATTGTCCCCGGACTCAATCGTTCAGAATCATCCGCGGAATCGTACGCTGCGGGGAAATAAAGGATTCCTAGGGAGTTTCGTCCTTGATGCTCAGTCGTGATGGATTATTTTATCATGTCGAAGGAACGCTCCAATGATATAGTATGAACTCTGCTGAGGGCGCAATCCGCCTCAGGGGGGGGGGGGATACTCCAGAATGGTTCTAGTGGAATCACATCACAGCAACGCTCGCATCAACTGACAAGTGAACGACCACTCCCGGTGAATCGAGGCGCGCCTTTGAATGATGCCCATTCGAGGGTCTTTGGGCGAATAACACGAGGATGATTGGGAAGTTCGGATTCCGCTTGCGTCTCTAACCCTCTCTGGACTTCAGAACTTCTCCATCGCCTCCATTCCACGGTGAGCCAGCGTTGATGTTATGCATTCCCCGATTGGGCATTCGTCTCCGAATGATGCAACAGCCTCGTTTCCGGCACTATTGCCGGTCGTCGACATACGCGATCAAATTGAATTCGCAGGCGTTACGATAATTCCTGCACCATGCACACAACGAAAGTCTTGAGTCTTGATGATTCAAGCAGCTGCCGCTGTGGCTCCCGATAAGAAATTAGAGAATTCATCACCACTGTCTTGACTCCTACTCCCATCCTGGCGAGATTCGCGGAATCGGCCGTCACAGCCCACTCATTATTGCGCTCCTTAGGCTTCCCAACTTCTTTCAGAACTGACTGCCATCAGTGCGGCTCATTTATACGAGCGTGGATGCCGCGAGATTCGCCGGTTCGGATATCCGCGAACCACGAGCCGGATACGGATCGGAGCCTCTTCACGACCTTGGAGGCTCTCGAGTGAGGCGCGACGGATGAGAACAACTTGCCATCGGTTGTCCGCAAATGCCCTGCAAATGCTAACGGATGAGTTAGACGTCTTCTGAGATGGAGTTTCCGGAGCCCATCGGTGTGCGAAGCAACTGCGGTCCCCTCCATGGAGCGTTCCCAGCAATTCGGGCTCAAGGCTCGCAAGTCGAGAGACAGTTCGAACGTGGAATGTGTCGACTCACCTCACTCACGGGAACATGGAATCCCATCGCCATCATAGTGCGACCACGGGAACAACGTTCGGACGCCCCGACAGGAGGTCGACGTTGCGCAAGGACAGCGGCAACTCGGCAGTTGCGAGAGAAAAATCAACAAAACGCAGGGGTGGGTCGATTACGTTTCGTCCATTTAACTCCGAATCAGCTCCCGCTGCTTCAGCATAGATGAGGACAAGGAGAAGCGAATTGACGGACGACGATGAGACATCGAAACGTCTCAATTGGAATACAATGAGAAGGAAAATCTCATGATTCTGACCTCACGAGAAGCTACGGTGGCTACAACCATAAATGCGCTGTTCTGGGAGTTTTGAGCGATGAGAGCTCTTATTTGTGCACAGAACTCATGCGACTCATTTGGACCCGAACAGAATGGAAGACCAGCTCGATGCATTTCAACAGCTTATTCACAGTTATTCACACCCAAGGAGTCTGGGCGATATCGATACCCTTCGAACCTGCTCATTACAGGATTGTTCTTCCTTTCACAAACTTTGAAACAAATGTTGCTCACTTCGGACTCAGCACGGCCTTCACCCCGGGAACATTCAGTTGGGTTTGCTGCCTCTCAATTGCTGCTTTTGTATCGCAACGGAACAAAAGGGGGTCGCGAGCACTGCATCTACATATGCCCGAACCCATTCTCTACGCTGCTCCGATTGGAGTTGACCGTTTCGCGCTGCCATCATAAACTGCATTGAGAATTCCTGAAAACTGGCCAACCCTCATAGAATTCCCGAGAGCTTCTGAGATTGTACCATTTTCATAATTTGCCTGGAGACTAGCACTTAGACTGTCAGCGCAACAACCGATACGAGTGCAGCCGAGAGGGACGGTATAACAAGCGGCGCTCTCTAACAGCTCGCGATATTTCAGTCGAAGTTCGAAGTCCTAGCTCGCCACCTCTCCAGAGAACCCGTTCTCTCGCAGCGATTCGCAAACAATTCAAACAGTTCCTCCAGTATGCCGAACTCACGGATCCTCGAGGGGGTAACCAAATGAATGCTGTAGACACTTTTCCGCTCGTCAGAGCAGTACCAAAATCTGACAAGACGTCATCGTTTTGAAAGGTTCCAAGAAACACGGGATAATCTATCCTCTATAGAAACAAAGTTGTGCGGCTTTGAGAGCGAACGAAACGTCTAGCCGGATAAGGTAGGGTCAGGTGCCCCACCTCGACGGATCTTCCTGGAAACAGCAGGATGGTGTTCCCTATGTGGAGAAACGTATCTCTGGAAGCAGTTGCCACACGACGAAGCCGACGCCTCCCGGTCCCTGACGAAGATCCGGTGGATTGTTGAAGCAGTACACGGCCGAATTGCTGAACGGTACAACGGTATTTTCTAGATACCCAACGATCCGGCAGATGGTTTGGACTTTTGGGAGTATCTTGTTGTCGACAGCGTTGTGTGGGAGTTTGTACCGTTGAGCGATTCGGCCGTGTACTGCTCCATTATACCAACGGATATTCGTCACCAAGCGGGAGGCGTTGACTCCGTTGTGCGGCAACTGCTTCCTTTTCTTTTCATGGCTGAAATGAAAACTTGGAATACGAGAACTTGCATGAAGTCCACGGAGTCTCTGAATCCTCGGTCGACTACCAGAGTGTCGTTCGGTCTCAGGAGGGACAAGAGAGCGGGTTCATCAAGACAGCCCTCATGATCGTCGCATCGTTTGCCGATCCCGAGTAAGCGTCGCAAGAAGGCGATCTCGAGGAATGCGGATTCCTCAGGAGAGAAGGTATGAACCATCTAAACTGAGAAATTCTCGATTTTTGATGCCTTCCAGATTAGGCGATCTAATCACTGTCTATGTGAGAAGACAGCCTTGAAGGGAGCTTTCCAGAAAAATGTCGTTCGACGCTGTACCTCCAGCAGTTCTCGATATATAACGATTTTAAGTTTGCTCTTGACCATGCGGATTCAAATGAACTATTTTCAGTTATCAATACAAGGTCAGTTATCAAAGAGGGGAAGGGGTGGGTGGCCTATGTCCTCCCCGGTGAGCCGCCCTACATTATGCAGTTTGTTCCAAGTCGATCCGATCAATACCGGAGGAGCCTATTGAGGACAAACAAACAAACAAATAAAAAGACCCTGGATTTTTATATATATAGATAGATAGAGGTATGGCATTGTGTAGATCACAAGCGGGTAGGGTAAAAGTACCAGTTATGGGCCACCTACCAGTTTTGGGCCACCTTCTGACCAGTTATGGGCCTCAAGGGCGGTGAACTTTCCCATAAGGGGACCATCTCTTGTCACTGCAGAGTCAACGGGAACGTGTGGGGACTTGAAGGGAGAGCTCCGGTCCTCATCAGCGAACCGCCTATGACTTCGAATTCGTCCTCACTACATATAATCCGCTTCGTCTGTCAGTTTGGCCGCACTCCTTATAGAATACATACATGGGGGTGATTCCAGGACCAATCTGACCATACTTTTCCAAACCCGGAGGGGTGATTCCGGGATCCATCTGACCATATTCCTTGAAGTCTCCGGAGGTTATTCCCGGAACCTAGAGGGGTGATTACGGCGTCGATCTGACCACTTTTTTCAAAGTGGAGGTAATCACTCTGATTGGGGATTCCGTCGAGCCCTGGCGAACTCCTTCACGTTCTGGTTTATGATCGAAGTCTACATCTGACCGCAATAGTCGACGATTCCTATATTCCAGAAACGACGTGTGACTGTTTCACGGCTCGTTCGAGCAAGATTGTCCAACCTGAGCTCGCGCGTTGCATGCGTTGTTGTGTTGATGATCGTCTGTGGAAACTCTGTTCGCTGTTCGTTCGAATATTTGCATCACGGCTTAGATACTCGGTAATTCCTTGCGAAGTACAGATATCCGCCACGGCTTCTCCCGGGCCCCCAGAAAAGCGGACTCGCCCGTAATCATGTGACCAGAATTCCGAACGCACGGCAATTATTACTGGAACGGCTGAGTGTCAGAGTGTAATTAGGGCTGGTGGCTCGTCTATTCTCGAAGAGTCAACTAACCCAAAAATTTTGACCGACCCTTCTCTCGGACCATGCAAAGCTCATCAAGATCGGTTTGAATCATCCCGAGAAACGCTCTCTTGATCAAAGTTGGTTGGGGTGATCTTGTTCCTGTAAGGTCTCTCCAAATGTCACCAAACGAATCCTAACAGGACCCGCTCCTGTTTATCCTTGCTTCTCTCTGAAAATGCTTGCATCGGCAGAGCTGAAACGATCCGGGGTTCGCCTCCAAATAATGGTGAACAGCTTGTCAACCTTCGGTTTTGCAAAAAAATGGTTCCTTACCGACCACGCATGTGGTATCCCGGATCCCCGTGTGGCATTTTCACGCTGCTGAGAGGACTTTGCATCAAACGCGTTATTATTGCTTCCAATACCAACGTGGACGAAGAATATTTATGTTGCGTGTGCAAGACCGTGCGCTCTCGTGAGATCCATAAATTCCATGAAGGACGCGTAGAGCGCTCATGAATCGATACAAGCTAGAGATTCGACCGGCGTCAGAGACGATCGCCGTTCACGAGGTGATCATCTCCTCCATCGTGATCTGGGTGAAGATTGTCGCCGTTGTTTCGCGAGCCAGCGTTACAGGATCGTCTACTAAAGTCAGCGAGCACCCTGCGAACAAGATTATACAGCAGCAATGGGGCTCTTTATAGAACGAGATCACGTTCCACATAGGAATATCCTTCAGTGAATGAAGGTTGGTCACATCCTAGTAGGAATCACGTTTGACTGCTCTTCCGCCCACAATGTTGTCGATCAGGAGATTCGGATACAGGCGCGTCTTTGGCATGGCTCTGAGCGTCACTGCATCATATGTCAGCAGCTCAGAGGCGATTCTCAGAACTTGGAGTTCACCGAGGTCCTACGAGGAGTCCCTCAGGGCGGCCATCTGTAGGCGCTTCTCCTCGCTGCGCTCAGAAGTGATCAGAAGTGATATGACGCTAATCGGTTGAATACGCCGACAGCACGACGAGAGCTGACCTTGCAAGCGTCAAAAACAAAGTTAGAGAGGAACACAAATGGTCGAGTGAGAACACAAGCTCGATATGTCGGCTTCAGTTCTGATCCGGAAGCCGTGAAGGAACCCATCAAACTTGATATACACAGATCAAATACGATGATTCTGAGCATCAGAGCTGTTGCCAAAATGCTCCTTGAAGAAAGGGCTTCGATGCAACCGGCTGAACCACTGACAAGGCGGAGCGGGGGTCGGATGGGTGCCCCGCCCAGGACGGCAGTCTTCGAAAGAGGCATGGCCGCCTCGGGCGGCTCTTCGGTTCACTACGCTACTGGCCCATCCCAGGCGTAATATTTTATATGTACTGCTGTCACTGAATGAGCGTAAGTCTGTCTCGACCATAAAAAAGTGAAACTCATGCAGGTTGACGGCCTTTCCAATATCAACCACTCCTCCTTTGAGGAGTGACTCAAAGGTTCACTCTCGGGACCCTAAACTCTTGAACCTTTCGTCGCTTGTTCGTATCGCGTGATGTTCATGGGCCTGTTCAATGTTGCGATTGGTGCCCTCATACTTGGCAAAATGAGTCCTCTCATACGGAGAGAACATGAGAGATTCCGAAGAATCTCCAACGTGTTTCTCATTTTGAGGTTGCGCCCAGGGGCTTCCGTGTCGCGTTTGGTCAGTTCCGGAGCGTTGCTCACAGATGATTGGCTGCTTCTGATGATTTTCTCAAATAAACGGCTCTGTTGCGGAGCTCCGTCATCGCGAGGACCGTGACAGGTTTGAGCCGAACAACCGAGGTTTCAAAATCAGTGAACGAGTATTGAGTGTCGCTTGTACTCTCGAGGCAATCGGGGCTACGTCCGACGAAATCGAAGAACCATAAGGGTTTTCATCTTTATCAACAACTCGCTGAGAGCTTGGCACAACCGATGTCGTGGAAGGTTGCATCATTGTTACCAAGACATGCCGAAACAATGATGCTTTGAGAAAAATGAATGGTGTTCATCGTAAGTCGGGAAATTCCTCAGCCTATCTGCTTTCGGTGAGAAAGAATCCGATTCTGGAGTTTTTTTTGTTGCGATAGATAGGTGGAAGGATGGCGCGTCTAGTTATATCTTTTTCGCGGGTTTCTGTCAACGATGGCATATTGTCGAGCGGCTCGAAGATTTCCGTTTGATTTTCGACCTTTCCTCCGGAACCTGATCGACAAACTTCTGAAGCTAACCGATCGAATTCTGAAGTGCCAAGCTCGACACGGAACAGGATGCTGCTCGAGATCCGGCAACTCCAGGTTCCTGGCTCAGGATCTGTAAGAACCGCGAGCGATCGTTTAAAGCTTGACGTCAAGAGCTAGAATCTTGACAAAACGCGTCCTCGAAGCGTTCGCCCCGTATCTCCTCGGAAAACCGAATTCGAAAAATTTACCGATGGGGAAAAGTCCTCAGACTGGTCCTACGGAGGAACCAGCCAGCGGAGCCTTCGGCCCTGTCCAGAAGAAAAACAATTAACCAGAACGCTGAGGGTTCTCCTGGAATCGGGACAGGTGCCCGTTGCAGAAGAGCTCACGTTCTCAGCTTCGAGAAAGCATTGATTCCTCGGTAAGAGACGTATACGACGCCACCTACCGCGAGCTTCGTCTCCGCGGTTTGACATCCCTCGAGTACCCCAAGGGTGAATCGGATATCCCAGAGAGTCTGTTGCGAGACGAACCCTTCGTGCTCAGTTCTCCTGAATGCCCCTCGCTGCGGCCCGAGAATCGTTCGTTGCATCTCGAGTTCTCGTGCAGAATTTCAACTCCAGCGTTCGCGGTACTCGTGATCACCAGTTAACCAAACTTGTTTCTCTGACTAGTTGATCGAGAGTTTCGGTGTTTTACTGAAGCGTAAGCCATGACATAGTTCCGACAGATCCAAAAGTATGTCTGTCGTCTGAGTCGAAAAATAGGAGTTGCCCATCCAATGGATTCGACTTTTTTCGTGAAATGCAGCAAGATACGTTTCTAAGATACTCGTAAACACTACGGGTTCGATCGCGCTGTACTTTTCTCGGAGACACGGGAACACACACAAGAATCCCCAAAGAGTTGGGAGATGTTGGATATGGATATATATCCAATGAATTCAATTTGATTCTTGGAGGCATCCACGAAGTGCCGACTGAATGGAGGAAGGCAAGAGTCTCACTGCTGGGAAAACCGAATTCTGTAAGAGGGAATCTATCCACACACCGACCCATAACGGTATCCGACGTCCTGTATAGAGTATTCACCAAACTATTGGGAAGACATATACAGACATGGGCCGAGGAAACCGACCAGCTGTCAGAGATGCAGAATGGGTTCAGAAGGAGTCGACGAGGTGAGGATAACATGTTCATCCTGACATCCGCGATAGAAACTGCGAGATACCAAAAGAAAGGTCTCATATGCGTATTTCTCGATGCCACCAAAGCATACGATCGAATCGATCGGCCAAAACTGTGGCAAACCCTAGAGGGAAGGAGGATGTGCTCGGCACTCATCGAGCTCATCCGACACCTGTACGAAGAAATCTCCATCTTCATAAGACAGGGGGATCATACCTCCAAGGGAGTACCCGTAACGGTCGGGCTTCGTCAAGGATGTCCCATGTCACCTATACTATTTAGCCTATACATCGCAGACCTAGAAAGAAAAATCCTGAATACGGGGGTTGGTTTCAGATTTGTGAAAAAAAGAAACTTCTGGGATGTGAGGGAGAAGAAGTCCATCACGATTCCTGGTTTGCTGTTCGCGGACGATTTGCTCCTCATGACGAGCAACACGACGGAAATGAGAACTCTTCTAGAGGTGACATCCAAATTTGGAGACGAGAGGTCAAACAGATTTAACCCTCTGAAGAGCGGAGTGATGGTATTTCAACCATCCTCAACAGATCATAATCCAAATCGAGACCTACAGATACAAGGGGAGTCAATACCTATGGTTGAATCCTATAAGTACTTGGGGATCGAAATTTCGGCCGAAAAAGATTACTTATCCCAACACTGGAACAAGCTGACGGACAAGGCTAACACGGCGATCAAAAGACTCAATGCGAGGACTCTTTGGAGCTTCAAAAGGTTTGAAGTATCCGAAATTCTTTGGAAAGCCACCGCAATACCACAACTGACCTACTGCAATGGAGTGATCACCATGCCTGTAAGGCTGAGAAACCTCATTGAAGTCAGACAAAGGGACGCGGGCAGGTGGGCCATGGGCATACCACACTCCACCGTATCAAAGGAGTTTATTGAGGGAGAACTAGGGTGGTCCTCCTTCGATGCCATGGAGACCATCAGCAAAATCATGTATTTCGAGAGAGTGAAACAGATGGATCAATACAGATGGCCCAGAATGGTACTCACAGCAACTGAGATAAGTGAAGGCAACGGAGAGACTCAGAAGTTTGAGAACCCAGTATGACCTTGAAGATCTCACCCTTACCAGAAATACGCAAAACAGACCAATGTGGAATATGTTCCGCAATGAACTCAAAAAGAGAGTGCGGGATAAGTTGGACTCCATATGGAGACGGAATATGGGAGAACAACGAACTATGATCTGTGGACGCAATACAATCCACCCCTGAAACGAAAGGGAACATATGTGCATATGTAAGGTCCAATAAAACCAAATCAAATCAAAAACGTCAATTTGCCGGGCGTCAAGGCCTTTTGACTTGATTGAGCCGCTCAGAGTGTCGGAAAGTCTGAAGAATCTCGATCTGAATCCTACAACGGCACATGCGATTCATTCCTCTTGCTCCCAAGCATCTAACGAATCTTAGGGAGAAAATTCATCGGGGTTCTGCTCACATTGGAGTCAGTGCGGAAATAGCTAGCGAATGAGCGATCGCCCATTTGCCATAGGCTACGGACCATTGACTCGGCCGAGATTCTTATGAATGACCGTGGATTTTGAACTTGGATCTCCGTAACCGAGGCTAGCTTGCAGAAAGGAACTATAGACGAGAATTTACGATTGAAGAATGACATACCACGACGCGAGCTCGAACCGCACGCTGGAAAATATATATATATTTCCATTGCGGTTCGTCGAGCGTTCATGAACTGAGACAATGATTTGACGTCACGCGCTCTGCACTCATTTGATCTGTCCGGTCATATCTGGCGTGGCATGTTCAATAAAATCCCGTGGTTAGGCCGGCGGATATGACGGCGTCATTGAAGTCCCTGGATCGTATTCTAACCCATCCACTCTCTGCGAATCACCTGCAGGGGGAGCAACGAACACATTTTCCCGGTCATTGACGCCGAAAGGAAAAGCATCATATTTCCTCACAGCAGTTCAGCGACCAGAGTTGGCCGAGTCGACAGAACCATGCATCACTGCTGCGGAAACTTCTGCATCGTGAGCTTGACGTTCCAGGCAAGCTGGTTCTGCCGAAAATCGTCGGGCCCAACTCCGGCTAAGCTCAGCAGCGCTAGAACGCTGAGAGGAGTATTCTGACTGTCCGGCTGCGAGGATGAGATTCATGATACGCCGTGCTGGCGACTCCTCTCCACCAGTAGCGAGCGACGTGAGCCTCGAACAGTGAATGCTCCTGATTCAGCCTAGCACCGTAGATGTTACATGGAAATGCTGAACTCGCGGAGATCGTTGAACCATGAAAACATTCAAATGCTTCGATTCTGCGCAACCGATCTATCCGTTGGTTTGAGATGTCGTGTTGGGAGAACGTCATAAGAAGAGGTCAGAGATGTCTTCAATCCGATGAGCTCTTTAGACGATGACTCCTCCATCCAATGAGTTCTCTGTACGATGAGTTTCTTATCCAATATTTCCCTTCTAAGGGAAGTTTCCCACTTCATAATTCCTCAGTACTCGTAGACACCGTAGCTTCCATCGCGGAAGGAATATGACGTTAGAAATGGAATGAAGGGCGACCCGAGCCATCGTTGCCCCGCGTGAATCGCCCAAGCATGGCCCGAAATATATGTGGGCTAGAAAGAGGCGGAACGACACAGTACGCGGTTCATATCATCGACGTTATCGAAGCATCACTCGTTTGCGCACCGGGCCACGCACGATGGGACGCCGCACAACCCTGACGAGTGAAGAACGAAACAAAATTAGTGCTCTTAGCGAATTTTATGTGAGTCTGAAGGTTATTGCACACAAAATAGGCAGGACGAGGTGTGTGGTGCGTGCTTTCTTGCAAGATCCGCAAGCTTACGGATCGAAGCGGAATAAAAAACGGAAATCCAAGTTGTCCGAACGGGATCGACGTCGGATAGGGACCGCTGTTGCCAACAGCAGCAGCAGTTGCCAAAAGCTGGCGGAAGTCCTGGATCTGAAGGTGTCATGATGGACCGTATGGCGCGCGATTTCGGCTTCCGCGGTGCTCGAAAGAGCTAGGATGCGGACTGTCCCGCGCCTCAAGAAGGAACACATCGAGGCCAGAGTGGCATTCGGGATGGAAAACATGGATAGAGATTGGACAGCGGTGGGATTGATGAGGAGAAGTACGGACGAGTCGAGTCAGAGCATCCTTGTGGTCTTCTTAGTCAGTGTTCTATTTCTAGTCCCGATGGCTATGCGAGCTATTGGAGAGATCTGCGGAAGGAAGCGGTGGTTTTCTCGAAGCGGAGCTTCGACGGTGGCTCCGTCATGGTATGGGGTGCGTTCAGTCGGGCGGGGAAACTGGAATTGCAGTTTGTGTCCGGTAGAATGAAGAGCGCCAATTACGTCGCGATCTTGGAAAAGAATCTGGAACCTCTTCTTGCCCATTTCGAAGATGGAGACTGGACATTCCAACGGGACAACGCACGGATCCACACTGGCAGAGAGAGGTGAGCCTGGTTTCGCTTGGAGAACATCACTGTTCTAGAATGACACCGTTGGAGAACTGAAAGACGCCATTGAAAGCGCGTGGCTCGGCGTAGAGTCACTCATCCTCGGGAATCTCATCGAGAGCATGAAACGCCACGTTTTTCAACTAATCTGGCGTTCTGGGAGGCTCACATACTACTGAGAACCCACGACCCGAATTGTCTCATAGAAAACGAGCACTTTCCTGCTGCAGCACAGCGAGATGTGGAGGGCTTTCGTGGGGTGTCGTAACCATCTGCACCAGTCTCATTTCACGGAAATTCGGCTAGAATTCCCAAGTCGGGAATAAAGGCACTGCCATTGGTATTTTCCTGTGTCAGTGATCGTTCTGCTTCTCGTCAGCCACCTCACCCTGCCCTATTCTCTCAAGATTATTCGCTTTAGTGAAAATCGGAGGCAGCCGTAATCAGCTGCACCGCACTTTTGCAGGAGGAACAAATTTTCATCCTATATGTGCAGCGGGCTTCAGTCAGTAGGTATCAATCCGCGTCTCACGCTCTCTTTCATGGAGGCTCCTTCACAACTTGCGGTGTTCTCGTTATTCTTATGTTTACAGAGAGACTCGAGAGAGAGACGTTCGTAGGGTGGGTTATGTTCGGAGAGAATCTGCGCAGGAATCCCACGGGGACAACGCTGACTTATAATGCATTGAGTCCCCTCACGTCGATATCGCAGGCGAGTGCCGTAACTTAAACGATCCCTGTATTGCAACTCGTTGGCGCTCCGATCCGTTCAATCTGCGCACGAAGCAGCTGGGGTGCAGCGATCAGCCCTTGAGTGAACAGCGCTCTGTTTCCCCGGATCACTGGCACGATTCAACCGAATCACAGTCGAGACGGCAGCCTCGGTTAGCTCCGATGTTTGTCGTTGACACGAACGTCAGTTATGTATACAGAGGATTCTTCTCGAATCGAAACTTTGTATTGGGATCAAAGTTGCGTCGCTCGCTCCCTGACATGACGAGAATACTTTCGGAAGTGCGAGTAATTTTTCCTGATGATTCTCCTGTCGGGGATCCTCCAACGGAGTTACTGAGATCCAAATGGCTCCAAGCCGAGTAAGTTTTCCGCTAGTTGCGAGAGACGCAATCGGTCACTCGGTACGAACAGTCCGCCTTAGTCTGCCTGATGGGTGTCGGGTCTCGATCAACGCAGACCCGTGATAGAACCAGTTTGACGGTGCCGTGAATTTCCACTGCAGAAAAATACTTTCTTGCGCGAGTGGTGGATTCGGGGACGTGCATCTTCCTGGTCCGCCGGGTGCTGGGATTTACTTTGCCGCCCTCTCTCTTACCTCGCAGACTCTCCCCGTGTCTCTTCTACTTGCATTCATTCGGAATCGTAATGTCTCTAAGAGGTGAAAATGGCGGCGGGGAGTATCCTCCCCATTCACAGAGGAGAGATTCGAATTTCCCCTCTTCCCCCCTCTGCATACTGTCTCCGACAGACTTCGTCCGTATTCTCCCCGTAGCACGTCCCTTCAAAGAGTTTGAAGCCCCCGTCTTTCGGTGGGAAATTCCTTCGTTCAGATGTCAAGCCGGGGTCACAGGCAGGCTCAGCAAGAGCCCGCATTGTCAGGCCCGCGAGCCCCCAGGCACCCGCGACTGCTGGCTCAGGACCGCGTGCTTTGACTGCACAAGTCCGAGATTAACTATCATCGCTATAACTATTGAGATGACTATCAACAAACTCCGCGAACTGTTAGTGATAGTCGAGATTCCTGGCCCGAGTTCCACTGAGCTCGCAGCAGAGCCCGCGTTGTCCATCTGCGGTTACCCCCGAAATTCATAGACCACGGGCTTGCGGTCTTGAAAATCCGGGCTTTTGCAAAACCCTTGCCAGACGCGTAGTTGACAGCGAGGAGATTCCGAAGAGAGATGGAGGCAAATTTCTGATCGATCCCGTTCAGCTACTAGAATCGAGCGCCTATTTCCTGGAGAATCCGATCCGGAGAAGTAAACTATCCACGATTCAGCTTCTCATCGTACGACAAAGCACGCGACATCTCCGGACTAGTTGGATCGGAAATAGGCAGGTCCGCGACCTCAACAGATTTGCCACTGAGTGGCGGACTGCGAAAACGGCGAATGGTGGCGGCTGGGATCGGCACACGCGTTGAGGATGTGATCTAAGGTCCGGAATAAAATATCGCAACACTTTTATTCTGATGTGGATTCTCCGATCTCGTCTGTTATAAACTTTCAGAACCTCTTCAGGGGTCTCGTGGAATTTCGCTCTGGGGTCATTTAAGATCGTATCCAGCCCATTCTCAAATCACACTCCCTAGAAATCGCCTCCCGTTGTGGCCCGCACCTCCGCATCCTTCCTTGTGCGCTAGTGGGTGGATCGACTATTTTGGCACGCACAGGGGATCGAGGTGTGGAGAGAAACTCATATGGAGGATGAAGAGCTTTAAAGGTGGAACACAAGTAACCTATTTCCTCCAGATGGATGGCAGGCCAGATTGACGGGACTCATCTGACGGTATGAGTCGTTCGACGTGAGTGTAGAAAATGAATATCGTCGGAGAATTCCGAATTTACTCGTGTTGCATTCAATCTCCAATATCGTCGTGCCGGTTCCGCCACCCCCGGTAGCGGGACACTCCAGAAGCCTGGCTCCCCTTCTCGTTCCTGTAGGTTGGAAGTCGGAGGCCACAGCGCCTTGCAGGACTCATGGCGACCGGGAATCTCGTCCGTGAATTCCCCCGCGCCGAACTCCCAGCCCTAATTATGAGTGTCTCACCGATCGCCGGGAGGATTCGCTCATTTGTTCCCAAGACTCTCTATATACTGTTGAGCAATGAAAAAACACCGTCTTCCTCGGCAGAAGCACACCCATATCAGAGCGATCTCAGGGAAACACACTGATAGTATTTGGAACGTGCAGCCGATACTGTTCAACCGATGCACTTTCATCGCTGACAGCGGACTTTTAGTTTCACAATGCCGGGAGCAGTCTCTCTCAGAGGTCCTCATTCACCAAAATATTCACGTAGAGGCTCAACTTCGAGTGGGCTGCAGAGCTAGCTCAAACTCCCGGGTTGTCATGCACGATTCTTGGCCTCTAGATTACGGAGTGCAACTCTGGATTGGATTCAGCTTCATTTGTGGGATAAGCTGAATGACCACAATCAGGGATACACGATCGGGGCTTGCGGGATGCTGTGCGGTTGATTTCTGGAATGATTTTTGTGGGGCAGCGGAGTCTCGGGAAGGAAAACGACTTCCGGAAGTTCTACTGCGGTTTTTTCAACTTTTTCCCTCTTCTTAACTGAATGTTGATTCGTTTATTCGATTTCTTTCATTCGTTCAATGTGAACCCTCAGACCGGCTCCGCCATTCTACTGTCTCGGCTTCCGTTTTCCGTTGTTCAAGGGGACCTAATGAAACCAAAGTGTCTGAGGTTTTTTGTCGTGAAGCTTTGGCACGAACCATTCCCTGACGTTTACGGACAGCTTGGCCGATTGCTTCTATGACTCTGATAGTGGCACGTCGAGCCGAGAACGGGCTATATTTCGGGACACAGACGGGGAAGCCGATCCATTGGAGAGGCCACATTGGAGCACAGAGTGATAGAATGAGTCGGTTGAATTTCCATTCGACTGCGCGAAAAGATGGCCCGCGCCGAGAGTTTTTCCGAGAAAATGAGCTCTTCCCGCTATGAAATTGACAGTTCTCGTCGAATGACGGTTTGTCGCTGCTTCCTTCTCAATACTCCAGACGAACGCGTGATCGCTGGACGCTGATAAATTCCGCGAGGCTCGAGCTGCGGGTCGCGTTCAGGGATTTCAATCGAAATCTTGACCAGAATTCGCCGGATATCCACCCGACCCTTTCCAGTTGGATCGTTAAACGAGCGTAATCCAGCTTGCGACGTGCTCCAACCTGACACAGGAACCTTCGTCCAACGGATTGGTCGTCTTCCCGCGTCTGTGCAGTAAGCTATAGCAATTTTCGAGGACTCCCGCGGTTTCGCCGTCGAAGGTGTGGCGATCGCTACAACTCTATCGTCTGCTTCGAGCTTACGCGTCGAGCTGCTACGGCTCGTCGTGTACAGGAATATACCATAGATCGCCTCTTGAAGGGGAATCAGCTCAAATTTTTCGCACGGCTGTGGCATATTGCACACCACGAGGAATTCAGAGACAACACCAGACGGACGGAGTCACGGATTGAATCACGTTACGAATGTCCTCATGCGGATTTCGCGGGATCACTTCGCGAGTACCATCTGTGACCAATGATAACTGAGGCAGCTTAGGTGATTGATGCGACGCACTGTCACGGAATAATTGCTGAGAATGACATCAAGGCCTGTGCGATTTTAGGATGTCGCTTCATCCGAATCGTTCTTCAAACTCGAGCCGAAGCCAATATACATAAAAAGGATCGGATTATTTTCGTTCGTTTGCATCCCTACATCATGGTTGGAATCTCAACGAGGGATCATCCGGACAGAGGCAAGGGTCAGCGGCTTAGACCTCGCAAACCTCGAGTGGTTTCGTGAGAATACCGTCGTTCTCTCGAATCGTGTCCCGGGGTTGATGTGGACCGAAACGACGTTCTCATATGAGTCTCCGCGAGTCCCACTGTTGGGCTTCGTAAGGGTTTGCGACCATTGTGAACCCATTACTTTCTCATGGATCATGACACCTCGTTTCTTGGTACGTCGTCCGTCCTGACCAACTGCACACCAGCTGTTGCAGAACCCCCCCAGTCGAAGACGGTACTGACCAGAGGCCGTGGGCTTTTGGCTCGTGCTTTACCTGCTGTCATGGCGCGCACGAAACTCGAGGGTTCAAAGTGCCTGTATTCGATTTTGCCATTCCTCGAGACCGAAAAAGTTACGGTTCTCTTGAGGGTCATAAAACGTGGGCTCTCCGCAACCCCTAACGAGGATGAGTAAACTTGGTGAGCGGACCAACTGTCGGACGCGGCGATTCTCACAGAACTCGAGCCTTGAACAACGAATACTGTCTTGTCTAGAGAAGCCCGAGTCTTCAGCGCAAGTGCCATCAGACATTCCCATACAGAAGCGTTTTACCATAACTATAGCGTCATTCAGGAGCCCGTGTTCAACGTTTATGGTTTATGGTTTTATTGATCCAGATTATCATTAACACCTATGTTTTTTACATATATTCTAGCCGGCCCTCGGCCGACTACGCTGGCTGACCCATCCCTTGCTTCGGGAGTCTACTGCTAACTGACACACATTGCCTAACATGTGGTGTCATCGGGACACTTTCGGGAGTGGCCACCGATCCTCGATAGGATTCTGACCTGGACTCGAGACACTTTTCTCTCTTTTCACTGGGCCAGCATCACGGTTTTGAGAAGTATGGTCAGATTGGTCTCGTAATCACCGCTCCAGATTCGGAGAAGCATGGTCAGATTGGTCCCGGAATCACCCCTCCAGGCTTTGGAAAGTACGGTTCGATTTGTCTCGAGATCACCCCTCCAGAGTTGGGAAGTAATGGCCAGATTGGTCCCACAATCAGCCCTGCAGAGTTGGAATGTAATGGCCAGATTGGTCTCGGAATCACCCCTCCAGAGTTGGAAAGTAATGGCCAGATTGGTCCCGGAATCAGCCCTCCAGAGTTGGAAAGTAATGGCCAGATTGGTCTCGGAATCACCCCTTCAGAGTTGGGAAGTTATGGCCAGATTGGTCTCGGAATCACCCCTCCAGAGTTGGGAAGTTATGGCCAGATTGGTCTCGGAATCACTCCCCCAGAGTTGGAAAGTAACGACAGATTCCTGTGAAGTCCCCAACCACCAGAGGGCGGATATGGGTGTGTTTTTTAGAGGAATCACCTCAGTACCAGAAATTTCGCGTACCTCTGGTCTCCGAAGGGATTTTTCACATCATACTACTCAAAAGGGTACGGTCGGATTGGCCTCGGAGTCACCCCTCGAGACTAGCGAAAGTATGTTCAGACTGATCCCGGAATCACCACTCCAGACTCAGAAGAGTATTGTCAGATTGGTCTCGGAATCACCCCTCCGGACTTGGGAAAGGATGGTCACATTAGTCCTGGAATCAGCCCTCCAGCTTTTAGAAAGTGTGGTCAGACTGGTCTCGGAATCACCCCTATAGACTAGAAAGAGAATGGTCAGATTGGTTTCGGAATCACCCCTCCAGACTTGGAAGAGTATGGTCAGATTGGTCCCGGAATCGCTCCTTCAGCTTTTGAAAAGTATGGTCCGACTGGTCTCGGAATAACCTGTCCAGGTTTCGAAAAGTATGGTCAGATTGGTCTCGGAATCACTCCTCCAGGTTTTGGAGAGTATGGTCAGACTGGTTCTGGGATCACCCCTCCAGGCTTGGAAGAGTGTGGTCAGATTGGTCCCGGAATCACCTCTCCATCTTTTGAAAAGTATGGTCAGACTGGTCCCGGAATCACCCCTCAAGCTTTTGAAAAGTATGGTTAGAATGGTTCTGGAAATACCCCTCCAGCTGCCGGAAAGTATGGTCGGAGCGGTCCTGGAATCACCCCTCCAGACTTGGAAGAGTATGGTTAGATTGTTCCCGGAATCACCCCTGCAGCTTTTGAAAAGTATGGTTAGACTGGTTCTGGAAATACCCCATCCAGCTTTTGAAAAGTATGGTCAGAGTGGTTCTAGAATCACCCCTCCAGACTTGGAAGAGTATGGTCAGATTGGTCCCGAAATCACCCCTCTAGCTTCCGAAAAGTGTGGTCAGACTGGTCCTGCAATCACCCATCCAGACTTGGAAGAGTGTGGTCGAACTCTTTGGGAGGAGTTGGGGAAATATATCCGATGACGATGAGATGAGGCCTAGGAGTGTGGCTGGCGTCATATCGGGTGCACCTTATCGTCAGAATTTGCATGCAGGTGACAGTATGGAGGCCGTCATAGTTGGGGTAAATCGCGAGGGGGCGAGGAGAGGAGGGGGAAGGGGATGTTGGCCTCTGTCCTTCTCGGTGAGCCGCCCTACATTACGCAGTTTGTTCCTAGTCGATCCGCTCAATACCGGAGGAGTCTATTGAGGACAAACAAACAAACAGACCCTGGATTTTTATATACATAGATAGATGCAAGCCGAACCCGCCGCTCCGCCATGACTGTGACTGTAAGCACAGGAGAGCTACGGTATTGTAGAACGGTTTAGGATTGTCCAAAACCGTTCTTTTCCTTCTGAGAGAAACTTCGTCGTTCTCACCAATGGTGACTCTGATCCCACTCGGATGGGTCGGTTTCACCGTATTATTGTAGTATTAGCCGATCGGCAAGACGGTAGTTCTTTCCTTCTTTCCCCTGGCTCGAATCCTGTGACTCGCTCCTCTCACCTTGGGCGACTGTTCCAGCGAGTAACTTGCCTTCATACAATATGCCCTCCCAATTATCTTCGCGATCCGCTGTCATTTCGCGAAATTCTAGCCCAAATGCCAAAATGAGCGACCAGCCCTGGTCATAGGTGATGCTCAATCATAGGCCTTCCCGCGAACGATTTCAGCAGCGACCGGGTCACCTTTTCCGGAGCGAACAATCACCTGGGGGAGAAGGAAATCAGAGAGGCTCACATACCAGCTGCGTCGAAGCTAATCGTCGATGCAATAGTTTACAATCGTCCAGGAGACTAGACGTCCATCGAAAGCTCTAGTTTGACAACGTTCGTTGAGCTTGGTCAGAACCTCGGACCATTTGCGACCCGAGCCCGCCGCTCGGTCCCGCCCACCATCAGTCTTTTCAATGTGAGTTTGGTGTTTTTGCGTTCGACTCCAATCAATGAGGCTGTTTGGATGATCCAAAAAAGTCATGATTCTCGCGAAGGAAGTTTCCACATCGAAGATGAATCACTTTGGTTGGCCGGGAGTGCGTAACCTTGTGCGAACGGTAAGCAGCCCAACCAGCGGGCGCGCCCATCGTCATCCGCTCAAACAAGATCTGCCATGGCACAACCAAGCTCGAGGAGGCAAAAGTCCTCGAGCAGAGAGAACAAATCCTCTCCAAGGAGTCCAGAAGCTCAATTGGTAACCACCCGATGAAGGAATGGTCTTAAAGAGCTGGGTACGCTTCCCCGCCTCCCGACGCCGTCCCGAGCGGCGCTGAGGGACTGTACCGATCCATTACGTGCGGCCATCCCAGGAAGCGGAGATGATAGAAATGGCTAGGAAAAGCGCAATATCGAACTTCTGTCCGGCATCCCGATTCCTGGGTATACACTCTCAGCCTGCAATCACAAAGCCATTGGGAAATGCAACTCAGCGTCAGCACAGAGACAAACGGCATGAGCTTCCGCAACGGAGGACGGTTGGCTCAAGTCGTCGCTCTGCGCAGGGACAGTGGAACGCTCTGATTCGTCATCGCATCCTCTTATCCGGGACCGATTCTAGCAGCAAATCAGTTCTGACAACTGGTCGAGCGATTTCTCTCAGAGGATGGGAAGAGTTGAATCGCGTTAGGGGAGTCGAAAGTATGACCGGGCTTTCACCTCTGAACGGGCAATCTCTGATTAGCAGGCGAGTTTCGGACCCCCGGAAAAATCCGTGCGTCAACGAAGGTGTCTCCAATAAACGAGCTATTTTAGGAATCTCTTCCGTGTTCAGATCTCAGCTCCTTAGCGTCTAGAACATATCGAGTTATGGATCTTGGAAGAAAGAAGCAGTCGACAACTTCAGGTTGCCACCCAAGACTCTCTCTTCGTTCCCCTAGACAGTCCATCGTGGTCCAGAGCCCAGAGGCTCGGAAAAGACTTCTTCCGCTTCGAGACAATGAATAACGACAGTATGTCGACCGAGTTTCGTTTAGTGAGAAAAAAAGGACCCACATTTGAATCGGATCGGTCCGAGGTTCAATTCGGCACAATAAGGCAAATCTTCAACCTCGCATCTCCAGTGCGAGAAATGAACGTCTCTGGAACAACTTCGTACAACGTCTTATTCGGTAAGACGGATGGCTGATCGGAACTCCGGGTCCGCTCGCGAAGAAGTCCAGAACTCGAGACCAGGTCGTTGTCTACGGACTTCGGAAGGGGTTGGGGCGGACTGTGATCAAGAACCACCCAGGGCGGATTCGAGGGAGCAAATATGTAATATTGTCACCGAGAGGACCAGAGGATAGGTCGATCCGGAAAATCACAGGTATAGCATCTTCAGCGTGACCGACGATGCTGTGCACGAAGTATGTTTTTTCCCTTCAAGTCTCATGGGTCCATTGATTTCCGATCCGCGGCTTCTCCTACAACCGTCGCGACGCCTCGAATACAGTTCCCATCCTAGGAATGGGTGTCGAGATCCACAGAGGATCACTTAAGACCCGGCTCATTTTGATCCCGTTGTGTTTTTTTTTCGCTCGGAAGGGAGGTCAGACTCATTGGCATTCGAGAAATTCGCCTAGATTGATTGTTTATTGACCATCTGCTCGATTCATTCTCCAAATACAGAAGAGGACCCTCATTACGGGGCGATGACTCAGCTGGTCGACGATGAGACTATGCTCATTTCACGACATGCGGTCCGAGTCCTTTTCCCGTTCCCATCCTGTATTATATACTGAGCATCTGGAATTCCTCCACATTCGAGGAGCGCATGCTCGATTGTTCATAAATATGCGTGATATATATATTTATATATTGACCTTTAGTTCTTAGTCTGTAGACATCCCGCCCTGGCATTCGCGAGCAGTCGACTGCCTCTTCTGTTATGTCGGAGTCATTGCGCGTTTGGCTCCGTTTCCAAGTTGCTCCTCTCCCTGAAATCCTGTAGAGGCCGGACGATGAGAGTCACCAGGAATGAGCAAAAGAGGTCGGGTGAAGGCACTTCTTCCCCGATGGGCTCCTTTTCCTGCGGTGACGGTGCCTTGTTTCATGCGCCGAGTTCGACGTCACTCATCCAAGCCCCTCCAAGCCCTTGTATCGATAATTTGAAACCTGTGGCAACCTCGACGAATCGGAGGGTGCTGCGAACAACCGATCTCGACGCCCATGGTGCAGAATAACGATCTCGGAGTAGCTCAGCAATTTTCCTCTCATCATTGTTCGTTTTTTATTCCCTGACGTGAGGATCGAGTTCGAGATCCCACCGCTCCGAAGTTTTTGTGAAGCAGTCGAGATGAGCACCACCGGCCGCGACCGGACGGTTGCTCTTCAGCTCGACCATATTCGATTTCAAGGCTATCATGCACAGAGTTCTCAGGAATCGGAGATTCAACGAAGCGAAAGATATTGCTGAGGCAGAGGATTTCATTGAGCATGAGCGTAAAATCATGGTCGTCGAAGGATTGTTCATCCCGGCCGCGTTCAATACTGACCTCAGCCGACTTGAGAAGGACTTTCGGTGGAAGGAATAGCGATTTCAGGCCCCGTGCGCGTGCTGATCTTGGCGCCGAGAGGCAAGTATCTGCAATCAAAACCCACTGCTCCGGTCCGCACCGGCTTAAATGCGCTCACGATGCTTGTACGACTCTCGGAGCTCAATCCGTCGGAGGACTCATTCCTGGGTCTTGTGCGGACGTTCTCTGAACATCAAGCGTATATTCTTTGTCGTAAAAACGTCGTTCCCTCTAGATGCTGATTTATTGGTGATTCATTACTAGATAAAGTCTACCATAGATAGCTGGTTACGTTTTCCTGTCCCACAGCCTCTTCCCTGGCATTACAGCATTGCAATCGATTGTACCGTTTCTAGGTGATCTTTTCCGATGGAAACACCCAAGGACGTATCGGAACTTTGGATTCAGATGAAGTACCACGATCTGGGCTTATCCTGATTTTCGATGGATTCGCAGATGTGCTGTCATTTTCGTAAATATATTCAAGAGTCGCTGGTCGAATGCGATACAGTGGTATCCACTCCGTTCGCTCCGTTGTTTACGCCACGTGCATTTCAGTAATTCGTGCAAGTGTTTGCCGCTGAGCAACGCCGCAGCATATTCTCTACATGGCCAAGGGAATTCTCCGCTTCGAAGCACGTGACGATGAACGAAACAGGTGACGATGCACGCAAACCACCGGACATGCAACCCTTGGCATGATGGAGAGCCGAGAATTCGTTGAGCGCTTGATAGACACCAATCGGGCGTTCTCGAAATCCATTCTGTCCAAAGCTGGGCCAATCGCGGGAAGGATTCATTCGCCGTGATGCAACAGCTCCGCAAACCAAAGGCGTCCAGCACCCTGAATGCCAACGAATTGGACTGGCCACATCCGCTTCGCCTTCGCACCGCCTGTCGAATGCATTTGAAAAATCTTAGATGTGAAATTGCAGGAAATCGAAGGATCTCGACAGTTTTGGCTTTTAGTCGGGGATCCGAACGAAAAATATTGGGTGGGGTTCCTTATCTGAGCATAACACATCATGTCTAGTCGGCGGCCTATTACCCGCCTCTGTTCGTATCAGAAAGCATGTAGCATATTCTGCACTGACGCACACCATGCGGAATTCGAAATTTTCAAATGCTCATACCTCCGTTATCTGGCGGAGCTCAGAGCTCATGAAGTGGGATTATGGGAAGCTCGCGAATCCAGCTTTCCGATGGATCTTCTAGAGTTCGCCACGATGAGTTTGAACGGTTCATACCCGATGTTCCGAAATTCATTGCACCAAAAACTCGGAGTGTTGAAGAAAAAGCCCAATGCAACGAAAACCCGTAGGGCCGAAAAAAAATCCCTCAGGGCCGAAAACTGTTGAGCTGACGTAGCAAAAACTGCTCTTGATCAGTCTTCGTTATCCAAATAGTATATATAGGGGTGTGGAAATAAAATATTCTTTACTTCGTTCCACCACTAGTCCACGTGTGCTTAGTCTCTCACTCTGTCTGGCCAGTTACCATCTAGGATTGGGTAACTCATCAGGTTATGGGCCCAGGACACCCGAAGGGGAAAGAAGGTGATTACCAAGAAGTAGTTTTCGAGGACGATCCAGAAGAAGCTCACGTGAGGAGAACGGTGGACATGTCACAGGTCGAGACCGTGGCGTCGCCTGGCGCAGGAGTCGTACAGAACGTTGCAGTGCCAAGTTCGTTCGAGAAATTGAAAGGAGCATGCAACTACCTTGACTGGAAGTTCGCCATGGAGGCGCATTTGTTCAATTGCGATCTGTGGGATTTCGTTGAAGGCACAAGGGCAAACGAGCGTCAGGGGAAAAGGGCGAAAGGAGCCATCGTGTCAGGTATCATGAGCAATCTGTTCTCATCAATACGGGATAAGAAGACCGGAAAGGAAATCTGGGATGAACTTGAAAAAATGTACCAGCCGAGGGGTCTTTACAGAGAAGTAGCTTTGCTAGATGAACTGACGAGTGTTCGGTTCAGTGACTGTGAAGGAATGGAAGAGTACCTCAACAGGAAGATCAGCGCAGCGCAAAAGCTCAGGGCCATTGACGGCGATGTAAAAGATCGCTTGTTGGCAGGGCTGATTCTGATGAAGCTACCCGAGGAGTTCAATCCTCTGATTCAGAGCATCTCAGGTATTGGTGAAGAGGTCACGACCGAGATGGTGAAAGAAAGGCTGTTGGCTGAGGCCACGCGTCAAGAACTGCAGAAGCAGGAGTCGGCATTGGCAGGTCGCCAGATACAAAGAGGTGCCGGAGTGACTCACAATCAATCCATGTACAGGAACGGTAGCGGAAATCGCGGTAAATTCGGTCAGAGGTTCCGAGGTACGTGCAGACGGTGCCAGAGATTTGGGCATATGGCGAAAGATTGTCAAGTGAGAGTAGAGCGAGGTGGAGAGCGCGGAAATGTCGCCGAGGTGAGGAGCCAGGACATCGAAAGGGTGTTGTGTTGTTTCGCTGGTGAGTCAGACGATTGGTTCGTGGACTCCGGAGCCAGCGTGCACATGACGAGAAACAAGGAACTCTTCGTCAACTTTACCACCGACGGTCCGAAAAAGTTTGGTTCCCAGTACTGCCTTGGTATCCGAATCACTATGCATCCTGAGATCAGGACCATTCTCTTGGATCAGAAGGAGAACATCCTTGGAGTTTTGAAGAGATTCGGGCTTTCTGATGCGAAACCCACGTCAACGCCTCTGGAAGCAGGCGCAAAGCTTGCCAAGAGAGGTGACCAAGAACCGAAAACTGACGCTCCCTACCGCGAGGCCGTGGGATGCTTGATACACATTTCCCAAGTAACGCGTCCCGACATATGTCATGCGGTAAGCGTGGTCAGTCAGTTCTGCGCCGATCCAAGTGAGGCCCACTGGGCGGCGGTCAAGCGTATCATGCGTTATTTGAAAGGCACCGTAGATCTAAAACTGAAGTTCGACGGGAACAAGACGAGTCCTATGAAAGGGTTCTCCGACGCAGACTGGGGCGGTTGCGTTGATTGCAGGAAATCGACCACAGGATACGTTTTCATCGCGGCGGGGGCAAGCATCTCTTGGAACAGCAAGAAACAGCCGACGGTAGCGCTGTCAACCACGGAAGCTGAGTACATGGCTTGTTCGGCGGCTTGTCAGGAGATAAAATGGTTGTCGAATTTCGATGAGCTACCCTGCGTGACTGTCGACCGTCCAATGATATTGTATTGCGATAATCAAGGTGCCGTACTGCTCAGCGACAATGATGTCCAACACAAAAGAACGAAACACATAGATTTCGACATCATTACATCCGGGAGATGGTTTCGAGCGGTTCTGTAGTAATAAGATATATCCCGACAACCGCGATGACTGCAGACATACTAACGAAAAGTCTCACGCCGGATAAGTTCCAGAAGTGCAGGAAAGAACTCGGGCTTTCTTAAGACAGCAGCAGATCACGAGCAAGGGAGGGTGTTGAGCTGACGTAGCAAAAACTGCTCTTGATCAGTCTTCGTTATCCAAATAGTATATATAGAGGTGTGGAAATAAAATATTCTTTACTTCGTTCCACCACTAGTCCACGTGTGCTTAGTCTCTCACTCTGTCTGGCCAGTTACCATCTAGGATTGGGTAACTCATCAAAAACCCCTTCTCTCGTTTTGATAGGAGAGTGGATCCAGCTGAGCTTCTATGCGGAGCACAAGGTCCGAAAGACTGCACTCATATGAGCAAAAAGAGACCAAGCAAATCAGGAGAATCGTGGAATCGGTGTATCTAGATTGATGCCCGACTTGATCGCGAGCTGAACTGGGTAAGTTCCTGATCGATAACATACCGGGTACGTGAAGAAAGTCATTCGCACGATACAATTCGGCATCATTCAGATACACAGTTCCTATCTTCATGATTTACTTGGTCCACTTGCACTAAAGCAAAAGCAGTCTCTCGGACCCTGTGCTGTGCATAGAAGCTAAGCTCGATTCGCTTGACCACCGGAACGAGAGGAAGGGTTTTCGGCCCTACGGGTTTTCGCTGCAACGGGCTTTTTTTAGGCACTCCGGGTTTTCGGCGCAATAAATTTCGGCACATCGGGAAGACACCGTTTGAACACCTCCAAGATGAGCACTTCCAGAGGGAATACCTTCAACCCACTTGCCCGAGGTTGACCACTTCCTACTTCAAGCCATATTTTGCTCCCCGTCAGTGCTGCCCCGGATGCAGCGACGGCTGCTGGCGTCAGTTGCGGAATCAGCGGCAATGTACGCGGCCCCGGCTTGGGCCCACCTGGCGCTCGAGACTCAGGGCAGGCGGAAGGCCGTCCGAGCGGCGCAGAGGACGCTGGCGCTCCGTGCGAGCCGAGCGTATAGCACGGTTTCGACGGAGGCTGCCCTTGTCCTCGCCAAGATGGTGCCGTGGGACCTCCTGGCGTTAGAGAGAACCAGGTGCTGGGGGCAGGAAGGGCAGGGACGGGAAACAGCCAGGGACGATACCATCAGACAATGGCAGAGGGAGTGGGATGCGGGACTGGTCGGGGACTCGAAGGGCAAATGGACGAGGGAATTAATCAGGGATCTCAAGGGGTGGATGGGCTGCGAGTTCGGAGATTTAAACTACGGGATGACCCAGGTGCTGACGGGGCATGGGCAGTTCCAGACATTCATGGTGAAAATAGGGAAAACGGACTCTGATGTCTGCGTCCTGTGCACGTCCGGTGAGTCCGACGGGGTGGAGCACACCGTTTTGCACTGCGACGCCCTTGGAGACATCAGACGGGAGGGAATTCAAGGTTTTCAGGGGACTGGCGTGAGGGAGATGGTGGAGTTCGGGCTGAGGGGGAGGGAGGAGTGGAAGGCTGTCGCAGGGTACTTGGAAAGGATAATGATGGGAAAAACAGCGAGGGAGGAAGCAAGGAGGTCGCGCCTTGTCGCGAACTCCGGGACACGTCAGAGGGCAGAAGCGGGGGAAGGAGCCCGCTCGCAAGAGAGGGCCTCTGAGCCCGCGAGAGAGCTGACGGTCTCTCACGAGACAAGTGGAGCAATGGGGATTGGCTTTCTTCGGACGAGTGAGAATAGCGATTAGAGGGACACTGGCAGCTAGACACCAGCACAAAACGGACAATGGCAGAGACGTTCACTGCAAACCACGGCACACGACAACGGTACACGTTCACCACATACAACACCACTCAAACACGCACATAGCTTGCCAGCAGTAGAGGAATGGGAGGAGTGAAGGGGAGAGAGAACGACTCCCGCTCTCATGAGTTCGAAGTAATGCTAACCCAGTTCCGTCCGTGAGAGCGGCACCTCCCCCCGAAAGCGGGGGTTCGGGAATCACCAGGTTTTTAGTGGGTTTGCGACTCCCACAGTATCGTGCTGGAGCTGTGGCATGGTCTGCATCACGCATTTTTCTCCCTGGCCCCAAGAAAAAGAAAGAAAAAAAAAAAAGGCGGTTTCGTTCATTCTCACTCCCCAAGTGTTGGCTCCATCATCCGAAGAGTACTGAGATCGATCCCGCAAGCCTCTACCCAGAGCCCCGAGAAAATGATGAGATCAACACCGGAATCAACTACGCAGACCTCCAAAAGTAGGGTCAGATGGGTACCGGAATCATCCACCCAGACCCTCAGAAGTATGGTTCCTTTCATTCTCCCTCGTCTCATCCTCTCATTAGGTCACACCAGTATCTTCGACTGCCGTCAAGCTCATGCATGTTGGGCACGTTATCGATGAATACATGGTAGTTTTGCCTCTTGCAAGGTCTACAATGGCGCAACCCGTTTTGAAACGAACGATTTCCGGTGTTTCTTTCACAAACATCTGTGGGACACCACTGTCGGCTGTCAAGACCTTCGCCAGGTACGAGCACGCCAGATTGAGTTGAAACGGTCATGAGGTCAACAGGAGTAGATCCTCACGACTCAGGCCTGGGGTGTCGGTCAAGTCGGTAGCCTTGTTGTGTAGGAGTCGTGAGTACTAAGTTGTCCACCCTCCGCTACGATGGTGCTTTGTAGACCGTTGCGCCGTTTCATGTACTCAACGATCTCGGAAGACATGTAACTGTCTTGCCACGATCGGTTGCCGTAGGTTTTCTACAGGTTCTCTAGGCAGAGTTCTTGTGTCTGGACACGTTCCGCGTCGGAAGTCCTATTCACATTCCGAACGCGAGGTTCCGGAATCGATCTGACCATAATCTTGGGGGTCCCGGGCACCGAGAGGTGATTCCGGGTTCGATCTGACTACCCTCACGGGGGTCTGAGCAGGTGATTCCAAAATCGATGTGGCGATACTTCCGGGAGTCTGGGTAGGTGGTCTCGGATCGATGTGACCACTCTCTCGGAGTCTGGGTAGGTAATTCCAGGATCGATGTGACCTTGCTTGGAACGATGAAACTAACACTTGAGGGACGAGAATGAACGAATTTACCTGAGACCACCGAAAGTGTTTTTCATGCCCGATATCGATTTGTCCGTATACGTCCAGGCTCAGATAATGATTCTCTCTGGCTCAGGGCCTGTCACCGTAGAGTATTTTGGAATTCGTGCATGAGTTCAGGGTTAGCAACGACAGTTTAAACGTTAGAACGTTTTTATCGAATACCGTGAGGGGCCAGTCTGGAAGAGACGTTTTGAAGCTTTTGAAGCCGTACAACGTTGGTTCTGACGATGGATAACTCCCGTGTGTCTTGAAACCTTGCGAATCCACGGTAAACTCCTGTATTAAATTTGGTGCCTTCTCCGACGAGCATCAGCGAGTCTATTGCATTCATTCGTCCACCCCCTCGAGAATCTGTAGAATCGGCATGAATAACTGTTCAATTTGATTGCGGGTCGGCGCGAGAGAACAGATTCCCCGGGAAATGAACGGCTGTTGTGCGCAGGTTCCAACACAGCAGTCGTTCAGTAGTTGTATCATTCCGCTCAAGAGTATTTGAGTTCAAACGAACTGCATTTCGGTGATTTGGGTGGGAACCCCAAAAACGAGGGCTCGGATGAACTGTTGCATGCGAACTGCCTTACTCGAAATCTCGGGGAAAGATGTCGTGTAATATGAGATGGGATAGAACAGGTTTAGACGAAACAGTCAGAGATCGCGGGTGCACGAAGCGGAAAGTTGATTGTGGAGAGTACTGCCGATACGGACTCAGCGAGTGAGGAGGCGGAGTCAGTCCGATACAGGGTGCTTTGTGCCGCGGCGGGATACCTTCAGCGCTTATGAGAAGTCGATATTGTCTGAGAAGCATCCAAGATTCCGAGGTGTCACCGGTCGAGCGCAGAGAAAGATGTCGCTCAACAGGAATATGAATGAAGTGAATCATGAAAATGGTACAGTTCCAGTTGCTCTCGGTGATTCTATGAGGTTCTGCCTGAAACTCTTCGGAAATTCTCAGTGCGGTGCATCATGACAGCGCGATGGGGAAGTCTCAGATGGGGTTCTCCTCGAGACCCTGCTATCCACCGGGCCCGGTCAAGTTTCAATTTTATTCCATGCGGAGCCCGCGATACCGCTGTCCCGCGTGTCCAGTCGAGGACTCTCAGCCGGGGAATTCATTGACTTCTCGCGAACCGAATCGTACTAGAATCGGAGCTCTCCGAATTCGATATCGAACGGCCCCTTCCAAACAAAGTTTCGTAGAGAATGAGTCCGGGCACAGATGCAGTGTTCGCGACCCCTTCTGCTCCGTTGAGCAAACCTAACTGAATGTTGAAATTTTGACTGAATTTTTTCAGTCTCTCCACCTTTCTTCAGCCTCCAAACATTTTTCCGATCTATCTATCTCATTGTGTTCGCACTGAAGCGGGGCATGAATGTCACGAATGTAACATTCATTTCGAAGGTACTCAAACTCATCGCGGGAAAACTCTGGAGGATGCAACAATGGTTCAGCGAAACCTCGTATGATCACGCGTAATCAGCCCCAAATGGTTATAGGCCGCCTCATTCTTTCCGTGAGAACCTCTGGATCGTCTGCTACGACAGACGAGAAGGCAACGCGAATCTCGAGCTCCGAGAAAAGTGCCTGAAAAAAAGTGGTGAAGGTGGAAAAACATACCGGATCCGAACCCAAGAACCACCCCCCAGGCCCGTGCACCTCCACAGACCAGGTTCGTCGAACAAAAAAACTCCCAAGGTCGGAAAATCGCAAAAAGGCATACCGCCTCGAGGTACGCCTAGCGACTTGAATATCGACACGCCCTAGACAACGTATCACTGTCTGGAATCTCTAAAACAGCTGAGAATCCATCGAAGGTTCACCGTGAACCATCGAGAGGCAGTGTTTACGTTACCGATAAACATCGGAAGTAGGAGCTGTCCAACCGTTGGAAGCTCCAAAAAATAGGGAGAGGAGTGAGTGGGTGGAAATGAAATACCTTTTCCAAATACCCCTCAAAATGGAATTCAGTCCGGAAACCCTCAGAGCTAATCCCACATTCGACATCTGCAGTCAGTGTGAGGAGAAGCTGATGGGGACGGACATGAACCCCAACGACTCTGTAATCTTACAGTGTCACACCTGCGCAGGGTCAGAGCGCCTCGCTCTGATGACTGAGCGGGCTGCCGCTCTAAACTATATTGAGTGGCAGAACCAAGAAGTGAAGGCTAGGGACTTCAAATTGGCTAGCCTCGCAGCAACCGTTGCTGCAACAGAGGCAAGATGTGCCGAACTCGAAAACCAACTGAGGGAAGCAATCAGCCAAAGTCCCATGCAGTTTAAGACGGCACCACCTGAACAGGTCTACCGTGGACCTATAGTGATGTTATGCATGGACCGGCACTGTGCCGATCTGTTCCCGTCGAACACCATATATGCGCTCCTCAACAAACACAGAGGACTGAGAGTCAGGACGTACGGGCCGCTCTCCACCGCGCAGCTCTGCCAAAAGGCAGCAGCTGAGCTGGAGAAGGCAGACTACACCTGCTCTGCCACAGTCCTCGTGTGGGGAGGTCAAAGTGTCTTCCAAGAGGCCTCGTACCAGAGGAGCGAGGCTGTCGCGGAAGCGCAGCAAGCACTCGAGGAGCTCGGGAGACACGAGAAAGTCAACAGGGCAGTCTACACAACCTTCCGTGTAGACAACAAGAACTATGGCCACTCTGCGTACATAGACAGCCTGCTGACTCAGCTGAAGGGCAGCACTGAGACAATAGATCTCAGGTATATTTCAGAACGCCCTGCGTTTAACTCAAACCAGGGCTGGAATAAAGCTGGTCAGGTCGAGGCAATGATCAGGATTAGTCGCCGAATAGGCGAAGGCCTGCATATACCCTCGGCCGAGATCGATCAGCTGCTGTCCGACGGCGCAAAAAATCTGTGTGCGCAGCCGGAACCCGAGGTCGAGACAACCGAGACCAAGGAGAAACCCTCCACCTCTGGTGCTCGTAACGCTCCGACCCGTCCGAGCAATTTCGGAGGCCACCCCAGGCGTCCGAGCCACACAGATCAGACCTCTGGTCGAGTCCCCGACTTGGATCGACCACACTTCAATAAGCCGCAGCCACCAAGAGGCGCGGGGAAAAAAAGAAGTGTGGGAGATACCTCACTCGAGTTGGGGACCAGTGAGCAAAAGAAGGGGCGACCCCACGTAGCCCCTCAAAGCCACGATAACCGGAGACAGGGCCGGAGTCACCACCCAGAACCTGAGGAGCGGAGAGAGAAAAAATCTCACCCGCAAACTTCGACTCCTCAGCGAGAGGTGACCAAGGAGGAGGAAACAATCGAGCTTTCCAGAATCCTACAAGAAGCCCTCAAAAAACCATCATCCTAGCGGTCCGCTCCCCCCGAAGGCACCATCTACGATGAAAAAATAAAAATACATTTTCGCATTAAGATTGGTGTTTTCAACATGCAAGGGGGGAAAAACCCAGCCAAGTGGGAAAGTCTCTACCAAGACCTTCTCAAAATTGAAACTAGGAGACTATCAGACCACTATGATATCCTCCTCCTCTCAAAAACCCACCTGATGAACCTAGAAAATCCACCTCGGATCGAAGGGTTCACATTTTACGGGAACAATCGAAACGGACCCTCTGGCAGTAAATCATCCGGTGGAACAGGGATACTTATCCGATCTACCATGGACGAGATACGCTGGACCGAAAAAGGGACTGATTTCATTGCAATAGGCGCTGAGATAGGAAACCGACAATGGGTCTTCATCTCAGTCTACGCCGCCATCGCCGATCAGAACTCGAATAAGGAACAATTCCGACATATAGGAGATGTTATCCGAGCTAGAGTTGAGAAGGACACCAAGCTAGTGATTGCGGGCGACATGAACGCCCATATCCAACAGCTTGACGGAAGACTAGATGGTCGAGGCCGGCTCATCATTGAGCTAGCCGACCAACACGACCTCACAATTCTGAATCTGTCCGAAAAATGCGAAGGAAGGATCACCCGAACACAGGGTGGTCATTCGTCTTCAATCGACTATGTACTCTGCAACGCTGCAGCATACCGAGAGGTCATGTCCATGCACATAGACGAGAACAAAGAAGTCCTTAACTGGAGCGACCATAACCTCATTACCCTACACCTCGGTAAGGGCAAGAGAAACGGCAAACTCCAAAAAGCAAGAGTGAAAGTATTACGGTTACAAAAAGCAGCGGAAACAGCCACAAGTGAACTGGAAACTTTGGTCAGATCACCAAGATCGGCCAACTACAGGGATCTGGTGACTACCCTCCAAAATGCAATGACCAAAAGTACTAAACTCATCAATGTAGACACGAGAAAGAGAATACTCACCCCCGAAATATCACAACTTTCGAGATACAGAAGGGAACAGAATCGTGCATGGAGGAAAGCCAGACACACTGGAATTGGCGTGGAAGAAGCGAAAAGGCAGTATCGAATAGCACAAGACGCTGTCCGAACCGAAATCGCGAACCAACTCCATATCAGGGATCGTAAAATGTACGATCAAATAATGAGAGCCCCCAGACAAGCAAAAACCAAAGCATTCTGGGAGTACATCAAGAAGAACGAGAGAAAGGCACCAGACAGGATACGAATAGTGAATGAAGCTGGTAACGATGTCCAACCGCTGGATATGACAGCTTACCTTACTAGAGTAGCAAATCACCTGCTGGAAGCCGAAGACAATCCTAACCATAAGGATCGATGCTTCCTCTCGAGGCCACGAGTCGATCTTGTCACAACAGGTTCGGAGGTGAAAACCACCCTGGCAGGAATCTCCGAGAATTCAGCCACTGGACCCGACAAGATACCGACGAAAATCCTCAAAGCATTGAACGATATCGGCTACGAATATGTCTCCGATGTGTTCAATGACATTCTGGAAGGCACTCACGAGCTGCCGATGGAATGGAGGATAGGCAGGGTCTCCCTTCTTGAAAAACCAAACTCAACGAAGGGAAACCTTACCACTTACAGACCCATCACTGTATCCGACGTCATGTATTGAGTATTCACCAAAATACTGGGGAAACACAAACAAAAATGGACAGAGGAGACAGAACAACTATCGGAGATGCAAAATGGGTTCAGGAAAGACCGCCGGGGCGAGGACAACATTTTTGTCCTAACAACGGCAATTGAGACCGCTAGAGCCCAACAAACGGGTCTGATTTGCGTGTTCTTGGATGCTACGGAAGCCTTCGATCGCATCGATCGACGGAAGCTGTGGCAAACCCTTGAGGAAAGAGGAATGAACCCAACACTGATTGAGCTCATTAAACACCTGTGTGAAGACACCTACATCTTCATTCAATACGGTGACCACACCTCGAACGAAATGTCCATACCCACCGGACTTCGTCAGGGATGTCCTCTATCTCCGATCCTCTTCAGCCTGTATATCGCAGATCTCGAGCGGCAACTACTCTCAAAAGAGATTGGCTTTAGATTTGCGAAAAAAGGCAATTTCTGGGACGTGAAAGAGAAAAAATATTTCACGATCCCTGGCCTGATGTTTGCCGACGACATCGTTCTGATGGCACACGAATGGAAGGATATGGAAACGCTTTTGAAGGTAACAACAGAATTTGGAGACGCCCGGTCCATCAAATTCAATCCTCAAAAGAGCGGCACATTGGTTTTCTCTCGACCACCAAAGACACATATCCAAAATCGAAACCTGAGTATACAAGGGATGCAAATACCAGAGGTAGCATCATATAAAAATCTCGGAATCGAATTATCAGCCGAAAAAGACTACTTGGCCCAACATTGGGTGAAGTTGACCGAAACGGCAAATAAGGCGATCCAAAGACTCAACGCGAGAACACTCTGGAGCTTCAACCGTTTCGAAGTATCCAAAATTCTCTGGAAAGCCACCGCTGTCCCGCAACTCACATATTGCAACGCGGCAATCACAATGCCCAAAAGACTGAGAAACCTCATCGAAGTCAGGCAAAGAGATGCGGGGAGATGGGCTCTCGGGATACCCCACTCCACCATATCAAAGGAGTTCATCGAGGGAGAACTAGGCTGGAGCTCCTTCGACGCCCGGGAAACCGCGAGCAAAACGATGTACTTCGAAAGGATAAGATCTATGGACCCAACGAGATGGCCCAAGCTTGTCCTCACGGCGACCGAGATAACAAACACCTCGGTCACTGCAACAGAGAGATTCAAGAAATTGAGATTGCAATTCGACCTGGAAAACCTCGGGCTGACCAGAAATACATCGGGCACAGCAATGTGGACTCTATTCCGCAAAGAACTCAAAATGAGGGTGCAGAATAAACTGGACAATACATGGAAACAAAACATGGAATCCAAGTCCACACTGTGCATTTATCGACAATTCAAAGAGACAAGAGGTCTCCAACTGGATATGTACGATAACTCGCGGGGCAGTCGGCTTCTGGCGTTAACAAGAGCAGGAATGCTCAACACCAGAACCCAACGACATAACCGCGATCCTTCTATCGACTTGAACTGCAACATATGCGGAAGACCCGAAACCGACACACACGTCGTGATGGAATGCGAAGAAGGAAGGTATCCCCCACGAGAATTCCCGTTCCGAATTGGACTTCACCCCGACTCAACACCGAAGGACATTAGAAGGACGAAGGAAATCTTACGATGCTGGGAGAACCGAGAAAAATGATCTGTGAATGCAAAACACTTCACCCCTGAAACGAAAGGGACCATATGTGCATATGGAAGATCGAAATAAAATCAATCAATCAATCAAGCCAGATTGCTAAGGAAACTTGACAGCTTCCTCGTCTCCCGTCGCAGTACATTCCGGTTCGAAAGGGCGCGCCCCGGCTGCCGCTGTGTTTCCCCCTTCAACAAACCGGGAAAACTCGAAAACTTCGTCGTCGCATGCTGGAGAATTTCTCTGTTCAAAGTAGCTCGCCAGCGGCCCGAGGTCTGCGACGCGATCCGGCACCACTTTTGGTGGTGTCGGTGCACAGCGGTTCGAGTGCGTTTGTTCGTTCATCCTGTCTGATAGACAGCGCTCGCATCGGTTGCACAGCGGGGAAACTCGAACGGTGTCCCGTTCGATAATGGGAGTGAGCTTCCGGCTGGGTCGCCTAAGTTCCAACCCACCCCCCATCGACGACATCTGTGGAATCGTCACATTCGGCCCACGGCCAGGGTGAACGAGAGACCTCAATTATTCCATAAGACGGCAAATCCTGCTCCAGGTCCTCCAAGTGCGGGAGATCGATAAGGAACACATGTTGTCAACGACGATACAGTCGACGCTAGCGACAGTGCTGGTTCGGAGAAGATAGCGCCAATCATGATTATCGAGTACATACTTCCAAAATTGCGACGATTTAGTTGGAGCGAGGCAGCCGAGGGAGACCCTAAGGCCCGTGCGCTCGCAAAGCCATTCAGCGCGAGGAGTGGGAGGAATCTCGAAGCGAACGGCGACCGGGAAAATCGATACCGGCTGAAGTACTCCCGCCATCCTCCCCCCGAGCATGAAAAGACCTTGGAAGCATAATAATAGGGCATACGCCTCTTCTATCATGAAGGACATTTGGAAGTACCCAGTGGAGACCTCCGTTGTCATCATTCTATTTGTTGGACTTGGGCTATCAATACGTATCTCTTGAATGAACTGCCTTGATGCCGTAGATCAGGGGTCGACATGGACAGATTCGGGCCCGATCACGGAGTCGATCTGATCATACTTTCTGGAGTCGATCTGACCAAACTTTTGTGGGTATATGGAGGTGGCTCGATCCAACAATCCTTCTTGGGGTTCATGGGGGTGGTTACGGAGTCGATCTGACCATTCCCTTGATGGTTCATTTGGGCGACTCCGGGGTCATACTGACCATACTCTTCGTGGTCTGGGGTGACGATGTTGGTATGGTTCTGACCATACTTCTGGAGGTTAATGGGGCTGTTTCCGAGGTCGATCTGACCATACTTTTCGGTTTTTATGGAGATGGTTCGTCAATCTCTCTCGAAATGATCGAGGCTGCGCTACATATCAAGTTGAACTGATCAACGTTGAAGCTCGACCGGTTGAAATGATTGAGCTTGGAATCCGAATGGTTGAGATGATCGGGTTTGAAATATTCGCGGCTGTACTGTCTCTGTTTTCGGCTGAACCTCTCAGCCAGCCCTCAGGAGTTTCCCGGAATCACCTTTCGATATTGCTTCAGTAACACTCCCTATCGCCTCGCAAATCCCATTGCGGGCGGTGGGCTTGGGTCTTAAGATGGTTCAGATTTAATTCTGATGTAAATTAAATATTTCTTTTTACCACTCAAGAAATTTTGTTGTCCCGGCCGGGGATCGAACCCGCGGCTGTACTGTCTACGGAAAGAAATCAAGCCATCGTTATGGATGGTTTCACGCGACACCAGCCCTCTCCAACTGGGAATTCAGACGACTGTGTTCGGGGGAATCGTTTGCGCGGCTTTCTGAAACCCTCAATGGGAACCCGTCTTGACAACAAGGAGAGATAACTTCCCTGAGGAAGATTCTCGAATGCTTTTGAGGAGCTCGTGCCGGGTTTAACTCTGCCGCCTGAGTGACTCCTCATAAGGCGGAGAGTTCCGATTACTGCTGAGGTCCATGGGGTGTTCCGGAGGGAACGCGCTGCAAAGTCTTCATTCACGGCGTCGTTGCTTGGCGGGGTTGCAACAATCTGAACGAAAAAATGAAAAAAGTTGGAAAACTGCCGGTCATGACTACGGCTCCCAGGAAATCGTTCCCTCTTTCAGTTGTGAGAATCAGTTGCAAAAGAGATTCAGTCATATCTACCCTACTACATATATCGAGAGACGTCTTTCGAAGAGCGCGAAACCTGGAGATGAATATCGCAACACGAGAATGTTGTCGCTCCAACTGACTAATCAGAGTTAACTCCATGGTTATTCTCCGAGCGGCCGTGGCTTCACCTGAGCCAGTTTCCTGTTTGCAGCTAGTTTCCGGAGTTTGAACGTGTCAATTTCTTTCCGACCCACGCGCCGTGTGATCAACCCCGATAATGTTTCCGGATCTGCGAGGCGGGGTATGGCTTGGTTCGTTCGACCTCCGCCGTGCTTTCCGAAGATATTCCAGAAAAGCCGTACTCTCTTGCCATCGCATCCACGATTAAGCTCATCAGCGGCACCAGGGTTTCGTTCTATCCATACCAGGCGCAACTCCGAATTGCAATACTTCTTTCAGTCGAGACGGGCTCTTCAAGCGTGTGTCGGTCTCCGCTGCAGCAGTGCGGTCAACAGAAACGCCATTTATTATTCCGGTTGAGCGAATGAAAAGTGGAGGAGGATACAGCTGCGGCGAATACGACATTGAGGGTCGCCTGGTTTGCAGTGGAACCTCTGCTCTGTACCTTCCCCACTCCACTGGCGGAATGATCCCGACGGGAGGCTGGTCTCCTTCCGTTTCAGCATCGATTACTCTGAACACGCCAGTGTTCCAATTCACCTGTCTGTTTCAAGGCGTCCGTTACAGACGAGCGCTTTCTTGGTCGCTGAGTCGACCGCAACCTCGCCCCGCAATCCGAAAAATCATTAAGAAGAGCGATGAGGATCATGAACAGCAGACTAGGCCGGATCGGTAAGTGATTGTGAACAGCAGTTCGAGAGGATTCTCTCCCTTGAAATCAGGATTCAAGTTGAACCCGCGAAACGCCCCTCGCGAGTCCTAACGCTTTGTGTCGCTCCTACGACGTGCAGTATTGATGAAACAGATGTGCTCCGCTGCTGAGTGGGGCCGGGCACGATCAAGACCGTTTGAGAGAGGATTCCAAGCCGATTAGACTGTCCCGAGCGAGATGAGCCCGTGTTCATACCGCGACAGGTTCTACCTCACAATCATATGGCAGCCTCCAGACGCCGGCCTGCTCTCAGCACAGATATATAGCTCAACATCGGACTCAACGATTGGCACTCCCAGGCTCCCGGATGCATGCTTTCGAGCATCAATACTCGTGTACGTTCAGCAGGTTGAGTATACGGGAATCGTGAATCCGATAGTTTGGTTCCGAGAGGCGAGCGGAACACCTCTCATAATCCTTGTAGGGATCGGATGTCGGAGGCGGATATGTCGATCAATACGAACCCGGATCTGTTTGCAGCGACGTGCATCATCGTGCCGGAACATCGCTGGCGTACATCACCACCTTCGACCACCTGACGAATTCTTGATTCGATGAGCCAAGCTAGGATGACCTTACGAACATTCTTGGCTGGGTCATCGGGAGATACATTCGCATCAGGAATCCGTGTCATGGGACGACGGCTCTCTCGCCTGATCCGAAAATTCCTCCCCGAATCCATGACGAGCGCACTGAAACGTGATAGTCCCTCCGCCGTGAGATCTTCCTCTCAGATTTCACTGAGTGAGCGGTGTAACGCCAGAGCCTGCGAGGCTTGATGGAGGCTCGTACCATACGTGCGGCTCCGCTAAGAGCTTCGAACCACGAGAGTTCTCAGGGCACCTTAGACTTTCCGATCACTACAACGGAGAACAGCTTCCCCACCATTGGTGTGTACGAACTCTCCATGCTTGCGCCCGAACTAACTACCGAAACATGCGGGGTCGACTGCGTGAATATTCCATCCTGTTTTTTTCCGCTCCATCGCCGGAATCATTCGGCTGATGTTTCTCGATAATAGAACGATCTCATGGATGGGATAGGCTGGACTTCTTCTGGAAACGCTCAGAAGCCTCCCGGAATTGTCAGTCCAACACAGAGAGATCGGCTTCTCCTCCCTCTGTGACGATGAGTTCGATTGCTTCGGCAGAGAGAGCTTGCTTGCTCTCTCCCAATATGCCACGCTCTCAAATGTTTGGACCACGAGAAGCGACGCTGGGAACGGGAGACATCATGATTCTTCTTCGCTGAGGCAGACGAAATCACTTCTCGCAAGGCGAACGACGATGAAACGTGTTGGAAATACATTCCCGAGAAGCTTCTGGGCGTTTCCAAGGAGATTCCAGCATATACCGTGCATATAAGCGTTCAATCGGCGGAGAAAAATGAACGAGAAAATCAATAAAGAATCAGGTCCTCCGGCGCCTATTTCTCCGCTCTGCAGAGGCAAAACTGCTCAATTCTTCTCTGAAACTATTGTTCTTCGACGAATTTGATGATCCTGAAGAGAGTGATGGGGGTCATAATCCAAGTTTCGCTGGAATCGTGAAATCGCGATTCTCCAACTATTTCAGTAGGATCGCTCGTAACCTAAGGGAACATTTTTTTTCGCGTTTCGCACATTTTGTGTGCCCCCGAGGTTGGAGTTATGAGCGATTGGAATCACAGGCCCAGGAATTTCGCATCCGACCAATATTTCAGTCATTTGTTCTGCCCGGGCCTCACATACTGGAAACTATAAGCGAAGTCTCCCTATTGCCGGTTTCCTCAAACTAGAGAAGAGGAGCTCGAGGATCATTCCATGTTCAGGGGGAAAATAGTGTTCCCTTCGGTGGTTTGTGTGAGGAGGTGCCTGTGGCCCATTAGAGGGCATATGGAACATCATAACGATCATGGTTGAACACAGGGTACTAACGGGCCCACATGTATAGCTTCAGAAGCTTGTCCTATTTGTTGTGTCTCCACTGATAACGAAGGTAGCAAATGATTAGGCATAGTTTATTCAACGAAGCCTCCTCATATGGCCTCGGCTCGGCTCGAGACATAACATTCCTCCCCTTCAGTCGTCTTGGCCCCATAGACGACGAACCCCAGAAAGCCAGCGGTAGTCCCGCGGAGTCTTTGCCGCCCGCGCCGGCTGCACGCGTAGCGTCGCGGGTTTACCCGGTTCGCGCTGGGAGCCCGTCGCTTCAGACGGCTCTTGGTTGTTGGTTTGCGGCGTCGCGGGCTGCGACACGTCGTTATCCGGGCTCGCAGCGTCCCCTGATGACGCGGTTGGCGACGACTCCCCGGTGTCCTGGCACAGGTCTGGCGCGGCCGGCTGCGCGTATTCTGGGTCGGAGGCCGACGGCCAGAATTCCTCCGAGTCATCCGCCGAATCTGAGGGTCGCCTGAAATTTCGCTTCCAAATTTGGTCAAGGGGCCGGCGCAACAGCCCCCCGTCGTACTCCACATGCGCCATGGCTTTCCCGAGGCCCTGGACAAACGTGGCTGCCACTCTTTTCCGGGGCTTTAGTTCCACGACCACTCCCTCCCCCTCCGTGAAGGCCCCGGGCCGCACGCCATGCTGCCTGTCGTAAGTATCCTTAAAGTTTTGTCCCGCCTCCGGGGGCTGATCAGAGACCTTGCGGAAGACTGCGAACGGAGTGCGGAGGCACCGCCCGAAAAACACCTCTGCCGGGGTCTTCCCGCTCAACGTCTCGTTCGGCGTACAATTGTAGGCCGCCACGGCTTTGTCCAGCGCGGTTTGGTTTGGGGCCTCGAGAGATCGTTTGAGCGTGCCGACCATCTTCTCGGCTTGACCGTTGCTTTGCGGAGAGTATGGCGCACAGGGGAGATGAACGACGTGTTCGTCCGCACAGAACTGCGCCAGATCCCCTGAAACGAACTGAGGACCATTATCCGAAACCAAGGTTTCTGGTCGCCCGAAGTGCCTGAACAAGGCTCTGAGGTACTTGACGAGAGCTTCTCCCGAAGCTCGCTTCATGAGAACCGCATCCACATATTTCGAGTAAGCGTCAACGATTACACGAAAAATGAGTCCCTTCTGCGGCTCCGCAAAATCGAGGTGGACTCGCACCCACGGGCCTGTCGGATTCGGCCACGGTGCGAGGGGAACCTCGATCGGCTTCGGCGCTTGCTGTGCGCAGTGAGCGCACGCCTTGACTACTCGCTCGACCTCCGGGGACATGCTTGGCCAGTAGAAATGGGCCCGGGCTAACGCTTTCACCCTCACTACCCCGGGATGGCCCTCGTGTAACTTGTTCAACACAGGTCCTCTCAAGGAGACTGGAACCACGACTCGCTCGTTGCATAGAAGAACTCCTTCGGCGTCGCAGAGCGATTTCGATTGTTGAGCGGAGGGACGCAAGGCCTGATCTTTGAAATCCGCCTTCTGCCATCCAGACTTCAGCCGAAGTAGCACTCTCTTCAGGGTGGCGTCTTTCTCTGTAGCCTCTCGGATCTTGACCCCGGTTGGCGTGGAAGCTTTCCTGAGGGTCACTACGCTCCTGATTTCCGTCTCTTGACACCCGAGGCTTGCGATCACCTCGTCCATCGCAGAACTCGCCGCGTCTTTGCGCACTTCTTGGATCAGCCTCGAAAGAGCATCGGCTTGACCGAACTCCGTGGCGCGAACATATTCGACTTCGAAATGGAATCCCACAAGTCCCAGAGCCCAACGCTTCAATCTTGCCGCAGTGCGCTCGCTTAGCCCCTTCGTATCTGTAGTCCGGAAAAGAGCCAAGAGAGGGCGATGATCGGTTTGCAACGTGAAATGTCGCCCCCATACGAAGTTTTCCAAGCGTTCCACTGTGGTCACCAGAGCCAGCGCCTCCTTCTCAATTTGACTATGGTTGCGTTGAGTCGGTGTAAGCGACTTGGAGATATGGAAAACGGCCTTCCCCGACCTATCCTCGTAACGTTGTAGCAGGACACCGCCCATGCCCGTGTGGCACGCATCGGCTGCTACGACCAGACGCTGTCGCGGATCATAATGCGCGAGCATGAGGCGACCTGAGAGAATACTCTTGACCGCCGTGAAAGCCTTGTCGTGAGCGGTGGTCCACTTGAAAGGAACGGATTTGGCCAAGAGTGACTCGAACACTGCCTTTGATTGATGGAGTTTCTCCACAAACTTGCCATAGTAATCGACCAACCCCAGCAACGACCGAACCTCTGCGACGATAGAAGGCTTGCGTAAGTTCCGGATGGTCGCTATTTTTTCGGGGTCGGCTCGGATCCCTTGATCGTCGATGATCATGCCCAGATACTTCACAAGCCGGGCATTGAAAGTGCATTTCGGCAAGCCTAACCGAACTGGCCTCCGAACGAAGCTCCGACTGGCCTGCGCCCATTACCAGAATATCATCGGGATAAACGAGAACGCCTTGGAGACCGTTCAGCGCCTGATCCATCGCTCTCTGGAAAATTGCGGCTGTACTGGAACAATCCACGGTGTGTGTTGACTGTCGTGAGAACGCGGCCGGAAGGCTCGAGCGGGCGCCGGAGATATGCATCTGAAAGATCCAACTGGGTGAATATTCGATTTCCAGGAAAGCGAGTCATGATATCCTCCATGTTTGGGATTGGATGCGAGATGTCCCGCAGAGCTGCGTTCAGTCCCGTTGAGAAGTCCGCGCATACGCGAATCTTGCCGTTCGCCTTCTTCACAACGACGATAGGACATGCCCACTCCGAAGATTCCGCTCGAAACAAAGTGCCATCCCCGAGCAATCGATCCAGTTCCTTCTCGACGGCTTCGCGGGAGGGTCCTGCAACAGGCCGCGCACGGAGATGTACGGGTTTCGAACTGTCTTCGAGTCCAGACTCACTTAGACCTTGGAGCAGAGACCCAACCCCTCCCTGAAGACTTTCGGGAAGCGACGACCCCACGGCCCGTCCTCGGCCTGCTCGCTGCGGACACTGCCGCAATGCTGGCATGCTCGCTCGGTCGAACAAGGCCTGGGCCGAAGATCGGAACGCTTCCTAGCAAAGAGGCTTGGCCCTCCTCGAGTACAATGACCTTGTCTGTCACCCGTTCCTTAAACGCAGGATCCAAGCTAAACCTCGCGGTGAAAAAACCAAGAACTTTCAGAGGTTGACCATTGACCGCCGTGCATCTTGATTCCATGTGGCTAAGCGCCGAACACTTGAGCTTTTTCCACAGCGACGTTCCGATCGTAGTCAGATCGGCCCCCGTATCGATACGGAAATTGAGAGCAATCCCGTTGATGCGAACTGTCGCGTGAGCTCGGCCACGGCTTTTCTGTGCTTTGTTGGCAGAAGCCTCCAGCACATCCACCGCAAAAACCCTCTTTTATGACCTGAGGAACTCTCTACAAACCTTCTGAGCATGCCCAACCTTGTGGCAGTTATTACAGGTTGCGGAACGGAAACGACACCCCCCTCGTTCGTTGGGGGTCTCCGCAACTGATACACTTCAGACCCGTACGGCTACCGGTAACGGATCGTTCCGTCCTAAGCTGCTTGTAATTTGGCTTGGCACCTCGACTCCCTGAACTTCGTTGCTGCCCTTGAGCGATCACTTGCGATGTCTCATCGGTGCGCACCCATTCGCCTGAAATCCTATTGGCCTGAAAACCCATTCGCCTGAAAACCCATTCGCTTGAAAACCCATTCGCCTGAAAACCCATTGGCCCGAATTCTCCGAGAGCTCTCTAAGCGAGAGCGAAGCTTCTACGCGCAGCGCGGAGCCGTCGCGCTCTCAACCGGCATCTCGTTCTCTCCAGATAGCTTGCTCTACATGACAATGACCAGGATGGTATGCTTCATTCCATCACTGAAAGTCTTTATCATAGTTTCACACTTTTATTCACCGAGCAAACCTACAATTGTATCATGTTCCCTGTAGTTCCATGGAACACTACAGCCGTAACATTAATTCGAATTTCACACTTGTGCAGAGAATCGGGAGTTTACCTACGAGCGGACATCGATTTCCGAATTGCTCAAATCCATTTCCAAAGCACTCTTCAGTTCCAATCCCAATTTTCCGAAGTTCGAAATCCTGAAGTCCGGAAATTCGTGTCTATTCGTCTACCTATCTGCAGGATCAGCGCTGCGCGTAGAAGCCTTGCTAGCCCAGAAAGTACTCTCTGAATTTTCGGGCAAGCCGGTTTTCAGGCTAACGGGTTCTCAGGTCAATGGGTTTTCAGGCCAATGGGTATCCAGGCGAATAGGATTTCAGGCCAATGGGCTGTAATCGTCTCATCGCCCGCTTCGATGGCGGAGTCTCGGGTCCTCGTGGCGTAGCCGGTGAGAACCTCGCGCAATTGAGTGATCGTCAAAGCCGGTTTGTCGTCAACAGCTTTGAGCATCACATTCCTCATGCTCTTGAAGGTCGGCCCAGCTGCGTAATTGAAAGCCAGAAAGATCTTGAACATCTCTCGGGTTGAGGAGGTCCATTCGAACTGATCGCCCTTTAGATTAGCCCAGTCCACGATCTCCTCCGGGTTGGACAACGCGGATAGTGGAGCTTGTTGGCTGAGAATCTCATGTCTTCTACGGAATATCGATTTCATTGGTGTTAGGTTCTGAAGGGACACACAGTGATGCTCACGTCAGCTAGGCTGGGAGGAAAAGTGATGGTAGCCAAAATGGCTGCCCTTTTTATTGAATCCGAAATAGAAGGATAACGAAGACCCAACAGTCCCCCTGCGCTCAGCCGTTGAGCCTCTTGTAATTCACCGGAACTTTGCAAGCGCGTGGCAACGGCGTTCGGGTGGCTTCCGGCCCTGCATCTGGAGCCTCGCTCCGCGGCGCGACTTCCGACGGTCGACGTCTTGCAGGAAAGAGAAACTCGAAATCTTGCACGGGGTCTGGGCTCTCTTCGTGGACCGACCGCTTCCAGACCTGGTTGCGGTGCCGAACGATCTGGCGGCCATTTACAACCAGCTTCAGCATCGCACGGCCGATGAAATCTGTAACCTGCGCAGACACTCGATTCCCGTTTGAGAGTTGCACGGAAACAACTTCCCCCCTCACGAAAGGCCGTTCTCTCGAACCATGATGATTATCGAAGTGTTGTTTGTACTCCTGCTGGTACTCCGACAGCGTACAGGGGACTCGACAGACCCGCGGCTTGAATGCGTCGAAAGGGGTTCTCAGAGGCCGACCAAAGAAAACCTCATTGGGCGATTTGCCTCCCAACGCAGATGCGGGTGTGAAGTTGTATGCAGAGACCACCCCATCCAGCCGCTCTGTTTTTGAGTCGATCGAATCCTTGATCGTACGCACCATTTTCTCCGCTTGTCCGTTGCTTTGGGGCATCGACGGAGCGCAACGTAGATGAACGATGTTCATTTCAGAACAGAATTCTGCAAAAAGCTCCGACGTGAACTGCGAACCGTTGTCGCTCACAAGCGTTTCCGGGGGACCCACCACCCGGAATAACCCTCGCAGGTAATTAATAAGCAGCCCGGCTCGTTGGCCGTGTGGCATAAACCAACGCCTTGGGTGCCACGCTAAGCTAGCAATCGCGGGTTCGATCCCCGGCCAGGACAACAAATTTCTTATGTGGTAAAAAGAGGATTTAATTTATATCAGAATTAAATCTGAACCATCTTAAGACCCAAGCCCACCGCCCGCAATGGGATTTGCGAGGCGATAGGGAGTGTTACTGAAGCAATACCGAAAGGTGAATCCGGGACACTCCTGAGGGCTGGCTGAGAGGTTCAGCCGAAAACAGAGGTAATTAATAAGCGAGGCTGAAGTTAAAGAAGGCAACCACTCCGCATCTGTGAATTTGGAAAAACTGTCAACGATAACCACAAACGTTCTTCCCCGGCGCGGTTCACCGAAATCAATGTGAACTCGAGCCCACGCCGGCGGCCATGGACTTAGAGGAACTTTCACAGGAGCCGACGATGTTTGCAGACAATGATGACAGTCTTTCACGAATCTCTCGATGTCCAACGTCATTCCCGGCCAGAAAAAGTGGTCACGAGCCAACGACTTCATGCGACGAATGCCTGGGTGGGCTTGATGCAACTTTTCAAGGATCCGAGGCTTCACGGCTTTCGGAATCACCACTCGCTCGCCGTACAGGATTATTCCGCCTGAGCAACAAAGGGAGTCCGCGAGAAGTGCGAACGGACGCAACCCTGCATCTTCCTTGTCTTTGGAAGACCATCCGTCTGACAACCGACGAAGTACTTGAGAAAGGACCGGATCTTTCTTGGTTTCCTCGACCACGAGATTCTTACCCTGCTTCGACTCGAGCGCGTTGATGACCAGATCTTGAAGGCTCGACTCCAAATGACTGTCGATAGCCGCCACCACTTCCTCCAAAGCGGAATCTCCGGCGTCCGCTCTCCTCTCGCTGATAAACCGTGATAACGCATCCGCGTGTCCGAAATCCTCCGTCCTGACGTATTCTATATCGAAATCAAACCCAACAAGACGAAGAGCCCAACGCTGCAACCGGGCGGCCGTCCGCTCTGACAACCCCTTCATGCCCGACGGATTGAAAAGGACAACGTGCGGCTGATTATAATCCGACTGATCCGGCTGATTATAAACGGATAATTGTCCGTTTGCAGAATCAAACGACGGCCCCAGACGAATTTCTTGAAACGTTCGACTGCGGTCACCAACGCTAGAGCTTCCTTTTCAATTTGACTGTAGTTCTGTTGCGCCTTTGTCAAACACTTGGCCATATGGAACACCGCTTTCTCATTCCCATCCGGATACCGTTGCAACAGAACCCCTCCAATTCCAGTCTGACTTGCGTCTGCCGCAACTATCAGCACCTGACGGGGATCATAATGTGCCAAGAGAAGCGGACCGGCGAGTATCCCCTTCATCTCTGAGAAACATCTTTCATGCTCTTTAGTCCACACGAACACCTGGTCCTTGACGAGCAGTTTCTCTATGGGCGCTTTGAAAGTGTGCAAGTGATCAACGAATTTGCCGTAATAGTTCACCAGGCCGAGCAAAGAACGCACCTCTTTCTTGTTCGTAGGAGCGGCCAGCGACTGGATCGCTGCAATTCGTTTTGGATCTGGCTCAAGGCCTCTGTCTGACACAATCAAGCCTAGGTACTTGACCTTTGTTTGCCCGAAATTGCACTTCTCCAAACGGAGATGAAAACCCCACTTCTGGAGTCTTCCCAATACGGCCACGAGGCGGCGATCATGGGCGGCGGAGTCTGGAGCCATGATCAGAATATCATCCAAATAGACCAGGACCCCATCCAGACCAGCCAACGCCTGCTCAATGGCCTTCTGGAAAATCGCTGGGGCGGTCTTCAGGCCGAACACCAACCTCTTGTAGCGGTACAGACCCCGATGAGTCGCGATCGTCGTGTAAGCTTGGCTCTCTTTGTCCAAACGCAACTGCAGATAAGCATCAGCTAGATCGAGCTGCGAAAAGAATCTGCTCCCGGAGAACTTGACCATGATCTCCTCCATGTTCGGCAACGGGTGATTCATGTCCTTCAAGGCTGCATTGAGGCCCGTAGAATAGTCTGCACACACTCGAAGACATCCATTAGGTTTTTTAACGATCACGATTGGAGTAGCCCAGTCCGACTGTTCCACCTCTTCAATCGCACCGATTCCCAGCAGCCTGTCCAACTCTTTATCGACTTGTTCCTTGAATGCAATGGAAATAGGTCGTGGGGGCAAATGCGTGGGCCTCACGCTCTCATGTAAATAAAGCTTTACCTCCAGCTGTGTGCAGCAACCCAGACTTCTCTCGAACAAGGATGGGAAACGCCCCTGAAGAGCTGAAGCATTTGCAGAAGAATCTTCGACGCCCGACACAGAAGGAACCCTGGTCGTTTCCCATCGTAAAAGACTCAGCAGTTTCAAGGCTCGCCCGCAAAGCAGATTGTTTGACACTGTACCAAGAACCAAAATTGGTTCAGTGCATTGGCGATTCCTGAATTGTAGAGTCGCCGAGAAATAACCCTTGCTGCGCAACTCCTTCCCGTCTGCTTGCGTACATAAATCTTGGTATGGCATCAGCTTAGGAGAGCCGAGACTCATCCAAGCTTCCTCCGAAATGGTTGACACATCCGCACCTGAATCTGCTCTGAAGGAAATCAGGTGTCCGTTCACATGTACCTCAACGTAAGTCCGACCCTCCGCCAGCTCTTGAGCAGAGAGCACAGAAGCAATCTGCACCGCATTACTCTGAACTCTCCTGCTCGACCAACACACCTTGGCCAAATGGCCTTGTCTCTGGCAAATCCTGCACAACTCGTTGCGGAATTTGCAGTCTCTACGACGATGATTGTTACCACCACAACTGTAACATGCTCATTTCTCTGGTCTCGAGGCCGAAGACGGGGGAGAAAAACGCCTCGGCCCCATTGAGATCTTTTGGCTTCGGAACCGACTTCACCCCGGACACACTGGGCTCCTTGGCCAGTGCTGCAGCATTTCCATCGATAGCCGCATCGCTCTTCCGAGTCTCGTATCGTCGCAGCACATCTCGGAGATCATCCAAGGACATATCGGGCGTGTCATCCAAGGCGCGGATTATCACTGTGCGGATTTGAAGATATGATGGGTCCGACAGCGATAGGAGCAGCACAAAAAACTTGGAGTGCTTTAAAGTGAATGAAGCGAACTCAAATTTGTCGCCCTTGAGGTTGGCTGAATCAATCAACTCTTCACCGGTCAACCCTGGAGGTAACCTATCGACAAGTAACGTGTCGTAACGACGACGAAAGAGAGACCGCCGTGAGGTGAACATCGTTTTCAGTAGGGAAATGAGGTCCTCGTACTCCATTTCTTCTGGAGTGCTGGGAGAAACCCGGGCACGCACTCGTTCATACTCATCTTGACCCAGGGCGCGTAGGACGACCTGACTACGTTCCGTATCAGATTCGCAGTGGGTTCTTAACACCAGATCATTCCGCTGGAACCAGTCTCTGAAGGTTACATCTTGCGACGTGTCATGAGTGAACTTCCCGACAAGAGTCAACACGTGAGTCAGCGAAGCCGCCCTTTTCATGGGTTCGTGCTGGGAGTCTGTCTCGCTAGCCCTTGCTTTTTCCTTCACCCGTTCTTCCGTCAAGAGTTGCAGTGCTTGAATTATTTGCTGTAAAATATCTGGATCTTGACCTTGCACATCGGATTCCTGATCTCCACCTCGACTCTTCCCCGCCATTGCTGCACCTGTACCGAGCGGAGAACTGCCGGCTGCGCCAATTGTTAGGTTCTGAAGGGACACACAGTGATGCTCACGTCAGCTAGGCTGGGAGGAAAAGTGATGGTAGCCAAAATGGCTGCCCTTTTTATTGAATCCGAAATAGAAGGATAACGAAGACCCAACAATTGGGCCGAAAGTCTTTTCGAGAATTCCCGTCATCTCTGTGTACGGCTTTGTTTCTGGAAGTACTGGAGACAATCGACTGAGAAGGCGAGCATATCCCGCTGGTCCTAGAGCTTTCAGGAGTAATTGTACCCTGACCTTGTTATCGGGGGTCGCTTGCTCCAAAATTTCTCGATTCCGAGCAAACCAGTCATCAGATCTTGCTCCGGCTTATACACGAAGGTGCCCAGCAGAGCGACCGTGTGTTGCATCATGGATGATGCGGACGTTGTTGCCACACTCTCTGTTTAAGCTGCTGCCAGCTTTGCGATCGCCTCAGCCATGCTCCTTAGTACCGCCCCGAGGTCGTTCGGGTGGTCGCCTTTATCTGGAGGTGGGGCCATATCCGCTACCAGCTCTCGTTCCTCTGTATGAACTCGACGTTACCTATCACAGAACTGTGGAATCCGAAAATTCCGGTCCGATCTCGACTGCGTCAATTGTTGTGTCTCCACTGATAACGAAGGTAGCAAATGATTGGGCATAGTTTATTCAACGAAACCTCCTCATATAGCCTCGGCTTGGCTCGAGACATGACACTATTATGTACTGGTTTCAACGCAAGCCAAACACTCCGTAGAGCTCTCATGCGCACATGCCTGGCAATGAGCGTGATTCAGTTCCGAGGATGACATCGTTACCATAATATCACATCATACGTGTCACATCTTGTTCCATCACAAGATGCCGGAACACTGACGGTATCCGGGAGACGTACGTTCAGAATCTGCCCGCTCAAGACACCCCATGGCTCACTATTATCGGTGACAAATGAATGTCGACTGTTGGATCTCCGAACGGCACCTGACCAAAACACGTAATCTGGCCTGGAAATTCGGATACCCCTGGTCTGGAGCGTCCTTGAAACGACGCGTTTCCTCGCTTAGGGAACTGATGCATTCGACTCGTATCCTGCTGACACGGCGTTCTTCCCTTGTTCCCGAAGACCTTGCTCGACCAAATATTTTGAGCGGAATGTGTGGGTGCTGGATGCTCTGCCGATGAAGGGAAATACCGGAACCGATTAGAGGCGAACATGGGGAAAACTGAACGGTTCGAGCCGGCTTCAGCAGGCCTGGGGAGATCTCGGTGTTTCGGGGTTCCATCCTGGATCTCATCAAACTTCATGATGTTTTATGAGGTTGTCCATCCCGTCACAAAAGTCAAATCGTACCGGACGGCCTGCGGCAGGCTGTTTCTCGAAGTTGCTACGCAGCCGCGCGATCTCTTCATTGTTCTCGGATGAGTTCTTCGATGACTCTGCGTCGAGTTGCCACAGCGCGGTAACGACTTCCCGTGGAAGTCTCTCGAGGACTTCCCAGAGTACTGATTGAGAAGCCTCATACAGGAATCATTCTCAGCGGATGATAGAAACGACAAACTCGGGTAGCATCTCCAAGGATTTCATGAAGAAAAGCCGGCCTGCCTGTGAAACTTTCTCACGCAACTTCAAGAAGAGCGCTGCAGTTGATTGCGACACCCCCCGATTTCCACGCGATCGAAGATTCTCGAGGGAAGATGGCGAAAGGAGGTCACTGACAAGAAGGCGAACGATAACTAACTCACGATTGGCATCCAACTTTGTTCCCCCGAGGGGTTTATGTTCCCAGGCCCAACCCTAACCATTGAAGAACAACACAAGATAAGTGCTTTCAGTGAAGTTTGTCTGAGTCCGGCGGCCATTACGGACGAAATCGGCAGGGCGAGCTGTGAGGTGCGGGCTTACATGCAAGATCCACGAGCTCACGAGTTGAAGCGGAAAGAAAAAGGGAAATCAAAGTTGTCCGAACGGGATCAACGTCGGATAGTGGTCGCTGCTGCCAAGAATAGCCGTAGCTGCGAGATGTTGGTGTCCTGTATCTCGATGTGTCAAGATGTACAGCCTGGCGCGTGATTCCGGCTCCCCGGTGTTCAGAAGAGCTAGGATGCAGGCCGTTCCGCGTCTCGAAAACGAACATTCGGAGGCCGAAGTGACATTCGAGGGAGAGAACACGGAGAACGAGTGCTTTTCTGCTACATGAAGGGGGGGATCCTTATTCGTGCATCCCATAACAAAAAAATTCCGCCCAAATTCCTACATATGGATGAACGCGCGGCTAATGGCGTTTCCCCGATTGATTGATTGTCCTCTCTCTTGTCAGTCATCTCCTCCTGCCCGATTGCCTCGATATCCTCCGATTCGGCCCAAATCGGTAGATGTCGTGATCAGCTTTACCGCACCTTATTTGCACGTTACCAGGGTTTTCCTCCGTAAGCTCCATTCTGAGTCTGCGTCATGTAGTTTGTTAGGTCCTGTCGGAAGCTTAAGGCCTCCAGGATGAGCGGCCCCCTTCGTACGGTTGGCCCGACCAATTCGTAAACGCACTGAAATGGGCTTTCGCAGACGACAGAGTCGATCGGGATACTTGGTTTCAGAGTCCACGTAAATAATGCGACCAGAGTCTATAGCACACCAGTCCTGACTAACGTTCATTGATAATGCTCATGAGAACAGAAGTAATGCACTCGAGAGAGTTTTCAGTTGATCAGTGATTAATTTCAGTGTGTGGGAACTGTGTCGTTGACGTTTCCGCTGCATTGCCGTTGATCCAACATAAAAATGTCTCCTACCGGGCTTGAGGGCGTTTGCAGGAGCTGTGTTAGTTGGTCACTCTCCAGCTCAGCCATGCTCGTCGTGATTCCGGTGTGTTGCTCCTCAATGTTGACTGACTTACTCCCGCAGTACGGAGAAGAACGCTCCCAGACCGTTCTTTTGTCCTTGTGTACATTATGGCTTGGAACAGAGTCCGACGCTAATAGGACCCCATGGGACTTCAATCGACACCTGCTTCCTGGGCTGGATCGCTGAGCTTATATCGGGGGAAGGAAAACGCGGATTTGACATTCACCCCATGCGTTGATAGTCCTCCAGCATGACCCGAATTGGTAAGTACAGGGTTAGAAACTAGAGCTTCATTCCATTCATGCGACCGCACCTTCCTGTTGCGTGGCAGGAATTGTGATGGATGAGTCCTCGGTGATTCGATTTCCAACTCTCCTATTGTTCACTTCTTCTCTTACCTCCTGTGCGAGGCATCACTCTCCCTTTGGGATTGAAGTTCACAAATCGAGAAGAGAAAAGTTGATGGCTCAGAATCATAATTCAGAGACCATTGTTAAGCTAGTTCAGTGATTCACTCGTTCGCGAGAGCGTCCCTTGATCGGAGAAGCGTCTCGCCGAATAGAATTCGGGAGTTCGTTTATTTGCCGCAGCCGGTTCACGCTCCATGCGCTGGCGCGTCACGCAAATTTTCTCAAGGACGGGAAGGGCTTCCGTCACATGGGCTCTGAAATTCGACCGCTGCGCCGGCATGAATCTTCATCTTCACCTGCCTTTGTTTTTGAGTGCTCGAGAATTGCTTGTTGATGAAAGATCATTGGTTTTATCTTCGAGTCTCCTGCCGCGTCGCCTCTCGGATTTTTTTCCGACTTCTGCCATTCTGCGGCCACTCGGCGATTTTGTATGAGCTGCTGCTAAAGCCCGGGCCAGCTCTCAAGACTAGCTACTGCTCATCACTGAACACTCCCTTCTCCGGACAACTTCGTTCCACGAAACAGTGTGTAGCAAAACATCGAGCGAGAGTCGTTTCAATCCTAAACTCATCAATTCAAGTATCGATTCGGATTGGGTCCACACCTGAGGATGCCACACCGAACATTTCCAAGAATTCAGATCTACATGAACTTCTGTTCGAAATTCTCTCTGTGCAATCCAAGTGAACCAACTCTTCGAGAAAACGACGGCTCCACTGATGCAAGGAACCGCTTGCTGCAGGCTGTGACGTTGAGAGCTCCACAGGCAACGCTGCCGTCAGGACCAGCTCGACCATATCACAATGAACCTGAACTTGAGCTCTGTCTGCTAATGATTGATCGAGCAAAGTTCTTTCTCGGACTTCGAAAAACAAGATCTACCGTCTGAACGGAGATACCTCTCCTGCACATCAGTAGAATCTCTTGACAAATCTTTCTGTTCGAAAAATCCAACCTTGAAGAAGCAGTCCCATGGATGACCGAGGTCAAACACGGAAGCACTGCATTTGACGCCCGTCTCGAGAAAAAAAAACCTGGAACGGTTCAACCTGTGGTTGAACCGGGGCGCAGAGATGCCAGGGACCGAAGTAGAGTCGGGATACAGTATAAATTCGTCGATGAATGAATTGAATAGTACGGTGAATTGTTTTCGGAACACCGACAGAAGAACGAGGCAAACGATTTTCGGGGAGGACAGAAAATTGTGGATTGCATGAAGACTTTGTCGCTTGGTATACCCAAAGCGTGTGTCGGCAAACTCCGAACGTTGAAAAACATTGAGATCGTGTTAGCAGAATCCATTTTCTCTGATAATTGATTATCTTGAGTTTTGAATCGGTGATTATTCAAACGTTGTAGCTCTTTTCGAAGTTGTTCCATTTGAGGCGCCGTTACTTGTTTTGAATGATAGAATTGGAATTCATCGGGACCATGGTCAGGTCAAGAATAAGCCTTTGACCGTTCCCACTCTCGACAAAGCAACGTGAATCTCAACGGTTTCTATAGTGTCCTTTTCTTCGAAATCAACGTGACGCGAAAACCCGATGGCTCCATTGACGACACCGTCGTTGCTGTCTGAACCGAACAACGTAGAGGAGGAGACCCGGAAGAGGCTCGGACTCGACAAGGACAGCACTCCGAAGATGATACTAGACACAAAGGAAGCACTGGAGGGATGATAAAACGCCAATCGCCAGAACAACGAACACAACGGAAGTAATGCCGCATGGATCAGCCACACCACTGTCTCTTAGCAAACTCCTCAGGGTCTCCTTCAATATAATTGGAATGTCAAGATAGAGAGGAGATGATCAATGAATATCCATACATCCATTCATATTACATGTTATCATGTACGGCTGACCAAGACAGGAGGGTTAAGCGTAAGGTAGATTCCCACTTCTTGTCTATTCCATCTGATGAACTTTTGTCCGTGCACTTGTCAGTTGCTATCGTTTCTGACGACCCATGTAATTTACAATGGCGGTCGAGTACCATTCTGGTGATCCGACTCTCTAGTTGTAATTGTCGACGGCCTCATTTTTGTGGAAGAGACGTTTCTCACGTGTCAGTCACACGATTCTCGTGTTCGGAGTCGTGATTCGAAAAACGAAATTTCTCGCTGGGTGAGGGCGTCTTCATTGGCAATTTTTGTGAGCAGCGTTGAGGAGATCAAGTTTCGTTGTTTAATAACCATTTGGAAAAGGTAGTATCCTGAAGACTGCCATAGAAGAGATCGGTGAAAACCCCGTTTCACCGGTCCATGGGGGTTCACTGCGCTGGTGCTTTCCTCCCAGGCCCTCGATCCGCTCGTGTTTTTCTTTGACTGTCTTCACCTCGAACTTTCTCTTTGTTCTTCTCCAGGAACCGGAGTTCCGGAACCGATCTGACCATCACTTTCCAAGTCTGGAGGGGTCATTCCGCGACCAATCTCCTCCTGACCATTACTTCTCAACTCTGGAGAGATGATTCCGGGACCAATCTCATAATACTTTAGCAAACTTGGAGGGGTGATTTCGCGATCAACTTTTCTGTTGGGATTTGCGCATGCTCACGGTCCTGAGTGCTATAAGAGGGAGTTCATCTTGGGAATAAACTTCACTTCGTTGTATCTTTGCATGACTGGCGGTGTTTTCCCTGCAGTAATTTAACAGGTTATGAGCCCAGGACGAATGATGAGACGGAAAGTTGCCCTTTCGGCTGTGGCACGTGAAGAGAGTACTCGTGCTAAAGTGTCCGGTGGACTGATAGGCCGGAACATGCGAAAACAACCGGCATCCGAAGGAATCGAGAGCGTCGACGTGGAATCACCCTCATCCCACAAAAAAAGTACAGCTCTGCGAAAGCGAGCTCCACCGGAAACTCTTTCCATCGACGAGGGGGAGGCATCACCACAGCCATCGAAGAAATCTGCACAATCTGCGCTCCTATTCGACCTTGAGGTTCCCATCGAGCATCGAGCCAGTGAGCTGACTAAAACACCCGCGACGACGACGATGGTCAGTGGACCATCATCATTCGAGAAATTGGACGGGGCAACTAACTTCATGGACTGGAGGTTTGCCATGGAGACGCGCATGTTGAATTGTGATCTTTGGGAGTAAGTCGATGGGTAGAAAATCGCTGCCCATCAGAAAAAGCGCGCTAGGGGCGCCATCATCTCGGGAATCAAGAGCCACCTGTTCGCGTCGATTCGTGATGCCACATCTGGGATGGAGATCTGGGGAACACTCAAAAAACCTCATCAGCCTCGTGGGATCTATCGAGAGGTGGCACTCCTTGAAGAACTGACGAGCATCAAATATGCGGATTGTCCGGACATGGAGACGTATATCAACAAGAAGATCACGGCGGCCCAGCGTCTCCGAGCCATAGACGCAGACATCAAAGATCGACTATCGGCGGGGCTCATACTCATGAAGCTCCCAGATGAGTTTTCATTCGTAATTCAAAGCATTACCCAGAGTGAAGTCACAACTGAGCTCGTGAAAGAGAGGCTGCTGAGTAAAGCCGCGAGACAAGCCTCACAAAAGCGCGAATCAGCTCTGATGTATGCAAAGTTGAACTACGGCTATCGTGGTCATGGACGTGCACAATTGAGAGGAGGAAGTGGAGATCATGGTCGCTGTCAGCCATCAAGAGGACGGTCGTACGAAGGGTCTCCACAATGTTTCAAATGTGGAAAACACGGACATCTGACAAGAAACTGCTGGAGGGGTGCAGAACACGGAAAGGTTGCCCACGAAGCAAGAGAGGAAAGATCTGCGGAGGCGCGCGATTCCAACGAGAATCAACCCGAGTTCGTGCACTTCGAGCGGGTTCTTATATGCCCATCAACAGCCAGCGTCGCGTCAAGTTCATCGTTCGATTGGTTCATCGATTCCGGGGCGAGTTTGACCGGGCAGGAGAGTTTGACGAAAGCCAGATCTGAGCTACCTGCGAGCGTTCGAATGTTCGGCCCATGCTCAGATACCACAGGAAAAACGCAAAAATTGGGATGAGGGACCAAGAAATACATACTTGTTGGTTACTGCTCAAACTCAAAAGCGTATCGCTTGGTTCCGCTAGACGATATGACAGCAGTTGAGGAAGCTTGCAACGTGGATTTCGACGAAACTGAGGCGGTATCTGGAGCTCTGCAGACGGCGTGTCCGAGAAGGGGGGCGACTGCTCCGGACGGTGGGCCATGGCTCAGAGATGCGAGTCAGCCCAGAGAGGCGAATGAAGCATGGCCGAGGGGGGCGGCGGCTTCAGACGAGTAGAGTATCTTCACAGGTGATGAGAGTTGTGAAAAGGCAGTCGAGCCAACAGGGTTTTCGAAGTTTCGACCAAACCGAAAAAATACCAGGCAAGCGTGGATGGATTAATTCGTGTGTGTATGCTGTCGAAGTTCAACCACAAACTACGATTCACCACTCACGGCCCAGGAGTCGATGTCGCGGGGAGAAGCCGATAGGTGGAGATCAGCCATGGAGACCGAGATGAAGGCCCACGATTAGAACGGGACATGGACTCTGATCGATCGTCCACCCAACAGGCAAGTGACAACCCCGAAACGGGTTTTCCAATTGAAACGGAACGGCGAAGGAGACATCACAAAATATAAGGCGAGACTGGCGGGACGCCGGTGCGCCGAAACTGAAGGCGTGGACTTCGATGAAACTTACTCGCCTGTGGTGAAGATCACAACGCTTCGCATCCCTTTCGCGCGCGCCGCACAAGGAGGATGGAGAATTCACCAACTAGACGTGGAGACGGCTTATATGCACGGCGAGTTAGAGGAAGAGATATTCATGGAGCAACCGAGTATGTTTCAGGTCGGAGATCGGGTATGTCTGCCAAAAAAGTCTCTGTATGGTCTGAAGCGAGCCGGAGGAGTGTGGTTCGAAACCCTCAACAAGGCACTGAAGTCTCTCGACCTGACCGAGTTCGGAGCGGACCAATGTTGCTACTCCATAACACACGGAGAAAGCATCCTCCTGCTGACCATATATGTGTATGATTTCCTGCTCTCCACCAACGACCCGGCTTTGCAGACGGAGATTATCGAGAAACTAAAGGGGTTTTCCCCATTAAAAATATGGGGCCGGTAGAGTATTGTCTAGGAATAAGGATCACGCAGTTGCCGGAGGAGGGGGCTATTTTTATCGATCAAGCAGAAAGCATCAGACAAGTTCTTAGAAGGTTCAACATGGCGGATTGTAAAGCAGTGCATACGCCCGCTGAAATAAGCGCAAGGTTGACGAAACGGACGGAGAGCGAAGAGGCTGCCGACGCACCATACCGTGAGGCCGTTGGATGCCTGATCCACCTGTCTCAGACGACGCGGCCGGACATCTGCCACGCGGTCGGAGTCGTGGGCCAATTTTGCTCGGACCCATCGCTGGAACACTGGGAGGCAGTGAAAGGATCCTGAGATACCTGAAGGGTACCATCGACCTCCAACTAAAGTTCGATGGGAACGTCAAGAAGCCGATAGAAGCTTTTCGCGACGCGGACTGGGGAAGTTGCCTGGAAGGCGAAAGTCGACCAATGGATATACTTTCATTCTCGCGGGTGCGTGCGTTTCGTGTACGAGTAAAAAGCAATTAACTGTTGCATTATCCACGAGTGAGGCAGAGTACATGGGTGTCTCTGCGGCACGCCAAGGAATAAAATGGCTCCTGAACTTCGCGGAGCGTCCGGGGGTCTCAATCAGGGGATCGGTGACGCTTTCATACGATAATCAGGGCCTAATCCAGCTGACGGCCGAAGGAATACAACACCAGAGAACGAAACAAATCGATCTTCTACATCATCTCGTGAGGAACATGGTGAGAGAAGGTTTGGTGAACATGAAATTCGTACCCACAACCGACATGTCGGCGGACATAATGACAAAGAGCTTGGCAGGCGACAAGTTCAAGAAACATCGAGACAAGCTCGGATTGACCGCCCGAGTGATGACGAGGAGCTTGGCGAATGACGAATTCTGATAATGCAGAACCAAGCTAGGAGTACGACGACGAGGGCTGAGTGGTCATGCGTAAGGGGGGGGGGGGTGTTGGGATATGTGCATGCTCACGGTCCACAGTGCTATAAGAGGAAGTTCATCTTGGGAATAAACTTCACTTGGTTGTATCTTTGCATAACTGGCGGTATTTTCGCTGCAGTAATTTGACATTTTCAAAACCGTGATGCTGACCCAGTGAAGAGAGGGAGAAGTGCTGCCAAAGGCCGGCTGGTCTTCTCAATGGCAGCATTCACGATCTCCTCCTGAATCATTTCTGTGTCATCGTCATTGGCTGGCTTCCGCTGTAATCTCATGAGAGCGCACCGAAATCCTGCCAATTCTGCTCCAGGAAATTCGGTGACATGATTGGCTCCAACAACGGGAGGAGATCAGAAAAAAGTTCTCGTCTCATTGAGTCAACCAAACTCGCAAAGGATACGCAAAATCTGCATGAGTAACTACCTGTAGAGCACGCTCCATACTCGACGGCCCGGACGCTCACCTACGAAAACTTCAAATTCACAAAACTCAGTCGTCTGCTATGCACCACACCCTCATCTAAACAACATCACTTCGTTATCTTTCACTGATCATACGACACCGAGATTTACCACATGAAATCCAGAATCAATACGAATTCCCCTCGCTTCGGAAAAATCTTGAAGGCCTACCGCTACGATTTTTTCGTTCCACTCCCAGTTACACCCCAGGAAACCAGCCCAAAGAAAAGCGCATTTCTGTGCTAAAAGGTCACCTAAACCGTTTCCACGGTCCCTCTTGTACTTGACAGTCATCCCTGATCTTGGATGACCAATACTCGCAGAGCGTCCTAACCTTGATGCGCGCTGATGCAGCCTAAAAGAGGACCTCGACTGTCACCGTCCGCTGACGAAGCTCTCAAGTCGACTTCGAGGAAGCAGCTCGCAAGCTGGGGCCGCACTCCAAGCATGATATCGAATCGTGGGATCCGCGAGCTTCTCCAGAGAGGGCGATGCCAAGCATGATGCTAAGGAGAACTCTCCTCGTTAGCAACGATTGGAGAAGTTCACATCGGCCTTTCGGGTAACGCAGAGATCGACTCCAAGGAGGATCCGGTGATCCTCCACCTTCGAAACCACGGCTCACAAGAGCTCGATTTCACAGTGCTGGGGAGGGAACACGACCAACGAAGCAACCGCTGCCGAGGATTGAATCATAGACTCGGCGGACATGACTAGTCAATCTGTGAGAACGGCTCAAACGTCCATCCGGTACCCTAATCTATCAAACTCTCGCTCAAAGTAGATGAGAAACTCGAGCGTTGGACGAGAGATTCCCGACCGTTTTGGATTTGGGAATACGATCCTCGTAGCCTCCAGCGGTTTTTTCAAGTAGGAAAGGATCGCTGAATACTTTGTTATTTGATAGACGCTGATGTTGATTTCTCAAGCTTGCTGAGTTGCACCCGCTGGCCACTTTTGGTACCTCTAACTGATTGTGAAGCATTGTTCGCTTCCCAGTTGAAGCGACTCACCAGTTATGACCCAGGTTTAGACCCAGGACTGGAGTCGCTGAGCTGTGTGTCTCGATCCGACTCCCGAGGGAGCGCTGAACCAACTCGTAGTTGTATGGGTAGGACACGGAGCAAACATACAGCAAACTCGAATCCGAATTACCAGACCCTCTTACGAGTGAGGGGTCTGGGTTTTCGAGAGCGCCGAGCCAAGACAGAGTACCCCATAGTAAGCGAATCATAACCTGGAGCCTCGCGTCCCACGAGTTTTTTTTTCCCGAGGACTCTGTTCGTGAGGAGCTCTGTTGCGATTTTAGGCGATCGATACTGTTGATGAGGCATTGGCGAAAAAGAAGTCATTTTCGAGATCGTCAGAAACGTGTGGAAGATAGATTGATGCATGTAAGATTAAATTTTCGAGAATTCAAGGAGCCCATTCTCCAAGAGAATGAGGCTGTCTTAACTCTCCCCTAACTTCTAGGGATAAACAGGGTGCTCGCTGTGAGCGGAGCAGCGATCATAGTCGCTCCTTCTTTAGCCGTTATCGTTATTTTCGCTTTTTGTTCCAAGTTTCGATTCGATTGAGAATACACTTTTATTCAATGGAACGATGAGAACGAGCGCGTTGACGAAGGCCACCGTCTCAGCCTATTTCGGCAAGGAGGTCCCCGGCAGGTAGCGATCCCCTGACTGCCGCGCCGTTGCCCCTCTGCACCTCGATTGAGATCCTCTTCAACAAGTACAGGGTGGCTTTTTTAGTCGGGAATTTTCGAGCCCGATCTTGTTTTGGCCATAACTTCGTCAACTTTCTCAGAAATCAAACAGTGATCGATAGAGGATATCGAGGCGGTCATTTTGATTCAAAATTCAGGAGGATCCGGTGAAAATCCCGGTCAGGAGATGGTTTTGAAAATGACCCTTCCTTTTTTTTCGAGGTCTTCCTAAAAGTTATCGTAAAAACGTCAATATTTATCGGATGGGACTCGTGGGGGTAGCATTCGACGCGCAAAAGGAAGCCCGTCATTCGCCGGAAAACCGAGCGAAGTTATCTCATTTCCCCGAAGAATGGCAAGCGATCGTATCAACCCCTTTTTCAAGGCCTTGCCCATTGGCTAATTTCGTTTTCCTCGCTTTTCCCCGCATTTCTTCTCGTAACTCCTCAACGAGGCAGAATCGGAGGTATCTCCCCCGGTGAAAATTACCCAGAAATGGGTGAATCATGCGAACATTGAGCTGCGAGGTCGATCCGATGATTTTTGATTTTCACCGGAAATCACCCATGCTCAGGATTCCGCCCTCGGTTGCCAAAATCATCCTCGACACCAAAGGAATTCTCGACACGATCGGTTGCCATTTTTCGGAGAAACGAGATAACTTCAATCGGTTTTCTGGCGAATGACCGGCTTCCTTTTGCGCGTCGGATGCGACCCGCACGAGTCCGATCCGATAAATATTGACGTTTTCACGATAACTTTTAAGAAGACCTCGAAAAAAAAAGGGTCATTTTTAAAACCTTCTCCTGACCGGGATTTCCACCGGATCCTCCTGGATTTTGTATCAAAATGACCGCCTCGATATCCTCTATCGATCACTCTTTGATTTTCGAGAAAGTCGAAAAATTGACGAAGTTATGGCCAAAACAAGATCGGGCTCGAAAATTCCCGACTAAAAAAAGCCACCCTGTACTCCCCCGCCCTCTTGTCCCCAGAAACGACCTCGATTCGTCTCCCCAAATCTTGGAGGAATGACTCCGAAGGATGGCTCAGCACTCCCAAGGTCTCGATGCCGACGGGTTGGACGATGAAGCGGGACTCGAGCTCACGACACTTCGTCAACTTCGCAGACTCCGCCAAATTCGCCACAGCTCCCGCCGTGCGGGCCGCGCTAGGCCTATAAGATGGAGCGAGGATGTCCCAGACAGTTGCGCCCCACACCAGGCATCTGCCCGCCCTCCACGGAGTGAGCGTGAGGCCGTCCGAACGGAGCGCACAGTTTCGCGACAAGCCCGACGGCTCCAGTTCGTTTGCAATCGACGCGGAGCGCAACGCGTGGTATATGAGCGAATTCAAAGCCCGATGGCGGGAGTGTCGGCCACTGCTGCGTGAGCAACTGAGTCCATGGTCCCCGAAAGCAGAGACCGGGGAGGTACACCTGGCACAGAGGTGGGGAGCGCAGATCGGCACGCCCAGACGGAGACCAGCGAAAACACAACGACGTCCTCATTGCGGGTCTCCGGACCCGCCTCAATCCTACACTCTCTCCTCCACTGGCAGTGATGATTCGCTAGCGACGAGTAGGGAGGAAGGTAGTTCCTTCCCTAACTCCGTGCATTGAGTGAGGAATCGCCGAGCTAGCGGCCCAAAAACCAAGCTGAGGCTGAGCGAGCTTTCGGCAAAGGGGGCTGCGACCGCTCGGAATGCGCGAAGGATCGCTTTTCTATTTCCCCGCAGCTCGAGTCCTAAAACGTCCACGCTGATCGAGATTGATTCATCATGATTCATTCATTGCCATCATCAGCAAACCATCAATAGATCACAGGGGGTGCGGTGCAGCGTGTACCATATATACGGTCGCGCTTGTTGCAGACGTCGGAGACGCTTTGCTCCCACATTTGTAAATCAGCGGGGATCTATCCGGAATCGGAAGAGGGTTTCATGCTGGCATCTGAGTTTCTGGCATCTGAGGCATAACCTCCACTGTTGGAACACCACGAGCGTACCTCCTCGCCTCCGTTTGGGCTGCTGCCATTTTCTTTTGCAAAGTTTTGGACATAACTGTGACCGCATTTGCGTATGTGAGCGATGGAACTGCTTCCCGTAGAGTCTTGGAGCTTTCGAATCGATTGAATCCGCATAGAGCTCTCGCTCACAATTGGTTTTGGACTCTCTGAGATTTTTCTACCCAGATATCCTCCTGTCGATCTAGGTAGTTCTCAGAGTTTGATAGTGTTATTCCCAGATATTTATAGTGCGTGTCGCTAGGTATTGTCTTGTCTTGGATTGTGAGGGGTCTCTCCCGTGCTGTTCCGCCCTTGGAGAACACCACAATCGCACTTTTTGATGGATTGAATGTTAGTTTCTTGTCATCGCCAAACTGTGAGGTGATTTCTAACAGTCTTTCCATTTCTGAGAAGTCCCTCCCCATTAGAATGAGGTCATCGGCGAAAAGAAGAGCGGCTATTTCAAAGTATTTCATCTCCCGCACATTCCAGAAATCTCCAGTTTTCTTCACCCGGAAGCCTCGCTCACTGTTCTGTAGTAGAGTTTCTTACGAAGCGATGTATAGGAGCAATAGGATTGGGCTGGCAGGGCAATCTTGTCGAGGGCCTCCTGTGGTGCTAACCCATTCCGGATTCTCTTTTCCGTGTATCAGTTTGCATCTGGTACCGGAGTAGATGTTCCGGAGTAGTCCTATCCATGCTTGGTTCATCCGCTGCTCATCAAGGGGTTTCCATAGTGTTTCTCTGCATACTCGGTCATATGCAGCCGAGCAATCCAAGAAGCAACACACCAGTCCGGTTTTGAGTCGTCTGGATATTTCTATGGCGCTCGTGAGGATGAAGATATTGTCTCTCCCTCGGCGGTTCTTTCGGGAACCGGCCTGTGCCTCCCCTATCAGGTTTTTCTCTTCAATCCGTTCTGAGATCTTGGATCCCAGTATCTTCATGAATATCTGGGAGAGTACTAGGGAGATTGTGAGTGCTCTGTAGGTAAGCAGATTGGCTCTGGTAGAGTTCGGCTTCTCTATCATGACGAGTCTACCTCCCTTCCACTCTCTGGGGATCTAGAATTTGTGTTTCCGGTCCGTCAAAATGGGAGTAGAGCGGAGACCTTCGAGCGCCACTGCCTGAACTTGGTTCTTACAGGCCGAGCCCATCGAGCTCCGCCACGACTGCAAATGTAAGCAGAAGAAAACTAGGGTGTTGTAAGAAGATCTGAGCTGCACTACTCTGTTGAGGATAGTTTCCGCGTGGATGGTTCGATACATGGTGCTACAACCGCAGAGAAGCTGGATATTACGATTTACAGGTAAAATACGAGAGTAGTCTCACGAAGTAAGCATGCCAAAGGGGAATTGAGTATTCTCTGTTCTCGGTGGTTCATTCTACGGGGTTCCTCGTGTGTTAATGCGCGTTCAGCTCCGTCGTTGGCTCAGAACCGGGACGGTGCGTTCGCGAGTGTCGTTCAGTGGACGTTCCCTGTCGATCTCTTCGCTGATACTTCTTCTCTTCCCGTTGTTCTCTTCAGCTCCGCCGTATGAGCCGGTGCGCGACACCCATCAGGTTTTTCTCTTCACTCGCTTGGATCCTGGCACTTACTGAGGGGACACAGGAACATGTGTGTGGAGGAGCATTCGTGCGCGCTGACGGATGGATAGCTCTTTCATTCTCAGGGGACGGTCCCAGCGGATAATTCGCCCTCATAAATGCTGCCTTTACCCCTGCGACCGCAATTAGCTGTGAATTTCAGGGCGCTTGCGAATGTTCGGGAAAGGAGACCGCGATGATGCCGCGAATCCCCGGCCAAGACCGCCGCAATGAACGTCCAGCCCCAGTCATCATGGATGAGATCCATGCCAGAGAAACTTCGAAATATGAGAGGAAGACTTGTATTGGGGAGGCGTTTTCATCGGATATTCATGAAAGTTCGGGTCAGACGTTAACAGTCGAACGCGGACTTCGAACGAGATCTTCCAGGGCGGGAAGCTTCCCCGAGGCGGAATGAAGAAGAGGGAGACAAGGGATGGAAAATTCGCGCGAAAGAGATCTTTGCCCAAGGAGAGCTCCTATACGAGACCTCGATCGTCCACAAAGCATTCTCATGCATCTCCGACCCCGAACGAGGCACGGAAAGTAGGGCGCGAATTCGCCTCCTGGCCCGCTCGGAACTCCCTAGTAATATTGCAGAAATCGAGTCGCTCGAGGTCTGAGCCGATCTCGGCATCACTATCATCGACGGTGCTGCTGTCAGATGGAGTCGAATCGCACAACCGTTGTGTCACGCTGGACTGAGAAATCGGAATCTCTGTCAAAATATTGTGACGAAGGGACCAGAGTGGAGTTGGCGGGGGAGGACGCGGAACAGACTGGAAGACGACCTGCCGGCATTTCCCGGAGCTGCTTCAGAGAGAACGCCGGGCCGGAAGAATCGTGACATCTGTGCTAAGAGATGCGTTCGGAGCGAATAGACGACCGCACTGATCCGCAGATGGCGAAGTTTGGAGAAAACGTGCGAGCAGCAAAATCACACTTCCAGCCACGAACTTTCGAACGAAAGCTATCCGTTTATTCAGCCCTAGCTCGAGATGTCCACGATTCATTCAAAGCGAAGAACAGCATTCGGATTGGCGAAAGAGACTTCTGAGGCGCTTCGGTTTCCTGGAGTTTCGGAGGTATCGTACGGAAGCGAAGATTGATATGATCTGCATCGATGTCGTGATGTTAAACTCCCGAGTTTGATTCGAGTTCTCAATTTCAGCGACGTACTGAACACGGCTGCCTGCCAATCATTAAAAACACAACGACGGAGGCCTCACAGCCCTGGGTCTCTACTGAGAATAATTTTAACAGCTCAACAAAATGATGGGTGATTCAAACCTCGTTTGGAACAGACAGCGCTTCGCTCTAGTAATTTTCGTGGGTGCTCTCGCAGGAGTGCGAGATGTTCCCTAGATGACGTAAAGTCTAATTGCTGTGGCGAGAGAACAACGACCCAGCGTGCTAACTGGATGAGGAGCCTTGTGAACGCGAAACTGGGTAGCGGTGCCCGAACGCAAGGAGATATATTCTCGCTCTCGGCTCACCTAGATGAAAGATGTGTTCCTGCCAGTTCTGTCGACGAACACGCGCGGAACTCATGCGAGGCTTCCATGTGGAAAGACGTCAAACGCACAGCGCCGTCGCGTTTCCGATCCCAATTTTTCCTTCGATATTGGCTTCGAGCGACGGAAGTTTTCGAAGACAATCCATCTGATTCCCGAGCCTATCCTCGGAGGTATCATCTCAACAGCAGAGCAGTGTAGAGAGTCTTCGCAAGGGCCTCTCTTCCCTCTCTATCGGTCTGACTTCATCCGTGTCCAACGTCGGGGTTCTGGCTCCATTCTCACTCGCAGACTGAGGTAAGAGCCCACCTCGATTCACCCGATTCCGCAGCTTCATGAGCACAGCGCAGCGAGTGATTGGTTACACTGAGCCATCTTGACGGGATCAAGCCGATCAAGGACGGGATGCCTGCAGTGGTCCTCCGGGAGAATTTGCATTGGACATGTTTATTGGGCGTCGCGCACTGAAGTGCTTTGAATGCTTTCGAGTCGGTTCTCTGTGGTTCCCCTAGAGATACAGCTGCGCCGAACCGGCCAGGATTTTGAATCGCACCCTGATCCATGTTTGGGAAGGAAAGCGAGACGGCAGAAGAGGTACGTTCGGACGCTCGCTCGTGACCTCGGTTGCTCACTTTTGAGCAGAATTGTATGCAGTGCTGTTGAAAATGAGCGAGCTGCTGGATTCCTTGTAAGCAGTCGAGCTCATCGTGAAGTGACGCCCAGAAGGACAGAGGCCAGGTACCAGCGGAGGTCCTTTGCGTGCGAGATCATCAGTAACGAATCGGTGAAATTTCGCATGAAGGGGAGCATCGGAGAACCCCGCAGGTATTCACCTGGAGAGTCCACGTTGTGAGAATCGTACATTTCCATCGTGCTCTGCAGCCCCTTGCCCAGAAACACGCGCTCGTCACCGTCTTACGGTGCTGTACGCCAGCTGTCGTACCTAGATTTAATTCACTGCCCGGAGGCTACCCTTTCTATTTTCTGCTTCGTATACCTTCCTTTCCATTTTGCCTGACATGGAGACTGCTCGGTGGACATAGTGAGGATCGATCGTGAACCAAAGGAACCGGAAGCTCCGCTCTGAGAATCTGAAGTCTCTCCGAAGCTGAACAATGGTTAGGGCAGTCGGACTCGACAGGCCCGCCTGACAGGTGAACAAGCTCGGGGAGAATTTCCTGGCGCGATTTTCTGCCATAAACTCTACTCGGCGCAATTGAAAACATCAGTTGAAGTCTAGCTATGTCATATTTATCGGGTGAATATTCAATTTTCTCGTTTAGTAACTGCCTCACGATTTTATACACATAAGGCCTATATCGACAATCCAAAGAGACGAGACGTCTCAAAATGGAATCGTGAGATAACTTTCGGGGCAGTCGTCTACAAGTCCTCGCCAGGGCTGGAATGCTAAGGATCAGATCTAGACAACACATCCGCTTCCATTCCATCGCCACCAAATTTGCCCGATGTGGTCGCCGAAACTTACCGACACGTGTTTCTCGAATACGAGCAAGGGAAATACTCCCAGCAGGACTTCCACTCGGTTGATCGGATCGTCATGAAACCGGTGGCATGTTGTGTTTCAAGAGGACGGAGGGCACAATGGAGGTGCTTCCAGGACAAATTTGACCATATTCTCAGAGATCTGGAGAAGGAATTTCGAGGTCAATCTAACCATACTTTTGGGAGTCTAAAGAGGTGGTACCGGGATCTATCTCAGCACACTCCCCGCGGTCGGTGAGGCAATGTGTGTCTGTCAGCAGTATACTCCCGGAGCAAGGGACGGGTCAACCAGCGTAGTCGTCCGGAGACCGGCTAGTCTGTTATGATCCTCCGAAATCGGAACCCTTTGAAGGGTCTCGAGGAATCCGGCTCGGAAAGCCATTTCAGATCCTATTCAGCCCATCCTTGTAACCGCCGCCCTCTGAGAAGCTGCGCCCCAAGCGACCCGCAGCTTCGCCTCGATTCGAGAGATGTCTCGATGCTCAAGAGAGGTATCTGGAAGATCAGAGCATAATGAATTGTTCGGAAGTTTGGTCCACATAACTCAAAGTTATACACGGAATCGCTCGGGATAACGGTGAAACCCGTCCGGTTGACGGAACCTTGATATAAATACAGAGGCATGACGCGGGGAGCACGTTCTCATTGCGCCTCGTTACTGCTAATCTGAAAATCGGTGCCGACAATATCTGAACACCGAAAGGTGCCGCCTGGCACGGACGCCCCTCTTCGCCTCCCACGGTCCGCCTCTGATCGTAACAGACTCGCGTCCGAGTCAACGGGAGATAATCAAGTCGCCATTCAAACACACGCTGTGGATATGAACGGGAACTTGACCGTGGGAGCGGCCTCGTCGACTGAGTCCCGCATACCTTATGCAGTGGCGTGCGAGTATCCAACGCAGGGGAAAGATCCGTAACACCGGCCCCCCTCATCGGGTTCAATCACATACTACTCCTCGTAGACGTTCTAGGAGCGGCTTTCTGTGGCACCGAGACTGGGAGAAAATGGGAAACCATGGCAGCCATTCTGGGAGTGATAGCGCAAGTAGTTGGCTGAGGCGCTGGCGTCAGTGGTAGGAATCTGACCCACCGCTCTGATCTCATCATGATCAGAATCTTGGTTCTGCTTGCAAATGCAACTGCAGTACCACATACTCGAACGCCCGTGCGAAGAGTAAAGCAGCGTTCCCGGAACCCGAGCCGCCGACGGTAAATAACGAGGCTCGGCTGAGTAACCAGCTCAGAAGCCATCACTACCAAGCTCTATTTCTTAATGCGAAAACTCTCGAGAAAAGGTTCGAGGATGAAAATCAAAATCAATGAACGAGGGGTGAGAACCGGGTGAAAATAACTGATGAGGTATATGAGTGAGACATGAGTGAAAGCTAAACATGAATGGAATATGAGTGAGCTGGACTTTCGCGTCCCACGAGCATACATTATTCTTGAAGCGCTCATCAGAAGGCCTGAGAGATGGGAGAACAATAAAGCTGCGGTGAGTTAGTAGGGCACCTCACTCGACTCGTCGTTTCTCTCGGGACTCGTCCCGGTATCACGCCTTAGGGAGCCAAGAAGCTTCCGTGGATTCGTCCGCTTTTCCGGGGCCTCGGGAGCCCGTGGCCGGTTCTCTGAATATCTTCGCCGACTGCGGTTTAGTCGCGACCCTCCAGAGGCAAACGTGCATTGATAGCTGGAAAGATCACGTACAGATCTCTCAGGGTTCAGGTACGATACCCATCGGAGTCTAGAGCCTGTGAAAGCAAAGGACTCCCGATGGTATTAAATGCTGTTGATTCACAAGCATAGCTGCTCATTCGCGGATCCATACCGACACCGACGAAGGATGAACATGGCAGGCTGTTCTGCGTCTGCGATCACAATGGCAGCCGACATCCCTTCGGCCGATTCTCCATGGACGCTGATCCGTGAAGGTTCTTGTCAATTCTCCAGCTTCAAAGGTCCGGGGTCATCTTGCCAAAGCCTGGATCTGTTTTATCGTGTGCTTTCTCGGAATCCGAAGAGGTCCATCTTTGACTATTTCACTTCGTGCTTGCGTTAAATGACTGCCGCAATGAGCAGTAATATATCCAGTCTCTGGAGAACACCGAGACTGTATTCTCTATCATGAGGATCTTCTGGAAGGGAGCTCCTTATATTCCATGATCTCGATTGCTCTGAACTTCAAACATCTTGGGAGTACAACGATGATTCTATGATTTGCGAACACCTCAGAGCATCCCAGGTGTGACGTAGATTTTGGAGAAATAAATCAATTACAAATGCTGCATCGCTGAGGACTCGGACACTCTGCTCAAGGATTGCTTCATTCGTCAGAGAGCCATTCCGGGGCTGGCATCGAGTCTGTAACGAAGGGAATGTGAATTATCTGGCATCGACATGAGAACTTCCTGCTGCTGATGTGAAATATGAGTACAAGATCAACGGTAAGAAGCTGCTGACCGCCACGCGCGCCCGTTATCTTGGGGTTATAATGAATTCTGACTTCGACTCAAGTGAGCTCACGAGAGAGACTGTCAGCAATGCGAGTAGGCAGGCCAACTTCATTCCAAGGGCTTTCGCTCTCACCGACGTCAGGGTTTATGTGCGCCTCTCTCGTATCTATGTTCTCCCCTTGCTCACATACTGTTCACCCGTTTGGAACCCTCGACTAAAACGAGACAAGCGCTTGTTACAGACTGTGTACGATCGCTTCCGACGGCGAGTGCGACAAAAACTCTGTGGACCGTATCGACTCAAAGAGAGAGAGAGAGAGTTTGAAGCGATCGATCGCAAAGTGTTTTACAGGATAAATTGTGCGTAATGACGACTTTTGTAACCGGCTTTTCGATATTGTAGGAACGAAAACGAGAGCTTTTGTGATATATCGTCCCAAGCTCATAGCGAGGAATGGAGAAGCTAAGAACTTGTTTCCCTGGAGGGTCACGAGGACATATCCCACGGCATGAGACAATGTCCGTGAACCTTGTCCCCCCTGACGATCGAAACTCATATACCTTTATGCAAAAATGAAGCGCTTGTATTATGATGGTATCGGCTGAAAACTTGATGAATGGCTCTACCTGGCTGCAAGGATTGCGATACATTATCCACTTGCCTGCTCATAGCCTATGCAACTCCAGGTCTTGGCTCGAACCAGCGGATCAGATCCACGATTCTTTCGAGAGGAGGGAGATCATTCACCGCCTGAGGCACTGCCGGAAGTTTGCTCCACCGCAATATTTCTGGGGCTATCTTTGGGTTCGCACCCCTCGTATATTGCATATCGAGAGTCAGCGGTCTCTCTGACGGGTGGGAACCAATATCGGCCATGAGAACCGAGCCCCCTAATCTGATACGATCATTGCTCCCCGCGATATCTTCCGTTTGAAACAAGACTGTCCCGTTGAGATCGAGGAAAATATCCTCGGAGCTGTCGCCGGGAATTACTTTTATCAATCAGAGACTTGATGTCTATTTGATAAACGATTGGGTCGGCCCTAGTGTGTAAATTGAGAGAAATCCTTGGTGCGAAAGCTAGCCCATCCGAATTATGAGGAAGAGAGGATCTTGGCCCCATTCCGTCCGCCCGAGTAACCAACCTCAAATGAATCGATCAGCGCCAGCTCTACGTCATCACCCATGGTCCTGTACTCATTGCGCATCATGTCTCCCTCTCCACGCAAACAGCGCATCTTTTCGTACATGCAGAGCAGCTTTGGCATGGAAGAACGGAACAACAGAGACAGTTCCTTGTGCCCAAGCGTCCCCAGTATATGATCATCGGGGAGTAAATCAACAGAGGCGGTCCGCCCCGGGCGGCACTTTCCGGGGGCGGCATTGTCATTTTTCCCTGTCACAAGTTCCGGCATCAATAAAAAAATTCACGCTTGCGAGAAAGCTCCGCATCAAGATTTCAGTTCAATTTCGTCGTCTTTTAAGACCCCTCTCCCCAAACCGTTGGACTTACGATTCGAGCCAAGGCGTAGAAACCTAGGCAGAGCCGTTTACTAATAGTTTTGCGTAGTGACGTAGCCGTTCGTTTGTTAATCGAGTTGAGAAAGTCAACAAGAAAGTTCAGTTGGGCATGAAACGTGTCAAGGGAAATGGCTAAACACAAGGGGCTATGGCTAAAGCTTCCAGTAATGCCAACGCGTCAGCAACCGGCGATACCCGTAACGTATCCTCCGAAAATGTCTGTTATACTGCAGACCGAAGTACCAGCGAACTGGTGTCGAACCCGGTTAGTCCGCAACTCCGTGGCGGCTCAGCAAGGCAAGTGGAATCTGTCGTGAGTGAGGCTCAGAGAGTTGAGCTCAGTGACGGTTTCCCCGCACAGCCACGAAGTGACCAGGGAGAAGATTCTCCAGTCCGGGAGGTCTCGTTCGATTCAGGGCAACATGTGGCCCAGGACTTTGAGCTCTCACTTTCGCTGACGGACATCGGTCTTTGGCCCGACAGAATCAGTGAGAAACTCCGAGGTACCCTCATCCGCCGCGATATGGTCTCTCTCCAGAACCTGGATTTTGATTTCGAGAAAGCGACGCGTCCCGGTGAACAAACTAAAGGGCAAGACCGTCGTCTGACCAGAGATTGGTTTTTCCGAAGGAACCAGAATGGCGAGAAAATATTGAGAAATTGTACGGTGTATTCTCCGTCAAAATCTGCCCTCTTCTGCTTCTGCTGTCGGCTCTTCAGTCGGGAAAGCTTTTGCAAGTTCAGTTCGAAAGAGGGTTTCCAAAAATGGTGAAAATTGAACCCGGAAGTTCCGGAGCACGAAGCAAGCCCAACTCATCAGGATGCACTCACCAAGTGGGAGGAATTCCGCATCAGGTTCGATCGTAACGAGACTACCGACGAGAAAAGACAGCGGCAGATGATTTAGAGGAAAGTAAAGAAATACTTCGTACATTAGTAGATATAATCAAGTATCTGGCTCTTCAGAACTCGGCTTTCCGGGGCCATTGTGAGAAAAATATTTACGACGTTGATTTTTGGCGGTGAATTCAGCCGAGGAAATTCCATCGAGCTCGTCCATCTCATGGCTAAAAGGGATCCCGCGCTCCGCGAGCATCTTGTCAGAGGCCAACTATCGAAGACAAGACGCGTGACCCACCTGTCCAACCGTACCCAGAACAAGTTCATTGAAAAACTTGGCTAATGTGTTCGAAATCATATCATACAACAAGTGAGAGCACCGAAATATTACGCAATGATATTCGATAGTACTCCAGACATCTCGCACAGGGACCAGACCAGTCAAGTATTGCGATACGTCGTCTTGGAAGGGAAGAACGTCAAGGTTATGGAGTCCTCCGTCGGATTTGTTGAAACCAAGAACAAAGACGCGGCTGGCATCACAGCAATGATTCTAGCGAACGATGCTCTCGACCTACAGAATTGCCGAGGCCAGGCCTACGACAATGCGTCCGTTGAGGCTGGTTGTCGTCCTGGAGTCCAAGCTAGGATCAGAGATGTCAATCCGCGTGCAGAGTTCATCGCTTGCTGCAATCATTCGCTGAATCTAGCGGGTCTACACGCGGCTTCAGCATCCGGGAAATCCGCGAGTTTTTTCGCGACGATCGAGAAGCTATTCTGCTTCTTCTCTGGATCTACTCATCATTGGGATGCTCTTACTGCAGCGACGGGCAATGTAAAGCGCGTCATCGATACCCGTTGGAGGGCAAGAGGCGACGCGGTAAGCGCAGTGAAGCGACATTTCTCGAAGCTCCTTGAGGTCTTGAATAAACTCTCAGGACTCTCTCTCCTTCGAAATTATCAATTCCTGGTATTTCTTAACCTCTGGGAGCCGGTCTTGAGAGAGCTCAACGATACGCAGAAATACCTGCAGAAAAAAGGGCTGGACTTGCACCAGTGTGTTCTGAGGCTCAAATCCCTGAGTAGCTTCTTTCTCGAGAATCGAGACGAACTCGTCAAGAATGCCATCGTATGCGCACGAAATCACTGCGAGGAAAACGATATCTCTATTCCTCTGCGTCGAAGGAATTCTCTACTGCCTTTCGACGAAGATTTGGAGCAAGATATGTCGAGAGCACTGAACAGAATTATCGAGGAAATCGAGTCGCGATTTGATCAAGTCCGCAAAATCGCTGGAGATTTCAATGTTTTGAATCCCTGCAATCTCCTCAATAGTGATTATCACTGTGACCTTACGGATCACAAGGAAGACGAAGAGGAATTCAAGATCGAAAGAACTAGACTCCAAAGTTTGAATAATTCTGCCAAGTCTGGAGAGAGGAAACGAATCTTAGACGGAGGCCCACTCGACCTTCTACATTTCATACGGAAATACGAGCTCGGGAATTCACTTGCGAACATCGTGATTCCAACTCGGATCTTCCTGACTGTCGGGATCAGCGTTGCGAGCGGAGTTTCTCCAAACTGAAGTTGATAAAAACCTATCTCCGGTCAACCATGGGCGCTCAGCGTCTCAACAGCCTTGCCATCCTCTCAGTCGAGCACCAGCTGACGAAGAAGCTCGACTTCGAGAGCGTCATCCAAGAGTTCGCGGAGAACAGTAGTACTCTTTCGTCAGCGGAGTCTGTAACGGAAAATAAAAGGGAAGAGAAAACAAAAAAAAGTCTCTCATTGTTCGAGCATCCACGTCGCGAGGGATGGAAACCTTCCCGATAATCAGACCAGGGCTAGTTGGACTTGAGTTTGCTGACACTGACGAAGCTGCTTCCAAAAATGTGACGTCAGGGGAAATCAGTGGAGGGGCGGCATCTTCCAAGTCGGGCGGTTCCGCGTTTAGCGGTCGCAGGACACGAGTCTTCCGAGTGCGGATAGCGAGGGGGTACATATACTTACCCCTTCGACAACCGCACCTGGGTGCGGTTAACGTGTCTTTCGCGACTTATTTGCTTCGATACAAAAAATGATAACCGCACACCCAATTTCGAGATCATGGGTGTGAAAACGAAGTCGGAATCATTTGTCTGCTGGTCCGGAAGAGCCGATTTATCTCATATTCGAGTAATCTGTGGGGAACTGAGGCCTCTGCTCACTTGATCCATAATTTTACTTGAACCTATTCGATCAAAAATGCCGTCGTCTGTGAAGGAAGACAATCCGCAACGGGGAATCCGTCAGATTGTTCGCGCTGAGCATCGGTTTCTACCCGTAGCTCGAAGGCCAAACTGAGCCAGAGAAGAAAGGCTCATTTCTGCGGAAAGCTCGTCTAATATTTCTCCCGTCATATAATCAATGAACACGGCAATGCACATTAAGTCATCGATATGGTGCGCGCTTGTGGAGTCGACAGGACGAGAGAGCTTGGAAAAATTATGGGAGAAGGGGACCGTGTGCACAATGAGCAGAACGCCCGACGAGCATTCCGCAAGCGGCCCAAATCCGAATACGATGGCAGGATCGAATGAAGATGTGGGGCAGGCGAAGCTGGTGAGTAGAACTCGACGTCTCCAACTTTCGAAGAGGAGCCGACGTTTCTCCAAGCGCCGATCGGCACTACGCATACAGAGGACCCATGAAATCATCGAATATCTCAAGGAGCAGATTCCAGAAGAGCTCCGGACGAAGAAGATTCCGAGTTGTGCTCGATCGCGAGAGATCTGTGCCGTCCTTTCTGCTCGTTTCCCGGGGCCCGAGAACCTGACTGTCGCCAAATTGAGGTCTCTAGTCAGCAATCTTCTGACGAAGCCCCGTTAATGATCCAGGCGTGATCGACAGGGTGCGCGTCCAGTGGTGATCTCATCTGTTTCCAATATAGAATTATTCTCGAAGTGATTCTCCCACTTCCTTGTTCCGATTTAAATGTTGAATTCCCTGCATTCGAGTGCAGCGCTCATCTCTCAGAGCTCACCCGCGGCGTTTCACTTGTCGAGAAACTCAACTCGATAAGGCGACCGCTTGTATCCCGAAATGGCGATGCTCTTGGATACCTCTGATCAACCAGCTCTAAGGAGAAATACATCTGCACCACATGAGCGGCGAACGTTTTGCCTCTAAGAGAGTCTCGGATCCTTTGGAATTTCTCGCCCTCCGATCAGAAGGAAAAGGTGTTTCATGTCTCAGTGATCCCGATACCTTCCGAAGAGAAAAATGAATTTTGATATTGCAGACTCATCAGAGTGGTTACGGATCTCCCCCATCATCTTGGCGAAGTCCGCCCGACATCGGTGTCCTCATTTTCCTGAGAAGCGAAACTTCAGAGCGAAATTTCCTGTCAGTAGGGGCTAGCTTCCATCACAAACTCCAGTTTCGGGCCTAGCTGCTAGTTCTCACAACTTCTTGTCTATATCGCTGGGACGGAGAGGCGGGCAGATTGTGAATTCCCAGCGGCATCCGAATTTCAGAACCGATGAAGTTACGGGGTGTGCGGCTATCGGTCGAATAATAGCCGCACATCGCTGGTAGTCGCTCGCGGAGAAAAACTTAGATTGGATGATAACCAAAAAGCAGTTTGTGTGCGGCTATCATTTTATATATATACTAGCCGGCCTTCGGCCGACTACGCTGGCTGGCCCGTCCCTTGCTTTGGGAGTCTACTGCTGACAGACACACCTTGCCTAACATGCGGTGTCATCGGGACACCTTCGGGGGTGGCCACCGATTCTCGATAGGATTCTGACCTGGGATCGAGGCACTTTTCCTTCTCTTCACTGGGTCAGCATTAGGGTTTCGAGAAGTAATGCTCAGATCGATCCCGGAATCACCCCTCCAGAGTTGGGAAGTAATGCTCAGATTGGTCTCGGAATCACCCCTCCAGAGTTGGGAAGTAATGCTCAGATTGGTCTCGGAATCACCCCTCCAGAGTTGAAAAGTAATGCTCAGATCGGTCTCGGAATCACCCCTCCAGAGTTGGGAAGTAATGCTCAGATTGGTCTCGGAATCACCCCTCCAGAGTTGGAAAGTAATGGCTAGATTGGTACCGGAATCACCCCTCCAGAGTTGGAAAGTAATGGCTAGATTGGTACCGGAATCACCCCTCCAGAGTTGGAAAGTAATGGGTAGATTGGTACCGGAATCACCCCTCCAGAGTTGGAAAGTGATGGCCAGATTGGTCCCGGAATCACCTCTCCAGAGTTGGAAAGTAATGGCCAGATTGGTCTCTGAATCACCCCTCCAGAGTTGGAAAGTAATGGCCAGATTGGTCTCGTAATCACCTCTCCAGAGTTGGAAAGTGATGGCCAGATTGGTCTCGGAATCACCCCTCCAGAGTTGGAAAGTAATGGCCAGATTGGTCTCGGAATCACCCCTCCAGAGTTGGAAAGTAATGGCTAGATTGGTACCGGAATCACCCCTCCAGAGTTGGAAAGTGATGGCCAGATTGGTCCCGGAATCACCTCTCCAGAGTTGGAAAGTAATGGCCAGATTGGTCTCTGAATCACCCCTCCAGAGTTGGAAAGTAATGGCCATATTGGTCTCGTAATCACCCCTCCAGAGTTGGAAACTAATGGCCAGATTGGTCTCGGAATCACCCCTCCAGAGTTGGAAAGTAATGGCCAGATTGGTCCCGGAATCACCCCTCCAGAGTTGGAAACTAATGGCCAGATTGGTCTCGTAATCACCCCTCCAGAGTTGGGAAATAATAGCCAGATTGGTCTCGTAATCACCCCTCCAGAGTTGGAAACTAATGGCCAGATTGGTCTCGGAATCACCCCTCCAGAGTTGGGAAATAATAGCCAGATTGGTCTCGGGATCACCCCTCCAGGTATTTTTATGATGGATGTATAGGAGAGGTAGTGGGGAAGGATATCCGATGACGATGGGATGAGGCCCAAGAGTCTGGCTGGCGTCATAACGGGGCGGTGCAGCTTATCGTCAGAATTTGGATGCGGGTGACAGAATGGAAGGGGTCAAAGTTTGGGTGAATCGCGAGGGGGGGAGGAGGGGAGGGGGAAGGGGTGAGTCGCCCTACATTATGCAGTTTGTTCCAAGTCGATCCGATCAATACCGGAGGAGCCTATTGAGGACAAACAAACAAACAGTGCCTCGATTCCAGGTCAGAATCCTTTCGAGAATCGGTGGCCACTCCCGAAGGTCTCATGACACTACATGTAAGGCAATGTATGTCTGTTAGCAGTAGACTCCCGAAGCAAGGGACGGGTCGGCCAGCGTAGTCGGCCGAAGGCCGGCTAGTATACGAATAAGTTTACTATGACACGTGTGGAGGGGTACTGGTCGAAACCCTACGATAAGCTTAGCAAACCTGCGAAGGCTTTCCTGATAACACAGAATCGGTGCGGGCCCTCCCCCCCTGGGTACGCCACTGCTCTCAATGTCGGTGCCCAGAACTTGGAGGATGATTTATCCGTTCTTATTGCTCAGCGTTGACAGCATATTTTTCCGCTTGGTATCATCTCTCAGCTCCACAATCCGAATACGTTGTTGAGAGAGAAGACGTTGGCAGAGCTCAATGATTCTGTGTCTGTCAGGCTCGCGTCTCCGGCTAGCTATCTTGCCATTGCGCCTCTGATCGAGGGATTGTGACGTTGCCTCCAGATTCGCTGCGGCTCCAGACACGCACCGTTGGAGGCTCATCAACGGAGGGTTCTCGTACGTTTCACATGAGTCCCGAGAATTCCCACTGCTGATCGGATCCTCTGAGCAGCTCTTGCTAGTCAATCCTGCTCGATGAGATGGTAGCCTGTCGCGCGCGCAGTTGAAGTACGAACAATCCGACTCCTGCGAATTCTGGCTAACCATTTGGAGCAGCGCCGGATCGCAAAGCGAGGTCCTTAGCCTCTTGGGCGTGGCGAGCCCAGTGTTCGTGCGGAGCTCCGGTAATTCCGTCCCGAATGATGGAACAGAGTCGCCTTACGTTCATGATGACCGTGAAGGTGACGGAAACTTCTGCGCTGAAGAACTTTAGTTCTCGGGACGTGTCCATCGCGTTGCTTCTGTACTTGGGAACAGTCCCGCAATCGTTCACAGGAGCAGGGAAACTGTAGGAAGCCAAACTGTCGTATTTCCCATCCGAGTGAGTAGTCAGACGAGGACGCGTCTCGTTAAGTTCTCTGGCTTCCGAGCGAGATCTAACCCAAGAGAAGTGACAACCGGTGCGATTCGAGGCTGAGCTTCCGCTCAGGATTGGCTGAACTTTTCCTGATTGTTGATGACAGTGAAACTTCGATTTCCGCTGGAAATCAGGATCATCCTGGGGGATGGTCTTTGGGTTCCGGAAATCGCAGGATATCGATGGCGAAACGAATGATTAGCGATGTGAACTGAGCCATTTCCCTGGTGAAGTGAACGAACGCGTGGGCGTTACGACGGTACTGTCTACTGGTTCTAAAATTTGTGCAAAGGACGGATCACTCCGAGGAGGATATCGAGCCAGGCGTCTTCGGAGCTTTTCGCAGGTGATGTTGAGGTCAGATGCAGCTGACGAATCCAATTGGTTTGATGCCGATGGGGTCAACGTGGGTGCCCAGGAGTGACGGGCGGGCGTTTTCACTTGCGCGTCGCATATCTGTAGGCGATTCCAACGGAGGACATCTTGTAGGTTTCGCTTCTAGGGGAAGCAAGCGGTCAGAGACCGACAGCAGCACGACGAAGATACCTGCGGATCGTTGTAGCTCTCGAGAGATATAACTCACTTGATCGAAGAGGAACTCACGGTCATCTTCCACTAGAACGACCCTTCCCTCCGGAAAATATGGAGAGCCCTTGCATGGCGATGTTTCAAGTAGTGCCTGCCTCACGAAATCAGCCTGATCGGGAAACCCGCTGAGGAGGGGACACAGAATCTGGGAAGTGCCTGCGCAAACTTTGCCTATCCGATTCCGCGGCAAAAATTGAATATGATCAAACCCTCCTGGAACGTGCCCTTAGTGTACAGACCGGGGTCCGCTTGGCTTGGCGAGGTCGGGAGGGCTTCTCAGAAGGTGTCAATGAGATGGCATGAATTTCCGAGACTCGGAACTCGGAAATCATTTTCTGACTCGGAAATCAATATTTGACTCGGGAACGGGGATCCATCATCAACGGACGTTTCCAACCCACCGAAATCATCCAAGAAGTAGTTTCCGAGTTAGTGAGTATTACTTACTCAGGCGGGACGAGTCTCACACTACCTGGGTCCTCTTCCCAGGTGTCCGTAAATGGATTCCCCGGCCAGCAACTGGCCTAGACACCTCGTTGGAGAAAAAAAAAATCATCATATCCTCCTATAGAAACTATTTCTTGGATGATTTCGGTGGGTTGGAAACGTCCGTTGATGATGGATATTCGGTCCCGAGTCAAATAGTAGTTTACGAGTCGGAAATTATTTTCCGAGTTCCGAGTCTCGGAAATTCATGCCTAGCCATGGCACTTGGAGAACAATTGAGGCCGGAATTCGGCAGTGAACGACCAGCACTAACAACGGGACTCCCGGGATCCGAGCGGAAGTATTGACCCGGACGCAATACCGCAGAGCTCCTTCCCCATTTGTACCGAGCTTTTCGGACTCCTCCATCTGGGAGGAGAAGACGTTGGACGTGGAGTTGAATAACTCCACCACTTTCATGATCCTCTGCAGGTGCCCTGGCTCCCGTTCCTATGTTCCCAATATTCCTTATCTTCGTTGAGTTCAACGAGAGCGCTGGAGGGTACGCACCATGAAAGAAGCGCTCAACTCGACCTCATTCGTAACTTGTGTCAACGATCGCGATGTGAACACTGGTCGGAAGCGAATCCGTGCGAGAGCAATGAGACTTTCTCCCGTGTTCGTTGCAGCTGCGTCACGCCGAGTTCATCCGCAGTTGCGGTTGGTCGCGGCTGACAACCACCCTTTCTTCGTCGAGTTTACAGAAGCTCGCGATCCGATATAGCGCCCATGCATTGCGCGATCGTTGAGATTCTTCGGATTTTCTTGAACGTGCTCTTCGCTCGCCTCTCCAGGGCAAAGCTCAAGGAGAGCGTCTAGAAATCTCTGTTCTATGTAACTGTGAGACCCCACGGATCATGAGTTGAGATTCTCCACAGGTACATCGTCGCTTTGAGCTGGTTAGGGGCTCACAATGCGTCACAAAAATCGTAAGCAGTGTTCCGGATTCCTATCGAAGCAACGAGAGGGAGTTCTTCTGAGGGAAATTCTGAGGCGTATCATCAATCTTATTGCTTGCTGTCTTTCATTCCGGAGATTACACAAGTAACCGTGTAAATTACTGCAGCGTGTTTCCTTCCTCGAGTTCATTCAACCAAATAATTAGAGACACGCGAACCGTGCTCGGATCATATCATTGGACACTGTCCCGAATACGAACAAGTGGCGCATCCCAGAGCCTCTACCCCGCGCAGTGAGCTTTCACGCCGCTGAAAGAACGGAGGAGAGCTTGTACATTCATAGTGCCACTCTCGCACGGTCCGCACTCTTTTTTCCAGCTCCCAACTGGAAAGCCTCAACATTATGACTCTTGTGTAGGTATCGCAGCGAGGCAAGGAACCGCAAGATTCTGCGGTTCCAGAACCGCAAGAAGCCGCGCGGAAGCCGCGCGGAAGACGCTTATATCTGGCCGTTATCAGCGAGCCGAGATTTTGACCGTTCACTGCCTTGGTAGACCTCAGTTCGAATGATGGAATGGGAGCCGAAATTTCGGTGAAATTCCAGAAGTATCCTTTGAAGCCACCGCCAGGCCGACGCCCACTCCCTGAGGAACTTGCCACCATGGCGATGCTATTCAATGGCACACAAGGGCCATGCCTCAAAGGAACGAGAGCGCCAAACTTTTAAAATCACCATGCTCTCTGCTTCGCCTCACGTCGCACCGTCGTGCCATGCAAGTCGCATGGTACGGATCGCTGCACGAATCGTCGAAAATATCTCTCTGAGCTCGCTCTTGTGATCCGGTTCCGTCCGGGAGAATTCCGTTCTCTATCACGAGGAATCTTTCCCACTCCACGGGACGCAACGATGAGTGGTTTTGCTAAAGTGGTGCACCCAGGAAGTTGGGTCTGGAAATGGTTTTTGAAACGTGGCTTACAAGCCAAATGCGTTGTCTGTTCCAAGGTGGGAATTTCAATGGAGCTAGAATCTTCGGGACATTTCACACGTTTTCGCACGATAGCATGCTCCAGATAACTGACTCCCAGCAGCTGGGGAAAACGAAAAACACAGCTTTGACCGTAGCTGCATTTGCGTTCGGAGCTCCAAACTCAGTGAGTAATTGTTTTCGTATCTCGAAACTCAGGAATTAAAAACAGAAAGATCGACGTGCGCTTTGAGCAAACATTTGAAGACACAGCATGGATTGAACGAAAACAGTCAGTGACTACTCATCATCGACAGATCGAGCGACAAACTCTAAAAGAGCCGTTGATGGAGACGAGATTCAGGTCTGCGGGAAACTGATCTTCGGGAAACAAGGTCTGGTTTTCGACATTGAAATGCTCGAACCCGAAAGAGCTACAAGAAAACTAACGGACAATCAGAAGGGCCCGGAAAAGGCAGGGGAAGCCGAATGGGAAAACGAGTCAGACAGCGGCGAAGATGAATATGTAACAGCCTCCGAGGAAGAGATGGAAAAGGGGGACCATTCAGAAAATGCGATGCCTTCCGTCTTAGTCGGCGAAGTCATCAAACGTCTGAGATCGGTTGTCAGAGAGTTCAAAGAAAAAACCGAACATGATGGATGAAATTCGGAAAACCACGGCGAGGGACGAATTCAACGGGAGAGAACTGCGTCCGAAGCTTGACTGCCGCACACGCTGGTACTCAACGTGTTTGATGATAGAACGAACTCCTCTGATACTACCAGCACTCAACATTGTGCTGTCTAGGCACAGTGTCCCGATAAACGTTCACGACGTTGAGGCTCTCAAACGTATGAATGCCGTTCTCTCCCCGTTAAAATGCGCCATACTTCTGCTTTGCAAAGAAGATGCGACGCTTCTCCATGCCGATGGTGTTTTAAATTTCCTGCATGATGGTCTCCGTGCACAAGAATCTGAACTCGCCAGAACATTCCATGAGAACTTGAAACATGAGCTCGTGAAGCGACGAACTGTGATCTCATCGGTTTTAGCAGTTCTGCACAATTACGAATACAGTTTTCGATTGGAGTTGGGAATCGGTCAGCCAAGACCATCGAAAACAGAGATGCTGCGAGTCTTAGGAGACATTCTCAATTCCGAGGTAGAGCCCTTGCCCAACGACTCTGAGGTCGTGGGAAATCACTCGGTGAGTGTTTCCAACTGGGAGATTGTTTGTTCCGATCACACATTGATCCCTTGATGACCATTCCCAATTGATTTCTTTCTCCGGATTGAGGTAGCGTGGGAGACGGCATGGGATCACATTTCCGCGGCGACTACTTCTGCCGGCACCCGACGGGAATCATACATGCTGAACCTCACACAGAACTTTTGTTCTGAGTAGGATTCGCGTATTCCCACAAACACAATCGCCAGCATTCATTTTGAATCAAAGAGGCTCAGAATCTCGGCTGAATTTCCGGTGTTGATTCTCAGCTCCGGTCTTGTCTTCAGGCTTACAGATCGAAACGAGCGCACCGACCGGCTAACCCCTCCAAAGAGAGTTTGCGTTACACTATGCTGGTGGTGGGCGAGGCCAACTCTCAGGGCGTTGCTTTCAAACCCTGATGGCAGTACCACCAACTTCGGTTCAGCCGGAGCGCGATTTCTCCATTGTTCGTTCACTGCTGGGAGAACATCGCGGGAGACTGAACCCTTCCACCCTAGATGACATCTTCATCCTCCGCGAAGCTTTCCAGTTCGGGGCCGACTGATATGAATAGAATGTGGAGGTTTGCGCCCAGTCACCTTGTAAATGACTTTGTGCTTGTGTTAGTTTCGTGAGATAAAAGTTATGTGCGGTCGTGAATCCCGGAAGGCAAGCCGTTATCATACCGGCCGTTGGTCGCGGCTCTCACTTGCGGTTCTCAGAGAACCGTGAGCCGCGGTTCCAAAAATTTGCGGTTCCTTGCGATGCCCACTCTTGTGGCGGACAACATGGCTCGGGCACTTCAATCAGGTTGGCGTTCCCGGACGATTCGGCACCTACGTATCCCTGTTTGAACGGAAACTAATATTACTCAACGCTGAGAGCTGTATGAGGTCGAAATTAATGGATTTTACTTCTTGCACCCAGTGGCTCGCAGTAGTGCGCCCAGTAGTAGTGAGACGTGAGCGGGAGTGGCGCATCCGGGTCTAAAGACTCTGTAGGCACCACGGAACAAATGGAGTAATGTATCCTTGAAACCAGGTGTGAACTTCCCCCGCAGATGGATCGAGACGGACGGAGGTCGGAGCAAGAATCTAGAGGAGAGCTCTTACTAGCGGTACGGGAGTGGCCACACATAATCATCCAAACGTCTCCTGCGGGGCCTGGGCAGTTTTCGGTGAGGCCTGGGATCTCAAGACTAATGCATACGGTCATTGCCGTGCTTCCAGCCTGTCATGTTATTCAACCCCATCCGTTTGGAACACCTATAAATATTAGATTCGGTGACCTGGGAAAGTTCTCAATTCGCCCTTGTATGAATGGATTATTCCAGTTTGTTTCGGGAAGAGTTTTGATGGACTTTGATTTAAACAGATCGAGCTGTCAATTTAAAAGTCGAGGGGAACTTTGTGAAGAAACCAGCGGAGCACTTGACTGGCTGAACGGAGCCGCGCGTATTCTACTTTTTGAGGAAGGTTGAAAAATTGCCGAAGCACTTCATTCCGATCATCAACCTTATTTCAGTTGAGTCCCAATTAAGCGCTCCCACGCCGAATGGGGGAACCGAGCGGGACATTCGAGTGGGGGACTTGGGCTTGACACCGACAGGTAAACCCTCATACCGATTTGGGCTTGAGCGCGGCGGTGATCTTCTTAAATGTTTATGAGGAGAAATACTGCCTGGAAGTTTTTCACACATGTTCACGAAGGCTGATGAGCAGACGAATCAATTTGATGCAGACAAGAGGAAGTTCCAGGCGGAGGATGAGATGTTGGCAACGAATACCGTGAATGTGGCCCAAGCTGACAGACAGTTCTTCGAACAAAAGACTCCTCTGTTGAATGCCGAACGCTCCTTTGCGCCCAATCAGGCTGGGGCTCTGATTGGCATCGCAGTTGGCGGTGGTACAAATCACTCTCTTGCCGATAGAGAGCAGTCGACGGCCAGAGAGTTTTTTGAATCGAGAGCGCCAAGGAAGGATGCAGAACCTCCAACGCCCACACTATTCCCGAACCTTCAAGCACAATGAAAAGACCCGAAGGTTAGAGCACTGGACCCGAGCACTGGAGGATCCACGAGAGAAGACGGAGGGAAGACAATCTGTGTATGCTAGCTTCGTTGGAAACAGGCGTTGTCTATCCGAAGTCAATATTTGAACAGCTCTATGTTTCTCCCTTTTCTACACAGCTCGGAGTCTTGAACACTCTTCCCTGATCTGAACTCCTGTGGTTCGTCATGCGTTCTGAGGAGTTGCTCTCAAAGTAGCTCTCACGTATCGCCTGGTTCCCTGAAACGCCGGTGTCGTATTCGCTCTTCACGACAGCTGCCTAATGATAACTTCTCGCGTTCAGAGGTTCGAGTTATCGCAGACCATCGACACATTGAGCTCGGAGTGGAGGAGAATGTACGAACCAAGCAAGCCAGGATTTGGAATGAATGGATGACTCGGATATTGAATCTTGCGATTCACCAGAAAGGTGCAACAGCGAGAGGGTTTGCGAAGAGGTCGGACAGCAAACGGTGGCTATGCCACTGGCTCTCACACACCACAATGGAGTCCGACGAAAACACCCTAAATGTTCGATAGATGAAATGGGAGCGGGAAGCATCCATCATATACAAGTCTGAAGGGGGAGCAATCTGACCATACTTTTCGAAACCATGATGCTGACCCAGTGAAGAGAGAGAAATGTGCCTCGATGCCAGGGAACGCCGTCCAACCGCGCACAGCGCGGCCGGCTGGTCCATCATACGCCAATGCAGGAGAACCACGAGCACTCGATCCGAATGGAAAGAACATTGCGAGGGCTGATCTGTATTCGAAGAGCGAGCAATATCCTGCTGGGAAAAATCGCCTCTGATACTGGAGGAATATGACGCTGCTATATCATCCCAGGAGTCACATGTATAAATCAACCCATACCACTCCATATTACTCGCCAGATTTGCGCTTAGGATGCGTTTCAAATATTTCAGCAATCCTCGATATCGGTAAAATCCGCAACTTCTCGGAATAAAAGGAGATTGTGGAGATCCAACATGTAAATGCCCGCTACGAAACAAATTGAATCGAGTATAGCACCTCGTTCCCATCTGGCTTTCCTGAGAATACCGGTATTCCGTTCCATTCGACTGACGAGGGAAGTCGAAGAAGTGCCGCTCTGCTGTCGGGCTGAACGGATGCGGATCGAAAAGAGGCCCGCGAAGCATGGATTGAGCTCTCGACCTATCGGAAAATGGGCAGATTGAGTATGTTCAAACTGGGAGCGTTTTGGAACTGAACATATGGGGAAACGGCTGGAAAGACGCAAAGAAACCGGGAATAATGAAAGAAGAATCATTAATCTCAGCTTCCTTCATCCGGTCCGATGTGGCTTCGTGGTTTGGGTATTGCGAATTTCGAAGTCTCGGATATGGAATTTTGAAGTCTAGATCAGTGGTTCTCAAACTCCACTGACCCATCGACCACCTAGGCGACCTCGTTGAAGATTATGGACTGCCGTCCCCCAGGGGTTCGATTGTCGACCCCTTGATCCACCTACGTGGACGCAAAGAAGTTTGATCGAATCCACCCCGGCATCACCTCTGTAAACCGGAGATCGGCTATTGACCCCCTGGGGGTCGACCACTTTGAGAACCACTGGTCTAGATGAAAGTCTGGTGTTGTTCAGGTTCAGAGGCTGCTGTACTACGCCAGATTGCAAGGCATTGCCGTTCATCGGCTGCATATCCTGCAGCGAAGTCCCATGTATCGTATGTTTCCATGTGAACTATCAGTCGTGCAACAGAGAGAGAGTTTACCGGGGAGGAATGAATCATAAATCTACCACATTATGGATTCATTTAGAATCGGTTATTTCGAACATCTGAAGTACCACCTCGAACCCGCCCGGAGGTCATTCAATCCGACGGAGAAAAGAAATCGGGGTCGAGTTCAGTCATTGAACTAGTGGTTCCGTAGGCTTACGTTCCATGATCCCCGTACCGACCGGTATCATAGGAGCAAGCCGCTGAGGGGCAGCGACAGAGCGCGTGATGTGGTTTATGGTTTCATTTGGATCTGTGTGTATACATAACATAATATATATGCACATCAGCCTTTCACTTCAGGCGCGAGCAAGCTCAGCGGAGCCTATGTTCTCCCGCTCCCATTTCTCGAGGAGTCGTTTTGTTGCTTCCGCGGCGAATCGATTCAACTCACTGTTCAGTCCCAAGTTGGTTAGGAGGTCCTCCGTCGTGTGGTGTGCATCGTTACATTGGAATATCACATGTCCTAGTGTTTCCTCGCTGATGCCACATCTGCTGCAAGTCGGTTCCGGGTTGGCGGAGAAACGAGACCGATACTCCTTCGTAGGGAGACCTCCAGCTCTGCCAAGTGCCAGGAGTGCGGACCCCCTACTATTGTCGTACATATATGTGAACGGCTGTTGTTCTCGACTCCTTGTGCATTCGGTACAATTCGAGTGAAGATTCACTAGCCATCCCGTTTAGCCAGTCGTTTTCCTGCGTGGCTTTGATCTTTTCGTTCAGTAAACGATTATAGATGCCGAGGAGTGCTCTTCCAGTCTCATCTCGTTCTATTTGCAATGTGTCGCATCTGAACTTGACTTTGAGCTCTTCCACGCGTGCACAGGCTTTTGTATCAATGTTTCGCGCTCTCAGCATGTCCAGTATCATTCTCGGCCAGCGAGTGGCTGCCATGCAACTGATTCGAGCAAAATACTTGAGTTTACTCTTGGCCTCCCGCGCTTCGAAGGATGACCAGTTGAGTTCGGACTCAAGGAATTCGTTGGCAACATTCCACCCTGTGATGCCGAGTGCCCATCGCGCTGCGCGCCGTTGGGTCTTCTCCAACTCGTCGCTCGTTTTCTTAGTCATCACCGTGACTGAATTAGCATAAGTTAGTTCGGGAACAGCCACTGCTTTCCAGAATGTCTTCGACAGCTCAAATTTGCTAGAGCTCCAGAGTACCTGAGCGTGCATCTGGTTCAGGGCTTTTTTGGACGTGTTGATCCAAACATCTTCCTGTTTCTTGAGATAGTTTGTTCCATCACACAATGTTATTCCCAAGTATATGCTATCCTACAGTGCCTTAGAGCACAGCTCTAGGTGGTTTCAGTTCCGTTGCGGCCAGCTCCCGGCAAAACACGCGAGCCCTCGCTGGTAGCACGTAAGCCCACGTTTGAAGAGTTGAACCTTCACGGGTCGGATGGCCATGATTCTGGAGAGTCTTGCGGGAAGAGCCACAGCTCTGGCTCTGTCATTGTTTTGGCCGCGGATGGGGAACGTTGGAACTGCAGTTCTCGTCGTGTTGTATGAACATCCATGTTTTGAGAAAACGCCACTGCCCGTTCAATGCGTGTTTGAACATAGCTCACAGAGATTTCCGCTCACGGAGCGTTGTCGTAGTTTGCCGTAGGTTGTCGAGATAGTCGTTGTGTATGGCATTCCTAAGTTTTGATTGATAATTGGTTCTAAGACGCTCAGCATGAGCTACCTCAAACTTGGAAGTCATTGATCGAAACTCATCGATTTATTGCCCAATCTCCCTCCAAGACGACGTGCTTCAGGGGTATCGGGGTGAGATCAGAAAACATGAATCGGTCGGTCAATGAGCCATGAAATGTTGAGCGAGTACTGTTAGAAGCATCCGTCAGCGGAGCGTTGTATTGTTGCGACAAGGATAGTTTAGATGTGTCACACGGAATTGATCACATACAGCTGACGTCGATCACATAGGGTCACACTTGGACAAGTTCTCGCTTTGAGATGGAGCGATTGTTTCGAAAGGTTTCATCGTGAGCAGAGCCTTCTCCCTGGTACTTTATACCCAAGTGGCGGACAGTTGACTTACTAAATGAATGTATTGGGGCGAATCGAGCACTCGTGGAATTTGTCTAGGCGCGGGAACGAGTTGTTCTCGACTGCACGCTGGGCCATCACGAGAGGTTACAAGCCGGGAGCTCGAGAACCCGGGAGCTCGGAAGCCCGGGAGCTCGAAAACCCTCTCCCTCAAATTAGGTTCCGTTCGATCCAAACGAACCTTCTATGCGGAGCCTTCGAGTTTCCGAATAAGACGGTGAAAATACTAGAAGGGACATCCAAGCGGATTTGTATAGAGCGGTAACACTCTATACATTAGCGTTGGGCTAATGTATGCTTGTGGAATAGCGAATGTATCTTGATACCCCTGGGTCGCAAAGCAAAGGAAAACAGCGACACCCTTGGATTTTAATCTTGTCGTTCCGCCGTTCTCATTCGAGTTCCTTCCAACAATACGAGGCAGAAGAAAGCAGGACACGCGAAAGGAAACACAGCACTATCTGTACATACTAAATTGTACAGAATGACCTGTCTCTCGCCTTGACACATGTCGAAAAGACATCTCCGACCGTTTAGCCACATTCGCTCTGACAATGAGAGATCCATTCTCGACATGACATGATAAACGCACGTTATTCATCCCCATTTCCAAATCCGTTCGAAGACATCGTCCGATAATGAAGGGACCGGAAACAAGGCTGTAGAAAGAAACCTGCGGGAAGAGCTAAATTGTCCCAGATCACCGGAGGATCGAACCAGAACAGAATGCTAAACTATTCTCTGAGGAGCGTAAGCACAAAATTGTCGGGTAACGGAGCTATCCGCTTGCTCTCTATTGCAGCCTCGTCATCATTTCCCCGTTCCGGTTGATATGATTCTCTCATAAAGATCTTCCAGTCGAGTGGTCTGAAGAAATTTTACGCTCAGAGCGCCGCCATGACAATGTGAACAATCGCGGAAAATACGGGATGGGGGCGCTCCATCGATACGGATGATGAATAAATTAGTCCCTAATGGGCGATCTGCTCCTGAGAAAATTTTAGGAATAGAAATAATAATCTATCACGGGGTTCAGACTACGTTGCGAAAGTCTGAAGTTCGATGGAAGGAGTCAACAAAGGCGCACTGCGCCGTTGCCCGCGGAATCTCCACTGGTCGATTCCTCTGTCGTTGAGCCGTAGCACTAGCGTACCGTGCGGGGGGCCGTGGGGCGGTCCGCCCTGGGCATCAAGGCTGCAGGGGCATCAGGATGCCACTGACAGTGGGAGAAACGCGCTCACACAGTCTGTGAGATAATCCGTCTGATCAGTCACGAAATGAGCGTTCAGAATGACGTCCGCGCTGTCAAATAACTTCAATCGTCTCCTGAAAAGTCTGGAGGGGAAGCTCGAGAGCCATTCTCTTTTCGTCGCAAACCCGTGGTCGCAGAGCAGCGAGCGCATGCGTGCACCGAATCACTATCTTCCGGACGCAACATTGAAGAACTCATCCTGAAAACCCTCACACCGCTCAACCCGCGGGGAAGTTTCTCCATAGTCCCGCTAGTAGTTCCGTCAGAACTCAACTGGGTTGAATAGTTAACCTCGTCGTTCCGGGGAGCCTCAGAAATTTTAAGCCACGGATACCATAGCAAACTCTCGTGGTTTTATAGTTCAGAGGTTCAAATTCTTCATTCGATTGGCGGAACGATTGTTGTCGTGAATCTCCTGCGGATATGATCGCATCAACCGATGGTTTTTCCACGATCTCTCAGTATTGTGGTCGTCTCAGGAGTGAAAGAATAATCAGATTCCGAGGTCTTCCTCGCGCATTGTGGCTTCATCGCATCCATACACATGATCATGGAGTACAGTGGTATCATGCTGTTACGTCATCTGAGATAGATGTCCCCCCCCCGGAGGTACTCCGATCAAGCATGGAGTTAGATGAATATCAAACCGCGAAAAATAAGCCGATTTTCCGGCTAGGAGACCACTTATACGAAGCGGACACAAAAGTTGGCAAGCGCTTCTACGTGCATTGTATCAAAGTGAAATCTCAAGGGTGTGGATTGAGAGCGATCATCGACAAGGTGACAATCCCCATTGGTTACGCAGTAGTCTCGGGTCGGACAATTACAAGGCACAAGCCATTTCCTACCTAGTAATTGTATGTTTACGAAACCGAACGATACCTGGATCCCGTACGTCGTTTCCGTGTTCCATATCGTAATGGGCTAATCACGGTGTGACTGTCCTGTTCTTGCCCTTACTCTTGGATAAGCGCTCAGTCATAGCGTCCTCCGACAATCTGATCAGTTCCTCAGAGAGTGCAGTCCTCCCATCAAGCGCATTGCGATTTCGATTTTGAAGAGGCTCATTGCCTGCTTTGTATCGATGAATGATGGCCAGCATGCTCGCGATCCTGGCACTTGCCAGCATCTCTCTTGCCGTTTTCATTCCCATGAACAAGGCGTATAGTTTCGGCGCTATGCTGACATGACACTCTTCGGACATGAGTTCGACCCGGGTTTGAGTAGGGAATCGGGATTGAGTCTTCGATTCGTCCTTCTAGGAGCCTCAGCCAGTTGCGAAGAAGCTGTCTGGCGCCCACACCCACGGAGCTGATATACACGACCTGATGAGCCGCGCGGCGATTCTCGAGTTGGAGGAAAACGTTCTGAGCAAGCCGGACAAATCGTGCAAAGAGGTGTTGGCAGGGGTTTTCAACGCCCTCGGAGCAACGCACGACATCGAAGAAGTCGCATCTGCTCTGACAACCTATGAAAATTCGAGCGGCATCCTTCAGAGACAAAGCGTCACAATCCGTCCGCAACTAACGACGTATTCGGCGACCATCGTTATCGATGACATGTGGACCCAGACCGCCACTAACGGGCGTTTCTCGCTCTTCAACGATGGTAGCGTGCATCGCATATTGGGCTTCACCACTTACGCTGCAATGACGATTCTTTGTGGAGCAACAACCATCTTCATGGATGGAACGCTCTCCCAACAATCATACACTCTGAACGTCAAATACAAGGGGCAAATGATGCCTTTTGCATACTTCCTTGCATACCGAGCAAAAGTCAAGAGACTTGTGTTCGAATGTTCAGATTGTTGCAAGATTGGGCGGCTCAGAGAGGTATCCGCTTCAATCCGAGAAATTTCCGCTTGGACTTCTAGCAATCAACTTTGATGGCTATCAGAGAGACCTTCCCAGAGGCGACGATGGAAGGGTGTCACTTTCACTTCACACAATGTGTGTGGCGGAAAGCGCAACATCTCGGCTTGAAAACGTTCTACGATAGCGATTCCGTCGGCAGGAGGTACGCATTTAACTACTGGCATGCACATGCTAACCCTTCCCCTGTCTTCATCTCTACGTTGTATACCCTCCTATAACGAAACAATAGAGCTCGAATCGCAGGTACGTTAAATATATGATTGCCCTGAGTTTTGTGCCGTTAGCTCGTCTGGATGATGCCTGGCTTGACATCGAAGCCGATGCGCCAGGCACCGCCCAGGCAGCCTCATCCCGGCTGGATGAGTTGAAAGAAAACTTCATTTCAACCTGGCTGGAGAACGAAAACGTTCTCTCACGGGACCTATGGAACCATTTTAGGTGAAGATAATTCACTTGATTCTTAACATCCGTGCAGTGACGCAAAACCCTCGGGACAAAAATATTCAGCCGCGCTCGCTCGAAATACCATGAGCAATGCGATGCCTGCTGCGGCATATGATTGGGAAACTCGAGATTCAGGAGTCACGAGTTCTTCGAGCTCCGTTTCAAGGCAAAGGACAGGTCATTCTGAAGAACTGAGTCTCGATTCGCTGTCTCTTCCTCCATGTGTTGGATCCCTCCCCCGTATCATCGGAGGAAACGACAAGATTATGCATCGGGATCTGGAGATTTCGTTGTTTTTCAAGGGTCAGGCTTGATGCTTTCCACTGCTGTACAACTGAGGAATACACCGCGAGTCAGACTCAGTATTAGCTTTCGCTGCAATGCCCCCTCCGAGATATTTGTGGTACCAATCGCGAAAACCTCGTGATACTTTTTTCTCGTATCAGCTCCTCCACTCTCTACCCAGGAGGTTTGTTGTGTTCAAATCGAACCCGATTTGAGAGAAAGAGCTCTCGGGATGCTGGGTTTTTTCTCGAGATGCCGGGTTTCCGAGCTCCCGGTTGCACACCTCGCGAGAGAGGATCTCCGCGGCGTCGATTCCGGCGGATTCCTAATGACGTCATGATCGCCAATCCAGGCCCGTGCTGGATGAACGGATATTTTATCATTTGAGAGCTGCCTGGGTCTCCCGTTGCAGAACACATTCGCATTCGGCGTATCGTTGGGACTGAATATTCGAGATCGGTCTCGTATCGGCGACCCGTGTCTCTTCGATTTTCGTGTTAGTGTGTGTATTGTGTGGTGACTGTGTGATGAGCTGCTCTAAGCACAACGGGGAGCGTCCGTTCGCCTGGATGGTCGAAGTCGCCAGAACCGGAGTCCCGACGTCGAACGTCATGTGGAGTAGATTTCGATCAGGTGGAGTTCTCGGCATTACGGCCTGACCGCGGTGCCCGAGGCAGGATCTCCCAGTGAGCGAATGTCACCCACGTGAAGAGGTCGGACCTCAGTTTTTGATTGCTCGTGAGCTGTCTTCAGGTATTGTGACGATTCTCCCTGGTATCGTTCCCGAAATTAGTTCGGGAGGCGTTGCTGGCATTCGTCTCGTTCCGAGAGGAATATCTTGTCTTAATGAGCTTTTAAATTTGGGGCCATTGTAAATCGAGGTAATAGCGTTTCTCCAGCGAAGCAGCTCCAGTTCTTTGGAAATCGACCGGCAGACTCTCGAGTCATATGGGAGGGAAACGAAGGGAGCATCCTCAACGCGTCGTCGAGGAGACATTTTCGAGGTCTGCTGACCTCTCCGACTTCGTTGGATCGATTCATCCGTGATTGAGCAGCAATGCAGTAGCGAACGTGTTCTCACGGAAGTCTCAAAATGGGAACCCTAGAAACTGGGTTCGGTACTCTGCCTGCCCAACGCTCACAGCACCGAAAACCCGCAGTCTTGATTTCCCGTCACAAGGTTCCTTTGGTTGGCCGGGATTCAATGCCGGGAACGACGGTTTCACTCCAGCATCGAGCTGATTCCTTGGTGGAATGTTTCATCATTGAAATTCGGAGGAACAACTCGTACAGAGCTTTGTGGGAAAGAGTTGGGTGCGACGTTCTCCGATCGATGCTAAGAATACCGGAACTGTTCCATCTGGTAAGTCATGCGCGATTGTTCCGCGCACGCGAACGCCCGCCTTCGTGCTCATCCGAGCACATGGGGTCACCTCTCGCCGATGTCTCTTCCCAGATGACTACTGATATCGATCAAAGACAGAACGACTCGCTGATTGTACTTTCTTTCGACCTGTAACCCAAAAAGCGTCCATGCTATAATCAACAGCCAACCCACCGCGCGAGAGGTGGGAGCATCCGAGAGCGGTGTCTCCATTCGGTTATCGATCGGATGTCGTCAAACACTTAGATGCTAAACCGAAGCAAGAGAGGGGCAGGAAGAAACTCTTGATCCATTCCGTGGACTGAAGCCCCATCTACCAGCACGACAATGCTCGATAACACACTGCGGTGTTAATTACGTGGTCTCGTCCCGGAAGAATCAGGTATCTTGAATGGCTGGGCCCGGCCGCCTCTCCAGACTTTAATCCTATGCACAACGTGTGGGCCACGATCGTCTGCCAGATTAACGCCCCTCGGAGACTATTCCAGATCGTGAGCCTGTTGAAACGAGCCATCATGCACTGCAGGGTCAAGCTGTATCCACAGATTCTCTGCAGTTTGGAAATATGAAGAGTTACTTTTCCAGCTGATTGGTAGTTCGTGAGAGTGTGCTGCTTATTAAATCACGTGCATTTCCCCTGTGAGCATTTTCGCTCCAGCTTGCGCATTCGTTTCCTTCGGCGCCATAGAATGGATAATCCAGGAGAGCCATTTCCAGAAATCTCGGCGAAAATACACTCTCAACAGGACCATTTTGCGCACCTTCTCTGAGTGGAAAGTCTGCGAATTTCAGTAATCAAAGAAGCTCTTCCACTCCTTCCAAACACTTTCTGATCGAGCTGAAACTATGAAAATCGGGGCGGCTAATTCTAACAGAAGACACCTACATCTTCATTCAATACGGTGACCACACCTCGAACGAAATATCCATACCCACCGGACTTCGTCAGGGATGTCCTCTATCTCCAATCCTCTTCAGCCTGTATATCGCAGATCTCGAGCGGCAACTGCTCTCAAAAGAAATTGGCCTCAGATTTGCGAAAAAAGGCAATTTCTGGGACGTGAAAGAGAGAAAATACTTCACGATTCCTGGCCTGATGTTTGCCGACGACATCGTTCTGATGGCACACAAATGGAAGGATATGGAAACGCTTTTGAAGGTTACAACAGAATTCGGAGACGCCCGGTCCATCAATTCAATCCTCAAAAGAGCGGCACGTTGGTTTCCTCTCGACCACCAAAGACACATATCCAAAATCGAAACCTGAGTATACAAGGGATGCAAATACCAGAGGTAGCATCATATAAGTATCTCGGAATCGAAGTATCAGCCGAAAAAGACTACTTGGCCCAACATTGGGTAAAGTGGACCGAAACGGCAAATAAGGCGATCCAAAGACTCAACGCGAGAACACTCTGGAGCTTCAACCGTTTCGAAGTATCCAGAATTCTCTGGAAAGACACCGCTGTCCCGCAACTCACATACTGCAACGCGGCAATAACAATGCCCAATAGACTGAGAAACCTCATCAAAGTCAGGCAAAGAGTTGCGGGGAGATGGGCTCTCAGGATACCCCACTCCACCATATCAAAGGAGTTCATCGAGGGAGAACTAGGCTGGAGCTCCGTCGACACCCGGGGAACCACGAGCAAAACGATGTACTTCGAAAGGATGAGATCTATGGACCCAACGAGATGGCCAAAGCTTGTCCTCACGGCGACCGAGATAACAAACACCACGGTCACAGCAACAGAGAGACTCAAGAAATTGAGAATGCAATTCGACCTGGAAAACCTCGGGCTGACCACAAATACATCGGGCACAGCAATATGGACTCTATTCCGCAAAGAACTCAAAATGAGGGTGCAGAATAAACTGGACAATACATGAAAACAGAACATGGAATCCAAATCCACACTGTGCATTTATCGACAATTCAAAGAGACAAGAGGTCTCCAACTGGATATGTACGATAACTCGCGGGGCAGTCGGCTCCTGGCGTTAACAAGAGCAGGAGTGCTCAACACCAGAACCCAACGACATAACCGCGATCCTTCTATCGACTTGGATTGCAACATATGCGGAAGACCCGAAACCGACACACACGTCGTGATGGAATGCGGAGAAGGAAGGTATCCCCCACGAGAATTCCCGTTCCGAGTTGGACTTCACCCCGACTCAACACCGAAGGACATTAGAAGGACGAAAGAAATATTACGATGCTGGGAGAACCGAGAAAAATGATCTGTGAATGCAAAACACTTCACCCCTGAAACGAAAGGGACCATATGTGCATATGGAAGATCGGAATAAAATCAATCAATGAAAAGCACTGTAGTTTCAGCTCAGGATCCAGAGTTTGTGGCCATCCGTGTAAGGGCAGCCGGAAAATTGAGATCGACACGTCCGTGAAGGCGGAAAAAGCCGAAACATGTATTTTGTCAGACAGAACAACTCTCAGAATCGATTACTCTCCATTCGCCGAGGAGGAGATCAGATTGTTCACTGGTATTTGCACGCGTTTTCGATAGCTCCATGATTTCTCCACGATGATATGTATTTGATCCGTCAGTTCTTTTTGGAAACTCGAACCCGCTTCCTGAATGTCGTCCGGGAACTCGGATAATTACTTGTTCCCTGTCCCAACGGATGGAAGAGGGGAGGGGGTATGACTCGAATCGCTTCCTTCGAACAGTGGAGGAGCTCGGTACGTGGCTCGCGTGCTGGGGATCGATCCTCGGAAGTAATTTTCATACCTAACTGGAGGAAGAGGTCTCGTGAGCAGTGTGATGGTCAGGATCTCCCGGAATACTCCGCGGTGCCAAGAAGAACTCATACAGGGCACTTCCAGTCGAATCCCTCAGAGACTCGCTTAGAGATACTCTGTATGGGTTGGCCGCACATAAAATGGTGATGCCCATTCCGAGATGCGATTGAGGTGAGAAATGTCGCACGACGGGTCTTTTCTGAGAAGACGGCAAGTTCTTGCTCCTGGTCGACTTATTGTTATGGAGTTGATTCTTTTCAGCGTGCACGACTGCCTCATCTGCTTTCATAGGCCGTCGGGGAAGAATCGACAAATGAGAAGCACCGCATGGGGACTCTGTGGGATGAAGCCCCAGTATTGGCCAATATCACAGCGTACGAGCGCTGATGCCGAGTCGAACATCATAACGTCACAGCGTTGCTCTTCATCCTCCTTCGATTCCTCGACTGGGCGAGCAGGAACAGCCATTGACACATCCTCCGTGTTCGTCACTACCAAGAATACCTCCTTCCGAGGAGGCACAGAGACCGTGGGGGGATTCTTTTCTCACACAGCGAGCGCCTCTTCGCGTCCCCAATGCGGCCTGGGATCTGGGATCGATATCGCGGGATATCGTGTTCAAGTCCCTCGTTCGCGTCGAGTCATGTCGGACAGATATAAGCCGTGAAACATGAATGGTCGTTTCTCTATTTGGCACTCTATTCCGGGTGCCGCACTCCGTCGCCAAAAGCAATTGTGATTTCAAATCCCCACACCGTGCTGACGAACTCAGCTAGAGCTGACTTCAACCGGCTCTCGACCCCAACAAGTGGACTTCTCCTCATGCACTTGGCGACTTCACCCACGTGAACGATCGAGTGATCGAAGTGAATTCATACGAGCTGCTCCCTATTTGGTGGCACGAACCATTCATTCGAAAGAGAGATCGAAGCTTCTTCACTGCAATGAAAAACAACAGATGAACGTGCTTGAATCACGACCTTACGAGAAAATCGCTGACAGCACTGAGACACTCGATACAAACATTCTCATCGTCATCATGGGACCTCAATCGTCGCAATATCAACGGTAAAACCATCACGAACGCTTTGATGCGGCTAACGCTTCCGAAGTTTGAGTTGTCCCCATGACACGGGGCATCGCCTCTGAACGCTTATGGGACCACTAATCCGCCGCGGCCGACGTGGAAACACGATAACTTGTGCGTTTGCGCTCCTATAGAATAATCGATGGACAAGCGAGAAACAGAAAACGCGCCCGAAGCTAGTCTACTGTTCAGCGATCCGGTAACAGACGTGATGAAACGCCAAACAGTCGAGTCGCGGGGAGCGTGTCCCGCTTGAGGAAACTGTTCTTCCAACGCCATCAGTTTTGGAGGCTCCCACAGCCACGTTTAGAGTAATAGTCTCACAGTGGCCGCACAAGTGCCCTCTATCCCTGCGGCATGTCAGCTTCGCCGGAATTCAGTTGACCTAACATGCGGTATCCGTCGCTAACTAGCGACGGATGCTTCCGAAGCGCCACCAGCTACCAGGCTCCCAAGCGGTGGGCATGATTGTATGAGGACTACTCGCGGCTCGGAGTTCGAATGTGGGCTCACCCCGTCGAGAGGGAACGACGAATCTGATCTCCAATGGCAGGAAAATCCGGCTGTGGAATCAGTAACCGAGAGTCGGAAACGACCGCAAGTCTTTCAGAGCGAGCAAACCAGGCTTGTAGAGACCGCTCCAACCACAGTTGACGACGACGGCAAACAACCTTTTCAAGTTCCAAGATGTTCCCCGATCGGATCTTTCCTCCATTGACTTCAATCCATCAGCTCAAAGGAGAAGTTCTCCGTCAGGACATCAGGATCCGATCGTTTTGTCGGTGTCTGGTGGATATTTCCAGTTCTGGAGTGCATCGGATGAGTCTCGGAGCGTGCTCATGGTTGTAATGATGAACATTCCTGTTTCAGTGGTTCGCCGCTCCGGAATTTGCGCTCGCTGTTCAAGGACAAGAGCATTTCCGGCTTTCTCGACCCAGCAGAAAAACTGTCATGGTAAGCACGAGTTGCCTTTCTTCAATCCCCCAGATTCGCTTGCGCGCACGGAGCCCTTGTTCGGTCGTCTCAGAACCGAATGCAAAATCAACATTGTGAAGCATGCTTTTTAAGTACAGACCCCGAACGGGAGGAATCTTCTCCTCAGCGACGACCGAGTCTCGTTGAACCTCCGTGGGACGGCTTGATTGAGATGCACTGCCCGATCCTCTAGATTCTAGACGGTAGATGCCTCGCCGCTTAGAAGAGCCTCGCTCGTATTCCGAGTGGAAACTTGATTTGCGAAGACTCACTGATGGGAGGTCTCGAATGGAAAGAACCCTTCCGAATCTCTCGCCATGGATCACCCCATTGCAAGACTTAGACATGAATGTTTTTTCATGAATGGTTGAGACTTGTTTGCTCAAGGATCTACGAGAGCAAACTCTCAGGTCTGAACTCTGGAGTTCAGTCTAGCTCAGGTCGTGAGGTCAAACTCGATCACAGAACTTATTTCAGTCGGGAATCGTCATGACAATGGAGTTTTCCATCAAATTTCGGCCGACTCGCAATCAGGAAGGAAACACGAATCGCTCAGCAGTGAGTAGCATTCACTGAGTTCTCCCAGGAAAACATAAACAAAGAACTTTCGAAATGGAGCCGGAAACCTTTTTCCTGCGCGAAATGTTCCGTCCCAATCCAGGAATGAAGCCGAGCTGTTCTGAGATAGTTGCTCGATTTCCGAGTACAGGGACCCGCGAGGTTCTCCTCCTCGCTAGCGATCGAATGCCGTTCCGGATCGAGGACGCCAGAACCTGGGTGCCTGGACTCGCTCTAGACATCGCCTTGGCTATCATGGTCCAGTATAGTCGCTTTCGTCAAAAGCCCGCTAGAAGTCTTGCGGCCCTCGGTCGTCATGATAGGTCGCGTGGAGTGGTACTGCCGGCTCGAGATTGTGCATACCACGGGATACAGAGTGTGAGGTTGGAATTCCCGTCGGCTTGCCTCTGGAAGCAACAAGTTCCTCGAGCGCAACAAATTTTCAGAGAGAGGCGGCAGTCCCAAAGCTGCTTTTTTCTCGACCGTCGTTTCGAGAAAGTCATTGCAGCTTCGAACCTAATCTTCTAGCTTCCTCGGATTTCTGGACCTCACTGAAACTTGGAGTCCATGGGAATCGGACCGTTGGTGGAAGGGAACACGTTTCAACGTCCAACGTGCCGTGGGAAAAGTCGCTCCCCATGAGCCACTCGACCAAATGAACGTTTTCCGCGACGAATTTTTCCCCCGGAAACTCTGGCTGACAGTCCACCTGCTTCTTTACTTGAATGAGCCTCGGCGACGCTCATGGGCACCTGAACTCAGCCTCCGGGAACGGCTCCGAACCGGGAACAATATTTTTTCTCAGTTTTCGAAATTCTCCGATCCCGGCGAGAGATCACTGAAATGGTTCAGCGAAATTTGGGGGCTGATCCGGAAACTCTGTTCCCAGAGGACACGTGAGTCTCAGAAACGTCATTCAATCCAAAACTACAATGATTCTCTCAAACGGAATCAGTTTCCCCAACCTCTTTCCGATTCAACAAGTGGGCTCCTGCCAATCTCAGGAACGATAGCCTCCAAGTGAGACGGCCAGAATTGCCGCTTCTTGGCGGACCTCCCCGCGGAAACAGTGTCAAGACACTGTCGATACCTGCTGAACTGTGGATCCTTCGAATGTGTGGAGACGGGGAAACATCTTGTTGGGGGATCCACGGACGCCAGAGTTCTCGTTGCATTCACCAATCATAATCATGAGATTCATGAACTTCTTGAACCTCCTATTAGTACAGTAAAGAGCCCCGCGGCCACTCGTAATTGGCCGACTCTCGCGGCGTTGACCAGCTGACCCGAACTCGTGGACACACTTCATACAAAACACGTGTTCTCCGTTGGTCTCTGTGATTGATATTCATAAGCCTCTGTATTACGGAACTTTGCCTGTGATTCTAACGCCATGTGACCGCCTGTAAGTGATCCTGGAGATGGGATGTTATCGTGGTTCTCCACCATCGTCTCTCGCCAATCGAGTTCCACGGCGAAACCGAATTTGGGCCGTTTGAATTCGCCGAGACCTGGATCATTAACTTGGCACCTTTGATGGCTCCCGCGATAAGCTCGAGCTCGCAAACGCAGGAAAGGCTCGTTAGACATCCTCGACTTCCGTCGGGCAGCGTATCGATCGGATCTCTTGCCAAAATTGCTTCGGCCCTCTGGAAGTATCACGCAAGATCAACCGAGTCGAGCCTGTGTTCGTAAACGCTGACAAAAGCGAGGCTCGCAATGTTTTGGGCAGATCACGATTCGGTACAGATGGACCGGGACATCCATTGGGTCCACGGATATCGATGAATGTGGATCGACCGTTCTCTTCCAGCGTTCGTCAGCTCCGTTTGGAAGGCTTCAACATCTAGTTCCACGTGCTCGTTCCAACAACCCAAGCCGAATGTGAGCCGGGGAATCGACGCGCGTTGAAAAGTGAACGGATTCACTGAGCGAATCCATCGCTGCGAGGGTATTCGCGCGATGCACACGTCGGCATGCACTAAATGCGTCAGCAAATACACCTCACATCAGGAAGCTCGTTTGTTTTCGCCGAACAGATGGAGCTCGTGCGTTCCAAACGGAGCAGTGGACTGGCGACGATCAGCTGATGGCAAACGTCCCGCGTTCGCCGACAGGAGCTTCTACGACGCGAGCGACCGGTGACTATTGATCGACTTCCGTCGACGACCGCCGCTTTGACGATTGGCAAACGAGAATCGTGCTTCCAGAATCTAGAGTCCGACTGCCATGCCAATCAGGCAAACTTGCCGGACTTGAACCACGGAACGACCATCCAGTCAACGCCGTATCTCGCACAGAGGTCTTGGACAATCTCTGTCGTTGTTTTCCGCAGCTGCCAAATGTGAGTCCCGTCGTGTGGGTCCTGCTTCCGGAAAGATGTTCTACCATGTAAATTCCTCGACGTTGGACGAAAGCTTCCCCGGGAAATCGTCACATCAGATAGCTGTCGAGCTACCTCTCTCGAGAATCGTAAGACCCCGGCTGCTCGTCGAACCGAACAAAGTTAGGCTTGCAATCATGGCAACGGAGGAACCACGACATGATTGCACGTCACGGCACGGGGAGGTGAGAGCGGCTGAGGCGATCTCTGTGTCTTCCGGAGCGTAGAGAGCTCCGGAAGAGAATGAACCTTCCAGTCGATAGGGCAGCTGATCGTTTCATCAATAAATAGCGTCTTGATCTGAACAAAGATCGGAATATTGGCTGCCAGTAACCGTTGAGCCGGTGTCGATGCGCTCCGGTTTGTTACACGGTCTCAAACTGGAGCCAGCGACGCCCGATCGAGCAGGAGAACGAGCGGGTAGAAGGCGGCAGTTTTGTTGAAAGCCGACCGACGTCTCTGGAGTACTGTGCATTCGCTGGTATCCTTACGCAGCTCGAGCGATGAGCCGCGTTGAGACGATGATAGCGTTTGTTATCGGAGTTTCGTCAGCGCGACCGGCTCCCGCCGCCTGCATGGCTGGTAGGTTGCTTTGCTGGCGCGCAGGCAAGCTGGCTCCTGCACTGATTGAGGGCGAAGGTTACGGGTTTAACCTTCGGCTAGAGGGCGCTCTGCAGATGAGCAAAGATAAGACAAAGATCTCAGCCGGCCGCTCGTTTCCATTTTGCCGGTTGTTATCGTCTTGCTGTGGAAGTCAAGTCTCTCAAGTCAGGCTGTGGGATCTTCCCTCGCCGCTCGATCTTATCCTCAAGAAGCATCTCGTCTCTTTTGTAGACTGCGCCATTATTTTTTCATCTTCTTCACTCTGTCCCTGCCTATTCGTAAGGTGAGTATTTTCGGTGGGACGGTGGAACATCAAGCGGCACGGTAGTGCGGCACACCGTGTGGCGTGGCCATTCGTCCGATCCTGGTCAGGTTCTTTGAGACGTGTAACGTTGTGGGTGAACCCGGCGCGTTTCCTCCCGCGGCTCGTCGACGGACTCGAGAACACGAATCTCGAGGAATCAGGGTCTCGGAGAGAGTGAGAGAAATGAAAATTGATCTTCCAGATGAGCTGTCCAGACACGCATTCGGTGCGCGGCTTTGACGATGACGATGAGTTGAGACACTACTGTGGGGTGTTCGCCGCGATCGGCGGCGGGGAATGGCCCTCCCCGATGGATGTGGCCCACACCATCTGCCTCGGATTGGTAGCCCTACAACACCGGTAAGCGAGACACTTCCCTCCATTCGAGAAAGCCTCGGGGTGACGATAGAGCACCATCACATAACATCCACCCGTGAAGTTTGCGATGTCTTCCCTCCCGCCGCTCAAAACACTAGGCTCGCCTCCGTGCCGACCACTAGATCCGCTCGTTTTGTGTAGGACTCGGAGGCAAGGTTGATCAGGGAGAGCTGTCGATGGCAGGGAGGACAGTTTCGGCTGTCAACCGCAAACCGCGTGGTTCGTCGGAGCTACCGACAGTTCAAGAGTTGAACGATTCGGCCGCGATTAGTAGCGGTTGACGACACGGACCGACCGAACAGCAGCTTCTAACGTGCGAGAAACTTTGACCCGCCAGCGTCTGGGGAAACCCTGCGGAGGGTCAACGGAAAGCCTCCTCAGCTCTGCTGATCGGCTCGACTAGTTGCGGTGTCCGCGACGGGCGCTCCAGCCGCCAAAAACAAAGTCGTTGTCGATTGGACCCTCTATCCTTCCATTGACAGTTCACTTTCGTGGAGTGAACATCGCTTTATGGGCCAAAATCTCGCTCGAAGCCGGGTGGATTATTGCATCCAATGACCTTGAGATGGAATGCTGGAAGATAGCGGACCGGGGCCATATTATCTAATCGACTCGTTGTCACTCTAAGACACTCTCGACGGCAGAAAATTTTACCTGGCCGAGATGAGATGTCCCTATCGCAGGGAAACCGCACTGCCGTGAAGAGTCCGAGATTCAATGGGACGCTTCGCTGTCACAATGCTCTTTAGCCGGGTTGAAGCGTACGAAGCCCTGCCAACTTTTTTGGCTCGCGCCGCGGCTCGATCCAAGAGAGATATCCGATTCTCAAACGTGTCGATCCATCCCAGTGTTACGAACGAGCTCTCTCTCGGCCAGTGCTCGACTTCAGTGAGCAGGAAAAGAAAAATTGGGAACTCCCAGGCACTTCGTCCTCCCAGGACAATGTGCCAAGAACTAGGATCCCCGCTCGTGAGACGTTCCCACCGCGAGCTCTGCGGGTCGGCGGCAGGAACCTTCCCGTCGCCTTGCCCGACCGGGAGCATCTTGACCATGAAACTACTCATGGTTCCCAGATGGGTCCTGGAGAACACCCGGACGGATCGGCGGATTTTGAAGAGAGCTCAACGGGAATCTCGGTAATCTGGGCGTCTTTCGGGAACACATTCCTCATTCTCTCGAGGACCGGAGTTTTTGGGCGATGTTCGTTGGGATCGGCCCGTATTGAAGCTCACCGAGATATTTCAGTGCCAACTTGAAAGAAGGGATTCTGGGCAGGAGATCGCCTAGCTTTGCGTTTCTGCGTCAGCCTTCCCTTAGTCATGTCGGAGGAACCGCGTTTGGGAAATCGTCAAGAAGAGAATCGTAAATTCCTACGATGACTTCCAGCGCACGCGTGGTGGCCAGAAGCGGGTTCTCCTTGAACATTTTCAAGCAATGGAGAGACTCACATCCGATCCAGATCACAGATCCAGGATATTCCACCGTGGTACAGCAATCGAATCCGCGGGAGATGTGAGGGCGCCGCTGAGCTGGCAGCTGCGACGCCGTTCGAACTTTCCGCGTTCGGGTCTTCCTGCCAAACAACCCCAACATTTCCTTTAGTTGCTCAAGCATCAGCTGCCGAAAAGCGAACGCGCGGCACCCGATACACTCACAAGTATAAGACAAGACAACATTGCGTATCACCGACAGACTGGTTACCACTGGCTGAGATCTCTATCAGTGCCAGACAGTGTTGGCTCTGTAGAACAGGAGAGATTGTCGAAAATCTCTTTGAGTGGGATCTCGATCGAACGCGGAATTCCGTTCCGTGTCGGCATCTCTCGTTACGCGGTCGAGTCGAACTCCGGAGACCGAGTTTGAAAAGTTGAGCCCCCCCTGCCGCAGGCCGTTCTCTGATGAGTCTCCGAAACTCACTCCTCACGATGTGCCCTCCTCTTTGTCACCATTGTCAACGGTAGCATATCAGTCTGATTGCATCGCGACGTGATGACGTGAACACTGATGGTCTCAGTGAGCACGTGTGTTTCTCTTATCTCGGAAATCAGATGGGATAGCTCCCTTCAGCTCTCTACAGTTGAATTGTCGCAGATAAAGAGATATCGACGGCTGCGGGGGAGGGAAGTCTTCCAAGGGAGAATCCCGAGCTTGGAGACGGAGCTCGGTTTTCCGAAAGCGAGAGCTCCGGACGCCGAATCCCCCTTCCCGCCCTGGTCGTTCGGCCTGGCGATGCGCCAATACGACTTCTTGGTTCCTGGAAAGAAATTGGATTCTATTCAGCGCGGGATCTTCCATCCATCCCCGTCTCCAATTCGCATGAGATATGGAAGAATTCAAACGGAGGTTGTAAGGACATCGATATGAGGAAGCGGTCACGTGTTTTCTTTCGTTACAGAGGTCAAGAAAGCGCTGGCATGGTCACAAGCAAAGGCGGGAACGTCAAAACGTTCGCCGTTCATCGAGGTATGGGGCTCGTCAGTAACGTATTCAACGAGCCCTCCATGCATAAACTGCAGGGAAACCTCGGAGTAGGTCACACGAGGTGAGCCCAACAAGTCAGGAGATAAGCAACCTCTACCGGCATCCGTCCGCGCGCGAACGTTCCACTCACCGATCCGGTTGTCACTAAGAAATTCTTCCTCGATGACGCAGGTATTCCACCGTTGGAGGCTCGGAGCACGAGAACGCTCAGCCATTCGTTGTTCACACGAATCACGGTCTCCTGGCCATCGCGCACAACGGTGAACTTGTCAACGCATTGAAGCTGCGCAAAAGAGTGAGCACTGACGCTTCGTGGAGCCGAGCTCCAGCTGTAGTCGATCATTCGTCAGATATTCGTTGCTCGGTGCTTGAGTATGCTTTGTCAAAATCTAATCAGTGTCGAATCACAGAGAATCCTCATTGATATCTGAGAAACTCCCGTGCCGGTATCGGCATCGGTCTTTTCGGCGATACCGTGGCAGTTTGAATCCAAGTAGTGGGGGTTCGAGCTCCTCTGGCCAACTCTCACCGCGGGTCTTCTTCCTCCCCACCGAACACAGAGGCCAACTCTCACCGCAGGTCTTCTTCCTCCCCACCGAGCACAGAGCCCAACTCTGACAGGCTCTCATTGCGCTGAATCGGAAAGTCTGCGCTAGATGAGGCAAGAGCCGGAAAGAAGCTGAAAACATGGAATCCGTTGCACTCAAAGGAAAAAGTTACCGGAGGAATAATCGGGCGGGACAGTTCTGTCTCGAGTGGAAAATACAGCAAGTCCTCTCTGACTATTCGCGTAGAGCTAAACCCGTCTTCGAATCTGAGTTCCGTGTCTAAGCTCAGAGGGGCCTATTTCGAACACGTCTCTTGTGCCCGATAGGAGCGGAATGCGAAATGGAATCGATTGCTTGAGCAAACGGACTCGACTCGTACGATAACAGGGATCGCTCTGAATTCCAAAACTTACCCTAAACGATGGGTTTGCCTCGTGAGTCTTCGGAATTTGAAAAACAGATGTCGAACGGTTCAGGCTGACGATCGAAGCTTGTGAGGAATGGGAGCCAACATCAAACGCTACGGGATCGTACGTCCCACCAGCCAATCTCAATCAACCACCCATTGGCTCTTTGTTGGACACGTTAACTCTACGTCATCGCCCCAGGAGTAGAATTGGAGGTTGATTTTCGAGAAGAGCCGTAGTGGACCGCCTCGCTCCGACGACTGAGCTGGCTCGCGTCAGATCCCAATACTTGAGTAGGAGCGCGACTGCAAAAAGACGGTTTGCGGAAACCCTGCCTCGTTTTCCGGGAAACTAAATATTGTTGGGAGGCTCTTGTGAGCTTCGAGTTATCTCGAATATGCTCTCTGAAGCTCCTCCGGATTCCCCCGCTGGTTGCATGTTTGCAGCTGCTCTTCTCTCACGTCGCTGCAAGCAACATCGAAACCTTGTTAAGAGAACTTCCCCTCAGGACGTTCTCAGTATTGTTTCGTATTGAACGAGAACGACTAGGGTGATCCCAGAGGACGGTTACGAATGGGGACGGAATCGCCCGCCGAAAGTACTGGCTTGGATTAGGAGCGCGGGAGGAGCGGATCCTTCGACCCCTTGAGATGATCTTGTGAAATTAGAACAAAACCAGATCCAGTTCATGAAGGAATCTGCGGCCAATCTGCTGTGATGAACGTTTGATTCTTCCTACCGGAGCTCCCATCGTTCGAACAGCTTTTGAAAAGCACAAAACCCTGTATCATTCGTTTGCTGGGGCCTTCCGTTGGTCCTTCCTTGGAGGCTGAATGTGAGTCTCCAAACGGCGCACCGCAGAAGGCAAAGCCGATTCGGAGCTATCGGGTGGCTGAGCCTTTCAAGCCACCGATCGGCGCAGGCGCGCAACTCGTCATGTCATCAACTCGGGCTGAGAACGATTAGTACGAACTGCTCTGAGATATGTCGGTCGGAGTCCAGAGAGAGGTCGATCCAGGGTCGATGAAGGAGGTGAGGCCGAGACGTAAACCTGACATGTGGTCAACGGCTCGCAACAGTAGGATTATGTTGATGCCGAGAGGTCAACACTGGTGTCTGTATCTTCGAAACTTCAGATTGCCGCGGTTATGCCTCGCACAAATTTCAAGTCCCCAGGATGAATGATTCAGGAATGAGAGCAACCAATGTGTATGTGCTGTTTAGGGCTCTTAATAAGCTGACCCGGAACTCATGTAGCAGCCTAGGGACGCCTACACCACTGTTCGTTAACTCTCCGAAGAACCTCGACGTCAACGAGCCGGTTCCCCCGTGGGTCGATTATCCGTGTAGTCATCAATACTCCCGGCGCGTCCTCGGACAAGGCTGACAACCGTTCCTGGGAGTATTTTCTGTGGCAAAACGCCTCGCACAATCACATGTGCTCTCTCTTTGATGGGAATACTGTAAAAAGGTGGTGGAGGTCTCAGCGGAGAGCTCGGAACGAGGGGGATGTTAAGGCATGAGAAGGGAGAAGCCATCAGAGGACGGACGGGGATGGGGGACGGCAATCGCCGGCAATAGAGAGAAGACCAAGGCACGGGGCGAACAGAGATGGAACCGGGAAGGCCAAACCGGAGCTGGAACGAGTGTGCTCCTCGCGAGAGAGGAATTCATACTGCGCGAAAGGCGGAGGTGCGAACACTCCGTCAGTCAGTTATTGATACCACAAGGGATGGAATCCATTTCTTCTCTGCTTTGTTTGCCCCTCGCACAAAGTGGCTCCACCAAGCTTCTCGTTTGCCAAATCTCCTGATTATTCCCCACTCGATGTTTGCGATGCCGCAGTTCAAGGTGTCGCCTATCAGACGAGTTGATGATCGGTGCTGTTGGTTTCCAACGACGCAACTCTTGGAATCGACGATCGGATATCGACGAATCACCCCTTGATCTTCCACACCTCTGGCTACGGAAGTAAAGTGCTGTCTTGATGCGGTCGTCGGTAGGATCCGGAGCGGTCTCGTGGAGATTCGAACGAATAACTCAGAGGATACACCTGGCCAGAGATTGAGAAAAATGGCGCTTCCGATTTCAGATCTTGAATGCGGGAATCGGTCTCACCACAGGATCGGACTCGGAGCTGATCATGCAGATCCTCTCACAGCCTCCACCGGACGCCTCAGAGAAAGACGGAGCCGATTGGCCGGCGAGGATACGGAACTTGATGTCGTTGACACCAACTGCCTATTCTCTCGTCATGATGCACGATGATACCATCTACGCGGTGAGGGATCCCTTCGGGAACAGACCACTGTCCATAGGAATCGTACTCCCGCCCAACGGACCTCGAGGTTGGTTTATCTGCCTTTGTTAACGCAGCCAGAACGAACGACATAATCTCGTTGGGGACGGAATGAACACCGATGGCTCGAGGCGGAGAACCCAGCCGCTTTGTAGCGGAGGGCTTTGGGAGCCTCAGGTCGGGGTCGTGGGAGAATAGAGCAAAGAACAAAAGTTCCGAGAGAGATCGAGCCCGGGAAAGGTTCGTAGTAAGACGTGGTACGAAACGAGATACGACGAAACCTCCGAAACAATGCATCCAGTCGCTTCGATCTCCTTTTTTTTTCGTAGGCCTATCCTGTTGAGGAACTTCTCCTCCGGTTGGGGAACACACAATTCACGGAAGCCGTGGTGCGTTCCCTGAGTCAGTCCGGAGTCTCTGTACTACGTTGAGCACAGAGAAAGTAGTGGAAAAGTGACCCAGGAAGCCTAGCGCATTTCGCGGATGCCACTCTAGAGGGGGCGTGACGCTGCCGCATCCTTGAAATACCTGGAAATTCTGAAAACTACTCTAAACTCTCATACTGGCAGCAAAAAGCTCACGGAGCCGATAATCGGGCGATCGTTCATGTGAGCGAAAGCATCCGAATAGGTATCGCGGAAAGATGGGTGACAGTCGCTAACTGCCGGAGACGGAACAAATCGCGGGCGCTTTTCATCCAGAGTTCATGTTTCAACCGCTGGTGGATATCGCTCCCATTGAGAATGAATCATCTGTCCCTCAGAGGTCACTTCAGCGCTGGTATCGTAGATGCTTCAAGTCAAGTTCAAGAAAGTCAATCGAGAGCTTCGCTAACCGGCTAGCTGGGACCCCTCGTAGGATTTGAAGCGAAGTCAGTCCATTATTTCGTTACTCATAGCACAGACACGATCACCTAAATGCGCTTTTGCAGCTTATCGAACCCTGAATAACTCATTCCTCTGCCGCATCTCTCGGAGCCGTTCGCTCTCCGTGGTCGCGCGCTGTCATCGCAATAGCTCTCCTGGCTTAAGTTTTCCCCTAGAGAATCATAGAGAGGACGGTTTCCGAAACGGAACGATAGCTCTTCCGCGTCCGGGTTGAACGGCCGAAAATCGAGAGTGACCGCCTGCATCGCACGTTTTCCTGCAAGCTTTTGGAATTCGATCCCGATTCGGGAAGTTATTCCGGTGCGACATTTTGATACCCACGCTTTCGCGGCCGAGATCTCACGAGTTTATTGGACTCGAAAGCGTCTGCTAATGATGGCTCGAATTGCTATCAAGTAGCGCTCTAGAACTGACTTTGTATGAATAACAGCATTCACGTGGTTCTGAGCCGCGACCCGGAGACCACAGGCTCTCCAGTCTCGCGTGCCCTGATCATGCATGTTCTAAGGAGGATGAATAACCGAACACACTCATTATTCGTAGAGTTCGACCCAACGGGATGATTTCATCCAATCAAGCGGTTGCTCCCTTCTCCAGGCGTCGGTATTGAATCCATCCTATCTCGCCTAATAAGAATGTATACGCGGAACCATAGACCCGGAAATCTTCAACACACGAGAATGCGTTCGTCCAGCAGGATCGATCGCGATTAATGTCGAGTCACAGGCAAGATTATCGTTTCCGTTCGGATCTCTCGTAGGTACCCTAAAAAGAGCTCCCCGTGAGCTGTGGCTCTCGGGAGAAAAGTCGATTGGATGCTCGGCTCTTTCCTTCGACTGCTCACGATGGCGCTCTGCAGTAGAGCGACAGTTTATTGACCGGAGCCGGTGGAGAATTGTGGTACCACGGAAAGAGCTTTTGCCGCTCTGTTCCCCCCATTGAAGTGTGACGAGCCTATGCAAGAACACGGGAAACCGCGCGCAGTGGAATCGTGCGACCCCGCAAGTTTCCGGGAGGACTCAGGACTCGATTGCGACGTGAAGCTCTAGGTTTAGCGTGACTTCAACTCCACTGAATCTCCTCGCGAAATGGTGACTGGCAAAAAACGTGAGGAGCACAAACGAGGAACTCAGATGACCATGAGGGGTGCATTTGTACGCGTTTCTCTAAGTTCCAAACCACGGAGAGAGTTCCGAGATCTCTCAATCTCACTCTCCCCGATACGTAAATTTACGTTCCACGGTCGATCCCATCCTGTCCGACGTATCTGTGGAATAATCTTCCGCTGGGGCGATTGTGATTTGGGTCTCTTACGGTGAAACGAACATAACAGCGGATCCGCCGGGGTCATCAGTTGGGGGCGCCTCAAGTCAGGGAGAACGGAGTTCATCCAGAAAACGACAGCATTTTTAAGAACTTCTCTCTTGGAGTCATTAACGGCACTGGCTCGTTCCAATGAAAGCGCCTCTGGCGATCTGGACAGCGGTCTATTGCAGGACACCGGCCTGACGAAGTCAAGTATGCGAACAATCGCTTCCCGTTTGGAGCTCTTCATTTGGAGCCGCGGTCACAACTCCGGGACGGCTGGAAGATTCCCGTGCTTTGAGGCTGGACATTGTGTGTCATGAACCTGCCACTGAGAGCCCCGGAAAAGCTCGCAATCACCTTCATCGTCCAGCGTTAGTTTTCCGTTCGGAGGCTATTTCCGGAGCAGCCTCTCTCCAAAGTTTGAGTACAGTCAGCTGGTCGGACGCGGAGCGATTTTTTTTGATCCCGCCATGTCGGGGTTCGAGCCTTCGCTCACCCAGTGCGTTCCTGTTTGGTGACAGATTGTTGCTCAATTTGCCCAACAATTCTCTCGGCTACTGTCTGATCGCTTTTGCCTGTCTCCGAGTTTCTCCGCTGAGAGAATCGATCAATCCGTCAGGTTCTCTCCCTCCCTCCCGTGTCCGGAACCGCAGATCAATCACTACGAAGATTCCGGGGACAGTTTGTCAGGAACAATAAACTGTGATCACCCAAGAATCATCCGAGCTCAAATGAGGCCCACGATCCCTCCAGCCATAGAAGCGGGAAACGGTTGATCTCGTTTCCTTCCAACCCACTTTACTCCTTGTCCTCTCTCCGCCTCGGGGATGAACTTCGACGAATGCCTGATTTTCAGATCCGTCAAGACCCGAAGAGTCCGCAGAAGGTTGGGTCGTTTCCTCAGAGAGCTGCGCGTTCAAATCTGTCGGAGCTCAGCTCTACCGAGAAGTACTCCCTGGCGAAATCGTCGCTCTGACCAGCACTGGCCCATCAACATGCTGTATCGTGCCGCGACCCTTCCCTGTGGATCCAGCGTTCTGCATTTTCGAGTACGTGTACTTCGCCCGACCAGATTCAATTTTCGAAGGCCAGATGGTATACAACGTACGCATGGAGTGCGGCCGACAGCTGGCGAAGGAAGCGTTTGTCGACGCCGATATTGTATCCACTGTACCTGAATCAGCGACCCCCTCAGCTCTCGGTGAGTTTGAATCGCGTTTGAGATTGTTGATTTCCATTTGGGCGATGTTGGCATGTTTCGCGTTTGGGGTTCCGGGGAGAATTCTCGAGTTAATGGGTTCCTCCTGGCCCGCTCCTTGTCCATGTTCCCATTCGGAATCGCAGAGAGGAGCTCAACCTGTGAGAACGGTATTCGAGAAGAGAGAGAGAGGCCATCAGCAGAGAATCGGATCCAGAGCTCATCAGCCTCCCGAATTTCAGAACGGACCCAATCAAGGAAGCTAGCGAAGACTTGAACGAAAGATTTCAGGAATCAGGAAGCTGAGTCCAATTTCTGTTTTTTCCAGGTTTCTCACAATTGACCGGAATACCATATGCGGAAGTTCTGTGCAAAAACCGTTACGTCGGACGTACATTCATTCAGCCGTCGACAAGGTTGCGGAAACTCGGAGTTGCTAAGAAGTTTGGGCCCCTCTCAGACAATTTTGCTGGGAAGCGGATCATTCTCATCGACGATTCAATCGTACGGGGTACGACCATCGGCCAGATTGTCAAATTGTTGAAGGATGCCGGAGCAAAGGAGGTAGGCCTCGAAGCCAGAACGGGAACATCCAATCTGATATCGGTCCAGTTCTCCGCATGGGACGAGATTTCTTAGGGAACACCTTAATGATTTCGGCGTCGTTCCAGGTTCACATCCGAATAGCGTCTCCACCGTTGCACTACCCGTGCTACATGGGCATCAATATTCCAACATCTGACGAACTGATTGCCAACAAACTGAATCCGAACCAGCTGGCGGAAGAGGTCGGAGCCGAAAGTCTCATCCACCTCTCGGTTGAAGGCCTCGAAGCCGCCGTCCGAAAAAATATCGACCGTTCCAAAGTCAAGGAAATTGGCCACTGCACGGCTTGTCTCACTGGCAAATATCCCGTCAGCATCGACTTTTAGCTCGCTGTTTGTCTTCCTGGTTTCGCTTCTCTACGAGTTCGTTTTCGCGCTTCTGTGCTCGAGTCGCGCGTACGAGACATGCTCATGAACAGACGCAGGCAGGTACAGACTCGATGGACGAAGCCGGATGGGATCATGCGTTCACGGAGGAGCACAGAAGACACAGCTCCACTCACAAACGTGCCTGGAGAGACGGTGACGCGTCCCGCGTTTGAGCCACTCGATGAGCCACAACTTCGTAGATCCTGAGCGGGCTCTCCCACGTTCTGACGCCGATCAGTTTCAACGCACCGCCAGGACCAGTTTACTGAAATCATGTCGCGAAGAGAAGCCTGCGCAAGACAAACTGACTGAATTCCAGGTTTATTATCATGTGTAATTAGTTGAATGTTCATACCCTAACGAGTCCAACATCCGGAGCAGCTCGATTGACCCATGGGAGAAACCCGGCATTCAGGAAGACCGGAAACAAGCCCCCCCCCCCCCCCGTCTACAGCTGATTCACTGGCAATGTACATAGGTTGATTGAATTTCGAAGGAACAGATATTGCGTTGAATAAACGATGTTCGTGATCGTTGATCTTAGCTACAGTTCGACCTTCTCTTCAACTGAGAGCTGGAAAGCCATTCGGGACTCAGCCCGTGTTTCCTCGCCTTCTAGGACGACCTCAGGGTCTCGGATGTTGACAGCTGAGACGGGAAGGGAGATTTTCGTGCATGAAAATCGTTGCCACCGATAGGAACTCCCGGAGGCTCTGCAGAGCTTGATGGGGTGCGAGGGTTCGCGAACGGGATCGACGGGGGTCCACTCATGACCAGCATCGAACAAGTCTCGACGGGGTGCAATGTGATCATGTCTTGACTCGTGCTCTCCGAAACAACATCGAGAACAACCTCGCATGACTGATGAATGAAGCGGGAAAGGCCCAGAGGGAATGAGACGTTCACGTCTCGTGGGAGCAGGGGCTCCCAACCTATTTGACTCGAAGAAGGTACTCAATAGATGAGGTCTGCGGACGGTGGCGGCTCTCTCCTGCTCTCGTTCTTCTTCGAGATGACGTTGAACAAGCACCTCGACGCGTGGCTTGAAGAGGGGGATAGCAGCATCACCCCACTGGTGACCCGAATAATTCGGCTTTTTCATTCCGAGTCTCCCGAGCAGCTTGTACGTTCCGAACCCTCTGGGTTCATCACAACGCTCCCTTCTTCTCCCGGAACGAGTGGCAACAACGGACGACTTTTGATTTTATTGGACCTTACATGTGCACATATGTTCCCTCTCATTTCAGGGGTGAATTGTATTGCGTTCACAGATCATAAATCGTTGTTCTACCATCGCCTTAGGATATCCATCGTCCTTCTCAGGTTCCTAGCTGTTGAATCAGGGTGAAGTTTGACCCTATAAGACTAGGAGAAAGGGCCTCGAGGGTAGGAAATACGAAAAAGCATTTTCCACGTGATTGCACTACGAGTCATGTGACTCACTGCAAGCGTGCCAAAAAGTTACTGAAAATCGGTCCAATAAACCGCTCGTCAATTTCAAAAAAAGTCCTAGTCGGTACCCGAATTCCTTCTGGTAGCATTTTCCTTCCTCACATTCCAGTATGACATGTTTGTCGGTTTCCAAGGCTCCACATCGAGCGCATTCCATACCTATGGAAGGGTCTCGGGAGTTTTGTCGGGACCCTTGACTTAAACACTTGAAAACGCTACGCTGGCGAGGTCCGACTGTATCCATTTCTACCGTTCGAACTGGAACATTCGCTCGTCAGAACGCATTTCAATTCGATCTAGTTGCAATACGGAGAGCCAATATATTTTCACTCTCAGATAAAATTGACGAAGGGATACTCGAAGACAGTTGAATACTGATTTACAAACGGAACGGAAATTTCGAAAGTTAGGAGATGGAACAGTTCAGCAAACTTTTGGTGCTGTGTCGAGACCCAGCAAGTTGGGTGCTTCACGTCTGTTCCGATGGAGTTTTTAACGCAATGTATTGATGAGCATTTGATCGAATCGCGGACTCTCGAGGACCCCCGAAAAAGCTCGACGGACCCCTCGGGATCCGCGGACATCCGGTTGGGAACCACTACCTTGGAGGAATAGCTGCCGATGGGTCATAATACGAGTTGGACTCGGAACTCTGGTGGGATTTCACTTGCTATTCCTGCTGATCCGACCGGTCCGGAACGCTTCCCGTGCGCCGCGTGTTGTAATCCATCGCTCCCAGAGCTGATTAAACTCAGGTAAAATTCTTCTCCTAGAAGGGGAATTTACTTCTCGCACCGAGCTCGACATCCTCTAGGGCACGGGCTCTCAACCTGGGGTCCGTCAGTCATTTCTGGGGTTCCGCGCGGGCTCGTGACGAAGAAATGGGTGCCCTTCCTGAAACCAGCCAGGAACATCCACTCTCATTTAGGGGAATCTCGTCCTTGCGGGAGAAATACATCCCCACACAGTTCAGCGCTCGAGAACGCTTGAACTCAGAGGATCAAATGTTTGTCATCCAGTATTTCAAGGAACACTGACTGTCACACACTCGATTGAGTGCTGAGTGCTGATTGATATAATCCAGAAAAAAGTACATCCTCGACTGTTCTTCGCGTGCGGCGCTCTCTGTGCGAAGGCACATCGCGCATGCGCCGGCAGGCTGTCGGCAGGAGGTCGGCAGGAGGTGTCTTACAGAGTTTGAGAGACAACGCACCGAGCACGAGAGAGCGGCCACGACGGCGTCTACAGGAGGATTCCCGATCCAGACCAGTGTTCTCCATCTTGTAGAATAAGCCCGAACTGTGGCATCACACTGACAGTCTCAAGAAATGAGGAAAACTTGGCAGTAGTGAGATATTCCGGAGTCATTCGAGAAGTAAATGGGACTCCTCAGTTAGAGTCGTTTTCTGAGTGCGATTCGTTGCTATTTGGATAGAGTGAAACTTAATGCTCACCACAATTAGTCGATCCGTCCCTAGGATCGTTAGCCTAATCACGAAATTCCTCCGCGATGGTGTGCAACAGGGAACGTGGAAATGGACGAATGATGGTTTCTTCCCCCTCAGAACGCCAACAGCGAAATCCCGGCTCCGATACCGTGAAGTCCCTCTGGTTGTGACCAATCTTCACAAGTTCTAGGGGAAATCGCCGGAGTAGGATATGTTGAGCCCTGTCACTGTCATATCGACCTGAGGCGGACGAATCCATGAACTCGCAGACCGCGGGCTTGAATTCTGAACATCCCGCGGGATGACCCCCTCCGATCGTGCGGAGCCGCTCAAACAAGAGCCGTTCTCTTCTGGTATGGTGCATCGCTCTACTGCTCGTTTCTTCGAACTGGGACGTCGTTTAGGATAACGAGGACCGCATTCGACTTCAACACTGGAAAGCCTCCGCTGGGTTGATGTTTCGGGCAAGTGATCTCATATGAGTTGTTGGCCCTGAAAAGGGCCGTTTTTCAGCCCTGAGAAGGGCTTTTTGCGACTCCATTGGCGGAGCCGTCGCATCGGTTGAACACGGTAGGTTAAGCAATCCTTTGTCAATATTCATCATCAGTGTCTACCTCGGTGACCGGAACAATGGATTGATCTTTGAAGAGTGAAGTCGGATGGTCCGCCGGTCTGAGGATTCTCGACAGATCTCGCGTGTGAGAGAGATAGTAGATGACGGCCGCGACATGCGACCAGCAGCCTACGGCTCGATTCCCGCTGCGGCACTCGCAATGATGGCACCGGATTCCTGCGGAACCGATCGGGTCTGCTGCATAGACGATACAGCACCGGGTCTCTTTGCTATTACTATGACGCGACTGATTTTTCAGTTGAAGGAAGGTGTGTTAGGTTCTAGAGGGTATGGGACACAGTAATGCTCATGTCAGCTAGGCTGGGAGGAAAAGTGATGGCAGCCAAAATGGCTGCCCTTTCCATTGACTCCGAAATAGAAGGATAACGAAGACCCAACAGTCCCCCTGCGCTCAGCCGTTGAGCCTCTTGTAATACGGAACTTTGCAAGCGCGTGGCAACGGCGTTCGGGTGGCTTGCGGCCCTTGCAGGAGGGAGAAACTCGACATCTTGCACGGGGTCTGGGCTCTCTTCGTGGACCGACCGCTCTAAGACCTGATTGCGATGCCGAACGATCTGGGGGCCATTTACATCCAGCTCCAGCATAGCATAGCCTATGAAATCTGTAACCTGCGCAGACACTCGATTCTCGTTCGAGAGTTGCACGGAAACAACCTCCCCCCTCACGGTAGGCCGTTCTCTCGAAACGTGATGATTATCGAAGTGTTGTTTGCTGTTTGCTGACCTGCTGGTACTCCGACAGCGTACAGGTGACTCGACTGACCCACGGCTTGAATGCGTTGAAAGGGGTTCCCAGAAGCCGACCAAAGAAAACCTCGTTGGGCGATTTGCCTCCCAACGCAGACGCGGGTGTGAAGTTGTATGCTGATACCAACCCATCCAACCGCTCCGTCTTTGCGTCGATCGAATCCTTGATCGTACGCACCATTTTCTCCGCTTGTCCGTTGCTTTGGGGCATCGCCGGAGTGCAACGTAGATGAAAGATGTTCATTCCCGAACAGAATTCCGCAAAAAACTCCGACGAAAAGAAAATGCGAACCGCTGTCGCTCACAAGCGTTTTCGATGGACCCACCATCCGGAATAACCCTCGAAGGTAATTGACAAGCGAGGCCGAAGTTGAAGAAGGCAACCACTCCGCATCTATGAATTAGGAAAAACTGTCAACGATAACCACAAACGTTCTTCCCCGGCGCGGTTTACCGGAACCAATGTGAACCCGAGCCCACGGCTTGTCCGCCGGCGGCCATGGACTTAAAGGTCCTTTGACGGGAGCCGACGATATTTGCAGACAATGAGGACAGTTCTTCACGAATCTCTCGATGTCTAAAGTCATTCCCGGCCAGAAAAAGTGGTTACGAGCCAACGACTTCATGCGACGAACGCCTGGGTGAGCTAGATGCAACTTTTCAAGGATCAGATGCTTCTCGGCTTTCGGAATCACCGCTCGCTCGCCGTACAGGACTATTCCGCCTGAGCAACAGAGGGAGTCCGCGAGGAGAGCGAACGGACGTAAGACTGCATCTTCCTTGTCTTTCGAAGATCATCCGTCTGACAAACGTCGAAGTACTTGAGAAAGGACCGGATCTTTCTTGGTTTCCTCGACCACGAGATTCTTACCCTGCTTCAACTCAAGCGCGTTGATGACCAGATCTTGAAGACTCGACTCCGAATGACTGTCGATAGCCGCCACCACTTCTTCCAAATCAGAATCTCCGGCCTCTGCTCTCCTCTCGCTGAATAATCGTGATAATGCGTCCGTGTGTCCAAAATCTTCCCTCCTGTCGTATTCTTTATCGAAATCAAACGCCACAAGGCGAAGAGCCCAACGCTGCAACCGGGCGGCCGTCCTTTCTGACAACCCTTTCATGCTCGCCGGATTGAAAAGGACAACGTGCGGCTGATTATAATCCGACTGATCCGGCTGATTATAAACGGATAATTGTCCGTTTGCAGAATCAAACGACGGCCCCAGACAAATTTCTTGAACCGTTCGACCGCGGTCACTGACGCTAGGGCTTCCTTTTCGATTTGACTGCAGTTTTCTTGAGCCATTGTCAAGCATTTGGTCATATGGAAAACCGCTCCCTCATTTCCATCCGGATATCACTACAACAGAACCCCTCCAATCCCAGTCTGACTTGCGTCTGCCGCAACTATGAGCATATGACGGGGATCATAATGTGCCAGGAGAAGCGGACCGGCGAGTATCCCCTTTATCTCTGAGAAACTTCTTTGATGCTCTTTGGTCCACACGAACACCTGCTCCTTGGCGAGCAGTTTCTCTATGGGGGCTTTGAAAGTGTGCAAGTGATTAACAAATTTGCCGGAATAGCTCACCAGGCCGAGCAAAGATCGCACCTCTTTCTTGCTCGTAGGAGCGGCTAGCGACTGGATCGCCGCAATTCGTTTTGGATCCGGCTCAGGGCCCTTGTTTGCCCGAAATCGCACTTCTCCAAACGGAGATGAAAACCCCACTTCTGGAGTCTATCAAATGCGGCCACGAGACGCCGATCATGGGCGGCGGAGTCTGGAGCCATGATCAGAATATCATCCAAATAGACCAGGACCCCCTCCAGACCAAGGCCTGCTCCATGGCCTTCTGGAAAATCGCTGGGGCGGTCTTCAGGCCGAACACCAACCTCTTGTAGCGGTACAGACCCCGATGAGTCGCGATCGTCGTCTAATGCTGGCTCTCTTTGTCCAACCGCCATTGCAGATAAGCATCTGCTAGATCGAGCTGCCAAAAGAACCCGCTCTCGGAGAACTTGACCGTGATGTCCTCCATGTTCGGCAACGGGTGATTCATGTCCTTCAAAGCGGCATTGAGGTCCGTAGAATAGTCTGCACACACTCGAAGACTCCCATTGAATTTTTCACGACCACGATTGGAGTAGCCCAGTCCGACTGTTCCACCTCTTCAATCGCACCGATTCCCAGCAGCCTGTCCAACTCTCCATCGACCTCTTCCTTGAACGCAATGGGGATAGGTCGTGGAGGCAAATGCGTAGGTCTGACGCTCTCATGTAAATGAAGCTTCACCTTCGGCTGTGTGCAACAACCCAGACCTTCCTCGATAAAGGATGGAAAACGTGCCCGAAGAGCTGAAGCGTATGCAGAAGAATCTTCGACGCCCGACACACAAGGAACCCTGGTCTTTTCCCATCGCAAAAGACTCAGCAGTTTCAAGGTTCGCCCGTAAAGCAGATTGTTTGACACGGCACCAAGAACCAGAATTGGTTCAGTGCATTGGCGATTTCTGAATTGTAGAGTCGCCGAGAAATAACCTTTGCTGCGCAGCTCCTCCCCGTCGGCTTGCGTACACAAATAGTGGTATGGCATCAGCTTGGGTGATCCAAGACTCATCCAAGCTTCTTCAGAAATCGTGGACACATCCGCACCCGAATCTGGTCTGAAGGAAATTAGTTGTCCGTTCACATGTATAGGGTGGTCGTAAGTCGGGTTCGCAAGGTTCGTAAGGTCACATCGTAAGTCGGGAATTTTCTTACTCTCGCTTCTTTTGCTCATAAATCGGTGGGAAATTATCCGATTCTGGGCTTTGGCATTCGATAGCTGTAAGGATGGCGCATCTTGTTCCTCTCGACTTTTGTGAATCGGCTCAAAGATTGCCGTTTTTTTTTTCAAGTTTTCTCAAAAAAACAGTCGGCAAACTTCTGAAGTCGACCGATCGAATTCGTACGTGTCATGGTCGACGCAGTATAGGATGCTGCTCAAACGCCCGGCAACTCCAGATTTCTAGCTCAGGATCTATGAGGAGGACGAAGGATCGTTTCAACCTTGAGCTCAGAATCGACCTCTTGACAAGATCGCGTCCTCTTTGCATTTCGGCCCCTAACTCCTCGGAGAAGCCGAATTCGGAAAGTTTCTCGATGGCAAAAAGCTCTTAGATTGGTCCAGACTACCCGACCAGGGAGTTTTCGGGTCGATCCGAGAACTTTTTTCCCCCTGAAAATCCCGCCTCCTCGATTTTTTGAAAATGTTGTCGGATCGACCCGTAAACTCCCTCGTCAGGTGGTTTGGACCAATCTGAGAACTTTTTGCCATAGGAAAACTTCCCGGATTCGGCTTCCCTGAGGAGTTAGGGGCCAAAATGGGAAGAGGACGCGATCTTGAGGTCAAGATTGGAAGGATCTTTCGTCCTCCTCACAGATCCTGAGCTAGAAATCTGGAGTTGCCGGGCGTTTGAGCAGCATCCTATCCTGCGTCGACCTTGACACTTACGAATTCGATCAGTCGACTTCAGAAGTTTGCCGTCTGGTTTTTTGAGAAAACTTGGAAAAAAGGCAATATTTTAGCCGATTTGCGAAATTCAGTTTTCTGCCGATTCACAAACGATCCGGAGCGCCATCCTTCCGGCTATCGAATGCAAAAAAAAAAGTCCAGAATCAGATGATTTCTCAGCGATTTATGAGCAAAAGGAGAGAGAGTAAGAAAATTCCCGACTTACGATGACCACCCTGTATCTCAACGTGTGTTCGACCCTCCGCCAGCTCTTCAGCAGAGAGCACAGGAGCGATCTGCACCTGCGATCTGAATGCGGTGCAGATCGCTTCTGTGCTCTGGGCGGAGGGTCGGACGAACTCTCTTGCTCGACCAACACACCTTGGCCAGGTGGCCTTGCCTTTGGCAAGTCCTGCACATCTCGTTGCGGAATTTGCAGTCTCCACGACGATGATTGTTACCACCACAACTGTAACATGCTCCTCTCCTGGCCTCGAGGCCGAAGACAGGGGAGGAGAACGCCTTAGGCCCTTGAGATCTTTTGGCTCCAGAACCGACTTCACCGTGGACACACTGGGCTCCTTGGCCAGTGCTGCAGCATTCCCATCGATAGCCACATCGCTCTTCCGGGTCTCGCAGCGTCGCAGCACATCTCGGAGATCATCCGAGGGCATATCGGGCGAGTCATCCAAGACGCGGATTATCACTGAGCGGATTTGAAGATAGGATTGGTCCGATAGTGATACGAGCAGTACGAAAAACTTGAAGTGCTCCAAAGTGAATGAAGCGAACTCGAATTTGTCGCCCTCGAGGTTGGCCCAATCAATCAACTCTTCACCGGTCAACCCTGGGGGTAACCTTCCGACAAGTAACGTATCGTAACGTCGACAGAAGAGAGACCGACGTGAAGTGAAAATCGCTTTCGGTAGGGAAATGAGGTCCTCGTACCCCATTCCTTCTGGAGTGCTGGGACAAACGCGGGCACGCACTCGTTCATACCCATCTTGACCCAGGGCGCGTAGGAAGACCTGAGTGCGTTCCGTATCATATCCGCAGTGGGCTCTTAGCACCAGATCATTCCGCTGGAACCAGTCTCTGAAGGTCGCATCTTTCGACGTGTCATGAGTGAACTTCCCGACTAGAGTCTGCACGTGAGTCAACGAAGCTGCCCTTATCATGGGTTCGTGTTGGGAGTCTGTCTTGCTGGCTCTTGCTTTTTCCTTCACCCGTTCCTCCGTCAAGAGTTGCAGTTCTTGAATTATTTGTTGTAAAATATCAAGATCTTGACCTTCCACATCGGATCCCTGATCTCCACCTCGAATCTTCCCCGTCATTACTGCACCTGTGCCAAGCGGAGAACTGCCGGCTGCGCCAATTGTTAGGTTCTGGAGGGGATGGGACACAGTAATGCTCACGTGAGCAAGGCTGGGAGGAAAAGTGATGACGGCCGAAATGGCTGCCCTCTTTATTGACTCCGATATATATGGATAACGGAGACCCAACATGTTGCTTCTCTCGCGATGATACCATGTATCCTCTGAGTATATTGAGTTCTTACTTGAATGCCCGGGAACTTCGAACGGTATCGCTACAAGTTGTCGCTAGATCGAACCGTTTTGACGAACTCCCGCTTCCTGTGCCACGTTCCGCGGGCTGGCCAGCTTAAGACACATGCCGGCGCATTTTTTGTCAGCCATCTTCACGAGGAGTTTGCTAGACTGAGCTGACGAGGACTCGAGAATCACTAGCGTGTCCAAGAATCGATGCAGTCGACTCGCTGGAAAACCGCTTTGCTGGCACACAGGAAGCGCGCGGCAGAAAGCGCGCCTGCCTAAGGAGCGGGAATCTCCGAACAGGATACGAACAATGTTGACAATGCTTGCAAACGTGACCTCCGAGGAATCTGAATCGGCGCGGAAAAGCGAGGAAACGGCGCTTCTCACGACCAACATCTCTCATGAGCTCGCTTACCTGGATCATCAACTCAGCGGAGGCTTTTTAGTGTGAAAGTCGATTGCGGCTCCAATGGATTTCAGGCTCTGGATGGCGATAAGAAACCAACCTCAACGACGAGAAATGAGAAGTCCGTCATGATGAATGAGCTTGTCGTGAGGACACCCGTAAGCTGATCACTATATACATATGGGCTCCGAGGACAGGCAGGCTCGACTTCGCGCAGCATGACCGATGCGATTGGCCGCTCTCAAGAGTTGTTTCAATTCGAGCACGTTCCAACTCGAGGACTCTTCTGTATATAGGAACGTGCACCTCCACAGTCGAGATGCCTCATTCAGTGGATTAGATCGATTTGCCCAATTGTGGACGCAGTGCAGCGGGTTCCAGTTGAAGAGAGTCAACATCCATGCGGCCCCTGGCATTGCTCGGAGTTCGGTCTCATAGTTTCATGCGCTCCCCTCTGTGTCTGGAGTCTGGGGAGCTCTAGAACAAATCGATGACTGCCGGTTGGGGCTTCGTATCAAGATGACTGTTGTCAACTCCGATGGGTCGCCCATGGTGTCTCCTCCGTGAAGTACTGAGTTTGTCCCGAGGACGAGAAAACAAGTTGCCATCGAGCAGCCGCGTAGCCGGGTAACTAACCATGTGGTGCCCCCTCAGCAGCCCTCAGGGTTCCTGCGACCTCGGGAACCCGGATGTTTATACGGCTCTCATGACTTGAAAAAAATTGTTCGTGGCCGCAGCTTCGAGAGCGAAAAATCTTCGAACACGTTGCGATTTGACTTTAGCGGCAAGAGAAGCGCTACGGGATCTTCACACGAACAAGTTTCTCCGATTCCGATTTGCCCCACAACTTTGGGAGTTACGCTTTTCGAGTTACAGGGATGGAAAAGAATCCTGATCATGCAGAAGGATCGCTCAAAGGAACATCATCCGGGGACGGAACCTCAAGTTCATATAGTCCATATGAATCCAACCGATGTGATGACCGAGAACGCGGTCTGCACGTACGTGAAGGTTCGCAGTTCGCGCTTGCACGGTGTCGGGTGGAAAACTGCTTTGGTTCCGCGTTCGTCGGCCCGCTCCTCAACATCGCAGCGCAGAATTGCTCCGGACACTTCGGAAGGAATGGGAAAAAAAGTAAATATGTCCCTTTTGAGCTCCAGGCATCTCGACCATAACAGTCCAATTCCTCGCTCGTTTCGAATGTCGTCGTCGAGAACCCGACTCTGGATCCATTTATTGGACTACATGTTCGACCTTGATGCATTTTTTACGCTCAGAGTCTCGGGTGGCTGCATTCCGCTTCGACTTCACGATTATAGCATAAGGGCTAAGAGGAATGAGGAGACATTTTTGAAAATCGATTTACCGAATCCATCGCCACAAACTGAGTGAGAGTCCATGCGAGAGCGATCGAGTTCTGTGGTCCGAAATGTTTCATCCGAATTACCTCGGACGGGAGCCATCTCGCCCAGATCTTGGCCCCTGAGGGCATGGTATTTCAGGTGGAAAAATCTCCGATGCGTTCCCCAGGCGCTGCATACGGGTGAAAATCGAAAGTAAGAGAATCGAAATATGTATTCCTGGCCGTATGCGTTCCGTCGACGGTGACCGCCGCTCGACGGAAAAGTTGAGAACCGATAAAATATTGAAGCCCAAGAAACGGAGCTGATGATAGTAGTTTTAGCGGAAGTATAGCAGCTTCATGGATGGATTCAGCGAGAGTTCCGAATCCTGAAAAACCCCAGTGATGATCCTCCGCGCAGAAACCGCTTGCCATTTGATCATCCGGGAAACTGGAACATCGCTCAGCGAACGAGAGCAGCTACTCAAATAGGCTCGGAACTGGTGACGCTGGCAACGGGAAGCCCGCCTACGCCAGCCGCAGAGCGACATCGTTCGGAATCAGGTACGCAGAAATTGGTTGTAGATCAGCTAGTGCAGTTTGAGAACACTTGGGATCCACTTGGTAATCATGGTGGGCGCATCGTGCCGTCGATCGCATGGCGGAGTACTCCCACTGCATGAAGCTGCAGACATCCGGGGCCCGGATCAGGCTTTATGAGCCCTTCGGGAAGATCTTGAGCATGATTTCTTCGTGAGGAAGGTAAAACAACTTGGAATGCGTATGACCGCCCCAGAATTACACGTTGAGCACGCATCTTGGAAGACCGGACCGGTGCTGACCTCGCTGGAGACGTGCTGAAACCAGATTCGAACTAGACGGGGACTGGCGTTTTGACATTTTGACCCCGGCAACGATTTGAGCCCAGCATTCCCGAACCCGGACTTCACGATCGCCCCGCATGAACGATGGACACAAAGCCTGTTGAGGTCAGGATGTCTGTGGGCTCAGATCGTTCAACAGCTCAAATCGTCGTTGAGCTGAACATTTCTTTCGGCTTCGAATGTTCTTGGGCTACAATGTACCTGGTCTCTGAATGTAGTCGGGCTTAAAATGACCCACACAGAACGAGACCTCCGTTTAATTCTCTTGATTCCGGGCCGAACTCACCGCTCGGCTTCTGTGGGAAGGCTTGCGCTCCCTTCGTGGACAGCGTAAGCTCTGTGGAGTACGATGCTGACTGAGCGCAATGTCTCAGCTCAACATCGATATCCGTAGTCCTGGAGGAATCATTGTATTTCCAGTTCCGGAGCATGAGTGCTATCGAATCGCTGCCTGTGAACTTTCTCTGCGTTGGGAGACAAAATAACGGTTGGGAGCCGTTCTCTCTGCCGCCGCTCAGCGTTTCAAGAGACGACTCGTCGACCATCCTTCTCGAGGGAGCTCGGGGCTGTCTTGGTTACGACGGTTTTGACGTGGGTCTCACCATAATGAATGGGGGATGCACACTGGTCGACATTCGCAAGGCCTAGACTCGAAGAAGCCAGGTGAGGCATTGTTTGCTGGGATTGCCCACCAGGATAACTTGGCAGATTTCTCCTCCTCTTTATTGCGTTGAAGTGCGTGCTAACTATCCATCGCCAGGTCCATCAGGCTCACTCTCTCATTGCATACTGCGGACCTACTCAGTACCCACAGTCCAATCAATTGTCTCTCTCAGATTTCCACGAGATGAGTAGGAATGGCAATGAAACGTTCCGGACTCGACTCCTAACTTGAGACATCAGATGCTGATCCATGATTGGGAAGCGTTCCACCTCGAGTCGGCACGAGTACATTCGACTCCCCTCACTGTACCGTGCCGGCGTTACGTACATTGTGCGGGGAGCTGGTTAACCCTGAAGACGATTTTCTCGTCAGAAATGATCCTCGGGGCAGCTCCACGGTGAGGGTCTACATCATATGGGGAACGGTTCATTTCGTCCGAGTTGACGGAAGAGAGCTTGTACCCGACCCGGAAAAATGCTCGAGTGGACGGTCCCTGAGGAAATCCCAGTGGTAGAGGCGAGAAACCGAGCACGAAGGTATAGGAGAAACCATTATTGGAAGTGAGCACTCAAGTCAGGAAAGGCAGATCGGAGCCTCTTCTAACTGACTCAGATGTTATCGTTAATTCTCGAAAGGATTTCTCCGTTGGACCTGGACGAAGCTGACAGAGATCACGAGCTGACCGTCTGTCCGGTGTACTATTTTGCGAACAATTCGATCAATCTCTCAAAGGAAGATATCGTGCGATTTTTAAGGAAGCGAGGGAAAGCGATGCGATCAGGCTGATGGGGGAGGGTCCTTCTATTCTTCGGATCCCCGTCGTAGCCAAAAGCCGAGTCCCGTTTGTCATCTCGTATTTTCATCTCCTGCAAGCTCGGCCGTGTCATGCCGTGGGAAGGTGAAAGGAGCTCGCGTTGATCTCATAGTTCGTTCTTTCCCCCTCTTTGTGCTTGACGTCTCCGCGAAGTTTATTGCGGATACTCGAGCGCGAAACAGTTTTGAGGAATCGCTCCATAACGGTGTGGAGGCTCGCAGCAGAATCCGCGGCGCTCCGAAATGGGGCCGCAGATTCGAAGGCAGAGTTCCCACACCACGGAGAGCGAGTTGATGGCCTGTCCGGCGGCAAGAGCTTAAAGCAAGAGAGTGTATTCGGCGAATAGTCCTTATTATTCTTCATTCATATCTGTTAATATTCATTATACTCATTACTAACATTGCTCAATATCCATTATACTTATCACCAATATTACCTAATATGTATTATACTTAATAGTCCGTATTTCGAACGGATGAATCATGGCCGCAGGGCCGTCGGTACTCTGAGATAACAATAGATGAGCTGCAATCATTGGGCTTCCTTCTCTGCTCCTATATGAGGCATTTGAGGGATCGATCAGAATTCATGCCATTCCGCTTTGATAGCCGGCGCCGTCTCAAACGCTTCGTCGATTCAAAATTGTTCCGGAGTTTTCGTAGTTCGAGCACCCACGACTTCTAAAGCGTTTGCGATGTCTACATATATTGACTGAATGCCCTCTCGCGGTGTCTCAGCTCATCGAAAGCACTCGGCATTATCTATTCGTGGCATCCATGAATTGAGCACAGTCGATCGGCGAGGGCGAGTTCCTTGAATTGCCCCTCGTATTCTTGTGTACATATCTGGTGCATGGCGGTCGGATTTACTGTGTAGAACGGTCCACCTTTCCTGAGTCATACAAAGACGTTGCCTGCCTCGCAGTATGGAGTTGGCTATAAATATTTTAGGGGGCTGCAAGTTCGGCGGTCAAACCTTCAGTCTTCCGGTGATCAGATCTCCGAACGTCGTGATGCGATTCGTTGAGTCGAGCGAGGCTCAATCCGAGTCGTTGTGAAGGTCTGAATGGAGCCGAAAGCTGGGATTCTTGATCTGACGTGCCCATCCGAACAGACTTCTGTCGCATGAGCCCCTGGCTATCTTTGTCTCGATTCGATTGGATGTTTTCCAGTTTGCTTTTCGTCGCAGAGTGGTGTCATTCGCGGGATTTCACGGCAGAGGAACCGAGCGCTTCAACACCCGCCTCGTCGGCTCAACCACGTACGAATAGTCATGTTTTCCTCAGTGGAACTGGAGTCTCCCGAGCGATTTCCCACTCCTCCGAGCGGAGAAATGTTCCAAGTGCAGATGTGCTTTTCCCCAACCGCGATGAATCCAATTTTTGAGCGATGAGTTGTTGGTTCGAGTTTGTGGGAGAGCATAGCTCTCAAGCGGAGCCGAACTTCATTCCTAAACCCTCGTTAGTTTTGAATTTTCCATCGTGAGCCCTGCTGATGGATCACTCGCTCAAAGATACTGTCGCATGTTTTTCCCGACGAGGATTGCTCTTTGCCGACGACGAGGAAGCCGCGAAACCCCATATCTTCTGTTTGTCTGCCAGTGATCAGCGAACTCCTTGGAGAAGGAGAGCCCATGTGGGCCTGAGAGCGATGCAATTACGGAACCGCGCTCCCTTCCGACCGACCACTCTTGCTGATACTCAACTCAACAACTGTAGCCGGAACTTCCGAGGGTCGGAGCTCGAGAGTGTTCGACGTTCAGCGGAATCTGAGACTCCTCGAAAGAGAGTTGACGAATCATCGTTCCAGCAGCCGAGGATCGCTGACAGATTAAGATATCCCTACTCACCGCTCCCGAGGGCGCTGGTGGGAACGAAATTTCCGTTGGACCGGATTGTATGGTTCGCGATCGACCGCGGGGGACTCTGAGAGGGCCTCTGGATCGTAACACGATCGTCAGCACTCGTTCAGATTCTGAATTCTTGGGTCGACGTGTTCCCTTATTCCGATCACATCGCTTCATCCTTTCTGCATTGGCTGCTGCTGATGGAGAGGCTGTTTGGCGAACGTCGAAAACCCCATCGGTGTCACAACGCCGGCGCCCCGCGGACTGATCTCGACCTGAGGGATGAGGTTGACGCGGGGAAACGCGTCGAACTCTTCGAAAGTCCAACAAAGTTGTTGGATCCGTATTGACGATCGTCGTTCATTTGCGGAACGCTGTCGGGAGTTCGCAGAAACACACAATGAAGAGCGATCAGCGACACGACTGACGGAGAGGCTCTCCAAACGAAAATGTTCATCACGCTTCGCGCCCCACATTCTTTGGAATCAATCTATCCCGGCTCGGTTTCAGGTGAATTAGTTTCTGAGGGGAAAAACTGCTCGCGAAGGCAGATATTATCAAGTAGAACTTCGCAGGTTCTATTTAAGCGCGCGGCGTCCCGACGGACGAGGCACGGCCACTTGCTGGTCGTCGCAGTTCCGCATGTGTGCGTTACACGTGTCATCCCGCCCGATCGCCACTAGGGAGACTGCTGCCGGGTATGCGATGCATCGGAGCGCACGCCTTCGAGGTTGTTCGTGAGACGTTAATGGTGAGACGTCCAAGTGCCGGCGTACGAACGGTGATGATTGAGTGGACTTCTTGTTTGCCGGTCGCTTTTCGCGCTTCCAGTTGACAGCTTCTCTGGTTAATTGCGGGAAGTTCCGTTGCTCGGAGCCCCAGACCGTTCGAGCGCTTCTTACCTTTGTTCGTTGCGTTGTCACATCGATCTAGGGATCCTATCAGCCCAACAACTTCGGACTTAACGAGATCGCCCGCCGGGTTTTCCTTAGCTGCCTCGCGTTGCTCGTAGTTGTTGTTCCGAACATCGGTTTCGTTGGCCAGCGGTGCGGAGCTAGGAAGATATTTCTTCATAACGGTAGAGGAACAACTCATCTCTGTCCAGAGCGGAACAACGATTGAACTGACAAGGGAACTATACGAAGTGTAACACCCAGATTCGGATGAGACGGTGACCATTTTGTAGTCCATGGTAGGTCATGTTCAGGCCCGCAGTTGATCGTCTTGAACGGGCCCGTAGTTCTTCTCCAGAGAGGTCCAAAATTCGAAAAAAAAGAGGTTTTCCTGCTTTCCAGCGCGGATTGACCAACCTGTTCTTGATTGGTGACTCGCTTTTCCGATCCTGAATCAGTGGCTGATGTAGGGAATACGCGTTGCGATCGACTAGACACTCACTCCTTCCCTCCTGGATCGTTTGACCGAGCGGCAGCACGATAAGACACCTCGTTGCGGTCATGATCGTGGATTAGCTCCACAATCCACCCTGGTGACAGAATTGCGCAGCATCCGCAAATTTGCTTCAGTCCAAAGACGATCATGACTTCGTTGCCGGATTCGACTCCATGAGATTTGAATTGGTCCACGAGTGGAGGGATTTACCTACTGTAAGGCCAGACAGGATACTAGTCTTGTTCGAAGAACGTCTCATGAGTATGGGTTCAGACGTCCTGAGGACGACGGAAGCAACGCCAAGAGAAACGACGCAAGAAATTCAATCAATCACAAGCAAACATATTCTGTAACATTTCTCTCCCAAGTTTTGTTCATGACACTAAGAAAAACTTTGCATAGGTGAGTGGCCTGGTATGAAGTTGGCTGAACCCCCGTTGGAGACCATGCGTCATAGGTAACCCAGAATCTTGCTTCCCGCTCTGAGTTTGGTGAGACAAGATTCGCTCGATCTCTCTGTGTACTACCTAGTCAAATCACTGATTCAGAGTCGGAAACTCTAGTCACTACTCGGAAATAGGGGAGTGAATCGGCCCTGGGAAGCCGGAGAACGTATTTTTTTCGAATTTCGGGCCCCTCGAGGAAAAAACCACGGGCCAATTCAAGACGATCAACTGTGGGCCCCAACATGGCTCAGCATAGACTACCAAACTGGCACCTTCTCATTAAAATCTGGGTGTTACACTTCGTATAGCTCCCTTGTGGGTGGACTCCGCTTGCCCGCGTGCCGGGTGCTTGTGAGCACTCACGTGTTCGACCTCCCTTGTCGAAGCAAGTTGGTGGCTTGGAAATCTCGATGTAAGAAGTGAGACCGAATGAAAATATCCGGGCCGCCCTCTAGCTTGACGTTGCTCAGTAACGTCTCCCGAGCTGGTGCGCTGCGAGGAAATAGCAAATTATCGATCTTTCCAACCATTAAATTCACCATCGGACATGGCCCGGTCTGGTACTCATCACTATTGAGTTCCTCTGAGATCAAAGCGCCTGCTCAATTCCCAACTAGTGATCAATGAAACCAGTGTTTGTTTGGAGGGCTCTTTGTGTGTCACATCTGACTCACCTTCAGATTTGCCAAAGGTGCTCAGTCTGATGGGACAGCAGTTGGGGTTATTCCGACTACGCCTGTTGCTATAATTTTCCATCAAATCATGCTAACTTCCAAAATATGCCTAGGGTGTTTCCCAGCCGGAGGAGCGACTGGGGTGGGTTCGCTAAGAACCCAGAACTCAAGCATATTTGAGCCGTGAATATTCATTCCGAAATTTCTTCCCTCATGCGCTCGACAGGACTCCGTCAGGGATGGTCCTCGCATGGCAACCACGGCATGGACGAATTTCGATTTTTCGTGTGATACATTCTGGCAGTGGACTGAGAAACACCTAGAACCTCATCACGATGAAACCTGCGAAAAACCCACTTGGAGTGAGTCTGATGTGCTCGCATCGAAACCCTCGCTCTCTAACGAACCATATGATTACATCGGAGGTAACGGTATTTGCATAGGGGACGCTCTCTGGAGACAGCACTCGTCGTGCCGACATGGATCTCTCCGGTTCGGAGGTGCAGTGGGGAACGCATGTGCTCGACATCGGATGGGGACATCAGAAATCACAATCTGAAGAGATACTCACTGCATCAGACTCCCTCGAATCACTCAGAACCAGTCACAGCTATCCGTGTGATTGGGTTTCGTTTCTCAACACACGCTCCAACTCCGTTTTGTCGAGGCTCGCGTTGGTACAGTATTGAAGGCCACGAGCCTCGACTTCTCCAGGACTTTGTTGTGCGACCGACCTGGAACGAGAGCTCATAGAAATACGGGAAATCTTCCGGCAGCCAGTGTCGCAGACTTGTGAAGAACCGTTGGAAGAATTCGAACTTTCATCCCGCACCAAGATTCGAAGAGAGCAGCCATGTCAGAGACCCCGGGAACTTTCCTTGGTGATGCTTCTTCTGTCAGACGTGATCCGAAAGTTCGGAGCTGTCACTTCGTATCAGAATCAGGCGGGAAGACAGCTTGTTCAGGCCAACTCGCTTTGGTGGCGCGGCAGAGTGACGGAGATAGTCTACTCGAAATTCTCCGTTGACCTCATTCTGGTGTTATAGTTCCAACAACATTCTCAGAAGAGCGGAAATTATTTGCGGCAAGCGGCGGAGACTTTCTCGAAACGGGCGAAAATTGAACCTCGGGGTCCGAGGAGTTGAGGATTCAATCGAGGAGAATAGAGGCTTCTTGCAGGCCCAGGTGGGCTGCCGGAATCCGAACCCCTGGCGTAGCTCTACCGGGGTCACCTCATTTCTCGTTGGGAGGTACGGAATTCGTCGAGCATATCCACACGTCGATCGGGGAATCTCAGAGCTCGACTAGTCGTTTTTCGGCACTAGCCGCTTCAATCGGGGCAACCTTGTCGAATATTCGGCAGACAGTATTCTCATGGCAGGTCTTCGAAGCAGTACCGCGAATGGGTACAATCAGGACGGAAAAAATTTCGTGACTGATTGCCAAATTTATTCCTCTAGAACGAATCCATTGAGGGTGCGATTATGTAGAACGCTTCGCCGTGCGAAGTTGGTTTCCGGCTGTGTCACTCTCAGCCGAATCCATCAACGATATCCAAGTACGATACTGATTCGCCGAGCCCTGGGAACGGCGTTTCTTTGAGATCAAAGTTACCGGTTCCGATGTTCCGTAGACTGCGGAGGCGTCTCCTCGAAAAAAAAAACGTCGATCTCTCACGAGCAATCACTGAATATCGAAAACGAGTCCAGAGAGGCTCCCTCGCATTCGTCCATTCGACCGTGATCACCGCGATGAGAAGGTTAGGAACGCTCCTCCAGAGGATCGGACCAAGACAGCATGTTTGATGTCTTCCCGCAGCACTTCGTGCTCGGGAAAATCTAAAACAAGTTTGGTCATATTCGCTTCGTCCCGGTTCGCGGCAAAATTCTCGAGTTCTCCGGAACGATCGGCCCCTCATGTGATAGCCTCACACTCCAACTGAATTTCCCATTCTTCTGTGTCCTGCGTAAATGCACATTTTTTCATATGGCTCTCCAATATTTTCCGATTGTCATCTCCCCATTTTCACACTCACGGTTCCTGTTGTGGACAATAGGGTCTACCGTTTGTGAGTTGTTCCAAAAAAAAGACAACAACCGGTTTCTGAAAATGCGCCCTGCTTGCACATCATCTCGACTTGAGACGACAAGGAGCACGCCTGCGCCGGCTACGAAGTGGTCCCGTTCCAGTATCAGGATCAGCTGCACGTGAGTTCCCTTCTTGGGCCAGAGAAAATTTCGCGTGGAGATTCGCTCGCGATGGTGGCCTTGTCCTTGGAGCCCCACAGAAGTCCGACGCGATGAGCGTCTGCTTACCATTATGTCTTTTCTGCCGTCGACAGCTCTCCTTCCTGAGCATTCGTGCACACGCGTGGCTTTGTTCCGCGAGATGATCCATCGCTATGCGACGCGAGTCCGAAAGAGGAACTCAATCGCCATCCGAGGAGACCTTGGCTGGTTACCTCCCTCGAGCCCGATTCCGCGAGCTCGATTGCCGCTAGCCCGAATACCGCGAGGCCGAATGAAGCTCCGCACAGCGGAGTCGCGCCGGCTCAGTGAAGCTTCCACGAACGCGCTCCTCTCAGGACAGAGCAGGACCTTGTTGTTGAAGAAACGAATTAAACATATGGCATCGGAACAATGTTGACCCTGCCGTCTCTTGTCCTGCTGCTGTTCACTGCCCAACGCTTCGGAAATATGATCAGGCACTCCTTCTCCAAGTCAGGGTGAACGGATTAGGAAACTGCCCCTTGAGGGGGGGGGGGGGGGGGGGGGGCAATGACTGATTCTTCATTCCAAATTATTGGCTATCCGAACAATCAGTACAATTCGTCCCTCCTCCGATGTGCTTCATCCACATTCACCCAGGAGGGCGATGTCACGGGAATGCTCCACGAACGCTTCTCCGTTCAGAGGGAAGGATAGCGACTCATGCTTTGAACTAGGCCAAGATGATGTGACCGGAGAACTCCTAGCGGAACCGACATAGCCTCCCACAGAAGCTTCACTGAGACGGAGATCAGAGTTGGAAAAACTCATTACGTTCTTGATCATGGCATAATTCCTACAGCCTGGCTCGAGCTCACTTGAGACGTAACCGACATCATCACGGACACCGGATACGATTGCACCGATGATTATGCCTTCGCTGCCTATGCAGCTGCGTAGTCTTTTCGCAGGATGAAAAAGTGAGCTCTGACTGCGTCCGCCTCGGAGTGAAAGCTCCCCATTACGAAACCTGTCACTAACAGCAGGAACATCTGTTATAAGCTCAGTCGTTTATGAGAACATCCAGCCGCGCAGACACGGACACGTCGAACACTCTGGGGTTCTTTAATGTCGCTATCTGAGGATGAATCACACTTCACAGAGTCGTCGACCCGGCGCGTTTGTACGAATCGAACACTTCCGAGGGATTACAGCCCATTGGCCTGACACTCTTTTCGCCCGAAAACCCATTTGCCTGAAAATTCAGAATGTACTTTCCGGCCTAGTGGAGCTTCTGCGCAGCGCTGATCCCGCACACAGCTAGGCAGATAGACACGAATTTTCGGTATTCGAAATTTCGAGAGCTCGAAAAATCTGAATCTGAAGTCGGGAGCAGCGGTGGGTACGATCAGGCCTCGACGATCCGACCCGGATCCAAGGCCGGATTCAATTCGAGCTTCGACGATGATTTCGACACGACCTGACCACACTTTTCGCGGCCCATGGAGATGATTCAAAGTCTCAACCGTGGTCGGGATTGCTATGCGGAGAAAGATATCCAGAGGCAACGAGAACGAGACGCTGCTTGGTAGCGCTATGGCTCCGCGCTGCGTGTAGTGGCTCCGCCCTGCGTGTAGTAGCTCCGCTCTCGCCGACGAAGCGCTCGAAGAAATCGGCTCACTCATTAATTTCCGATGATCGGAGCCCGAGACGATGCGTCGATCCGTTCTCGTGTTGAGATCGGACATTCGATCTGCTCGGGCTGTTAGGTTGTCGGGCGGATTGGTTTCCAGGCGAAACGGTTCCCCTGACCGATGCAGACGGCACTTCGTCTCGCTCCATGGAACAATGGTACATGCTGGGCTCAGGAGGAGACTGAAGCTTCCTTCCAGCGAGCGGAGATCCCGAGAGAGGTCAGCATAGGTCTCGGGTCTCTGAAAATCCGGGACGGTACGCCGCGGACCGATCACGACTCTCTAATGATCATGCTGGCCAGCGATCGTTTCACCCAGGAAGATCCGAGCGCCTCGCCGAAGACAGGAATCGACAGAAGCAACGAGCTCAAAGCGTCGAACATAGGGAAGAACTCGGACAGACTGGTCTCCGGCGAGAGCAGAAATAGAACAGAGTGGACGAGTGCATAAAATATAGCCATTATCTCTAGCGGGACATGACCGCGGACAAGTTTGTTGGACAAGTGAGATGCGTGTCCTCCTGCCCACTGTGCGACACGAGCTTTCTACATACATCAACGGGTATTCAGGCCATTTAGATCTCGGGCGAACGGATACACACCTTATCGCTCACGGGATTCGCTTGGGATCTTCACCAGCAGTGCCCCAATGAAGGTTGTCTAGCGCCTGTTCCGATGCGGTAGCGAAACTCTAAACGAAGATCTAGCCAAGGAGCCCAACCATCATCCAGGATGGCAGAGGAAGCTAGAGCACACAGAGATTAGGGCGAAGTCAATTACGCGGAACTGATCGGAAGAAACGGTGTCTATTCGAATTCTGGACTTATCGTTGGGTGGTCGTTCCACATCAATGGAGCTCATTGTAGTTCCATCTCGCCGTTCGAAGAAATTTCCTCGTTCAGCTCCGGGTGGAATCAATTTCCGACCAATCTTTGTGAACGATGTTCCATGGAGAAGGTCGACGGGACGCCAAGAAGGCCGTCCAAGGTTTCTAATCTCATACCTTTTCCTCATCTCCTCTGATATTCACCCGTTCAATCATCTGGCTTGCAATTGAGTCCGAGATCGGATGGTGGTCGACGATTTCGATGCGCTTCTGTGGATTAGGCGATCTCGGAAAGCTGCTCGGTTTTCACAAAGGCAAAATTACTCGGCCCCCACCAAGGTCCTCGAAAGCTCCTGGAAACGGTCACTGGGCTCCCCCCGGAGGAGGCACTCCTTGAGCTTCCCGAGAGACGGTTGGTTCCCTTGACAACGGACAGCATATTCCCGGTCTCGGGGGACACCCCCGGAGACAGACGCGCACCTTGAACTTCAACGACTGCACTGCTATCTTGCAGAGATCCGACCCGGGACTTGCTGGGAGGCGGAATCTCACTTTGGAAGCAGCGTCTTCGCGAATCGACGAAGCAAGAACTTTCTGCAAAATATATGATATATAGCGGGGAAGAGTAGAGAGGGAGCAACAAAAAGGGAGGTGTTCCTTTGCATTGATGTATTGCATGTTCGATGCTCCTGTTATCTGCGCCGACTGTTCGCCGAGAAGAAGAAACTCCACTGGCCAGCATTCGTTCACGGTGAACAACTGTTAACGGAGAGAGACTCTCGCTGTTCTCATCGGGGTCCCGCTACCTGATTGATATAATGCCCCCGAACGCGGTTCGCCGGCGGAAACGTTTGGAAAGCGCTTCGTGAGAGCAACCGCTCATTCCTTCGTGCTTGAACTGATTCCGACATGGGAAGTGTTCCAGCGCGAAGGTCTTCCACGAACTTCCCCAGAGGGAAGAGGTTTCCAGAGAGCGAGGAAGAATCGGAAACGAGCGTTCACTTCTCTTGTCTTCAATAACATTTCATACAGCACGCCACATTCCACCTCAACCAAACATTCATCAGAGCTCGAAACTCAGGGAAGTGAGAAGCTCAGACGATCGGAGCCGAATAGATCGAAAACTCCAGAGACTACACGAGCCATCTCGCTTGTCTCAGCTGAGCCACGGAATGCTCGGATTTCGCCGAAGCGGCTCAGGAAGGATGAGCCATTGGGCTTGATTTCCCTGCTCCGGCGATTTGGACCCGAAGCTCCTGCTCGTCTGCAACTCGAGCCGTGTGAGCGATGGTCCTCCGGCCGGAGCCTGTTGCTCGCTCTACCGAGCTCGAGCAGCGAGTAGCTCGCTGCACTCCTCCCGAAATTCTTCGGGAGTCCATTCGCTCTGTAAGCGATCCTGTACAGCATGAACATGTTAAGCACCGGGAAGCGAGCTCGTCGTAACAGAAACTACGTGTGAACGAGCATATCCTTGGTTGCTCCTGGAGCAATTCCAGGGTGGCTCTCTATCCTCATCATGCTTCGAAATCTATATTCGATGGCGAAGCTCCAGTCGTCTCGACTTCCAATGGATATTCATTGCTACTTGTCGCATCTCTCGACAATTATTTCCGTCACTTGGACGCCGAACCACCCCCACGATATGGGGCGAAACATGGTTGCGTTGAGCGCTCTATAAGATACGGATGCGATCATCGGAAATTGGTTCGAAGCTGGGAACTTTGGCTCCATCTGCTCCGAAGATATGCTTGATTCTACGGGATCCTGGAGGAGCTATGTTCTAGGCGTACCCAGGGAGGGGGGCAAGGATGGCAATCCCCCCCCCCCCTTAAAACTCTCAAATCAGACTGGAAAGAATTGAGGATTACGTTTACGGCGCCGTGAAGAGCTCGCCACGATGATGACCGTCAGCATCTTCACATCCCTTCCCCCCGCATTCGCTCGCATGGGAAGGCCATGTTGTGGGAGTTGGGACAGCGATCTGGGGATTCCAAGTGCTGTTGTGAAAAACTTTGCAGGCGCTCTGACGGCGTCTGATTTGCACGAGAGAGCAACCTATCGGAATGGCTTCAATATTATTTTCCTCACCTTCCATGATTCGCAATGGATATCAATGGAGGCTCCACTGGGAGTTGTTCGGGCGTTCGTCTTCCCGATGTAAACTGAGCCTGGCTCATCTCAATGGTGAGCAGAGGAGAGTGTCAAGTGCGGACAGATTCTCATTGCGAAGACGACGGACTCGTGCGAGAGTCATCGAACGGACGATTCTAGAACTCTCGACGATCTCATGGAACGGCTCCCTTTCGTTGAACTGTTACGTCGCTGAATGGAATCGGCACGTCAACACGTCCATGTTGCCGACCATCGATGTTAACGCTCCTCGTCCGACCGCGAAGTCGTGCGCTCTGAAGTGGTTCACTCGCAGAGAATAGAATCGGGTTCTCAGATTGCGCGTGCGCGCTCGAGTGTTTTTAATGCGGGGCTTTCAGGATTGATGTTCCATCTCGAATGAATCAACGGAATCTGCCTCGATATGTCTGGGATATCCTTCAGCGAAGCTTCAAGCCCTCATCACTATGAACGGAAACGCGCAGAAAGCCACGAAACTTCACTCCTCAGAGACAATGAACCGCTTATCCACTCTATGGCCCCTCTTTCCCTCTGGAGTGAACGCAAATCCTCGAATCAGACCGGTCGCAAAGAGTTAAAGTGGACTCGAGAAAATTTTCGAGCGTCCGGAGTCTCCGTCCTCACCGAAGTCACGGGGCTCAACGCTCGCCCTTGCGCCTCACAGCAGAATTCACCGGCTCCTTTTTCCGTCATGATAGAGCGGTGGAGCAATCGTGGTTGTTTTCAAGTTTTCAAAGGACGCGAGTTTCAAACTTTGTATGTTCCAGTGGTCTTCATCCCGAACTACTTTGTGGTTGTTCGAGAGCCCACTCTGTTTCTGTGTCCTCACCGTAAAAAAAAGTCTCGCCTTCACAATAACCTCTCACATTTATTCCCCGCGCGTTTCCGTTCTCCCGGGAGCACTCGCAGTTTCCATTCGCGACGTCGCTCCGCCAAAACCTACTGCCTTTCCAAAAGAATTCTACCAAAGCTCGTTGGCGAACTCGCGTATGGTTTACCTCTACTGTGTCCGATCGTAGCCGTCGGAGGTGAGAAAGTGAATTTCGCCGTGAAAAATATTCTCGAAAACCGTTCCCTGCCGAAAGTTCTCCTAGAAATCTATGATAGTTGCCCGGAATCTCCTCCGCCGACCTCGGAGCGTCGCGTTCTGTCAGACAGCAGTCAAAATCGGTCTCGTTCCGCCGCAGGCCAACATATCTATATTTCCCGTGTTTTTCAGAAGATGAGCCATCGCCTGAAAATAAGCCATACCTCGATTTCCGAACATTTCGGTTATATAAGCCGTACCCCGAATATAAGCCGTAGCTGCAACTGATCTCAGCATGGAGCCTGCGCGCGAGAAATGTCGGGATGTCTAACAAGCTCTCGGATTCGTGTGGTTTAGTAAGCGCCGATTTGAGATGACGCCTGCTAGCTGAGGAGTTCGTGGCAAGGGTTTCGACCACGCTGTTGTTGCAGGTTCGAAGTCGTCCCGTGTTCGATCATGTGAGTGCGATTCGCAATTTGATTTATATAAGCCATACCCCGAAAATAAGCCGCAGTCCAATTTTTTTGACCTCAAGACGAATAAAAGACATGGCTTATTTTCTGAAAAACACGGTATGTATAAAAATCCAGGGTCTGTTTGTTTCTCCTCAATGAACTCCTCCGGTATTGATCGGAACGACGTGGAACCAACGGCATGTTGTAGGGCAGTTCACAAGGAAGGACACAGGCCAGGATTCCGAGGTCGATCTGACCATACTTTTGGGAGTCTGAAGCGGTGGTACCGGCACCTATCTTGGAACACTTCTCGGAGTCTGGGGAGGTGATTGCGGGGTCGATCTGACCATACTTTCCGGAGCCGGGATCAACCTGTTCATATTCTCGGGAGTTTTAGGAGGTGCCTCCTAGGGTCGAGCTCACAACACTCCTTTCACTCGCTGTCGAGTGCCAAACAGTGATCAGTGACGCATTGACCTCTAAGCTTTGAAGCAGCTGCTGACCACTCTCGATGAATCCCGCCAGGGACGTATCCGTTGGGTACACGCGATCAGCATGCTTCTGGGGTATGAGGAAAAGAGACCGGTGCCACTCCAGTCCACGACTGAAGTTATCGGTTCGTAGGCGTTCGCGATATACCTTGAGTTTTGTGCTCAAAATCCAGCACGAACCCCAGCTCTTCGAGTCAGCTTCTTGAAATGTTCGTCGATTTTGTAGAAGATCACGGAGGACCATGAGCCACGGAAACCGCGGGTTCAGACCTCTGCCGCGATCCTCGGCCTCCTCCGCGATCACTGTTATGGTTATGGTTATTTATTGATCCTCCAATGAGATATCTGTCTCTCCCGGCATTGAGCGCGATAACCGAGCACGTTCCAATCACTGCAGTACCACCCAATTTCGTCTCCGAGCATATTCCGCCGACTGAAAAATGTTGAGAACCCTTGCTCTGGAGCTTGAGTACAAATCAAGGCCAGCGCAAATTTACATTTTCATATTTTTTATCAACTCCGTCGTATGCCATCACCGTGGGAAGTCAAATGCGTCCTCATCATCTGAGGGGACGAATTTCCAGGCTGTGATAGGACGTCTCCAGTATCGAAAGGTGCTCATGTTGTGTTCAAATGAAGATGATAGTTTGTGTCTGCATCGTTACATCATGTACTCGTTTTTGATCTCATCACCCTTGACGATTGTCGAGCGAGTCATTCAGTTTCCGCGATTTTCCGCTCCGTCACCGCGACTCGCTCGCGATATTCGCGTTCTTTAACCCCGACAAATCTCCAGCCTCAACAATGGGTACCACTTGACATTCAACTGGAGATGGGTGGCGACCAGCAAACAGGAAGCAACATCAGGAAGTTCTGGGGTCACCATGGTCGCCGAGTCGTACACAGCCCGGCTTCGACAGTAGTTGCGGCGATGCCTGGAGACCGATGATGCGATCGATGGACGAGAAACAATCCTCGCAGCCGTCTACATAAGCCCCGGTCCAGGACTCGTGAGAATCACAGGATTCCTACGAAAACGCTTGAAGTTCCTGAAGTCTGGACCGCATACTGGTGTTCCTGTCCCAACTATCGTTTGTGGAGCGACCCAAAATAATCTGATCTAGTTCATGCAAACAGTATTTTGCCTGAGTTTGGCAAGCGATCCCGTTGAAGGCATTCCCCCAAACGGAACATGTCTTGACCTCGTTCTCGCTGATCGTTCAATACGCATCGAAGGCATGAATCACATCGGCTCGTTCAGTTATCATCAAAAACAAAGTTTATTTTTCCTAAGCGATTTACCCAAACATGAAGACATCTCATTTTGAGCCGTTCATTGAGTGTAATCTCTGGCAACATATGGGGTCAGTGGTGTCTGTGCTGAACGGCTGCTCCAGAGGTGCCAGGGAAACTCGGAGCAGACTATTCAGTCTAAGCTGTCTAAGGGATCGCGGCTACTCTGGCGGTGGAGCTCGTCGTGTCTTTGTAGAACGATTAAGCTTGTTCCTCAGAGGCGAAACGGCGATCAATTTGATGGGCCAGGCTCTTTGTGCTAGGTCGTAGCCGTCATCCGACGATTCAGGCGGTGAACTTCAAGGCATTTCAGCTGAAATTCTTGACGGGCAAGCTGACATTCGTTACACTGGCATCCGTGAATAACACCTCCGCGCGGAATAACGTGAGCCCACGTTGGGATATTGGTGGACCACGCGCTTTTTGATTATTTGCCTCTCTCACAGTGGCTTTAAGCGAGCTCAGAAGTTGCGGACGCGAGACCCAGCGGGATGAGTTCACAAAGATACGACTCGAGACTCCCTGAGAAATGCCCCTCGTGGACCACGGAGAGAGATACTTTCTCAGCTTCAGCTGCGGAGCGCAGCCGCGAGTGAAAGAATCCAATATTTATGTCCAAAAACCGATATATAGCGGCTGAATATTCAATCCTTAGCAATAGCGGGCAATAAGACAGCTAGAACGGGCCGCAGTGCTCAAGGGAAACCTTGACGCCTCGAGAAGACAGCCCGGAACTCGAATGCGGGTCTCATTGCCGCGAATATATATTTTGCCCAGAGTTCCGGCGGACGCCCTCGAGGGCTCCTCGCGGATCCGTGCTGCACGGACACTGGAACGTTTGGCATTGTTTAGAATTGCGGGTGCCCAGCTCAACCTTCCTCGATCTCTGAGGCCGTATCCGGGAAAAAGCGATGGGTGGATCAAAGATGAGATCGATGCGATAGGCCTAGAATGCGATGGATGACGAGCGACTCGACCGGGTACCTGTACTCCGCCTGACACCGGCCACGACGATTCAAACGTAGGAGGCCTTGGATGGGAAACCAGCATACCTGATCTCTGGCATGCTTAAAACTCGAACGTGCCGGAACTGGGTGCGATCCGGAGTTCGCAACAACCCGGTGTCTCTCCCTGATTTTCTTGGCTCTTCTCCCGAGCTCCGCACTAGGCTTTCCTGGCCTGCATCGCGTATTCCGGGTGGCTAATAGGGTTTGCAAAAGCCCGCATTTCAAGGACCGCGAGACCGCGGGCGCTCGCAACTGCTCGTGAGGAACGCGGGCTTGAACCAGTGGGCTTCAACCGCAAAAGCCTGCGGATTAACTATCATTACTGTAACAATTCCGATGACTATCATCAAACTCCACTAACTATTAGTGATAGTCAAGGTTCCTTGGGCGAGCTCCATTGAGCCCGCACCAAAGCCCGCAAGCTCGCAGTCTTCATCTGCAGGCTTTTCATTGCGGGTACCCGCAAAAATCAAAGACCGCGGGCTTGCGGTCCTGGAAACGCGGGCTTTTGCAAATCCTGGTGGCGGAGCTGTGCCGGCTCCTGTTATCGGTGATGTTTATTCATCAATACATTCAGAGGAACGCGTCTGCTATTTATTTCATCTCTCGTTCGTGAATCATCCAACCGTTGCCAGATCGTTCTGCGACCTACTCTGTGCGTTCACAGTCGTCGTCCATCGGGAGTTGAAACATTGGAAGTAACTCAAGGTCATGTCCCGGGGGGTTGGCTTCCTGAAACTTCGCGAATCACTTCTATACCGGACCTGCCTTTTTTTCGCGGGGACCAGGACTAAAACTGCGTGATGCAGACCGAGCCACAATCCCGCTCGGTACTGTGGGAGTCGCATACCCACTGAAAACCTAGTGTCTCTCCAACCTCCGCTATTCGGGTAGAGGTCCGCCAACCATGGCCGCAACTGCTTCGGCATTACTTCGTTACCATACAGGTCCTGCGACAAGTCAGACAAGCGAGCCCATTCTTACACCTTCAGTTTTCGAGGCGTGTTTCATCGTACAGCCGGGCGGCGGGAGGGTGGGTAAACGACGAATCATCGACTGATTGAACTCTTCGTTCTTTAAAACAACTGATAACACAACTCATGGACAATGTGAACTGTCTGACAAACGATGACCAACAACGTATACGTGCTTTCCGCAGGAAGGCGGTCAGAGCACGAGAGAGTTACTCTCTGCCGTTTGAGCTCTCGAGTATGACAACGTGCGCGCCATGATGCGAGCCATACATATATGCGGTGCCCACATGCAAGAACATTCCGCGAGCTGCTCCAGTGTTCAGAAGACTCGACTGCGGCCAGGCTCATCATCGCTCGAAGTCCAACGACTGTACTGCGCCAGATTCATCAACCGCGCTGACGGTATGATGAGCACCAAGATGACTTGATGTGAATGGTCGGATGAATATTTTAGGAAATTTTCTTGACGAGTCTCGGTCCTCCCACAGATATTGACTGGCGTTGATTCTCCATCGAACGCCGAATCGAGTGTGAGTGACATGGCAGTCTTTGGTCATTCGAGCCGCCGATCGATCAGAGGGTTAGCTTTCCACTCGGGTGCGGCTATCCTTTGTTTCTCGCTGACGTCGTGGGTGAGTTCCCTCACTTTCCTACTCCACGTTGACCTAAAGCGTCGGCTTTTCCTCACATCCGCCTTTATGACCTGAGAAGCGATCATGCCATTTAGCAGGATCGTGATGTCTTAATTGATGGAATAGTGCTCATGATCGCTACTTCGAGGCGTAGGGTATCTGTGCAGTGTCCGAGTCCCTGGGAGCGAGCAGGCTCACAGGCACCTTCAGCGACCACAGCCTGTTCGGTCAGCCTGCCCGTCGGCGTTCCCGTCAGCTTATTCTCTTGGCCAGCGTGTGCCATGTATTGAGGTGGAGATTCAGAATAATTCCGAAACCCTGAGTAGCAGCACGCACTAAAGCTTTCCGGGTGTGAGCGATTGTCAACTCGTCCGCGTGGCGCACCACACTGGTGATATGCATAAACTCTTCCGCAATAATGAGCTCTGGTCAGGGTCCCTCAGCAGCGAGCGCCGCGAGGTTCCTGCAAGAGCTTCACTGGACCTCCGCCGGTAGATCGAGTGCTTCGAGAGCGCATTGGCTCGTTACCGTAACGATGTTTCTCCCTGGCTTAGGAACGCTCACTTCGTAACTTTAGGCGAACCCAATCCTGTTTCTCGGGGAACTGAAATTAAACATCGAAGGTGTTGTTCCTCCGTCGAGGGAAGCCGATGTTATAGGCGATGTCTTGTACGATGGGCTTGAAACTGGCTCAAAGTTCCCACAGCCTGACTCCTGTTACGGAGGAGGCTCCACGCTTCCGGGATAGACAGACGTACGGGAAGAGACGGTGTTGACGAGAACTCCCGTGCACACTCGAAGAATCCGCTCTCCTGGAGCTCCTCTATAACAAGGCCGGAACAACTCGTGTAAGCTTTCATCGTGGCGTTTCGTACGGACGTTGCTCCGGTTATGGCCGAGACACTTCATGTCTGAAAGTCGGCGTCGGGTCCAAGTCTTTGGAGTGCTGTTCCTCTGCGAAACAGGGTCTATCTTCGGAGGACATACTCCGGATCCGGGTGCGTCGCTTATCCTCCTATCTTGTGACTTTGTGAGTCACTTGCATCGAAAACTGTGACACATTGTTGGGACGTCGTCCTCTGAATTCTCAGGCCGAAGTCCTTCGCCGCTTGTCCTTCCCGCGGAACCCATCAATACCGAGAAGCCTTGACGAGCGGCTCAATGATGTTGGTGTTGTTTGAAGATTAGAGGGCGCATCGATTCCGAAGGCTTCGATCCAAATTTTGATTGCCAAACGAGCTATGGATCGTCGGTTGCCCCGTGCTCGTGAGCGCGGAGTCGACCTCATATATGCACACCTGGTGGTGTCGCTCGTTATCATCAGCCTATTTTGATAATTGGTGAGCAGGGAGGAACTGACGACTGTCATCCCAAGAGAGAGCCTCTGTTCAGCGTTTGTTCTCCGAGACCGAGCCAGAGTGCTGGTGGGCTGTCAGGGTAAGGCTGTTGATCGAGAAGCAAGAGAGAACTTCAACGGGCGATGTCGAAGGCTGTTGAGGCGTCCGGGGAGACCGGGACTTTTATAACTCACAGGATATTTTTTTCGGGCAACAAAAACCTCAATTCCGGTGGCATTTGCACAGAAATGAGGGAACCGAGGCCTCACCCGTCGGCGCTCGAGTATTATCTCGTATATGTGGTTGTTTTGCGTAGTTTCCGTCGAGCCACACCAATTCCTCGATCGATGCAAGCGAGCAACAATGGTTGACCGGGACTATGAGATTTCCTCGGGCATGGTTCTTGAGTCTGCGTGAACTATGAATCTCGGAAGCAAATTCATGAAATAAGGCATGCGGGTGTCACACTGGAACCGGCGGCTTCACCTTTATTCACTGAGGAGTGGGCGGCCGTTAAGAGTAAACAATGCCATCCTGAAAATGAATCTCTCGAGCTTTTGAGTTTTCCTACCCTAGTCATTTTCCCAATATTCCTCTCATATCTTACCCCAAACCTGGAGGGTGCGCGACGGAAGGTATGAGGTACTCTACTGCCTTGGATGAGCTTGGAAAATGGAAAGGCGACACAGAAACACTGAACGAGTCTCGGAGATCACCATACCTCATGAGATCACCGCAGTGGGCTTATGAGGTTTTAGATCATACCTCACCGATCTCTTGGCCCGCAGCCCGTTCACACCTTAACATCAGTTTTCGTAGATTGAGACTCGCGCTCTCCTTCTCGTGCCTTCCCAGACCTTGACAGGCCTTCTCTGTTTCAAGCTCGCTGCACGGCTGCCGAGAGACATCCAGCCAAATCGCCTCGTGGTTATAATCAGAGGCTTCTCTTCGAGCGCATGTCTCCAGAGGGGAGCATCCAGCATCACTTTAAAACTTTTCCGGCTGCGGAGCCTGACGCCAAATCGCGGGTTAGGTTCAGGCTATGAAATCCAGCTGAGGACGGGTACTTGATTCTCCGGTCGAATCCTCGATGCTACCTCTCACATCCGTCATGGACATCTTGTCACGGGTCCGACAGGAGCGATCCAGCAGTAAGCAGCGGTTGCCTCGATCAATGAGCGAATAGTTGTCGGTGAAAATCAACAAGGAGTCTCGATGATGTGTTCCAATCTGCCATTGAATAGGCAGGTTCCGGATGATGTCAGAAATGATGCAACATTTACTCTGGAACGATGTGAGGACCGCAGAGTCGCAGACAGCCCTGGAACGGACCGATGTGCCCGGATCAATTTCTCGATCGATTCCCTCTTCCGATTCTGATGTTCTGGAATCTTAATCAAAAGCTGTAGTAGTCTGACCGCGTCTCCGGTTCTCCTCTGACCAGATCAATCTCGGAAGATGGACCAAGGAAGCAAGCAGTGCTTCATGTTCGGAGAGTTACATGAATCTTCAATTTATTTCACAGTAAATATTCATCTTGCCGGTTTCAGGTTTGCCGCTCTCGGACATAGTGAAGTCTTCACTCGCTCTGGAGCGTTTTTCCATTATTCGATCATTTCTTCCATGGAGTCGGTTTCGTAACAATCAATAACGATCCTTTCAGCCACAACCTAAAACAAATAAAAAAATACTGTGCTTCCACGGGAACGGTTCCCCCGCTGCTGTTGTCTTGCATGATTCACAATTTACACATTACAAGCAGATTGAGATTTTCTGTATTCATAGAGGAGGTTAGGACCATTTCGAAATGCCTCGAGCACTCTCTATATGAATCCAGAGTCGAACATGGTTCCAAGCTGTTGTTAAAGTTGCAGTTATTATATCGCTAAAAACTATTCATCAATTATGATACAGTTTTGTATACATAGAGGTCGATTGATCCATCCATCAGTCGGCCAATCCAGTGATCGATCGATTGTTGAAACAACGTCTGTGGCATTACTGCCTAGAATCTTACATATCTGTATGGCTAGAGTCAAAAATATAAATCTGAAGTACAAGAGCGAACACGAACCCAGCCTTCCTCCAAAGCAGGTTCTATCGGTGTCGCGGGTTGACCCGTTTCAAAGCCTTGTTGCGTTCCACGCTTCTGAAGAGTTTCTTCCTTCTCGTCAACGATCCGGTCTATCAGCTCCAGTCCAACCATTGACGACGACGGAACGAACCCATATCATGTCAGTCCCATCAGACTCAGTGGAACTTGATCAAACACCTCTCAATCACATTTCCAGTGTCACGAAAACGCGTTGGCACGCTGGAAGTTCTCATTCATTCGACAACGCGCTCTCACGGGGAGTTCCCGTGTTCGGGAGGAGTCTGAATTCCAACGGCCTCCTCACACGTCTCTGCCCGGATGCGGGGCTCTCGTGCAAATTTCCGGGCAACGACCAAATTCCGAGAAAAAAGAAGAGGTTCTATTCTTTCATGATCTGGGATCTCCTCTGATATTCGATCAGGTTTTTGAATCGCTATAATGGGCAACCCCGATCATGACACTGTGCCTGACGTCTCCTCTCGCTGCGAGAATGAGGCGATTTCGAATGCTTATTCTTTGGTTCCCTGCTTTCCTGTTCGATAGAGGCATTGGCCATGGTCCGAGAAACATCCGCCAGCCCCAACGCGTTCTGAGCACTTCAGGTCGAATGCTCAAGGTCGAAACAGAGTCCGAAGCTTCCGACTCAGGAAAATTCCTCGTTCCGATCGAGGCAGGGGGTGCGGTGGAGTTTTTGATGTTGCTCAGAGCCTTGCGAAATGAACCCAGAGAACACAGGTGCGCGTCTTCCGTGATCGCGGAACTTGACGTCGAAGGGTCGGACGGAGAGATAGACGGATACCCGGAGCTACGAGAACATGTCCCTGTACACTCGATCGGTGTACAAGGATTTTGATATCACGCTTGAATTTGTGAACCGCGACTCCGTTTCACGAATGAGATCTCGATTCTTAAGGTCGTTCGCAGTGTTATCGTCGATTGGTCGGAACTACGTTTCGAGCGGTTGAGTAATTTCTTTGGCGAAAGCTGTCAGTCTTTCATGTGAAAAGCACGTGCAGCAGTGCACGCATGGTTCGCTGATTCTGGTATCGATCGGTTCGATGGAATCAGCGTCGATCAGGACGAGCTGCGTCGAGAGGAGTGACGACGACGACGACGACGACGACGACAGCAGCAGCAACAACAGAACACACATACACAGCGACGAGGGCAGAGAAAGAGAAGCGGGTTAGGGAGAACAAGCAGAAGAAGCTCGGAGCGATTCGGAGAGAAGCGGTCAATACATGGGTCGTTGACGACCGATGAGAAAACACGGCGCGATGGGAGCGTTCGCCGTTAGCGAAGCAGCAGGTCCATGTGGCTATCGGCCACGGCAGGGGTTCGCAACCTTGCCAGTGCCCCGGAAGCCCTTCGGTACCACTAGGGTACCAGATCGCCCCAGAAATATTGAGGACCATGGTGGCAGGTGAGATCGAGGAGGGACATGACGGGTAGTGGGGGGCATGGGAAGGAAGAGTCGGCTCGGTCAACTCGTGCGATGGGATGCGTCTTTTTGTGCCGGTTGTAGGCGACACCGAGGGAGGCTAGAGCCGCGAAGGTTCAGTAGCCACTGAGGAAGCCCGGGGCAGTTCAGCTCCCTTGGAACAGGGATGGAGAACTTTGGATTGAGATCGAGCAGACGTTCGGAAATGATGGTAAGAGGAATCGGTACGGCTCCGAAAGGCTCTTGAGGATTGGGTGGAGAGCAAGGGATCGAAACGAGAAGAAGCCGACAACAGTCTGAGTTTCCACGAAACATCAGGAAACAGTTTGATGAGTGTTTGTTGAGCTGCTCGCGAGAAAGAGACATCGACGCTGCCAGTTTGTGAGCACAGTTGACTACCAGAACGCTATCGTCGAAATAAACCTCGAAAGCTGCGTCTTGATTCGCAGCGTTAGGAGTTGGCCATATTCAAGCGGCCTCGATGTATCGTTATAAGTTAGTCTTAACCACAAGCCTGGACGAGGCGGCGATCCGAGGAGATGATTCGAGCACATCATCCGAGTTCATGATGAGATGATGAGTCGGCCCTCCACCAGTGCCCTCCTGGCTGCTGACCAGAAAGTTGTGAAAGTGATGTTGCTGCAGATGTTGAAAGCAGTTCTCATTGCAAAAGTGATGATTGTGATTCTGAACTTGTTGTTGATCCGGCTGCTGGTGGTGGTGTTGATGGCGGTGATGGTGATAAGGGCTGCGAATGGCACCGTTGTGATTGAGACCGTTGGGTAAAGGCAACTGCTGTGGCGAAGGCGTCGTCGGCTGTGGTAGCGGTGACGAATTTACCAGCGACCCCATACTATGTGACGGAACGAGACCTCCTCGGGGTCGGCTAACGTACACGGCACGAGAGCCTGCATACGTGCAGTCTGTTCGCTGGCTGTCTCCTCGAAGCGGCGTTCCGATCGGGGACTTTGGAAAGCATGGAGCTGAGTTGAAGTTTCGATTGTAGCTTGCAGCTCTCGCGTGCCGAAAGCTCGGTCGCGGTCGGCATCGAAACATTCGAGAGAGCGCTTCGCTGACCTCGGGCATCCTCGCCGCGTATATGAAAGGATCCACAAGCGATTTGGCGATTATTAGAGCATTCACGAGTATTCCACCCGATATCCGGGTGGTCATCGAGAGCTTATTCACCGGGAACGGGCAGCTGTCGGTGCAGGTGAACACGTAGAAACAGACGGCCGGCATCCAACCGGCCAGATACGTTCCGATGATGAGCAACGTCGTGTACACGGCTTTCACGTTCTGCAGTCGACGGCTGGCCTGGGTGCAGCTTGCGGATGTGAGTCCCGTCGTCACGGACGAGTTCGAAGCGGTTTTCTTACAGACTACGTGTCGACTGCTCGTCTGCGCGAACAGTCCGATCTTGTGTTGTCGGATGATGAAGAAAATGTGAAAGTATATGAACATCATCACAACCAGAGGCACCGTGAACAGCATCCCTAGAAGCACAGAGAAACGCGATTCTCGCAGAAACGCGAAATTGCTGCAGTCGCGACTCCGAAAGCCTTGGTCGGGTACACTTGAGAAGTACGTAAAGAATATCACCAGCGGAAACGCCCACAACAAGACGATGCCAATAAACGCACTTCTTCTAGTAACCGTAGACGCATAATGAAGCGGTCGCAGTATTCCCACGTAATGGTTGAACGATAAAGCGAGGAGGTTGAACGCTGCGGCCACCAGCCCACTGAGCCGTAGCGCTTCGAGCACTAGGTTGAAACAACGGTGTATCTCCACGTTCAGTAGAGGTAAGTAGCTGTTGATGACGAAGCCGAGGCCGAGCATAAACGATGCGTACGCGTCGGCGAACGTCAGACTCAGACTCAGACTCAACGTCGGATTGATGCTCCGTCTCAACCACCGTAGAGACACTAGAACGATCAGGTTGAACAGGGTCGATATAACGCACGCTAGCACCAGGAGAGGAACCGCAAAGTCGTAAACTTTCCTCATTTGCTGCTCCTCGTCTGCTACACCCGCAGCTCCGGCCGAGACACCAACTCCGACGGTGCTGTCATCTGATAATAGGCTATGGTTAGTTGTCGTGGCCATCGCGGTGCCACGACGGCTGCCGACCGATTGGGAGCGCGCCACTCTCAGACTAAAACAGAGCTCGTGTACCCTCTACACCGATACGGGAGAGGGTCAGCTCGACACCCTCTCCGCTCTGAGCACGAGGTTCCCCGCCGATTTGTTTCCCTCTTGCCCTTGACAGTTGTTTTTCTTCTGCGACAAGTGTTCTGTCGCAGCGTTCTCTCTGTAAGTGGGGTTCACGAGCATACACATGCGCCTTACGTACACATAAATGGTGCCTCTCATGTCTGAGGTCTCATGTTCCGTATCGATAGATGAGTTTTTACTCGCATCATTTGAGGATAGTCTCCGTCTTTTTCAGATTCCCCGGTGTCGCCCAAGTGTTGCTGGCAGTATTTTCCTCTCTCCCAACCCAGAACCACGAGTTGACCGGTTTCGGGGCCCCGCATGGTGCACATCCCATTTCGATGCATGGTTTGCGAACGTGCTGTTTAAGTATGGTCTTGAGCATCCAAGGCTGAAGTACGACTGCTCCGAGAGTCATCGCACAATTGCATTTCGAGACCTCTCATCTCTTCGGATTGTCGGTGAAGGCCCAATGTGGATCTAGACTCCAGGTGCTCTCCCCATACGGAGTCCAGTTCATCTTGTGCTCGTGCTCGAGCCCTCTGCGGGATGTGTTTCACATGAATGCACCCAATGTACCATGGGTGGTATATGTGGTTATTTTGAGATGTTCCGCGTTAACATAGGTCTTAATATCTTTCATCTGTTTCAAGCTTGGTTTTTGAGACATCCCCCCGTTGGGATTCTGTTCCCGTTCCAAAATCAGAGACCTCGGTTGTCGGAACAATCGACTACTCGGATTCCGGCAAATGCAGTACCGGGTTCTCAGTGATCGTCATTTTCAGGAAACCGGATGTCCGCTGATGCCCTGGACACCATTGAATCCTCACAACTTCGATAGCCAGCTTCGTCAATAATATTGAAATCTTTGCGTAGTCTTCGGTGAGATCGTTCGGAAAGGCCCGCATGAGCCAGTAGTTTTCGCACCTGTTCCAGTGTTGTGGGTTCTTTTGTATTCCGGACCTTCTCGGCAATTTCTTCTCTCGATGATCTCGTAAAACCGTCGATAATTAGATCAAGAAATACAGCCTTGGATTGATTTGGCAGGGATTCCTCCGGGTTAACCTCCAATTCGGCTAGGTCGAGACTCCCGGGTTGCTCCTCTCGTTCGCCTGGGCTTATTTCGCGTTCCAATTCCTGTGGCAAGCGAGACAGGGCTCCTGCATGACCCATGTTCTTTATCAGTCTTCTATGCACAACAACTCGGGGGCCATCGGCCAAAATTCAACTCGGCCATCTGATGGAACCAACCGCGCGTTGTCCCTCCAGGGTATCGTGTGTTGAGAATCTTCCCCAATTCACAGTGATCTTTGTGCAAATGGAACTTCTGACCTTGGAGGTATTTGCTTCAAGATGCAGTGCTTGTTGCGTTTTCTCCAGCGGCTTCTTCTTATCATTTCGAAGCATCTCCAGTCGAATACCCTGCAGTCGATGAAGTCTTCTGCAACTCCCGTGGATGATTCGAGGATGCCCTTGTTCAGTTCGGTGATTTTGCTTCGATATTGGCCGATCTTGACCCAACATGTCGCTGCATTCTCTGAGACATGTGTCACCGTTGGATCAAAAGCTTCGGTTTTGCCGATGAGCGTTGTGGGAAGCTCTCGCAGAGCCTTTTGGATGTGGCACTCCTCGTTGCCATCGCGTGGATCCGGTGAGAAGTCCGAGATGATCACAGCGCTTGATTCGACTGCGACAGTGAAGAACTGGGGGCAGGCTATGTGAATATTTACTTCCTTATTACTAGGGCGTGACTTTATACTACCGGTACTACTATAGCCGTGAGGCCGCGCCCAGTGTCTGCGCGGGCCGTGGCTTCCTGGAAGCATGTCAATCTGTTCCAGTGTTTGCTACGGGCCGGCGAGCTTCACTGGTGTCCTCTTCCCTGAAGAATAATTTCTGCGACGCTGTCAGCGTGCGCCGTTCATTGGTGGAAGCATTGGCAGGCTTCATTCCCAAACTCCGAAATTATCTCCGAAAATACGTACGGGAGACGACTTCTCGATCCCTGAGCAATAAATTCCTTGAGTACAGGAGCCACTGAAGGCGTAGAGCATTCCGCACAGCGATCATACTCTGGGAATACTCTTCCTTGGGCGTTCCACACAGCCTGGTGGTGCGGGGGATTCGCTAGATCTCCTCGAAAGCGGAATGCGCGTTTTCTGACGAGTACCGAGGGGCGAGTGCAGGCCGGAATTTCTCGCGCATCCGGTCACTTGTGAATCTGTCAGTCGGAGTGTTCAGATACACCTATGGCGAATCTCGCGGGACCCGCGGAAGGAACTCATTACAGGATCGTTCCACGCGACTGGAGGCCTCCTCGAAGCTGATCTGCTCCTGACTCCTTCACTGTACTGTCAACTTATTCTTCGCGTCTGACCGATCGTAGACGAATGACGTCGACCACCTGTAGAACCACGTGAGGCGCTGCGACCCTATAGCTGTTTCCTTGTTTCTTGAAGGCATCGGCCTTGCCGGAAAAATCGATTTTTGAAAACTTGATGCTCATTCCTCGAGAACCAGTGGAGCTACGGCACCGATAGAAAACCCGTTGTGAAGCTCTCTCCAAGTACCATCGAACGCCGGTGGCAGCGAGTCCCGGAAATCTCTTTTCCAGGTGAGGAGGATTGGGAACTCGTTGGTTCACCCGGAAGAAGAAGGCTGACCACTTTCTCAGATATCGCTCAGAGTACTCCTCTCTATCGTCTACTCGCAGGGCGAGTTCCATCCCGATGCGAGTCTGCGGGGCCGAGATATCAACAGTTGAACATCGGCGATGAATCGGTTTTCCCCCCAGAACTCGCTTGAAACCAAGCATAAGAATGGATAGAAGTCATCGAATCAAGTCATCTATCATGGTCAGATCGATCGGAATCACCCTCCCAGTCTCGTCAAAGTATGCTCAGATTGGTCCCAGGATCACCCTTCCAGACATGGAAGAGTGTGCTCAGATTTGTCCAGAATCACCCCGATCGACTCTCTGAAGTATTGTCAGTGAGTCACTATGGTCAGGGAGAAAATCTGAGCACACTTCTCCGAGTCTGGGAGGGTGATTCCGAAATCGATCTGGGGGGAACCCGCTTCGCTTTGAGCTCGGTGGATTCGAGTCATCAGTCATAGGTATCGATGTGTTATCCGTGATTTCGCGGAGGCGTCCGAGCGACCCACCCACCAATAGAAGAGAACCACGCGGACGAAAACATCAGATGATCCGAAATTCAAAATTCCTGCGATTTTGGAATCAGGATCTGCGTTTATCGTCGAGCGGGAGCAGAAATGGAGCTTTGGGATGGCCCTCGCCACAGCCATAACAACAACAACGCCTGATTCTTCGCCGTGACGAGTCTCTGATACGCTTGCGCTGTCTCACCAGCGAACTCTGCCCAACAGCTCCTGAAAATTGAGAGAACTTCCAGTTATGCATCACGTCGCGGAAATCCGAGAAACTGCTCAGGACCGTCGACGGGTTCCTTGAAAGTTTCGCAAGACCGACAGAGCTGACGGAGGGACGGAGCCGGAGGGCAGTTGCTCCGGTTCTCCTCCTTTGATATGCATCTTCCAATAGTGTCCAGAAAATGAGCCTTGAGGTGCTCCCAAGATCGCAGTCAGTGACAAAGGTCAGCTTCAACGACTGTACTCACACGCTGCCTGAAAGCAACAACAGAGTCAGCGGAGAACACGAGCGTCAGCGGAGCGTACAATGATTTCTGTTACGGTCGGAACGATGTTGACCTCCCAGGCGCCGACTGAATCACTTCTGAACCCGAGCGGAGCGCAATGAGAGGGGTGAATCGGAAAGTTTGACGGAGACGGCGATGAAGAAATCGGAGAGTCCTGGGCTATAGGAGGGTACTGCAGGCTGCTACGGTCGTAATCTCGCAGACCACCGTCGCTTCGGTGTGGTGACCGCTATATCGGAGTTCGTTTCCTCATAAACATGGAATCGGAGCGGAACGCCTACTCGTAAAACCTCGTCGTAGTGATGATGCGACGGCCAAGAATCAATATCGCTCGAGTAGATATAATGGGGTAGAATTTGATGGCTGGAATAGTACAACAGGCGCATCTGAAACGTCACAAAATGTTTCATGGTATTGCGGTCAAATGTCAATAATTTCTGCTACTTCCATACAAATCAGATTCTATTTGTCTCTCTGCTTGATAGCACTCATATATTCATTTTAGCTCCGATAGAGCGGAATCTTGACGGGGGAAGTCGAAGTTTCGACCCGATCCATGTTGTATTCTTCCGGCCTGAATCGAACATCCTCCCTCGCTGCGAACTCGAGGAGTATTCCTGGAGAATTGTCTAGTATATGCCCGCGTGAGGTAACACGTCCAAAGTGAGGATTTGGGCAATAAGGAAATTCGTTAGCACATCTCGAAAGAGGTGTGTCACGGAGTCACGGCTTGAGACAAAGGGAGGCCATATAGCTCTTCGAGCAGAACTGATCGGAGATAACCCGTGATCATGTCTCACAGATACGCTATGACCGGTCGATTTGCTGTTGAAGATTGGCGGAAGACATGCCGGAAGACAGAAAGACCGAGGTCGAGATCTTCGAAACAGTCGTGAAGTCTCCGAGGATGCTCTGCGTTTTCCGGAAACCTAGATTCGTAAACATCGTCTGGGTGTGCCCACCCACCAATAGCAGAGAACCACGCGGACGAAAACATCAGATGATCCGAAATTCAAACCCGAGCGGGAGCAGAAATGGAGCTTTGGGATGGCCCTCGCCACAGCCATAACAACAACAACGCCTGATTCTTCGCCGTGACGAGTCTCTGATACGCTTGCGCTGTCTCACCAGCGAACTCTGCCCAACAGCTCCTGAAAATTGAGAGAACTTCCAGTTATGCATCACGTCGCGGAAATCCGAGAAACTGCTCAGGACCGTCGACGGGCTCCTTGAAAGTTTCGCAAGAGCGACAGAGCTGACGGTTATAACAGCCGGAGGGCAGTTGCTCCGGTTCTCCTCCCTGAATATGCATCTTCCAATAGTGTCCAGAAAATGAGCCTTGAGGTGCTCCCAAGATCGCAGTCAGTGACAAAGGTCAGCTTCAACGACTGTGCTCACACGCTGCCTAAAAGCAACAACAGAGTCAGCCAACCGGGCCTGCGGCGAAGTCGGAGACGTCATATCCGCGAAGATCGAGTCTTTTGTCACGGCAGCGGTTCCAGAACGAGGCTCCTTTCTTTTCCGGAGCGGATCTCTTCCAGCTACATACGATGTGGATGCAGTTTCACACACTTCCCATCGCATTTTCGCATGGAACTACGATACGTCATCCCACGGCTGCCCGTAAGTGAAGTCCACGACATTCGACGGATCCACTCTGTTTCGGTGGGAAAAAATCTCGAATCAGATAGGGACTCGTCACCTGATCCGCGCGATACTCTGGGGAATTCAGATTCCCGTTAGAACTGCTCCAAACCGACAGAAAATTTAGTTTCATTGACAGCTGGACAAGTGCTCAAGATTCCGTCTCGAACACGGCGATTCATCTCCTCGGGGTTTGGCAATTCCTGGAGGAAGAGCCCTGATGACGTTCAATATTCAGATTGTGGCAGTCGAACGTGAGCTACGTAAGCGTGGGAAGCGGATGACTGAATGCTCCCATAAGTTGATCCAGCTTCGCTAGATAGATCTCAAATCGAATTCAGAGCGCCTACGCACGGGCTTTGTCGAGCCATACGCGCCACAGAACATTCTCCATCAGAATATCGTTCTCGCTTCCGTGGTCCGCTGATGTTGCGGGCCCCATAGTTCCAGGCTACATGCTCCAGCAGCGCATTGCAGGAATATGGAACCTGCCGGGTATCAGAGTTCTGCAATGACAAGCTGCTATATTGAAGACGAGCCAATGACAACTCAGTATCGTCGTTATCTGCCCGAGATAATCCTTAGTCTTTATTCGAGGATTGACTTTTATAGGCGACGTGGTGACGATTCATCATTATCTTACAACAGTAACTTCAACACCGGGGTCTTCTTGGAATGGGAAGTCACCTGTCGGTTTCCGTGAGATATCGACCCCCTCAATCAATTGAAGAACAACGTTCGGGATACTCCTCACGCATGCCCGGGGACATGCTCTAGAATCCTCCTCAACGATCAGAAAAGAGGGTTGCTCTGGTCCACACAGCTTGAATGTTCTTGTCTTCCCGAATGATCTGGTCCCGAGAAGATGAAAACGTGTACGCGGGAAAGAACCGCCGTCTGAGAGCTGTTCTTATGAAACAGGTGCGCTCGTAGCGCCCTCAAGGGGCACCAGAAGTTCTTACTCCGGCTGGCATGGCTGGTCAGCTCGAACGGGAACGTTGCTCGTACGCGAGGTCACCGATGTACTTCTCGGAGCCTCCATGACGAATGTCTGCCATTCTCCGCTAAGGCAGCGGGCCCCTCGATACCGGGCTGCGTTCTCCGGTATCACATTGCAGGAATCAGAAATCTATAGGGGTCTTCTTACACGGAACGGAGCGCCAGTTGTCTGTACTGGGAAAAGATGCAAACTCTCCATTACGGAGAAGACAACGAGAGACTGATGTATCTCCTCGCTGCTGTTTTTTGTTATCCATCTACTTGATACAAGCTCACCCCCTGTTTTCCGGCTGAACCTCTCAGCCAGCCCTCAGAAATGTCCCGGGCTCACCTTTCGGTATTGCTTCAGTAACACTCCCTATCGCCTCGCAAATCCCATTGCGGGCGGTGGGCTTGGGTCTTAAGATGGTTCAGATTCAATTCGTATATAGGTTAAATCCTCTTTATACCACTTATGAAATTTTGTTGTCCCGGCCGGGGATCGAACCCGCGATTGCTAGCTTAGTGTGACACCCAAGGCGTTGGTTTATGCCACACGGCCAACGAGCCGACGTCCAAGCTCGCCCTAGCTAGATCGCAAAAACATCATGTATAAAACGAAGGAAACCTCGCTCGCCGGCACAAGCCCAGCTGAGCGGATCCTCATTATCCTGCGACGCCCACCAATATCTTCTGAGACTCCGAAGGCTTCGACCAGCGACACTTTGTTCCGTCACGATCTCAGATCCCGCCGCGTTATCGTGATCAGGAGTCACCTAGTTCTCGGTTCCCTCCCGTCTCCTGAATTTGCCCGAAGAGAGCTGGAGCCGCTGTGTACTACGAACCCTCCAATTAACGACATAACAGTCCCTGCCGACAAAGAACACAGCGCTGAAGCTCCTCGCAACGAGCGGACAATCCGCGCAACCCTTCTCGGCGAAAACGATGCTTCCAGGAAAGACTTGACCTTTTTTCTGGCCGAAAATGCCATCCCTGCCACAGTTCGTATTCATTGGTGTTATTACAAAAGCTCCGGGTTGGTAGGATTGCATACTACCGCTCGGTCTGCGTTAAAACGTAGAGTATTAGCTTTGTTGTCCATGATGAGGAGATTGCAAACCGGTCACGATTTTTTTTCAAATCTCGATGGGGCGATATTAGGAGGAATACATTGAAGTATTCTCCGGGTCCTCGGTTGACCCCCGAGCTTCCAGCTCTCCACTTTGCCTGGGCACCGATTGAGGTTCTGGGGCGCGCCATCCTATTGCGAGCAGTCAGTTCAAAATTTCCAACCGAAACTCTGAGATCTTTGGCACGATTTCTAGAGCTACCTATCGCTCGAGCAGGAACCTGCGAGTGAAATAATCCCACTCGTATCCTTCGTGGTCCCCGATGAACGGAAATAAACCTATCGTCGGATGTTCACTCTGCTCCGTAACTACGCCTCATCAGCAGGCTTACTGCTTCGCCCACAAATTTTCTAGCTCGATCCCGAACAAGCAGCGCTCGAGGCGATTGGCGGACTCCTACTGGCGTCAAAGATGAAGAGCTATAACTCCAATTTTGGCCAATGGCTCTGGCGAAAAGTACGAGAAATTGGGCTTGTTAACCACTGAAAGAAACCGAGCATCCTGCCAGTCAATCAGAAACTCATGGACGTTGCGAAGGAATCAGTGACCAATCGAGTTCCTCTGCCACAATACGTTCAAAACGTGGCGTCCGCGAAAACTCTTGCATAACCTCGAGTCTCTCCTCGAGACCTCATATGAATCCTCACACATATATGTGATAACTACGCTGGCTGGCCCCGTTCCGTGCTTCGGGAGTGTACAGCTGACAGACGCACATTGCCTTACAGGCAGCGCCACGGGACCTTGGGGAGTGGCTAGCGATTCTCGCTAGCCTAGTATCGGGGCGGTGCGCCTCACGGTTGAGATTCGTATCCCGGCCATACATGTGAGCAAACACAATCTGGCAGTTTCTGGCCAGGAGGTAGGTTTCTTCCTTTTGAATGGGTCAGCACCATTGGTGAACTATCTCCCTATTCGGCTAATCTGCGCATGTTGTCTGTCAAAAGAACGGTGAGACTCATCCTAGACCCACTGTCTTAGTCTCCGAGGAGTGTGGTGAGATCGACCCCGGAGCCAACTCCTAAAAGTCTCGAGAACATGAACGAATCCATCCCGGCATAACTTCCTCAGGCTCCGGAAACTATGGTCAGATCGACCCCGGAATCACCTCCCTAAACTCCGAGAAGTCACGTTGGATCGATCCCGGAATCAACTCCCCAGGCTCCGGAAAGTATGGTCGGAACGACCCCGAAATTACCTCCTCAGACTCCGATGAGTGTGCTTAGATAGGTCCCGGTACCACCGCTTCAAACTCCCAAAAGTATGGTCAGATCGACCTAGGAATCTCCCACTCTCCTAGATTTCTGAGAGTATGGTCAAATCTGATATTATAAGGGTATCCGATGACGATGAGATGAGGCCTAGAAGTCTGGCTGACGTCATATCGGGTTGGTGCACCTCATCGACAGAATTTGCATGCAGGTGATAGTATGGAGGGAATCAGAGTTGGGGCAGATGGTGAGGGGGAGGGGTGGGTGGCCTATTTCCTTCCCAGTGAGCCGCCCACATCACGCAGTTCGTTCCACGTCGATTCGATCAATACTGGAGGACTCTATTGAGGACAAACAAACATCCGCCGATTTCGAGTTCTTGATTCAGATCTAGAATTTTGTACATCTGATCGACTCCGACGAGCGACTCGTGTGTCCGAGAGAGACTTCCGTCGACGAATGACGCATCGGTCAAGGTATGATTCTCGCCGAAATTTCGGATGAGTTGAAGCATTTTGCTGGAGCAATTAGAAGGTGGACCTGCTCCGAGCCATCGTGGAGGCCCTCCACCCGTATGTCATACCGGTTGGCCACGACAACGTGTTGGCCGGCGAACCCTTGCAAATGGAGCTCGACGCGAGCTCGTGGACTTATTCCGGTCAGCCGTTTGAGGAAGGAAACCATTGAGCCGCTGTCAATGAAACAACGAACGCGGATTTTCTCATTGTTGTGCAGGAGGAGAGCGGACGCCGCACAGTGGCCAAATAGGTGGACAAAAGTCATATCGGAAGTTCGGTATTCTGAGAATCGGATCATATACCTAAGATGGTGAGAAGCTAGGGACCAATTTTATTTTGAATCCCAGGTCGTTTTCCCGCTCCCCCTGCGCCCCGCGAAATGAACAAAATCGGTACCCCCAGCACCCACTTTTTTCGTTGCTTGACTTTTCAGCGGAAATGAAAATGGAAAACCAAAGTGTGCCGATGGTGTATCGATTTTATACTTCTCTTGAGATCTGAGATAAGACACCGATTCACTCAGCCGGCCGGTTTTTGAACTCTGGCATTTATATGAGACTTATGAAAATCAGTCAAATTTCACCGAAAATCGCCTGTTTTGACGAACGGGGGAAAGAAGTTTGCGGGCATTTGCGGGCTACGGGGTCGGTACCGTGTTTTAGGCCAACCTGTCCAGCTCCCAACCGCACCGGTACTTGATTGCGGAAATTTGCGGAAATATGGGTTTTTCCCTTTTCAAAGTTGGAATTCTGAGCCCTTCGAACGCTCCGCTGAGACCACCGGCTCCCTCCGCATATTTCTCTGGCATCCACCACCGCCCCCTCACGGAGAGCGTGAACGAATGCATCCATCTGCTTGGAAACATTGTAAACATGGGGCCCTGTTACCAACACCCTCGGCGTTCCGTGCCGGTCCAGAACTGAACTTGTGAGCAAAATTGTTGACTTGAGTGGAACTCTGTAGTGGTTTCCGGTGTGTTGCGGTAGTCTTCGAACGTTTAGAAGAAGGATGGATCTGACACAAACCAGGACCCTTTCACTGCGTCGTGAGCAGATATTACAATTCTTTCGCGGCTTCAGCAAGAACGAGCGAGAGGACGTTTTCCAAAAGAATCTACTGGCTTCTGAGAAGTTAGATAAGGACAACATTGTGAATTACGCTGAATTTCGCCACTTCGTGCACAATATCCTAAAGACTCTCAACCCCAAACTGGAGGAATGCAGGAAATACAGGGTGGAATTCGAGACACAGTTTTCAGACTAGACTGGCGAAGGAAACTTCGAGTTCATTCTCAGTGTAAGCACAGAATCACCGGAAAACCCGCCGAGGCCTGGACGTCCCATGGGATCTTTCGGAGAGGCGTCAGATGAATCCAGGAAACGCAAAGTCCAGCACTTGCTCCACGAATCATCAGAGCACCTCCTGTTTGCAAGCTCTATCTCCCTGTATAATACAGGTAGAAGGCATGACGCAAAGAGGCTTAAAACCCTGCTCGATCAACCCTCTGTCGCCGCGGGCATGTCTATCTGCCGCGTCAATGCTCGACGAGCCACACTCGAGGAAGCGCTAGCATCGTTTCTCGAGGCTAGCATGTCGAAGAGAAAGTATGCGTGGAACAGAAAGTTTCATCGTATGCTAGGACATGATTCTCTACCGCCCTACTATCGCTTCACCGAAGCAAAGAAAATGTGCTGCCCGAAAGAGGATCTCATGGAGATCTCGGAAACTCGCGCAGAGGTCCCCCTGCAGGCCATTATGTTTCACACGCAAAACACAGGAGACTGGTTTTTCGGGGCCAACCGTCCACCAATCTGCTGCTGCAGTGCGAAGTCAGGAGTTCCGAGCCCTTGGCTCGTGGGTTTGTTCGAGTGGTAGTCTGGCCTGGCCGAAAGGGTTGAAGCCTCGATTCGGCGACTGTCCGTTGTCGAACTCTACTGCCTGAAGAAATCCAGCTACGGCCAGTACCACCACACACCCGGAGAGACGGTGGCGCGAATGAGAGCCGCCGCGCCGCCTGTTCACTCCTCCCGACAGCGCACGCTTTAGAGATCGGCTTCTGGATATTTATTTGACAACAAAAGTATATGTGGAAATCATTGACACTTATACACTTTGACTTTGGAATGATTAATGAATGCCTCAAGAGGCTGAAGGCCCGTTGATAGGTTTTGGACTTCCAAGCGCGGCGAGGTTTGCTTCACCACTCCGCCTTGCCAGAGAACAGTACTTCTCTCTAGGCCCCGCCACCTCGTGGCCGCGGCTCTAACTGTTGTATTCGCTCCATCCGAGCGCTGCGCCTAAAGTGCACGCAACATTATGGACTTGACCACTCGTCGGCTTTGCTACTCTCAGATCCCCAAACTCGCCGGACCACTGAACGAAAGATGCAGAGAGTTCACTCTGCTATGCAAATGGGGCTGCGACGGAAGCAACGCGAGTCGATATCGTCAGAAGTTCAGAGAAGCGTCTATGAATGATAAAACGCTCATCCTTTTCTCATTTGTACCGATCGAGCTGCGAACAGCCGCCAAAGCTGTGGTGTGGCGGAACCCGACTCCCGGTTCAACCCATCTTTGTCGCCCAGTAAAACTCATGTTCCAGAAAGAGACGCCCAAGCTCATAGTCGATGAGACTGACACCTTGCAGAAACAAATCGAGACTTTGTTGCCCTGCAGAGTGGATGTAGATAACGTCGAATTCAGCGTGACCTGTCGGTTCGTTATGACCATGGTAGACGGTAAAGTCGTCAATGCGCTGACGAATACGCCAAACACCCAAATGTGCTTCATATGTAGGAAAACGGTCAGTCAACTGAGTAAGACACACACGCGTGGATTCGATCGTTCGAATTTCTTCTGAAGATCTCCTACAGACTGGGAGCCGATGCATTAGTTCCACAAGGCGCATTTCGAGAACTCAGATCGGTGATAATTAGCAGCGCAATCGAAGCCAATCGAGCAAGGATTCAAGAGGAATTCCGAAGCGAGCTCGGTATCCTTGTCGATCAACCGCTAGCAAACTTCGGGAATACCAATGACGGCAATACCGCAAGGAAATTCTTCGCAGACCCGGAGAAGAGCGCGGCAATCACCAAACTCGATGCTGAGCTCATATATCGGTTCAGAAACATTCCAGCGGTACTGTCCTCGAAATCCAACATAGATGCGGATGAATTCCATACATATGCTCAAGATACGAAGCAGCGATTGCTTGCCTGTTATCCACATCCGCAGTTTCGCATGACTCCTACAATCCATAAAATTCTGGATCATGGCGCCCAAGTCATCCGGCTCCACGAGGTACCCATTGGTTTCCTGACGGAGGAGGCTCGGGAGGCTGGACACAAGGAGTGTCGTCGGCTCCGATTGCTCAACACAAGGGAAACGACGAGAGTTAAATCACTATTTGACCTCCTAGTGATGCTGTTTGTGACATCTGATCCTCTTGTAGGCGTTTATCGAGAGCATGAGAGACCGCGTCACAAGGAAATCCTTGATCCAGTGATAGACCATCTGCTGGAACCTCAAGATGGGGATGCCCAGAAGTCATTGGAAACTATACAGTTGGATAGCGACAGCGAATTGGATGCATCAGTTGCATTAGATGAAACTAACTCCGAAGTCTCAGATGATGAAGGCCTGTACGTGTCAAGTTCAGAAGGGGAAGAAGAAACTGATCCGGAGGCAGAATAGTTCTACAGCTGTTCCATCTTCAACCGTTAAAACTCTTTGTGCTGGTTAAAACAGATAAAGTATACCTAGTATACCGTTTCCCGTGTTTCTCATCCTCGCATCCATTCCTCGGCAAAATCAGGCTTCCTCGGTCGGAACGGTAAAAAACCAAAATGGTCCCGAAACCGCGAAAAGACCACTCAAACTCAAATTTGATGGTCGGAAATAACTCCAGGAGCTAAAATTAGCCGGACATGGGTCTCAAATATTTTTGTCCACCTAGATCCCATTTTTGGCCACTGTGCGCCGGCATGACGACTGAGCGGATTGTAGTTGCGGCTGCTGCTGTTTGGATGACACCCGCGCTGGTTTGCTGGGGATCCTGTCGTGATTGCTCGGGTGAAAGCGATGGCGATTCATGCATTACAGTGTAGTGGAGATTGCTCTTGCAAGTTCGGCACGGTTCTTTCGGCCCGGAGCACTGTCTCGACTGTGTGTGTTCGAATTGAAAGCATGTGAGACATCGTCGACGCTGAGTGAGAATTTCTTTACGCCTTCCGAGGGTGACTTCCGCGGTACACTCTGACGGCCAGTGGTCGAGACTCTTGCAGAAGATACAAGGGTTCCTGCGAGTCCTGAGGTTCCCCCGATTGCTGCTCCTCTCAGCAGCGGCGGCAGTTGTCACGAAAGTCCGGCGCGGTGGGTGACTGCCTCCGTCTCGACCTCCGGAACGCCGACGGCCAGACGTGATCCCATCCCCCGGGTCTCTGGCCGCGTGTCTGAGGTCCGACTCGGGGTCTTGAGGAGATAGCTTCTCTCGGAGTGCAACGTAGCGCCGAAGGAACGCGAGCAACTTTTCGAGTCGGAGCTTGGCGGCGGAAGCCTGGTCGGGAACGTCATTCGGGACATTGGGAATGACCTCCTGTTGCAGTCGATCTTCGAAGCTGAGAAGCAAACTTGTCGGAAGAGCTCCTCGAATGGTCTGCTCGTACGGTAGGGCAATGCTCTGGATGGGCACGTCCACAGCCGCAAGCGAAAGCACGGTGCGCTGAGCAACGTTCAACAAGTCCCGCAGACCCGCGGTGTCATTGGCGTATCGAACGTGAGGCACTTTGACGATGTTGGCCAGAACGTCCCGCTGCCGCATCTCCGGAACGTCATAGTTGTCATCCAGCAATTTAAGAGCGACTTCGAAATTCTCATCAGTGAGGGGGAGCTCACAGATCACATCTCTTGGTGGTCCCCTCAGCAGTTTACAGAGAGCGACGAGCCTGTCGCTAACCGTCAACTCGGTCCTTCGACGCACGTAGTTGATGAACTGTGCCTTCCGCAAATTGTAGCGGGTCATAGCTCCATCGAAAGATCGGGCACCGTGTCCAGAAGCAGCCTCGGATTGGCGCACGCACTCGCAGTAGCATTATGAGGTGGAGTAACAACAGATGGTCCTCTCGGTTCAACGACGGTTGTGGCACCGTCTGTATTGGTATCCGCGCGAGCCGTCTCCGAGCGCACGCCGTCTGGAACGGTATCCGGCAACGCCCGGCTCTCACCCTCGCTCGAGGAGTGTCGCGTGGCGGCATCGGGAACAGAGGATGAATCCGCGGGATCCGAGGGGGGATTGGCGATGTGTAGCTGGGCAAGGAGCCCCGAGGCAAGCGCGCTTGCAGAACGAGCGACCCCCATAGCGCTTTCAGCCTCTTCTGCCTCGCGATCTGCCTCATCCTCCGGCAGCAGCGGATGAGCAGCGATTTGATTCTCGAGCCTTTGCGAGTCGGCGAGCTTACCGTCGATTCGAGACCTGGCGGAAAATCCTGACCTGGACAATATCGACGCGATTCTCTTCCGTTATGCGATCGACCTTCCTGAGCCTCACTAATTCGTCATTCAATGCGTCCTTCTTCCGAGTTCGCCTCCCTCGGAGGACGGAGAGGTTGGGGATCGGATCCATGGAAGCGAGCGGCGGGGCGGCTTCGGGGACACAATCCGATATCGTAGAGTGGAATTTGACGAGAATCCTGGGGCAACGGCACCAAACTGTTGGAGTCCACCCGTCTGGAGGCCGAGAACAGCTTAGAAGAAGTAGAAGCGGGAGATTTAAGATCGACCGAACGGGTTTCACGAGGTTCACAACGACACTTCTCGATTTATTGTGACGCAGTGTAGCCGCCGAATCCCCGCGGTTGGTGGACAGCGGCGAGGGAGAGTGTTACTGGACATTAATCTCGTTCTATCTGCACGAGTTGCATTTAATTTATTCTCAACAACTTCTAGATATCTCACGAGCTGGCTGCTCGATGCCGGCTCCAGGAAAACCGCATCGACTAACTTCGAATAGGCATCAACGACGACGAGGAACGCGTTGCCCTTCCGGGGCTCAGCGAAGTCGGGATGAATTGTTACCCAAGGCCGCTCCGGGTCTGGCCATGGTGCCAGAGGAGCCTTGATAGGATTTGGTGCGTGTTGCGCGCAGTGAGCACAGGATTTGACGAGCTTTTCGACATCCGGCGACATCCCGGTCCAGTAGAAATGAGCCCGGGCAAGATCTTCCATGCGCACAATCCCTGGATGCGCGGCGTGAAGCTCATTGAGCACCGATGGGCGGAGAGACGAGCGGACAACCACCCGATCGTCGATGAGGAGGAGCTCTCGGGCGCTGCATAGAGAACCAGCTTGTTGAGCGAAACAACGCAAGCCCGGATCCTCGAAATCTGCTTTTTCCCAGCCATAAGAGCGACGATGAAGCACCTGCTCCAGCACTGGATCGCGAGCTGTAGCATCACGTATGTCCGCTCGGTTAGCGGTAATACACACTGTCGATGTCGTCTTCGACCACCTGCAGTGCTGCGATCACCTCATCCATGTCCGAAACAGCGTCCTGCCTTGTTTCCTGGATGAGCATCGGGAGAGCGTCTGCCTGTCCAAAGTCGGACGTTCGGACGTACTCGATGTTGAAATCAAAGCCGATTAGACGCAACGCCCACCGGCGTAACCTTGCTGCTGTCCGTTCGTTGAGACTTTCGTCTGAGAAGTGTTGAGAAGCGCCAGCAGTGGGCGATGATCAGTTTGGAGAGTGAACCGTCGACCCAGAACAAACCTCCTCAGGCGTTCGACCGTGAAGACCAGCGCAGGACCTTCTTGTTCTAGCTGACTGTAGTTCCTCTGAGCTGAACTGAGGGGCTTCGAAACGTGGAACACCGCTCTTTCAGTCCGATCTGGACAGTGCTGGAGGAGCACGCCGCCCATGCCGGTATCGCAGGCATATGCTGCGATTGTGAGCTGCTGCCTGGGGTCGAAACGGGTTGGTGCCAGCGGACCTGAGAGAATGGACTTGACGTCTTCCAGGGCTTGTTCGTGCACCGGTATCCACTTGAAAAGGGAAGATTTGACCAGGAGGGCCTCGAACTATCGTTTTAATGGATGCAGTCGACAGACAACTTAACCGCAATACATAATTGATGAGTCCCAAAAGCGAGCGAACTTCCGAGACGTTCGAAGGGCGACGCAAATTCTTGAGCGCTGCGACCTTTTGTGAGTCCGCCCGGAAACCTCCTTCGTCAACGATAACTCCAAGATACTTCACCTCTCGCGAGATGAAGAGGCATTTCTGAAGGCCCGAACGGAAAGCCCACGCCTGCAAACGTGCCAAGACGTGGTCCAACCGCTCTTCATGTTCAGACTGAACAGAATCCATGTCGAGAATATAGTCGAGATAGACGAGAGCGCCATCGAGACCGGCCAGGGCTTGGTCCATTGCGCGCTGAGAAATTGCTGGAGCCGCTTCGAGACCGAAGACGAGACGATTGTATTGAAAAAGACCCCTGTGGGTGTTTTTTTCCTTTCTTTCTTTCTCCTGATGTTTATAGAGGGAAGAGAAATGCCTGTCGCACGCACCAGGAATCCGGTCGCATTTCTGCGCAGTGAGGGGCTTGCACCCTCAAAAACTCTCTCCTCTACCTTCGGGTGTCGTGGGACTCAGAGAGGTTTCTCCATTTGGTATTACTTCCTGTACACTCGGCTGGGTGTTGATTGTCGTGAGTGGGCGGCTAGCAGAATCTGATTCCAGCTGCAGGTACGCATCGGAAAGATCCAATTGCGTGAAAACCTTGTCACCAGAGAACGCAGTCATGATTTCTCCCATATTCAGGACCAGCCGGCCTTGGGCCGACTGGAGTCGGCCGCGCTGCGCGCGGATGGACGGCGCTCTCTGCCATCGAGGCACTTTTCTCTCCCTTCACTGGTTCAGCATTCTGATTCTGAAATATATGGTCAGATTGGTCTCGGAATTACCCCTCCAGAGTTGGAAAGAAATGCTCAGATTGGCCCCGGAATCACCCCTCCAGAGTTGGAAAGAAATGCTCAGATTGGCCCCGGAATCACCCCTCCAGAGTTGGGAAGTAATGCTCAGATTGGCCCCGGAATCACCCCTCCAGAGTCGGAAAGTAATGCTCAGATTTGTCTCGGAATCACCCCTCCAGACTTGGAAAGTGATAGTCAGATTGGTCTCGGAATCACCCCTCCAGAGTTGGGAAGTAATGCTCAGATTGGTCTCGGAATCACCCCTCCAGAGTTGAGAAGTAGTGCCCAGATTGGTCTCGGAATCACCCCTCCAGAGTTGGGAATAATGCTCAGATTGGTCTCGGAATCACCCCTCCAGAGTTGGGAAGTAATGCTCAGATTGGTCTCGGAATCATTCCTCCAGAGTTGAGAAGTAATGCTCAGATTGGTCTCGGAATCACCCCATCAGAGTTGGGAAGTAATGCTCAGATTGGTCTCGGAATCACCCCTCCAGAGTTGGAAAGAAATGCTCAGATTGGCCCCGGAATCACCCCTCCAGAGTCGGAAAGTAATGCTCAGATTTGTCTCGGAATCACCCCTCCAGACTTGGAAAGTGATAGTCAGATTGGTCTCGGAATCACCCCTCCAGAGTTGGGAAGTAATGCTCAGATTGGTCTCGGAATCACCCCTCCAGAGTTGAGAAGTAGTGCCCAGATTGGTCTCGGAATCACCACTCCAGAGTTGGGAATAATGCTCAGATTGGTCTCGGAATCACCCCTCCAGAGTTGGGAAGTAATGCTCAGATTGGTCTCGGAATCATTCCTCCAGAGTTGAGAAGTAATGCTCAGATTGGTCTCGGAATCACCCCATCAGAGTTGGGAAGTAATGCTCAGATTGGTCTCGGAATCACCCCTCCGGAGTTGGAAAGTAATGCTCAGATTGGTCTCGGAATCACCCCTCCACGTTTTGAAAAGTATGGTCAGATTGGTTCTAGAATCACCCCTCCACGTTTTGAAAAGTATGGTCAGATTGGTTCTAGATTCACCCCTCCACGTTTTGAAAAGTATGGTCAGATTGGTTCTAGAATCACCCCTCTACGTTTTGAAAAGTATGGTCAGATTGGTTCTAGATTCACCCCTCCACGTTTTGAAAAGTATGGTCAGATTGGTTCTAGAATCACCCCTCCAGCTTTTGAAAAGTATAGTCAGACTCGTACCGGAATCACCTCTCCAGACTCGGGAGAATATGTTCAGATTGGTCCCAGAATCACCTTCATGTCTTTCAGAAAAAGTGCGGACAAACTGACAGACAAACTGACAGACTAAGCCGATTATATATATGTAGTACTAGCCGGCCTTCGGCCGACTACGCTGGCCGACCCGTCCCTTGCTTCGGGAGTCTACTGCTGACAGACACACATTGCCTTACATGTAGTGTCATGAGACCTTCGGGAGTGGCTACCGATTCTCGACAGGATTCTGACCTGGAATCGAGGCACTTTCCTCTTCCTTCACTTGGCCAGCATCATGGTTTCGAGAAGTATGGTCAGATTGGTCCCGGAATCACCCCTCCAGGTTTTGAAAAGTGTGGTTAGACATTTCTCGAGATCACCCCTCCAGACTTGGAAAGTGATAGTCAGATTGGTCTCGGGATCACCCCTCCAGACTTGGAAAAGTATGTTCAGATTGGTCCCGGAATCACCCCTCCAGGTTTTGAAAAGTGTGGTTAGACATTTCTCGAGATCACCCCTCCAGACTTGGGAAGTGATAGTCAGATTGGTCTCGGGATCACCCCTCCAGACTTGGAAAAGTATGGTCAGATTGGAGACGGAATCACCCCTCCAGGTTTTGGAAAGTACGGTCAGATTCGTCTAGGAAGCACCCCTCCGGACTCAGAAAAGTATTGTCAGATTGGTCCTGGAATCAAGCCCCCCCCAGAGTAGGAGAGTAATGGCCAGATCGGTCTCGTAATCACCCCTCCAGAGTTGGAAGCTAATGGCCAGATTGGTCTCGGAATCACCTCTCCAGAGTTGGAAAGTAATGGCAAGATTGGTCTCGGAATCACCCCTCCAGAGTTGGAAGCTAATGGCCAGATTGGTCTCGGAATCACCCCTCCAGAGTTGGAAAGTAATGGCCAGATTGGTCTCGGAATCACCCCTCAAGAGTTTGAACGTAATGGCCAGATTGGTCTCGGAATCACCCCTCGAGAGTTGGGAAGTAATGGCCAGATTGGTTTCGGAATCACCCCTCCAGAGTTGGAAAGTTATGGCCAGATTGGTCTCGGAATCACCCCTCCAGAGTTGGAAAGTAATGGCCAGATTGGTCTCGGAATCACCCCTCCAGACTTGGAAAGTGATAGTCAGATTGGTCTCGGAATCGCCCCTCCAGAGTTGGAAAGTAATGGCCAGATTGGTCTCAGAATCACCCCTCCAGAGTTGGAAAGTAATGGCCAGATTGGTACCGGAATCACTCCTCCAGAGTTGGAAACTAATGGCGAGATTGATACCGGAATCACCCCTCCAGAGTTGGAAACTATTGGCCAGATTGGCACCGGAATCACCCCTCCAGAGTTGAAAACTAATGGCCAGATTGGTCTCGGAATCACCCCTCCAGAGTTGGGAAGTAATGGCCAGATTGGTCTCAGAATCCCCCCTCCAGAGTTGGGAAGTAATTGCCAGATTGGTACCGGAATCACCCCTCCAGAGTTGGAAACTAATGGCCAGATTGGTGTCGTAATCACCCCTTCAGATTCGGAGAAGCATGGTCAGATTGGTCCCGGAATCACCCCTCCAGAGTTGGAAAGTAATGGCCAGATTGGCCTCGGAATCACCCCTCCAGAGTTGGAAAGTCATGACCAGATTGGTCCCGGAATCACCCCTCCAGAGTTGGAAAGTAATGGCCAGATTGGCCTCGGAATCACCTCTCCAGAGTTGGAAAGTGATGGCCAGATTGGTCTCAGAATCACCCCTCCAGAGTTGGAAAGTCATGGCCAGATTGGTCCCGGAATCACCACTCCAGAGTTGGAAAGTAATGGCCAGATTGGCCTCGGAATCACCCCTCCAGAGTTGGAAAGTAATGGCCAGATTGATACCGGAATCACCCCTCCAGAGTAGGAGAGTAATGGCCAGATCGCTCCCAGAATCACCCCTCCAGAGTTGGGAAGTAATGGCCAGATTGGCCTCGGAATCACCCCTCCAGAGTTGGAAAGTAATGGCCAGATTGGTCTCGGAATCACCCCTCCAGAGTTGGAAACTAATGGCCAGATTGGCACCGGAATCACCCCTCCAGAGTTGGAAACTAATGGCCAGATTGGTCTCGGAATCACCCCTCCAGAGTTGGAAACTCATGGCCAGATTGGTCCCGGAATCACCCCTCCAGAGTTGGAAAGTAATGGCCAGATAGGTTCCGGAATCACCCCTTCAGAGTTGGAAAGTAATGGTCAGATTGGTCCCGGAATCACCCCTCCAGAGTTGGAAAGTAATGGCCAGATTGGCCTCGGAATCACCCCTCCAGAGTTGGAAAGTAATGGCCAGATTGATACCGGAATCACCCCTCCAGAGTAGGAGAGTAATGGCCAGATCGCTCCCAGAAACACCCCTCCAGAGTTGGGAAGTAATGGCCAGATTGGCCTCGGAATCACCCCTCCAGAGTTGGGAAGTAATGGCCAGATTGGCCTCGGAATCACCCCTCCAGAGTTGGAAAGTAATGGCAAGATTGGTACCGGAATCACCCCTCCAGAGTTGGAAACTAATGGCCAGATATATACCGGAATCACCCCTCCAGAGTTGGAAACTAATGGCCAGATTGGCACCGGAATCACCCCTCCAGAGTTGAAAACTAATGGCCAGATTGGTCTCGGAATCACCCCTCCAGAGTTGGAAACTAATGGCCAGATTGGCACCGGAATCACCCCTCCAGAGTTGGAAGCTAATGGCCAGATTGGTCTCGGAATCACCCCTCCAGAGTTGGAAACTCATGGCCAGATTGGTCCCGGAATCACCCCTCCAGAGTTGGAAAGTAATGGCCAGATAGGTTCCGGAATCACCCCTTCAGAGTTGGAAAGTAATGGCCAGATTGGTCTCGGAATCACCCCTCCAGAGTTGGAAACTAATGGCCAGATTGGTCTCGGAATCACCCCTCCAGAGTTGGAAACTAATGGCCAGATTGGTCTCGGAATCACCCCTCCAGAGTTGGAAAGTAATGGCCAGATTGGTCTCGGAATCACCCCTCCAGAGTTGGAAAGTGATGGCCAGATTGGTCTCGGAATCACCCCCCAGAGTTGGAAAGTAATGGCCAGATTGGTCTCGGAATCACCCCTCCAGAGTTGGAAAGTAATGGCCAGATTGGTCTCGGAATCACCCCTCCAGAGTTGGAAAGTAATGGCCAGATTGGTCCCAGAATCACCCCTCCAGAGTTAGAAACTAAAGGCCAGATTGGTCTCGTAATCACCCCTCCAGAGTTGGAAACTAATGGCCTTATTGGTCTCGGAATCACCCCTTCAGAGTTGGAAAGTAATGGCCAGATTGGTCCCAGAATCACCCCTCCAGAGTTGGAAAGTAATGGCCAGATTGGTCTCGCAATCAGCCCTCCAGAGTTGGAAACTAATGGTCGGATTGGTCTCGGAATCACCCCTCCAAAGTTGGAAAGTAATGTCCAGATTGGTCTCGCAATCAGCCCTCCAGAGTTAGAAACTAAAGGCCAGATTGGTCTCGTAATCAACCCTCCAGAGTTGGAAACTAATGGCCAGATTGGTCTCGGAATCACCCCTCCAGAGTTGGAAAGTAATGGCCAGATTGGTCTCGGAATCACCCCTCCAGAGTTGGGAAGTAATGGCCTTATTGGTCTCGAAATCACCCCTCCAGGAATTTTTATGATAGATTTTTATGATAGATGTATAGGAGAGGAGGTGGGGAAGGATATCCGATGACGATGGGATGAGTCTGGCTGGCGTCATAACGGGGCGGTGCACCTTATCGTCAGAATTTGGATGCGGATGACAGTATGGAGGGGGTCAAAGTTGGGGTAAATCGCGAGGGGGGGAGGAGGGGAGGAGGAGGGGGGGAGGGGTGGGTGGCCTATGTCCTTCCCGGAGAGCCGCCCTACATTATGCAGTTTGTTCCAAGTCGATCCGATCAATACCAGAGGAGCCTATTGAGGACATACAAACAAACAAACAAACAAACAAACAATCAAACAAACAAACAGACCCTGGATTTTCTATATATATAAAAATCCAGGGTCTGTTTGTTTGTTTGTTTGTTTGTTTGTTTGTTTGTTTGTCCTCAATAGGCTCCTCTGGTATTGATCGGATCGACTTGGAACAAACTGCATAATGTAGGGCGGCTCTCCGGGAAGGACATAGGCCACCCACCCCTCCCCCCCTCCTCTTCCCCTCCTCCCCCGCTCGCGATTTACCCCAACTTTGACCCCCTCCATACTGTCCTCCGCATCCAAATTCTGACGATAAGGTGCACCGCCCCGTTATGACGCCAGCCAGACTCATCCCATCGTCATCGGATATCCTTCCCCACCTCCTCTCCTATACATCTATCATAAAAATCTATCATAAAGATTCCTGGAGGGGTGATTTCGAGACCAATAAGGCCATTACTTCCCAACTCTGGAGGGGTGATTCCGAGACCAATCTGGCCATTACTTCCCAACTCTGGAGGGGTGATTCCGAGACCAATCTGGCCATTACTTTCCAACTCTGGAGGGGTGATTCCGGGACCAATCTGGCCATTACTTTCCAACTCTGGAGGGATGATTCCGGTGCCAATTTGACCATTACTTTCCAACTCTGGAGGGGTGATTCCGGTGCCAATTTGACCATTAGTTTTCAACTCTGGAGGGCTGATTCCGAGACCAATCTGGCCATTACTTTCCAACTCTGGAGGGGTGATACCGAGACCAATCCGGACATTACTTTCCAACTTTGTTTGGAGGGGTGATTCTGAGACCAATCCGACCATTACTTTCCAACTTTGTTTGGAGGGGTGATTCTGAGACCAATCCGACCATTAGTTTCCAACTCTGGAGGGGTGATTCCGGTATCAATCTGGCCATTACTTTCCAACTCTGGAGGGGTGATTCCGGTGCCAATTTGACCATTAGTTTTCAACTCTGGAGGGGTGATTCCAGTATCAATCTGGCCATTACTTTCCAACTCTGGAGGGGTGATTCCGAGACCAATCTGGGCATCAGTTTCCAACTCTGGAGGGGTGATTCCGGTGCCGATCTGGCCATTACTTTCCTTCTTTAGAGGGGTGATTCCGAGACCAATCTGGCCATTAGTTTCCAACTCTGGAGGGGTGATTCCGGTACCAATCTGGCCATTACTTTCCAACTCTGGAGGGGGGATTCTGAGACCAATCTGGCCATTACTTTCCAACTCTGGAGGGGTGATTCCGGTATCAATCTGGCCATTAGTTTCCAACTCTGGAGGGGTGATTCCGGTACGAATCTGGCCATTAGTTTCCAACTCTGGAGGGGTGATTCCGGTATCAATCTGGCCATTAGTTTCCAACTCTGGAGGGGTGATTCCGGTGCCAATCTGGCCATTAGTTTCCAACTCTGGAGGGGTGATTCCGGTATCAATCTGGCCATTAGTTTCCAACTCTGGAGGGGTGATTCCGGTATCAATCTGGCCATTACTTTCCAACTCTGGAGGGGTGATTCCGGTGCCAATCTGGCCATTAGTTTCCAACTCTGGAGGGGTGATTCCGGTATCAATCTGGCCATTAGTTTCCAACTCTGGAGGGGTGATTCCGGTACCAATCTGGCCATTACTTTCCAACTCTGGAGGGGGGATTCTGAGACCAATCTGGCCATTGGTTTTCAACTCTGGAGGGGTGATTCCGGTGCCAATCTCGCCATTAGTTTCCAACTCTGGAGGGGTGATCCAGGTCAGGATCCTGTCGAGAATCGGTAGCCACTCCCGAAGGCCTCATGACACTACATGTAAGGCAATGTGTGTCTGTCAGCAGTAGACTCCCGAAGCAAGGGACGGGTCGGCCAGCGTAGTCGGCCGAAGGCCGGCTAGTTATATATATAGACCAGCCGGCCTTTGGCCGACTGGAGTCGGCCGCGCTGCGCGCGGTTGGACGGCGTTCCCTGCCATCGAGGCACTTTTCTCTCCCTTCACTGGGTCAGCATTCTGATTTTGAGAAATATGGTCAGATTGACCCCGGAATCACCCCTCCAGAGTTGGGAAGTAATGCTCAGATTGGTCTCGGAATCACCCCTCCAGAGTTGGGAAGTAATGCTCAGATTGACCCCGGAATCACCCCTCCAGAGTTGGAAAGAAATGCTCAGATTGGTCTCGGAATCACCCCTCCAGAGTTGGGAAGTAATGCTCAGATTGACCCCGGAATCACCCCTCCGGAGTTGGGAAGTAATGCTCAGATTGATCTCGGAATCACCCCTCCAGAGTTGGGAAGTAATGCTCAGATTGACCCCGGAATCACCCCTCCAGAGTTGGGAAGTAATGCTCAGATTGGTCTCGGAATCACCCCTCCGGAGCTGGGAAGTAATGCTCAGATTGGTCTCGGAATCACCCCTCCAGAGTTGGGAAGTAATGCTCAGATTGGTCTCGGAATCACCCCTCCAGAGTTGGAAAGTAATGCTCAGATTGGTCTCGGGATCACCCCTCCAGAGTTGGAAAGTAATGCTCAGATTGGTCTCGAAATCACCCCTCCAGAGTTGGGAAGTAATGCTCAGATTGGTCTCGGAATCACCCCTCCAGACTTGAAAAGTAATGGTCAGATCGGTTCCGGAATCACCCCTCCACGTTTTGAAAAGTATGGTCAGATTGGTTCTAGAATCACCCCTCCACGTTTTGAAAAGTATGGTCAGATTGGTTCTAGAATCACCCCTTCAGCTTCTGAAAAGTATAGTCAGACTCGTACCGGAATCACCTCTCCAGACTCGGGAGAGTATGTTCAGATTGGTCCCAGAATCACCTTCATGTCTCTCAGAAAAAGTGCGGACGAACAGACAAACTGACAAACTGACAAACTTACAGACGAAGCCGATTATATATAGTAAGGATAGAAGGATAAGGAACGGGTGCGAGACATCCTGCAAAGAATCGTTCAGACCGGTGCAATAGGCAGCACAGACTCTGATTGTGCTGTTTGCCTTATGCCTATGGTGGTCAGATCAGCGCCAGTATCAGCACGGAAGCTCACCGCTACGCGGTTCCCCGACACAGTTGCGATTGCGAGACGCGGGAGAATTCCACATATTTGAACGGGAGACATCCATCGAGGTTTATCTTTCCCCAGATTGTATCAGATGTAAGCGGCAGACTTTCTGAATGTGTCCCTACTTTTGACAGAATTTGCAAGTCGCTTGAAAGGAGCGGCGAGTGCGGCGCTTGTGTGAGCCGTCACAAGCAGCGCGAGCATCGGTTTGTCTGGTTTCCTTCCGACCTACGCACTGTCTCTTACTTGGAGCCTGGCGCTCGTATAGTGAACTCGGGTTGCCCTTTGATGACAGAGACCGATGCTGCATGGAGTTCACATTGCATGAGTCTGCGCCGATACCGGTTGAATTTGAGAGGCGTGGTTAGTCAGAATCTCCCTAACTGTTCGCTGGTCAGAGACTCCCACTCGAATTGATCTCCTTTGAGATTTGCCCAATCCGCAATTTCTTTTGGATTCGTGAGTGCGGACAGCGGCGCACTCTGACTGAGGATATCATGTCGCCGACGAACGATCAATTTCGTGGAGTCGACGGTTTTCTCCAGAATCTCGATGATTTCATCGTACCCTATTGATCCCGGAGTGCCTGGCGACATACGACTCCGGAGGCTTGCATTCTCGTTTGGCCCGAGTGCTTTCAAGATCAATTGAACTCGTGACTTCTCCACCGGTGTGGACTCCTCGAGAATCGCCTCGTTCCGAACAAACCAGTTCTTGAGGGTTAAGTCTTCGTCCGGCTTATACAGGAACGAGCCGAGAAGGATTGATGCGTTTTGCAATGCTGAAGATGCCACTGATGACTCCTTCTCCTTTCTCCCATGGTTCCAAGTCAGGATCTTGATTGCGTTGGCCACATTCTTGAGGATTTGTTCGATACTTCGCTCTCCCTCGTCATCGGCCCCACGGTTCTGTCCGAAATTGTCGACTGCGCCAATGTTATGTCTAGGGGTACGGTACTGACGAGACGCCTCGGAGGGATAACGAGGTTGAGGAATGAGGAGTGTTTTACCTGATTGAGATGGCCTTATATGGTCCTCAACGTACTCTCCGCCGCAGAACACGACAAGGGTTTCTGGTCAGGGAAACGGGTTCGGGGAAACGGGAGGACACCCTTCGGTCAGCGGACAAAGATTGCCTTTGTACCGGGAGACGGTCGGCCTCTGTTACGAGAGGTCAACGCCTCGGGTACACGCCCTGAAAGAATCAGTGACGTAGCCAGAACTTTCCCTGGGGAACCTTCTCTCTATCCTCGTTCGAACTGTTCATGGAACACTAGCGCTAACCGCTGCGCTGAGCGGCGACGCAGTATTGGGTGGGGCGTGGGAAGCGCAACGTCGAATAAGCCCTCGTGATTTATCTTTTCACCGTCACGTGGCGGGGGGTTCACATTAGGTTGGCAGACGCCAGTAGATCGATCTTCAATAAATTATTGTTCTTGAGGCCATGAGATCACCGGGAGAATTCGCCGACGGAAGCACCAAAGCGAGCGCAGTGGTGGCGCTCTGAAAGTGCCTTGGAGGAAGTCTCCGGGGCGTATCGAGCTGTTTTTGGCAAATTCATTGGGGTCCCGTATGGAGGGTCCAGCGTTCCCTGAAATTCTACATTGAGCGTCGACTTTTCGGAATGGATGGAGATGATAATGGGATCAGGAAGCTCGTAGCATGTGTGAGGACATATTTGTGTAGTTTGATGATTTTGTTCGTTGATATTGACAGAATGCAATCATTTTCGCGATCTGGGATTCATTTGTGGCTTCAATCCTTGAGAGAGAAGTGATGTGGTTTGGCGACCGATGAATTTGCGAGTTTGGCGGTGAGATTTGAGATCTTCTCTCGGTGTCATCCATTGGATCCCTTCAATGTCAGGATATCTGAAATCCTCATGTTGGAGCGTATACAAAGCCATGTAGTTCATCGAGATAGCAAAAGCTGACTGGCTCAACTATTCCTCTGTATTTAGGTAAGCAACGATTTCAATGAATTCGTAGGACGTTGGTGACACCCGCAAAAGGCGCGCCCGGGCTGACCGGGATGGCGTCACGGCAAAATCCTCTCGATGTTTGAGGCCCACTCGAGACCTGTCGCCGCCCCTTGTTGGCGGGGTGTTTTCCGGTCGTGTGAAAACGAGAGTCCCGTGACGTCCCCGGGACCAGGGTAGCACCAGCTTCTTCTCTTTTGGGGATTCAGGAAACGCCGGGAGCGATTGGCGTCGTCGTTGCCGGGGAAAGAGCCGGGAGTACCTTCGAAAGAGTTGTCGTGGGGAAGTGGTAAAGCGTTGCATGCCATGCCTCAAAGGCATCGCGAGCCCACTATAGTCTCACTATATGAATGTTTTCATTTTCACTCAGTTCGAGTAACATAAAACAAAAGTAAAAGGAATAAATGAGTAAATATCGGTAAGAGTAAGCCTAGATTCGGGAAAGAGATCTCAACGAACTGGCATAAGAACATTCGAGTCCATGGTAGATATCACGGAAAAGTCCACATTTCACATACACGCATTTGGGTGTAGGATCGTGAAAGGAGCTACATATTTGACAAAGCTTCAAATGAAAACCGTGAACCGAGAATCGGGTCACTGTCTGTCGGTTCTCTCGGGCCGGGAGCTTCAAGTGTCGTCCAACATCGCCACTGAGTTGACGAATACGGGGTCGACCTCATCGAACTTCGCTCGAGAGCTCCGGTCGCGTGCACTTTGAGCCAGCGCTGCGCATCCTCCACCAGGAGGGGAGTACCGGTAAGCCAGAAGACGAGTCTGCTCCTCGTCGAAGCAAGTGGCCCGAGTGCCCTGTTCAGAAACGTTGCCTTCACGCTTCACTGTTCGAGGTCGCTGGCAGTTACGTCGTCTCAGATCAGTTCTAGACCGAATGTAGCAACGGGTAGGATCTTAATAATGAAGAGGGCAATGGCTGTTTTCACGGAGAGTCGATGCGGCTTCTCGACGGCCAAGGCCGCGATCAGTGCCCTCCTGCTCCTCTCCTGGACATCATCTCCATAGCTAGATCCATGAAACGGGGTAAGAAGACCCAGGTACTGGAATCTGTTGACGTATTGAAGCGGACTTCCCGCGATGAAGAGTGTGTCATCGGCTGCGTAGCCACCTCCAGGTCGGAACTTCATTCCCACGGTTTTGGAGATGTTCACCGTAAGACCGAGCTCGCCGATGGCCCTGCACATTCGAGTGAGGCCCTCCTGCACCTGGTTTCCGGAGGAACCGTACAGAACGAGATTGTCCGCGTACAAGACTGGCTGAGGGGAGGGAGCAAGGATAGGCCGTCATCTATTGAGACACGGTTCTCTTGGAGTATGGCGAGAAGCAAGTGAAAGATGTTCGGAGTTACTCCGGCCTCAGAGAGCGAGTGAAGGACGACATCGCGTCGCGCTGCATCAAACGCGGCTCGGAAGTCAACGAATGCCGCATACAGGAATTGTTTTGGCTTGGAGAGTGTTCGGTTGTTCTCGGCTACGATAATTTTGCTGGCCGTTCCTGTTTAATGATCTCTCCGGAATCCATGCTGTTCAGCTGGAATAGCTCCTTTGAATTCGAGGAAGTCACTGAGACGCCTTGAAAGTAGCGCAGCCAGGAGTTTGTAGCACACGCTCTTTCGAGCTATGCCCCTCCACGACGACGGGAGATTGATCTGTCCCTTGCCTGGTGAGTAGACATGAATTTCCGAGACTCGGAACTCGGAAATTATTTTTTGACTCGGAAAGGGAGATCCATCATCAACGGACGTTTTCAACTCACCGAAATCATCCAAGGAATGGTTCCCGACGTGGGCATGAGAAACGGAGCATCTAGAGGAGGATATGGTGATCTGTTTTTTTTTTCTTTTTTAACGAGGTGTCTAGGCCAATTGCTGGCCGGAGAATACATTTACGGACACCTGGGAAGAGGACCCAGGTAGTGTGAGACTCGTCCCGCCTGAGCGGGAAATACTCACTAACCCTCCGAGAGAACTCGGATCACAATCCTCGGTCGCCCTGCCGAAGTTGGGGGAGACGACGCAGCTGGTCCGCTCTCTGTAATCAACAAAACAGGTCGAGTTACCGGGGAGGACAGCTTTGGGAAGCAAAGAGAGAGGGCCGGCTTCGAGAGGGCTGCGGCAGCGATGTAAGGGGCGATTTACTACATGTTGTTCTTCTCTCGGAACGAATCCCATGGACGGCTCTTGGAGGAGTAATCTTTCAGGAAGAGATACTTCGTGAATCTGACGTCGTCTTGCTTTTCTTGGCAGTAACGCCGTGAATGTCGGGCTTTGCTGAAGACCCGTTCAGCTGGTACGCTGGTCGGCCGGAGGGTATTGACAGTTCCGATGAGGGATGGCGGTAGGATACCATGATGCTTGACAGACTGATGAAGCCTCATGAGTTCTTGTGGACCAATCGAGTGACCGTCGGAATCCTCTTCGTCTCCATCAGAGTAGTACTCGAACCGGTTTTATTTGACAATGCCCCTCTCAGAACTGACTGTCTGCTCCTCCGAACCGCTCGCGCTTCCCTCATCTATGAGATTGGCGATCTCTGCTCCGATGTCGGCAACTCCCACAAAAGTGTTGTGAAGCACCTCGTCGCCCGCGGCGAATACATCCTCCCTGACCTCACAGAGCCAAGTATCTAGATCCGTTTCTAGTTTCTTGCTCCTCACGAAGCGCGAAAGAGCTGAGATTCCGGTTCTCCTCTGCAGAATCCTCTCACAAAGATACCTCTCAAGACTCTTGGAGAAGTTGGATTCTTCGCCTTCCAAACGGTACATCATTTCCTGTGGAATTCGAGGGCGATAGAAGTAATGCAGAACCGACACCGCACTTCGAAGAGGGCGGGTACTCACCTCCAACGCCAGATCCGCCTGCCGTAGTGTGAGATCTTTCATTGACAGTCGCCTTGTGCAACTCTCTACGTGGCCCAATGCGTTGATCATTTCTCTGACCGCATCCAGCTCAGAATCAGTGAGGGGGAACGGCCCTTTTCCCTCACGAGCGTGGTAACGACGCGACGCGTCCTCCTGCTTCATGAAACTCCGAAGCATGGCCAGGGTACTGTTCCATCGGGTGCGCACATCGATGACGAGGCGAGTGCCGCTCCAATTCGACACGTCCAGGAGCTCGTCATTGCAGGCCGGCCTTCTGAGGAAGACCCGGCATCCGTCGCGGACCCTCGCGACCAGATTTCCGGCTGTGCCGTTGTATTGTGGGGGGCCTGCGACACGTTCTTCCTCCAACTCCGCCTCGAGAGAATCTGCAGGTTCCGAGGAAAAAGGATGTCAAAATCATAGGGGATGATCAGATATCTCTACGATGCGGAATGAAATTGTCTCAGATAACGTGCAGCCGTCTGCTTACCGCTAGCGTCAGGGTCATCATCTTGAATGCCAACTAAATTCCATTCCCTGGGCTCCGAATTTCCTTCAACTTGTGAAGGTTCCGAGGTAAAAGCCGTGCCTGCTTTCAGAGTATCCAATACGGCGAGATGGAGTGCGTGTGCGAGGCATGTGAGATGGAAGAAAGGCTGTGGAGCTACTCCCTTCTTGAGGAGCTTCCCCAGTTTCTTCATGGCCTTGGCACCGTCAGTGGTCAGACCCTCGATGTCTCTCAGCTCAAGACCGAACCGTTCGAGTGCTTCCACGAGAACTTCCATGAGGTTCCTGGCGGTGGCTCGATCTCGGAACCGAGAGAGAAGTTCAACAGAGTGCTCTCCAAGGCACGGAATTTTTCGTGAACAGTATAGCGTCATTCCTGTCGAGAGAGGCCGGTTAGAAAAGTTCTGGAGTAGTTCAGTGTAGACGGAAGGGCGAATCTATGATCGGAACAGTGTCCGAGAAGGATTCTTCACCAAGGATCGCCTGCGCTGCCAAGTCCACTCACATGCGATGGCGAAGCATGCGCCCGCTTGGCGCAGCGAAGCGAGATCGCTTTTCACTTCCAACAGAGCATTGCTACAATCGAAACTCTAGTCAGCTCTAATTTGTAGAATATTCCATTCTCGAATAAGAATATCTATCTTGGCAAGCTGGAAAAATGGAAAACAACTTACCCAGCCTCCGTGTCGCAGAGCTTTTGCGCCAGGTTGGCATAAATGGGCCCTAATTTGGCTAGTCAAAATAGCATTCTCATCGCGACGTGACTAAACACCTGGCACGGGATATTGAGCACGGTCACTAGCACGGCCACGAGCCACGACCGGAGTGAGTCTTTGTCGGCCCTTTTGCCCTGCTTGCGATGCATATTCGTGTGAGTTTTCAGGGGCGTTTTCGTGTCTCTGGTTGTCCGTATGCGAGCGCCGCAGATCTTGCACTCCTGAGTATCTTTGTCGACCTCGATGAATTCGTTCCAGACATCGGCTTGTTGGCCACGCGGCCGGCCAACCTTTCGCTTTGTTTCGTTCGAGGGTTGAGTGGCGGATGATGCTGACATATCTGCTTCGTCCCCACTACATGATCTCGAGAATTCGCCTGCAAATACTAAGAGATATATGTATACACTCTGCAAAATCATACGCGCACCCCCGCTCGTTCATCTATCTGTATTCGGAGTTCGGATCCCAAGCACGGTGCTGATGTCAGCTCAATCGGACGTTCCGTTCAGAAGTTACGTCGGAAAGCGGGGGTGCGCGCATAACTGCGGTCAGCAGCGGTGCGCAGGTCAGTGTTCATACGGTACATCATGATCATCCTCAAAACTTCGGACAACACGTTTCGCCAGATCTTAAGCGTGGAACAATTACCGGTGCCACGTCCTTTCCCGGTGATGAATGTTCTTCTGGGTCTCGCCGGGAACGCTTGAGAGCAGGTTCCTCCTCAGAGTTTTCTGCGTCTGATAAAGTAAGGATGCCCTCACCGGAGTTTGCGGGATCTGAGCCAGACACAGAAGAACTTGTGAGAACTTTCAGATTCATTTCAGAACTTCTCGCATTCATCGAACGCGAGTCTTCCCTCCAACGGCAGCTGCCTACGGCTCTGTGGGTTTCCAAATGGAACAAAATCAGAATCGAAGATTCGAAATACTTACGACGCCTTTGACTCGACATCTCACAGGGTTCTTCACGCTTCCACTGTGGGCTCTGAATGATGGTTCCGTTGAGCTTGTGAGCTCGCCTCGCCATTCGACGATTGTCGCGATGTGCGCGCTCGAGAAACTCAATACCTCCCACACTTCTCATGTTACCATTTCGACAACATGTTGACAAAACTGCCTCCAGTCTGAAGAGATCGGCTCCACTGGGAATCCACTTCTTCGAGCTCAGCATCACAAAAAAAATCTCACTCATACAAGCGAATGAGTGAAAAGCGTCTCAACGTAGCCAATGGCGGTGCACAGGTTCATATCCTCCTATAGATACTCCGTTTCTCATGCCCAAGTCGGGAACCATTTCTTGGATGATTTCGGTGGGTTGAAAACGTCCGTTGATGATGGATCTCCCTTTCCGAGTCAAAAAATAATTTCCGACTCGGAAATTATTTTCCGAGTTCCGAGTCTCGGAAATTCATGTCTACTGGTGAGTACCCACGTTCCCGAGAATTCGACTCCGAAACAAATAGCCCCGAAAAGAATGATCCCGAAAGAACGACCCCGAAGACGGGGACCCCGAAAACCTCCTCTCCCAACAGGGGAGTGCTTGAAGCCGTTCCAGCGGGACTGACTGACGAGGAGGGAAGAGAAACTGTAACGCATATCAGGGTTATCACTGAACGATCCATTTCAGTATGGGAGCCTCGTTCCGCGCTACGGTATGTACATCAACGGTACTCTCTGACTGGGCGTTCTGAAGACATCAGAAACGAATCCTCTATAGTGATGGGAGATTGTGAGCCACGCTATGCACGAACTCGATGAATGACGATGCATTTGTATCAAGGTCTTCGACTAGGCGCCTGTATCTCTCGTTGAGTTCTCGATATGAGTGGAGAGCCGAAAATTGCATCAGATGACATGTTTTCAAAGCTTTGAGCCCCGCTAAAAGATGTGCTATGCAGCATCTCAAATTGGCTCATGTTTGGGTAGAGAGGGAGCATTGAGAAGGCCCATATTCACTCAACATGGATCGAGAGGGCTGAAAGTCGAAACTCCCGAGGCCGGTATCTCGGCTTGGCGGCGGCCGAATCGCTCAATCAAGACTACATCATCTGAAAGCTGACTGAATTCCGCGTATTTGAGCATTTCATCATGTTCCTGAGACTCCTGGGAGCGGAGTTATGAGTTATGCTCAGAACTTTTGCACGCACCCAATATTTGCCGTCGGATATATATCCTTAGTACCCCTCTTTAGTTTACCTCAATCTATGAAATCGTAAGTGCCGATCCGCCGCCGCAATAGGTCAATGAAATCTCCATCGCCGATCTTCTCGCTGAAGGGCTTTGAGTCGCCAGGACGGCGAGACTCGTCATCGTCAGATCGTCCGACTGGTCGACTCAGAGTGCTCGACGCTGCATTGTTGCAGCAGTTCGTCGGGGAAGTGGATGGTTACGAGTGTCGCGCGGTCCCACTCGTGAATCTGCAAATAAGGGATCTCAACGAAGTTCGCGGACTGTCCACTTCTCCGGGTACGGGTAGAATTCCGGGTACGGCTGTTGTCGAAGGCTCCGACGGTGGAGGCGGTAAACCAGGCGTTCTAGAGAAGTGGTGGCGATTTGAAGGTGCCTTCCAGGAGTTTCCCGAGTGACGGTTAACCGACGCCCGCGAATTCGTTGAGGACTCGCAAGGAGCCCGAGCGCTCCCTGAGCCCTCAGCGTCGTGAATTGAGTGGCGATTCTCCTGCAATATGAGATGATTCCCACCAAGCTGCGGTTTTAGGGGCTATGGTTTCAGATGAATCATGTTCCTGGCGTCAGGAGTCTTGTTTCAGTTCCATGTCTCCGGCGATCGATGAGCCTCTCATATCTCACCATGTACTGTTCTTCGGAAAATCTAGATTTCCCCACGGCGTTCAACAACGATCTCAAGTAAAAGCATTCCTGATTATTTGGATGCGTCAATGCATCCGAAGCGAATGTATCCGAATGATCTGGGAGCAGTCTCTTTTGTTTTCCCCGTTCAATTATTTTCGCTTATGTGTTCCAAGTGTGGCATCGCCGAATACAAAAACGTCTCGGCAAACGTATCGGTAATCAAAGTCAGAAAAATGCTGTCAACGTTGTTCGAGGGGGTGTTGAAGCTCTCTCGTGTGGATTGGCCGTTGAGGAATGAACTCTTTGTCCATTCTCGAGATGGACCGCTGAATGGACAGCAGTCGGGTATCGTCCTTCCCGCTTTCCTCCGTTACATATTCGCAGATAGATTTGATTGATTCCGCTGTTTTACAGTAGTCGGCATTGATATGAGCTTTGAACGTCTTAGAGAGCAATGGTGAAAATGATACAACCAAGCGATTATCGACGCCAACGATCGTACCGTGAACGGTCAACTTGAACCTTATTTTTTCCATTGCAGGGGTGAGCATCCGGAAAACCGGGCTTCCGAAGTAACCAGAATCCTGACTCTAATGAATACCCGGAACCACGACAGCTCCTCTTCCTTGGCAGCGAGCAGAGGAACTACCGAATGTCCGCGGGAGTTCTGTAGGGATCGGTTCTCGAGCCGACCCTGTGGAACGCCGCCTATGACGACGTCCTGAGGCTTGAGCAACCCCAAGGAGCAACCAGCATTGCCTATGCAGACGACCTAGCTTTGGTTATCAGGGGTGAGACTATCAGGGAGGTTGGAGAGATAGTCAATGGATGGATGAAGAGCAACCTGAGACTGGCAGCCGAAGAAAGAGAAGCAGCCATGCTGATAGAAAGAAGGGAGGATCACTACCCTTATTTCACACGAAGGACATCAGATAGAATCTCAAAGTGCGGTCAAATACCTCGGGATCCATGTCCGAACAGGACAATCGGGCACAGAATACGTGGAGTTTGCCGCAAGAAAAGCGGCAAAGGCTGCAACAGACATTGCGAAAATACTCTCGAGAACCTACGAAGCCACAGAGGGGCAACGGTGGACTTGAGCGGTGGTCGCGGAGTCAATCATGCTTCACGCCGTCGCGATATGGGGCCCAGCGGCACTGAAGTCCAAAAAGAGCAGGAGTACTATAGGGAGGGTCCAAGGAATCACTGCGATCCGAATCACATGAGCGTACCGAACAGAGTCGACAGAAGCACTATTTGTCCTGGCGAGAACAACCCCAGTTCGCTCCTAGCCGAAGAGCGAGCGGAAAACTACAGCAGGGAGAAAATCTATGCGCGCTTACTCGTTCCTGAAGACGATGAGAAGGAAGCCCGCACAGACGAAGAAATCAGGGAAACACCATGGAAGAATGGCAACGAATATGGAACAACTCACTGAAGGGACGACGAACACACAGGAACATCCCCAACATCAAGGCATGGCCCATGCCGCATGGGTCGGATGCGACTTCGGAGAGTTGACGTACCACACGACGCAGGTCTTCACAGGCCACGGAAATTTTGGCTCCTACCAGAAGTTCATTGGGAAGAGGCAGGGCACGGTGTGCACTTTTCGTCAATTACAAGGAGGAGATGATCTCGAGACACGGTACTCAGGTGCCCAGCTCTCCGACACGCGAGGGCAGATCTCCCAGCTGACTGCCACAGCATCCCGGAGCTTTTCACGAGGATGATGATGGGAGAGTAGAAATGGAACAGGATTCACAAAACGTCGGTTGTATAACGATGAAAGGATACGCTATCATGAGACACCGAGGAGCTCAGAGCAGCACAGACGACAACGCCCGCGCAGAGCTCGGCTTCACCAATAACTGGCGCGACGCTGACAGCATCAACAAGCGGAATTTTGCCAAGGAGCCACTCCACTGCCCAAAGACAACTGAGAGAGAGAGCGAACAAGACAGAAGATAATAACAGCAAAGTCGCCTGGAAGTATTGCGCGACAGAGCAAGGAGCTCTGAGTCCCCAGCGAGCCGGCAGTAGAGGAGTCCGGAGGTTTCACGGTTTGGCCAGCTTAGCTGCGACTCCGATATCCAGGTAGAAGGCTCTGGTGAACTCCGTCCCGATCCTGTGAAACGGCGCAAAGGCGTTTCCTTGGAAACCTCGAAAAAAAATCTTCCCTACAGGTCAGGAAAAGTATGGCCAGGTTGGTCCCGAAATCACCCCTCCGGATTCGGGGAAGTATGGTCAGATCGGTCCCGGAATCTTCCCTACAGGTCAGGAAAAGTATGGCCAGGTTGGTCCCGAAATCACCCTTCCGGACTTGGAGAAGTATGTTAAAATTGGTCCTGGAATCACCCCTCCAGATTTGGAGTTGTATGCTCAGATTGCTCCCGGAATAACCCATTCGGGTTTGGCAAAGTATGGTCAGATTGGTCCCGGGACTTGCCCTCCAGATTCGGAGAATCATGATCAGATTGGTCCCGGAATAACTCATTCAGGTTTGGGAAAGGATGGTCAGATTGGCCCTGAAGCCACCCCTCCGGGAAATCACTTTCCGGATCATCGGACCGGGGCGAATGATTCATCGGACAGACTGGTCTGATAAATGATTGGTCTGGAGCGGATGATTTTCCGGACATGGCAGTAAGCTGCTGATTGTTTCAGTGGAGGATTTTTGATCAGCAGAATCAGGGCTGGAGTGGTGTGGGATCCCTAAGCAGGGTGTCTCCTTGCGGGAAATCACTTTCCGGACCACCAGACCAGGAAAAACTATTCTGGCCAGTCCGAAAATTGATTTATCGGATGAGCCAGTCCGGAAAATAATTTTTCAAGCTTCAAATCTACTTTCGCTCATATCATCATCCATACCGCTGTGTTGTCGATTTTTCGGGCCAAATCACTTCAACACGCACCACACAAGTGATTTCACCGGTAAAATTTACTGCTCAACCGTTGGAAACTCCAGAAAATTAGCTTTTTTACCGCACTAGATTCTGGATGCGACTCCTCGCTGTGGTACCAGTGGTACTTTCTTGGCTGAGGCCCATCCACACTTGTTCACTATGGATGATCATACAGAACGAGCATCTAGAGCAGTGGTTCTCGGAGTGGTCGATGGCCAATCTCCGGTTTCCAGAGGTGATGCCAGGGTGGATTCGGCCATACTTCTTGGCGTCCACGTAGGTGGATCAAGGGGTCGACGGTCGACCCCCTGGGGGACGGCAGTCTATAAACTTCAACGAAGTCGCCCAGGGGGTCGATGGGTCAGTGGAGTTTGAGAACCACTGATCTAGAGGATTGGGAAGCCTGACTGATTCCGGGGTTTGTGACAGACGGAGCCATCGCAGGTCTCAAAGACCTCTCACGACGCCCCAGGTTTCTGTCATCGTACTCCTCACTGCTTCTATTCCATGGAAGCTCGTCATATCGATAGCTGTCCAGGAAAGCTGCCATATGACTATCTAGACAAGAATCGTTTCATCGTTCACTCTGGATGCTCACTGTGGATGAACAGGTAGTGAGCGACAGACGGACATCGATAAGCGATCGCCCGCCGTCATGTGTGAGCAACGCCCCGAACCAGATCCTCACTCTAAGGACCTTGGGTCTGTTGTATGGAAACCAAGCGCAGCTGACGTTGCCGGAGGTCGAAGAAGTTTCAGGTGCGGTCGACTAATGCGGGGAAGCCATCACGAAGTCGTGCTTCCAGCGTGGATGACGTGGTCGTGATCCACGATCCGGCTCCATCGCGTGGTTATTGGTCGATTGCGCAGAATCTCACTCTGACGGAGAGGAAGTGTCCGATGGTCGCAAGCGGAGGTGTCATCCTAGGCTACCGAACGGAAAGACGCTGAAAGGACCCAATCAGCTGCTTTATTGTCTAGACGAAGCGGAATATTGAGCGCGATTCCGCAGGAGCGCGTGAAGTCAAGCAGACAGTTTGCGCGGTTCGGCCGCGAGGCCCGGGAAGAACGAACTCGGCTTAGCATTTGTCCAGTCAACAACTTGGTGCCGCAATCGAGCTACGCAGGAGACTCAATTGTCAACTATACAGATGCGGAGCAACAGTGACGTCACCCATCATGAGTTGTCGGAGAGAGAACGGGCATGTAATCTGTGAGAACTGCATGCGACGGCAATCGTCATGCGCACCCTGTCGCGAGGGGTTGATCGCTATTTCCGTTAAAAGCAGGAGGCTGGCAATCTCCAGTTTCCTTGTCGGTATTTCGAGCATGCTTTGATTTCCGGCTGAACCTCTCAGCCAGCCCTCAGAAGTGTCCCGGAATCACCTCTCGGTATTGCTTCAGTAACACTCCCTATCGCCTCGAAAATCCCATTGCGGGCGGTAGGCTTGGGTCTCAAGATGGTTCAGATTTAATTCTGATATAAATTAAATCCTCTTTTTACTTTTTACCACATAAGAAATTTTTGTTGTCGACCGGGGATCGAACCCGCGATTGCTAGCTTAGCATGGCACCCAAGGCGTTGGTTTATGCCACACGGCCAACGAGCCGACTATTTCGAGCATGCTGGCAGAGAGGCTGGGACACGAGGAAATCTGTCCGTGCGCAACAGATCAGTGTCCAAGTCTAGAGTGCAGGGAGGAGTTGCGGGAGCATCTGTCGTATCACCACCACGCATAGTTGATCCAATACGGGGAAGCCATCCATCTTCAGCGGAGATTGGTCTAAACCGGCGGAGCTGGAGTGCTGTTTTGGTTCTTCGAGCAGAAGGGCCAGGGAGGCGATCCCGGGTAAGAGTTGCCAGTGAGAGTTAGGTACCGGTAGCCGGGGGTCCATCGATCGGGGAAGATGATCGGGGAAAAGTTCCTTTCGCAACACGTGACCCGTCAAACCGCCACCTGAATGAGTGATTCCCCGTCGTGATTTCGAATCACTGGATCGACATTGGCGTGACTTCCGCGAACCCCCAATTCTCCAAAACAAATCATGAGCGCCGAAGGGACCAGCTCGGAGTCCGTCAAAGTGATGTAACTGACCGAGTGCCGCCCGCGTCGGGATTCGGAGATTCCTAGAATACCGCCTCCCTAATAGACAACATTTTTCGGAGTCCGGAATGTGCCGCGGACCGTCCGCTCGGACCAGCCAGGTCGATAAACGATGTCTTAACTGCCTAGTCCGATGAATACTTTTCCAAATGAACTTCAGCACCGCACTACCGATCGGAGCGGGTCGGACCACCCTGTCCGGAAAATCATTCGGCCTGGCCCGATGATTCATCGGATTGGCCAGTCCGATGAATCATTCGCCTTGGGCTTATGGTCCGGGAAGAGATTTCCCGTTGGGAGAGACCCTGCTGAGGAAGTTCACACCAATTCAGCCCCGGAGCTCCGCTGGTCCGGAGTCCCTACAGTGAGATATCTCTTATCGCACTGCTGAGTCCGAGATCGATCGGATCAAGTCGGACTGTCCAGTCTTGGAGATGATCCGCTCCCAACATCTAACCCCGGACTGCCGAGTTCCATCACCCTAGAAGTTGAATCATTCAACGGACGAGCCAGTCCGCAATCTCATTTATCAGACTGGCTGATCCGATGCGGACTGCGGTGGACGACTACGTGGGTACTTCCGATTGGGAGATCACACGATCACCTGGAAGAGCATTGTGGTAACCCGAGGGTTTCCGCGAAAACTTTTCTGCGGATCGGATTACGCAGAAGTGCCAACGAAGTGACTTCCACTCTCCCGCATCCAGCTGTGTGTGTAAATATTGCGGAAAAGCTTGCACGCGCTACCACGTGAAGGATTGCCATGGAGTCCCATCCCTATCCGAGTTGGGCCGCAGAAGAGGATGACATTACCTATGTAATTTTTTGAGTTGTTATACATATATATATATATATATCCCGGATGATAGCCGCACGTTAACCGCACAACCAACGATTTCAATACTTACTCCTATGATAACCGCACCTGAGTGCGGTCAACATGTCAGACGGAACTTATTTGCTGTATACAAAAAATGATAACCGCACACCCAATTTCGAGGTCATGGGATGAAAGCGAATTCGGAATGACTTGTCTGTTGGTTCGGAAGAACCGATTTCTCTCGTATTCGACTTATCTGCGGGTAACTGAGGACTGAAAGACTGCTTTGCACTCACTGCGACAACAGAATCAGTGATGCGAATTTCCGCGTCCACGTCGCTCGCTGTGCTCCATCCACGACCCAGCTGAAAGATGAGAAACGACGAGCTCGGCTCTCTGCGATCGGGAATTTGACCGCCCCCATGGATGAGATCGTCAAGCACATTTACCTCAGGATGCGTGAAGGACCAATGAAGGCGTTCTTCGGAAAAGATCGCTTGCTGATTGAGCACGCGGCGATGCTCGCCGAAAAGTATAGAGGTGAATCTCAGGAGAAAATGATTTCCACGGCAATCAGGACAGTGAGTAGGATCATCCTGACGATTCGAGACTTCATGAAGTGTAGCACGAACGCGCAATATGTCACAAATTCGGAAGATTGCTTCCGTCCCGGCTTGTACAAGTACTTTGTTCTGTCAAGAAAAAGAATGGCAGGAGCAGGGGAAGCTGCGGATGGTGGATACCAGAAGCCCAGCATAGTGGATCAGTATGGACGGGCCTTCCGGACATTCTCGAAAACTGTCCTTTACGTTGCCAACGAGGATGGAAACGATGAGCTGGTTCTCCTTGCAACCAAGTGGCAGCAAGTGTATGACGCCACCTTCAGCGACAGGGTATCCAGCATCGCTAGGAAGCAAGCCGATAGGAAAACCCATGAACTTCGTCAAGCTATTCCTATGATGGAAGACGTCAGCACTCTCATAAACTACGTCAAGCTGAATATGCAAGATGCTTACGCAGCCCTCAGCGAACGCTTCGACCCCGAGAAATACAAAATGTTGGTGATGACACTCCTCTTGCGACTATGGATATTCAATCGGAAGCGCGTTCGGGAAGTCGATCGTTTGTTGATCAAGGACTGGAATTCCGCCACTCAAATTGACCCAAGCAGTGTCGAATTCCAAACTTTGCTACCGTCTGAACAGATTTGCGCCTCCTCGTTCAAGAGAATCAGCGTGAAGGGGAAGCTAGGTCGCATGGTGGCTCTGTTGCTTCTGAGAGAAGATGAACCATACTTCGATTACATGCTCTCGAACAGAACAGAAGCCGGAGTTGCGCTCAACAACCCTTACCTCTTCGCTCGAGCCGATACATTCGTCGAGGGAACAGCAACAATGCGAAAATTTGCCGATGAATGCGGAGCTCGGAATCCATCTCTCCTTCGAGGAACGAAACTCCGGAAACATCTAGCGGTGAGTCTCCAGTACGCTAGTCTGACTCCCGAAGATCTACGCCAGGTTGCTGAGACACTCGGCCACACTCATGAAACTCATCTGAAATTCTACCGGCATCCACTCCCCGCACTTCATCTGGGACGAGTGAGCAAGCTATTTGCTGCCTTAGACGCCGGCGACTTCCAATCCATTCGAGGCAGACAATTAGAAGATATCGAAGTCGATACCTTGACCGTTCAAGATGAGTTCCCCATGGACGATTCGATGCTGGACATTGCTGAAGCAGAGCCCAAGGTCCGGCCCGACCTAGGAGATTATCGCGGGAGGGAGCCAGAGCTCGAGCAGGAGCCTTCAACCTCTCGTCGGAGCAGCAATCGTGAACGCAAACCAATCAGGTATAGAATCGGTTCAGGAGAGGAGTCCGCGGAAGAGGACCCCTTGGATGGCGACTTCGTTGAGAGAGCGCAAGCAAGCGATTCCGAGAGCTCTGATTCTGACAACGAGTCGTTAGAGCATGTCTCCACCGACGAGCGTTCCGCAAGCAGCACAAATCGGAATACGATGGTAGGATCGAATGAAGATGTGGAGCAGGCGGAGCTGGTGAGCAAAACTCGACGTCTCCAACTTTCAAATAGGTGCCGACGTTTCGCTAAGCGCCGATCGGCACCACGTATACAGTGGACCCATGAAATCATAGAAAGTCTCAAGGAGCAGATTTCCGAAGAGCTCAGGACGAAGAAGATCCCGAGTTGTGCTCGATCGAGAGAGATCTGTGCCGTTCTTTCTGCCCGGTTCCCGGCGCTCGAGAGCCTGACTGTCGCCAAATTGAGGGCTCTGGTCAGCAATCTTCTGAAGAAGCCACGTTGATGATCCAAGCGTGATCAAGACATGTGCGTCCAGTCATCTCATCTGATTCCAGTAAAGAATCATTCTCAAAGTGATTCTCCCACTTCCTTATCCCGAATAAAATGTTGAATTCCCTGCGTTCGAGTGCAGCGCTCATCTCTCAGAGCTCATCCGCGCCGTTTCACTTGTTGAGAAACTCACCTCACGAGAGGGATGAGCGCAGAGCGGAATTTCCTATCACTAGGGGTTAGCTTCCATCGAAAACTCCAGTTTTGAGCCTTAAATCCGCTAGGTCTCACAACATCTTGTCTATATCGCCGGGACGGAGCGGTAGGCAGATTGTGAATTCCGTGCGGCATCCGAATCTCAAAACCGATGAAGTTACAGGGTGTGCGGCTATCAGTCGAATAATAGCCGCACATCGCTGGTAACCGCTCGCGGAGAAAAACTTAGATTGGATGATAACCGCACAATGTGCGGTCATCATTGGGATAAGAAGCAGTTTGTGTGCGGCTATCATTTTTTTGGATATATATATATATATATATATATATATATATATATATATACTAGCCGGCCTTCGGCCGACTACGCTGGCTGGCCCGTCCCTTGCTTTGGGAGTCTACTGCTGACAGACACACCTTGCCTAACATGCGGTGTCATCGGGACACCTTCGGGGGTGGCCACCGATTCTCGATAGGATTCTGACCTGGGATCGAGGCACTTTTCCCTCTCTTCACTGGGTCAGCATTAAGGTTTCGAGAAGTAATGCTCAGATCGGTCCCGGAATCACCCCTCCAGAGTTGGGAAGTAATGCTCAGATTGGTCTCGGAATCACCCCTCCAGAGTTGGGAAGTAATGCTCAGATTGGTATCGGAATCACCCCTCCAGAGTTGAAAAGTAATGCTCAGATCGGTCTCGGAATCACCCCTCCAGAGTTGGGAAGTAATGCTCAGATTGGTCTCGGAATCACCCCTCCAGAGTTGGGAAATAATGCTCAGATCGGTCTCGGAATCACTCCTCCAGAGTTGAAAAGTAATGCTCAGATCGGTCTCGGAATCACTCCTCCAGAGTTGGGAAGTAATGCTCAGATTGGCCCCGGAATCACCCCTCCAGAGTTGAAAAGTAATGCTCAGATCGGTCTCGGAATCACTCCTCCAGAGTTGGGAAGTAATGCTCAGATTGGTCTCGGAATCACCCCTCCAGAGTTGAAAAGTAATGCTCAGATCGGTCTCGGAATCACCCCTCCAGAGTTGGGAAGTAATGCTCAGATTGGTCTCGGAATCACCCCTCCAGAGTTGGGAAGTAATGCTCAGATCGGTCTCGGAATCACTCCTCCAGAGTTGGGAAGTAATGCTCAGATTGGTCTCGAAATCACCCCTCCAGAGTTGGGAAGTAATGCTCAGATCGGTCTCGGAATCACTCCTCCAGAGTTGGGAAGTAATGCTCAGATTGGCCCCGGAATCACCCCTCCAGAGTTGGGAAGTAATGCTCAGATCGGTCTCGGAATCACTCCTCCAGAGTTGGGAAGTGATGCTCAGATTGGTCTCCGAATCACCCCTCCAGAGTTGGGAAGTAATGCTCAGATTGGTCTCGGAATCACCCCTCCAGAGTTGGGAAGTAATGCTCAGATCGGTCTCGGAATCACTCCTCCAGAGTTGGGAAGTAATGCTCAGATTGGCCCCGGAATCACCCCTCCAGAGTTGGGAAGTAATGCTCAGATTGGTCTCGGAACCACCCCTCCAGAGTTGGGAAGTAATGCTCAGATTGGTCTCGGAATCACCCCTCCAGAGTTGGGAAGTAATGCTCAGATTGGTCCCGGAATCACCCCTCCAGACTTGGGAAGTAATGCTAAGATTGGTCTCGGAATCACTCCTCCAGAGTTGGAAAGTCATGCTCAGATCGGTCTCGGAATCACCCCTCCAGAGTTGGAAAGTAATGCTCAGATTGGTCCCGGAATCACCTCTCCAGAGTTGGGAAGTAATGCTCAGATTGGTCTCGGAATCACCCCTCCAGAGTTGGAAAGTAATGGCCAGATTGGTCCCAGCCATCGTAGAACCCCCCTCATTTACCCGGGTCCGTACCCGCGTCTGGAACCGGGTACCCGAAGTCGGGTAATCGGGTACCCGGGTCCGATACCCGGTTCTGCGACCCCTATTGGAAAGTAATGGCCAGATTGGTCTCGGAATCACCCCTCCAGAGTTGGAAAGTAATGGCCAGATTGGTCTCGGAATCACCCCTCCAGAGTTGGAAAGTAATGGCCAGATTGGTCTCGGAATCACCCCTCCAGAGTTGGAAAGTAATGGCCAGATTGATACCGGAATCACCCCTCCAGAGTTGAAAACTAATGGTCAAATTGGCACCGGAATCACCCCTCCAGAGTTGGAAACTAATGGTCGGATTGCTCTCAGAATCACCCCTCCAAACAAAGTTGGAAAGTAATGTCCAGATTGGTCTCGGAATCACCCCTCCAGAGTTGGAAAGTAATGGCCAGATTGGTCTCGGAATCACCCCTCCAGAGTTGAAAACTAATGGTCAAATTGGCACCGGAATCACCCCTCCAGAGTTGGAAAGTAATGGCCAGATTGATACCGGAAACACCCCTCCAGAGTTGAAAACTAATGGTCAAATTGGCACCGGAATCACCCCTCCAGAGTTGGAAAGTAATGGCCAGATTGATACCGGAATCACCCCTCCAGAGTTGAAAACTAATGGTCAAATTGGCACCGGAATCATCCCTCCAGAGTTGGAAAGTAATGGCCAGATTGGTCCCGGAATCACCCCTCCAGAGTTGGAAAGTAATGGCCAGATTGGTCTCGGAATCACCCCTCCAAAGTTGGAAAGTAATGTCAGATTGGTCTCGCAATCAGCCCTCCAGAGTTAGAAGATAAAGGCCAGATTGGTCTCGTAATCACCCCTCCAGAGTTGGAAACTAATGGCCAGATTGGTCTCGGAATCACCCCTCCAGAGTTGGGAAGTAATGGCCTTATTGGTCTCGAAATCACCCCTCCAGGGATTTTTATGATAGATTTTTATGATAGATAGATTTTTATGATAGATGTATAGGAGAGGAGGTGGGGAAGGATATCCGATGACGATGGGATGAGTCTGGCTGGCGTCATAACGGGGCGGTGCACCTTATCGTCAGAATTTGGATGCGGGTGACAGTATGGAGGGGGTCAAAGTTGGGGTAAATCGCGAGGGGGGAAGGAGGGGAGGGGGAGGGGGGGGGGGGGGGTGACCTATGTCCTTCCCGGTGAGTCGCCCTACATTATGCAGTTTGTTCCAAGTCGATCCGATCAATACCGGAGGAGCCTATTGAGGACAAACAAACAAACAGACAAACAAACAAACAAACAAACAAACAAACAGACCCTGGATTTTTATATATATAGATGTATAGGAGAGGAGGTGGGGAAGGATATCCGATGACGATGGGATGAGTCTGGCTGGCGTCATAACGGGGCGGTGCACCTTATCGTCAGAATTTGGATGCGGGTGACAGTATGGAGGGGGTCAAAGTTGGGGTAAATCGCGAGGGGGGAAGGAGGGGAGGGGGGGAGGGGTGGGTGGCCTATGTCCTTCCCGGTGAGTCGCCCTACATTATGCAGTTTGTTCCAAGTCGATCCGATCAATACCGGAGGAGCCTATTGAGGACAAACAAACAAACAGACAAACAAACAAACAAACAAACAGACCCTGGATTTTTATATATATAGACTAGCCGGCCTTCGGCCGACTACGCTGGCCGGCCCGTCCCTTGCTTCGGGAGTCTACTGCTGACAGACACACATTGCCTTACATGTAAGGTCATGAGACCTTCGGTAGTGGCCACCGATTCTCGAAAGGATTCCGACCTGGAATCGAGGCACTTTCCTCTCTCTTCACTTGGTCAGCATCATGGTCTCGAGGAGTATGGTCAGATTGGTGTCGTAATCACCCCTCCAGATTCGGAGAAGCATGGTCAGATTGGTCCCGGAATCACCCCCCCAGGTTTTGAAAAGTATGGTTAGATATGTCTCGAGATCACCCCTCCAGACTCGGAAAGTGATAGTCAGATTGGTCTCGGAATCACCTCTCCAGACTTGGAAAAGTATGCTCAGATTGGTACCGGAATCTTCCTTCTAGAGTTGGGAAGTAATGCTCAGATTGGTCTCAGAATCACCCCTCCAGAGTTGGAAAGTAATGGCCAGATTGGTCTCGGAATCACCCCTCCAGAGTTGGAAAGTAATGACCAAATTGGTCCTAGAATCATCCCTCCAGAGTTGCAAAGTAATGGCCAGATTGATCCCAGAATCACCCCTCCAGAGTTGGAAAGTAATGCTCAGATTGGTCTCAGAATCACCCCTCCAGAGTTGGAAAGTAATGGTTGGATTGGTCCCGAAATCACCCCTCCTGGGTTGGAAATCAATGCTCAGATTGGTCTCGGAATCACCCCTCCAGAGTTGGAAAGTAATGGTCAGATTTGTCCCGAAATCACCCCTCCAGAGTTGGACAGTAATTCTCAGATTGGTCTCGGAATCACCCCTCCAGAGTTGGAAAGTAATGGTCAGATTTGTCCCGAAATCACCCCTCTCGAGTTGGACAGTAATTCTCAGATTGGTCTCAAAATCACCCCTCCAGAGTTGGAAAGTAATGGTCAGATTGGTCTCGGAATCACTCCTGCAGAGTTGGAAAATAATGCTCAGATTGGTCTCGGAATCACCCCTCCAGAGTTGGAAAATAATGCTCAGATTGGTCCCGAAATCACCCCTCCAGAGTTAGACAGTAATTCTCAGATTGGTCTCGGAATCACCCCTCCAGAGTTGGAAAGTGATGGTCAGATTGGTCTCGGAATCACTCCTGCAGAGTTGGAAAATAATGCTCAGATTGGTCCCGAAATCACCCCTCCAGAGTTGGACAGTAATTCTCAGATTGGTCTCGGAATCACCCCTCCAGAGTTGGAAAATAATGCTCAGATCGGTCCCGGAATAACCCCTCCAGAGTTCGAAAGTAATGCTCAGATTGGTCTCGGAATCACCCCTCCTGAGTTGGAAATCAATGCTCAGATTGGTCTCGGAATCACCTCTCCAGAGTTGGAAAATAATGCTCAGATTGGTCCCGAAATCACCCCTCCAGAGTTGGACAGTAATTCTCAGATCGGTCTCGGAATCACCCCTCCAGAGTTGGAGAATAATGCTCAGATTGGTCCCGGATTCACCCCTCCAGAATTGGACAGTAATTCTCAGATTGGTCTCGGAATCACCCCTCCAGAGTTGGAAAGTAATGGTCAGATTGGTCTCGGAATCACTCCTGCAGAGTTGGAAAGTAATGGTCAGATTGATCCCAGAATCACCCCTCCAGAGTTGGGAAGTAATGCTCAGATTGGTCCCGGAATCACCCTTCTAGAGTTGGGAAGTAATGCTCAGATTGGTCTCGGAATCACCCCTCCAGAGTTGGGAAGTAATGGCCAGATTGGTCTCGGAATCACTCCTCCAGAGTTGGAAAGTAATGCTCAGATTGCTCCCGGAATCACCCCTCCAGACTTGGGAAGTAATGCTCAGATTGCTCCCGGAATCATCCCTCCAGAGTTGGAAAGTAATGGCCAGATTGGTCTCGGAATCACCCCTCCAGAGTTGAGAAGTAATGGCCAGATTGGTCTCGGAATCACCCCTCCAGAGTTGGAAAGTAATGGCCAGAATGGTCTCGGAATCACCCCTCCAGAGTTCGAAAGTATTGGCCAGATTGGTCTCGGAATCACTCCTCCAGAGTTGGAAAGTAATGCTCAGATTGCTCCCGGAATCACCCCTCCAGGCTTGGGAAGTAATGCTCAGATTGCTCCCGGAATCATCCCTCCAGAGTTGGAAAGTAATGGCCAGATTGGTCTCGGAATCACCCCTCCAGAGTTGGGAAATAATGGCCAGATTGGTCTCGGAATCACCCCTCCAGAGTTGGAAAGTAATGCTCAGATTGCTCCCGGAATCACCCCTCCAGGCTTGGGAAGTAATGCTCAGATTGCTCCCGGAATCATCCCTCCAGAGTTGGAAAGTAATGGCCAGATTGGTCTCGGAATCACCCCTCCAGAGTTGAGAAGTAATGGCCAGATTGGTCTCGGAATCACCCCTCCAGAGTTGGAAAGTAATGGCCAGATTGGTCTCGAAATCACCCCTCCAGGAATTTTTATGATAGATGTATAGGAGAGGAGGTGGGGAAGGATATCCGATGACGATGGGATGAGTCTGGCTGGCGTCATAACGGGGCGGTGCACCTTATCGTCAGAATTTGGATGCGGATGACAGTATGGAGGGGGTCAAAGTTGGGTTAAATCGCGAGGGGGGGAGGAGGGGAGGAGGAGGGGGGGAGTGGTGGGTGGCCTATGTCCTTCCCGGAGAGCCGCCCTACATTATGCAGTTTGTTCCAAGTCGATCCGATCAATACCAGAGGAGCCTATTGAGGACAAACAAACAAACAAACAAACAAACAAACAAACAAACAAACAGACCCTGGATTTTTATATATATAGATATATGCAAGAGACGAGAAGGGAAAATACCTGACCGAGTCAATGGAAGCTATGGGACTGACATTGCTCAACGAAACCGAAACTCCCACATACGTCAGCACAACAGGGGGCAGCACAATCGACTTATACTTCGCAAGTGACTCCGTCAAAGTAAAATCATTCTCAGTCTGGAATCATCCAGTAAGAAAGCATCTCCCAGTTCACCTAGAGGTAGAAGCTCGAGGAACACGCCGAAATCTGCACTCCCGGCAAGAGATGCGATACTCCCGAATAATTCAGTGTCAATCGATGGAGAACGAACTGGATCACGTGAGACACGACCAGCGAATCGGAATCGGAGACCCGGACATAACCGAAGGAATCATCGTTAAATTCATGTCACACGGCCTCCGAAAGGCGGAACGGAGAAAACAGACGAAACGATGGTTCGCCATAAAAGTGCCGACAACTACTCCACAAGGCAAAGGATCTTTTGAGAAGACTGCGTAACGGAGCACAGGAGGCCAAGGAAGGATACCGTCGCGCCCGGATAGAATACCACGCGGAAGTCGAGGCGAGCAAGTTGCGAACCGCTGAAGAAGACGAACGGCAGATGGTATCAAATGCGGAAGAAGAACCGTACCGATACATAATCAAACGGAACAACAGAAGCGTCTGCAATGCAACCCCGGAGTCGGTCAGGGAACATTTTGAGAGACTTCTATTCGATCCGGAAACAGCACCACCAGAAGCATATGTCGGATCAACGCTAAGCTTCGACCAGTGGTTGATCAACGTCTCGTGGACGCCCCTAGAAGTTCAAGAAGTCGTCAGGTCTCTGGCGAAAGGACAGAGTGCGGGCCCTTACGGACTATACTATGAACACTGGAAAGCGACCATCCACATCACGGCGGATCTGACCGCGCGTCTCTTCAACAATATCATGCTAGGAGGAAGAGTACCGAGTTCGTGGCATCGGGCCCGACTAACGCTACTGTTCAAAGGCAAGCCAGAGGATTCAAGTACAACATGGATCTCTTCAGGGGGATCGCGAGCGAGACGACCCTCAAGAGAATTTTCTTCGAGTGAGTGATCAGAAGAATCGAGTACTTGATCGAAGACCACCTGCCTCCGCAGCAGTTCGGTTTCCGACGAGGCCTTGGAACGCAAGACGCGCTCCACGTCGTGATGTCGGAAATAGAGAGAAGTCTCGCCACGAAGGGACATACGAATGCCATTCTGATAGACTGTCAGAAAGCTTTCGACTTAGCACCAAGACAGAGAATGGTAAGCGCCTCCAAGCGAGCAGGAGTCAATGGGCAACTTCTCAAAGTCATTGAGAGTTTCTACCACGAAGACTCACTCGAAGTCAACATCGGAGCAGGAATCAGCGTTGACATACAACAGAACCGCGGAACACCGCAAGGCGATCCACTAAGCTGCACGGGGTTCTCACTCCTACTTGCAGAGCTCCCCGCGAAGGTCATTGACGAATGTAGAACAGGGACGATCGCGATGTTTGCGGATGACATTATCATTCTCCATCGAAGCCGGAGCCAACCCCAAAAGATGCTCGACGTAGTGAGCGAACATCTTGACGAGGAAGGACTAGGACTCAATGCTTCGAAGACAGTGGTGATGAAGATTAGACGAGGAGGCCGACTCAGCCGACATGACCGCATTTTGTGGAAAGGAAACCAATTGGAATTCGTGTCATCAGCAAAATAGCTCGGGCTTCGCTTGCAGACAACTGGGACAGGCTTCACGGAGCATATCGAAGAGGTTTCCTGCAAGACGATCGCTACAATGTACGGAGACACCGGGGAGCTTCAAAGCTGTCAACACTAGCATCGAGTTCATGATCGAATCGCGTCTCCCGCCGCAACAATACGGCTTTAGACGAGGGATCGGCACTCAGGACGCCATTCACGTTGTCATGCCAGAAATCGAGAGGAGCATCAAGAGCCCAGACGGGCATACCTACGCCGTCTTGATAGACTGTCAGAAGGCATTTGACCTCGCCCCACGCCAGAGAATGGTCGACGCCTTCAAACAAGCAGGCGTCAACGGTCAAATGCTGAAAGTGATCGAAAGTTTCTACCACCAAGACTCGCTCCAAGTTGATACCGGTGGGGGAACCTCAGTCGAGATCCTCCAGAATCAAGGCATGCCACAGGGAAATCCGTTGAGCTGCTCCGGATTCTCTCTCCTCCTGGCGGAATTACCAGAGAAGATAACGAATGAGTTCAGAACAGGAACGATAGCCATGTTCGCTGATGATATAATCATCCTACACAGAAACCGGCTACAGTTACAAAAGATGCTGGAAATCGTCGGTGTACATCTCGGAAATGAGGGGCTGCGTGTGAACCCGGCGAAAACCATGGTCATGAAGCTGAGAAGGGGAGGACCCCTAAGTAAGCACGACCGAGTAACATGGAAAGGGGAACCACTCGAGTTCGTCACCAGTGCAAAATACCTAGGAATTCGACTGCAAACAACTGGCACTTGTTTCACGAATCACATTGAAGAAGTTTGCTGCAAAACCACTACGGCGATGCACATTGAAATCGGCGACCCATACCTTCTGTCTGTGGATACGGCGCTAAAGCTATTTTACATAAAGGCGCTGCCAAAAATCAGCTACGGGCTGGGGAGGCTCTGGGGCCATCTCACAGCGAGAAACTCTCACACGCTCGAGAAATGTTTCTGTTCGTACCTCAAGAGAGTTTTCAAAGTCTCAAAAACCTCACACAATAGATATGTCTATGTGCTGGCCGACATCGATGCACCATTCGTAGAACTCATGAGAATCTACGTGAAAGCACGCACAACACCAGCCCAGCAGGAATTCATGGACGAGTGGAGATTGAAGCTAGCGGAAGCCAAGGAAGTACTCGAGGACGACCCGATCATGAACAAGAGAGATTGGTGGAGCGGGCCAATGTTCCCACGAAGGCACATCTACACGCGTTATCTGATACACGGATACCATCATCGACTATGCGGCACCCCCGGTCGACATACACCGATCGACTTATGTGTTTGCCTTCTTTGTGGACAAGGCTGCCCGCGCTACCACGCTCTATTATGTGAATCAGGACCGAGGCTCGAAGACCTCGGATGAACGGAAGTTCTATTATGTAACATACATGCAATAAATTAATATATATAATTCGCTGACTTCGCTCCAAACGACTTGACGAAGATTCTCCCATTGACGAAGATTGTCAGAGTCATTCACCTTGGAAGACTTGCTCACATGCCTCAAGGCGAGTGGGTGAGTCGTCATGAGATCGTGAGCGGCGTCGTAATGATTGATATGTCTCGCCGGGCGAGATGATATCCGTCTTTGATTCCGACGTAAACCGTTGCAAGTTTTTGGGCAAAGCTGTTTTTCTTGAGGTTTGACGCTAACAAGAGGAACTTGTGCTCTTTGGAGAGTTTCTCATCGAAATGAACCTCGCTCTCGAAAACTGTTCCCCTCATAAGCCAAGTTTGGCCCCTCCCATCAAAAGCTTCTTGCTTCAGCTTTTCGAACGCGTTCAGTCTCCTGGCTCGATGACTGTTCGATTCGATCTCCCATTCCTGTACAATCCAGAGAAAAGAGGGTGTCAGCGTTAGGATTGAGTGATTGTGGCGTTTTCTTCGGCGGGTCATCAGAAGAAATCAAGAAATGAAGCTTTTCACTCATTTCTATGCACTGCTCGTCGAATTCCTCGCACTCGATGGAGTCTCTCGCAGCCTCAGTGGATGCTTCAAGGATGTCTTTGTTATCTTCATGAAGTTTGCTCCGATATTGGCTGAGCTTGATGTAACATGTCGCTGCATTTTCTGACACCTGTGCCACCGTTGGATTCAAAGATTCGGTCTCGCCAATGAGGGTTGTAGGAAGGTCTCTGAGAGTGCTTTGTATTGCTTTCCGCTGTAATTAGCACTACTGGTTGCCATGGCATGGATCGGGTGAGGAACTCGAGATGAACCGGGATCACAGGGATCCTTCCGCCAGCGCCAGTGACGAACTGTAAGCATGCTATGTGGATACTAACTCAATTATCGGTCGGGTATGACTATATCCTATCAGTATTTTAGAGATGTCTCAGATGCCTTGCTAGCTATGATTACAGGACCTCGTCAGTTGCATGAGAAAAAGAAGGAACCGGAGGGCGTAGCCAAGTTGCTCTCCCGAGAAAACGATTCATTCCTGTCCGAGAATGGTGGAATCTGGCTTGGGACGTGAGCTAGTGCATCAGATTTCGCGCACACATTTCGCTCTTTGTTTTCTTTGTGAGACTGGAGGTAAGCCCAGTCCAACGGTTGAGATCCTGTCCGGGTGAGAAAATTCAGCAATAGCGATTTATTCGCGGATTTTCCGCAGTTCATAGTAACTCTTTAGCGATCTCGTTGATCGCTCTGTTCTCAAAGTATGTGCATTTTAGGATGTGATGGCGGGTAATTCTGTTTTCGCCGCAGTATTTACAGATACATTGCTCATTGCGTTCTACATAAAAGTCCTCTTTTGTACAGATTTTGTGGTGGAAGCCATGGTAAGTGGCTCGGCATATGAAGGCTCGGTTTTTCCTATTCGCGAGTTTCCACCCTTCCCCGCAGAACGCTGGTCCCTCGGTGAACTCGTCTATGTCGAACTCGGCTCTTTTGCGTTCGAGATCTTCCGTGTATTCCCTCCACGCGGATTCGCTGAAGCTGTATCCCAGCTCTTTCAGACTTTCACATAGGGTCTTCTCCTTCGTCAGTGCTAGGACGAAGGTGTTCGATGTGTGCTTGCTCACTCCAAGGGTTGATTTGAGGAACAGGAGTTTGCATCTGTCAAGGTTTTTAAGACTACTTTTGGCGAGTTTGGTGCAGATGCAGTCCATTCCATACCTGATGATGGGCATGACCTTTATCTCGAATATTTTCAAGGCAGTGGTCAGGGGAAGTTTTTGTAGGTTTCCGAGGCATACGATCGTCGTTGCGGTTCGTGTGAGGAGTTGGTCTACATGGTCACCGAATCCGAGTGCCGGTTGCATCGTGATCCCGAGGTATTTGAAGCTCTGGACGAATTCTATCGGGGTTCTGTTTATGTACAGCCTGGTTTTCCCGATGGCTCCTGCTTTGCGGAGTTTCAGGGCTTTGGTCTTTCCTGTGTTGATGACCATTTCGTTTTCATCGCACCAGATTGAGAGAGCTGACAGTGCTTTCTGCAACTCATCTACGTTGTCTGAGGCGATAACAAGGTCATCGGCATACATTTTTACGAGGACTTTTCTTCGTTCGAGTCTAGCGAGCAGGCTATTGATGAAGAGTACGAAGAGCAGGGGGGATATTGAGTCGCCCTGCGCGACGCCTTTGTATTGCATCACCGGATTGCTGAGGTCGGCTCCGTTGTCGATGATGAGTTCATTCGGTTGGAGTATCGAGCTAAGGATGGTGATGGTCTTCCCTTTGACGTCGAATTTCTCTGCTGCGGTCTGTAAGAGTTTCCTTCTGCTAACATTGTCGAATGCGGCCTTGAAGTCGACGAACACTGCGAAGGTGGGGTCTTTGTTTGAGTCCGTGTAGTCGATGAGGGCTTGGATCGCTTGTTCGCAGGATCGATGCGGAAGGAAGCCATGTTGATGCTGGGAGATCTTCGGCAGGCAGTGTAGGGTCAGGCGGTTCGACAGCGTGTTCGTGAACGCTTTATAGATGTGGGGAGCCAGGCTGATACATCTATAGTTGCTTGCGTCTTCAGGGGAGCCTTTGCCTTTGAAGATCGGTTTAACATGAGCGACGCGCCAGGTATTCGGGATCGTACCGGTGTCGAGAGCTTTGTTGAACAGTCTGGTGACGAGTGGTATCAGAATGTCTTGATCCTTCAGGATATCGATTGCGACCCGGTCGGGTCCGACTGTCTTGTGTCTCTTCATTCTCCTCAGAGTTGCGGTGACTTCCTCGTTGGATATGTAACCGTTATACCACTCGTCGTTCCCTTCGTGGCTGCGTTGGTCAGTATCCGTTGCGTGTTCATATTCTGTTGATGAGTACAAGTTTCCGTAGTATTCCTCAAATGCCGGCAAGTCTACTTTCGGTAGGCATGGAGTCTTCTTTCCCGGAATCAAAACCCACGGTTTCGTTTTGCTAGTGTGCACCTTCCGTTTGAGTTCTTTTTCTTCAAATTCGGTCCGCTTCTTCTTGATTGCGGCTTTGTATGTTCGTCGGGCTGCCATGTAGTCCTTTGTTCCGATTTTGCTTAGGGTCAGTTGTTTTATTTCTTGGCATTCTTTATCGAACCAGGGCTTGTTCATACGAGGTCTCCGTGTACCTGTGTGGGCCGATCTCTCGATGAGCTCTAGAAACTCTCGGTAGGATTCGTCGAGAGTGAGATCGGGGCGCTGACTGACGTATGGGAGTTGTTTCTTGAGGTCATGGTCGTTGATCCTTCTGAAAGGAGGTTCCGGTCGTTTTCCGGTGCGTTTTGTTCCGGGGTCGGTGATTGGGACTGTCAAGATTAGTCGTTGGTGTTTTCTGTCGATGGTGGGCAGTATATTGAGGTCTGTGCGCGTCAGGAGGTTTCCTGAGGTGAATATCAGGTCTATCGCGCTCTGCCCGTTGTGCGCGAGATAAGTCATTTCTCGTGCATCATTGGCAAGGTGCAGATCGAAGAGACTTAGTGTTTCGATGAGGTCCTTCGCTCTGGGGTTCTGGGAGTCTATGCGGCAATTGAAGTCGCCGTAGAGTATCACTGACTGTGTGACTATCCTGATCATGACTTTGTGGATTTCGGTTATGATTTCAGCCACTGGGGTGTTCGGACTAAAGTAGGACACAATGTAGGTTGTGTCATGGTTCGAAACTCCGAGTATATGTTCATCTTTGAACATAATTTTCGTGTCGGGGATGACCGGCGCTACTAAGATGGCGAGGCCGCCGCTCGGTCGCCCCTTGGTTTTCTGGGCTCCCGAATAGTAGCTTTTGAAGTTTCGCACTATCTGGTTGTCTGGTTCGCGAAGTACAAAAGTTTCTGTCAGCATCACTATCTTGTATGGAGAGAAATCAAAGTCGTTCTCTTTTTTCATGAAGCCCAGGAGTCCTTCGACGTTCCAGCATAGTATTTCTGCTGTATTGTCAGGTATGGAGTGTTGTTTTGCCGGTCCGGGTCGTCTTTTGTCTTGGTCTCGGTGTTGGTTCTCGGAGCGGAGTCAGCTTGACTTACCAGCTGTTTCTATGATCTGGTCGTCGCATAATTCCTTCCGGACTTCCCCGACTCGTGTTCCGGGGTGCCATAGTTTTTCGTTGTTTTTAATTTCGTCGAAGTCCAGGTCACTGCATTGTATCACGAAGCATCGATAGCTGTCTGATTTCGATTTTGTCTTGATTCGCATGACTCGGTCGACTGTGTGCCAGTTGCTCTTCAAGTGGCTTCGTACGTTTTCCGCTGTCGCAGCTGAGTTGTATAGCGTCACGATTATGTTCCGGGTGCAGTACTTGACTTTTGTAACTGGCAGTGCTTTTTCCAGTTTTGTTTTGGCATCTTCGGTGGCGTAAGACACTTCGCTAACAACAAGTCCATCTGACGGGCGGTGCTTGTTCGATGTTTTTGCTGCTTTTGTTCGTTGTTCTTTCTTATTCATCGGAAGGGGAGCTTTTGCTCTGTTCCGTAGGACAGAGCGCGGTCTGGCGTCGCGCGCGGGCTGGCTTTGGACCATCCAGGGAAACGGAATGTCTCCACCGTGACAGAGGGCTATGTCCTGATCCCAGTGATATCATCCACTGTGAAGTTTCAGAAAAGTACTTTAGTGTTGAGAGGTTTCTACGTCGCGGCTTCAAGCCATGTAACCCACCTCGTGAGCACCAGAGAGGGGGCGGGGGGAGCGGAATGTTCAGAGCCGCTCTGAATGCGACGATTCGGGAGGGGTCCTTCGAAAATACCTTTCTGATGCTTGAAATGAGCGGGTCAACGTTCGAGGAAGTCAGCCTGACTTCATGTGCAGTTCTATGTGGCCCCTGCGCTACACAAGTATATGGACCATCTTGGGGAACAGTCCTCGCAACGTACAAGCTGACTCTTTCATATAAGCGGATGCAGCAGTTACGAGAAGGAGAACACGGTCGTGGTTTGCTCCTATACTCCATGGGATTGATGAGCTGTGGCAGGAAAGCTATGCAATTGTTGTTGAGTCCATCCTTTACAATTTTCGCACGCTCTTCCTCGGCTCGTTCAGCATCAATCTCCCCACCAGTACTTTCGCCGCGTACCTCCCACATGTCCGTGGTCTCGTCGATCGAGATACAGATCGGGGATTCTCCTATAGAACATCTCATGCTGTCGGGGGTATTGTCAAACAGCGGCAACAGGTAACGCTCACTTAGCGATGTTGAGCTAGGCACATGCAGGGGAACTCTTCGAATATTCGTCCTGAAGCTCTTCTAGAGGTATTTCAGCCTTTACGAAAGCTTCGCATAACTCCCCGGAAAATCGGCTATGTCGTGATTCAGCTTCGTTTGAAGACTGATTAGTCTGCCTTCTTTCGAGAGAAATCCGATATTTTCCGTGCTTCTCCGTCGTAAGATGCTGTAAGATACTGAATCTTCGGAGGTTTTTGAAGGTTGGCGAGCAAGTCCTTGGACTTTATGGAGTCTCCAATGCTCTTGGAGCAGTTGCGGAAGTGTTGGAGGAGTGCGGGCCGAACTTTTCGAGGAGACTTTCCGAGGGGCTTCCTCGTCTTTGCGTAGCCATACCTCGTTCGAAGCACAAGCTCACTCTTCGAGCTCCTCCACCGACTGGAAGCTATCCTCGGTGTGTGATTCACCGGGACAGTGTTGTTGATCCCTCTAGCTTCGTGTTCCGAAAGGTTGCTATCTAGGAATCAATGTCTGTCGAAACCTCGACATTCGATCCAGCGGTATCAACATGCATGGTGAATGTGTCGTGATTCCCCACCTGATCACATTGACATTAGTCTGCGAACATCCGTGATGAGACAACGGACCAAGTCAGAATTCAAACGCTCTTCAGACGTTCTTCGAGAAATTGGGTGATATCAACATCACGATATTCCGGCGACCTTCATTCTCCCGAACGTTTACCGAGGCTGCGAACATTCAAAAGCTGAGCGCGGAATCGCAGCGCTGAGATACTTTTCGCGGAGCTCTGCTTCTGCTCGGATATGCTCGAAACGCTCCTTCAACTCCCTCGAATATTGGCACCTTAGAGTCTACGTGAACCGCTTGAGGTTAGAATCCATCAACGGCCTTCGCCAATGCATCTGAAAACTTCCGATCAATCATCCTAAGAGCGCGAATGTTCATGCAAAATGCATAAAATCAATGCAAATGCATATTTCGGGGCTCCTGAGCTTGGAATCGTATATTGTATGTGGGAGCATATAACCGTATAAACTGTTCTCCCTCCCAACTGAGGACCTGCGGAGGAGCTGAGGAGCGAACCATTTTCGAGAGATGCTGACGCTGAGCCTCAAAAGAACGGGCGCTCGCTAAATCAGCCGATTGAAGCAAAACGACCGTGCTCGCGGCTCCGAAGGGCACCGAGTGCGTTTCATCCGCTGTGATCATCCAGAACGAGCTTCCTTCCAACATCAGTCGATATGGAACTAGCGATTTGGGGATCGCAGCAGGAGCGTACTTCCAACGCTTGAGCAAGATGCCCCTGTTCTCTCGCCCGCGCTATCAGCCTTCGCTTACGCGCGGACGAGCCTCCGTGGGGCAACAGCATTCACGCGGCTCGACAAATGAAGTTATGGAGTTGAATCGGACTGAGGATAATGAAGAGAATGCGATCCGTCGAGGAGTCGAATTTCCCCGAACCCAGAGCGAGAGGAAAATTAAATTTCCACACACAGAGTCAGCGCTTACTTCTACCTCTTCAACTGTCATGGTGGTTCCTGCTTCCACAGGTCACATCGGTAGACCAGGAAGAGCCGTTACGTTGAATTTGAATTCGAGCGATTGTCGCGCTGATTTAATCTCACGAGCTCGTATTCTCGTTTGCATTTGTCTACGCAGTTCGAGATTCCAGCTTCGTGATTCAATAAGGATGGTGGAACCTCGTGCGTCGACGACGACCAAATTAGGTGTTTACGTGGCGTTTCGGGAGCGATGTGTTCTCGACAGATGGACTCCAGATTGCTCCTTTCTTGTTGGCATCAGGCAAGCGGTCCAAGTTCCATGTTGAGCTCTGCGATGCATTCGTATCCGCCGGGACAACGCTTCGAAAGCTGGACGATGTAAAACCTGAGGAACTTCTCTGGGAATTTCTTCAAACAGCAAGTTTCCTGGTCAACAACACTGTGCCTGAACTATCTTTAGAGCCTCTGTGAGGACAGGATTGAACTCACCAGGCGATGTCTCCCGCATGCGGAATTCTGGATCTCGATCGATGAGACGACAGATGCGACCGGTCGCTTCGTGGCCCATTCCGTTTTCGGAGCATTGGGGACAGCGGGGGGCAGAAGCTCCCTTCTGAACGTTGAGTGTCCTGATGAAACCAATAGTTCAACAATCTCGCGGGTGTTCATGAGTACACTGTCGCTATTGTGGCCCAACGGAGCTGAACATAGCAGAGTCCCCCTATTCCTGACTGACGGAGCGCCCTACATGAAGAAAGCGGGCTCTGCCCTAGAGCACTGTTCCCGAGGATGCTCCACGTGACATGCGTCACGTGGAGCCCATGGGCTCCACCGGCTGGCAGAAGATATACGAGCCATGTTCCCGGAAGTTGACAAGCTGGTGTCGATGGGACAGAACATATTCCTTAAATCAGCCTCGCAAGCCACTTTCGTGAATGCTCTCTTCGAATGCCTTCCGCGTGTAATCGAATCCCTCGAGAGAGCTCATGCTCCACTCACCAAAGCTGTTCATGCTTCCGAAAATGCTCTCCGAGATATCGGACGACTCCGGGCGAACCGGGAGAAAGACCGGAAATCCCGACCATGGCCCTGTGAAAACCCCCAAGTTCGCGCCGATCACCTGTGTAGACGTGGAAAGAACGTTCTCTATGTTGAAGCACACGCGGGACGACCGCCGACGGCGCTTGACTTCCGAGCATTTGAGGATGATTCTCGTTATATTCTTCAACAAATGAAACCTTCGATGTTTCAGATAGCGTGGGGCGCTTTTCACGGGCATCCTCTATCAAAATATCTTATGTGGAGACGGTTTCGCGTGTAGAGAGGATGAATGCATATCGACCTCATTTTACTGCATATTTTCCGTGTTTTTACTGCATATTTTCCGTGTTTTTACTGCATATTCGCATGCATATTTTGGCTTTTACAAACGCATGAACATTGGCGCTCCAGCCGTCCGGTCTTCGCCAGGCAGCAGCGCTATCTTCAACGGCACTGTAGAGCCGTATTGGATCTTGGAATGTACCGTGTGCGACTGATAAAATGCACCTGAGCACACCTTGGACGTTCCGTTCCAAAATCACTCGAGACATTCCTTCATCACGCTGATGCTCGTTTCCGTGGCGAACACGATTAGCCTCGGGCAATCCTTCTCGCCGGGGCCTCCTGTTTCGAAAACACGAACGTTCTCACTGACCATCCATCGACACATGGAGAGAAAGCACCTTAGAAAAGAAAACCATTTGCGTTCAGCGTACATCCATGCGCTCCCAAATTCTAAGTGTGATCGAACTTGACCTCCGGTTTGGTTCCCTATACAATCATTCGAAGGAGTGATGGCTGTATCAAGAGTCGTGGCTGTACGTAGCATGCCTCAACTTCACATGTTCAGAACGCTTCATCCGATGGATTAGCTCCCTATCACTCCGCACCCTGCCCATTTCTCTGCTCCTTTGTCCCGGAGACGAGATAGGGAGCACTCCGCTGTCAAGTAGTCTGTCGTCTCCCTGGTGCTTGAAGCTGATTCCTTTCCCCTCCGTTCGCGCGCACCCTCCAGACTCGCTCTCCTTAACTCCTCAGTTTCCACTGCCAAATCCCAAAGCATGCGAATCTGACTATCATCGCTCGCGCACCCGCTTTTCCTGCTGCTCGTGCCGTCTGTTTCCTCACGTCTCACGTCCGACGTTTCGGTTCTCAATAATTCACACCTGGAAGCCATCACTGACAGCATACACGTCGAGTTCGGCCTATACTAGTTTGAGGTATCCGCACTCGTCCGAGTTTCTTCGTCTTGTGTGAGCTTTACCTCCCATGTTTAGCTCCGTTGTCTGAAGTCCGATCTTGTCCGGATCTCGCCTTTTGGCGAGAAACGACCGGCTCCCACCTTTTCCAGAAAGAATCTTCCGAGGGAACCGATTTGATCTTGGAAGTCCCCTGAATCTGACTGCTGGCCGATGCGGCTTTCGGCGCGAGTCGAGCGAGCCCTGGGGTTTTCTGTGACAGCGCCCTGTGTAGCGGACTCTCTTGTTCCAGGTGAGCGTGAAACCGGCTCTAGACGGTACACGCTCCAGCTCCGGGATGCCCGCCTCAGACGAGCCCGTCTGCGCATGCAACCAATATCTACGGTTATATACGGAATACGTCACAATGGTCGATAGTCGACGTCTTACAGTGATTTCACATCCGGGAAAGAGCGCCAGCCAATCGTTAGATTGAGTGCCACCTTGAAGTTTGACGAAGGTTTGAAAGCGCGCTAGTCAGGCAGAGCGAAGTTGCAAAGTTTCTCCGCCTTCCGATTGTGAAAAGCGAGATCTCCGGAGGCTTTGGGCTTGTGTCGCAGTGGATCAGTATGGACGAAAAGCTAAAGCTCCTGGCAAAGAAGGAAAATCACTGTTTCTGATTGGCAGACGACTCTGTCATCTGTAAGAAGTGTAGAACGCTTTGTGACTCGGCTATGCAAATTGTTTGGTAACAATCGCACTGTGAAAAAGCTCCACGGATTTCCGGGGAGAGACTCAAACGTCTGTAATTCGATTTCAGAAGACTTGTTGTCGGATCGCCGCCATTGGTCGAGCGAAATCAGTCTTGAACATTTCCTCTCGATCCAGTTCAACTCGAACTTACTTCACGAGCGATGAAACGAGCGTTAATTCGGCGGAATTTCGAGTCTGGAAAGTGCTCTCCCTCCATTCTTGAGTTCTTCGGCTCTTTTCCGGTTTTGCGTTTCCGACCGTTGTTGGTCCGGTTTTCGGCAAAAAAAAAGTCCGGTGAACTCGGAGCTATGCTTATCCTTCCATACGGAGCTGTTCATGGAGCTCAGAAACTACGACTCCATATTTCACTCAAGAACGAACCTCGTGATCGAATCGTCTTCAAATCTTCTTTCTGAAAAATTCCTGCTCCTCTCCAAACTCCACAACCATAAGGCTACCCCCCACCGAACGCTCAGACAGACAAACAAAAACGTACCCAATTTTCCTTCCATTTGTGTATGTAGAAGATCGAATTTTTCCGTCTGACACCGCGAAAATGCACTGATTTCTCCTTGAAGTCGCGTCCGAACGAATGCCGGCATCGGGGTTCCTCCTGAACAATCACTAGGAAAAAAACCAATGACGCTCGGCGGAGCAGTGACGTCGAGCTTCATAAGTTCCTCAACGATATTCTCCTATTATACCTGCTCTTACCTGCTTAATATTACCTGCTCCATACACATTTTCTTCATGGATTATCGCCATCACATGGGAGCAACAGTCAACCGTGCGATTCCCGTTCGTGCACTCGCAGCAGCCTCGGCGCACACCCGAGTGACCTGCTGTATCGAGCGAATCCTTACTATATATAACCAGCTGGCCTTTGGCCGACTGGAGTCGGCCGCGCTGTGCGCGGTTGGACGGCGTTGCGTGGCATCGGAACACTCTTCACTGGTTCAGCATCATGGTTTTGAAAAGTATGGTCAAATTGGTCTCGTGATCCCTCCTCCAGATTCGGAGAAGTATGGTCAGATTGGTCTCGAAGTCACCTCTCCAGACTTGGAAAAGTATGGTCAGATTGGTCTCGTGATCATTCCTCCAGATTCGGAGAAGTATGGTCAGATTGGTCTCGAAGTCACCTCTCCAGACTTGGAAAAGTATGGTCAGATTGGTCTCGGAATCACCCCTCCAGAGTTGGAAAGTAATGGTCAGATTGGTCTCGGAATCACCCCTCCAGAGTTGGACAGTAATGCTCAGATTGGCCTCGGAATCTTCCCTCCAAAGTTGGAAAGTAATGGCCAGATTGGTCTCGGAATCACCCCTCCAGAGTTGAGAAGTAATGCGAAGATTGGCCTCGGAATCACCCCTCAAGAGTTGGGAAGTAATGGCCAGATTGGTCTCGGAATCACCCCTCCAGAGTTGGAAGGTTTTGGTCAGATTGGTCCCTGAATCACCCCTCCAGACTTGGAAAGGAATGGTCAGATTGGTCTCGGAATCACCCCTCCAGAGTTGGAAAGTAATGCTCAGATTGGCCTCGGAATCACCCCTCCAGAGTTGGAAAGTAATGCTCAAATTGGCCTCGGAATCACCCCAACAGAGTAGGAAAGTTTCGGTCAGATTGGTCCCGGAATCACCCCTCCAGAGTTGGACAGTAATGCTCAGATTGGCCTCGGAATCTTCCCTCCGAAGTTGGAAAGTAATGGTCAGATTGGCCTCGGAATCACCCCTCCAGAGTTGGGAAGTAATGGCCAGATTGGTCTCGGAATCACCCCTCCAGAGTTGGACAGTAATGCTCAGATTGGCCTCGGAACCACCCCTCCAGAGTTGGGAAGTAATGGCCAGATTGGTCTCGGAATCACACCTCCAGAGTTGGAAAGTTTTGGTCAGAATAATCCCGGAATCACCCCTCCAGACTTGGAAAGTAATGGTCAGATTGGTCTCGGAATCACCCCTCCAGAGTTGGAAAGTAATGCTCAGATTGGCCTCGGAATCACCCCTCCCGAGTTGGAAAGTCATGCTCAAATTGGCCTCGGGATCACCCCAACAGAGTTGGAATGTTTTTGTCAGATTGGTCTCGGAATCACCCCTCCAGAGTTGGACAGTAATGCTCAGATTGGCCTCGGAATCTTCCCTCCAGAGTTGGACAGTAATGCTCAGATTGGCCTCGGAATCTTCCCTCCGAAGTTGGAAAGTAATGGCCAGATTGGCCTCGGAATCACCCCTCCAGAGTTGGGAAGTAATGGCCAGATTGGTCTCGGAATCACCCCTCCAGAGTTGGACAGTAATGCTCAGACTGGCCTCGGAATCACCCCTCCAGAGTTGGGAAGTAATGGCCAGATTGGTCTCGGAATCACCCCTTCAGAGTTGGAAAGTTTTGATCAGATTGGTCTCGGAATCACCCCTCCAGAGTTGGACAGTAATGCTCAGATTGGCCTCGGAACCACCCCTCCAGAGTTGGGAAGTAATGGCCAGATTGGTCTCGGAATCACACCTCCAGAGTTGGAAAGTTTTGGTCAGAATAATCCCGGAATCACCCCTCCAGACTTGGAAAGTAATGGTCAGATTGGTCTCGGAATCACCCCTCCAGAGTTGGAAAGTAATGCTCAGATTGGCCTCGGAATCACCCCTCCCGAGTTGGAAAGTCATGCTCAAATTGGCCTCGGGATCACCCCAACAGAGTTGGAATGTTTTTGTCAGATTGGTCTCGGAGTCACCCCTCCAGAGTTGGACAGTAATGCTCAGATTGGCCTCGGAATCTTCCCTCCAGAGTTGGACAGTAATGATCAGATTGGCCTCGGAATCTTCCCTCCGAAGTTGGAAAGTAATGGCCAGATTGGCCTCGGAATCACCCCTCCAGAGTTGGGAAGTAATGGCCAGATTGGTCTCGGAATCACCCCTCCAGAGTTGGACAGTAATGCTCAGACTGGCCTCGGAATCACCCCTCCAGAGTTGGGAAGTAATGGCCAGATTGGTCTCGGAATCACCCCTTCAGAGTTGGAAAGTTTTGATCAGATTGGTCCCGGAATCACCCCTCCAGACTTGGAAAGTAATGGTCAGATTGGTCTCGGAATCACCTCTCCAGACTTGGAAAAGTATGGTCAAATTGGCCTCGGAATCACCCCTCCAGAGTTGGAAAGTAATGCTCAGATTGGCTTCGGAATCACCCCTCCAGAGTTGGAAAGTGATGCTCAGATTGGCTTCGGAATCACCCCTCCAGAGTTGGAAAGTAATGCTCAAATTGGCCTCAGAATCACCCCTCCAAAGTTGGACAGTGATGGCCAGATTGGCCTCGGAATCACCCCTCCAGAGCTGGGAAGTAATGGCCAGACTGGTCTCGGAATCACCCTTCCAGAGTTTTAAAGTACCCTAAAATCCCGCGTATAACGGACCCCTCAGATAACGGACCCCTCAGATAACGGACCCCTCAGATAACGGACCCCTCAGATAACGGACCCCTCAGATAACGGACCCCTCAGATAGCGGACCCCTCAGATAACAGACCCCTCAGATAACGGACCCTTCAGATAACGGACTTCAAGTAGCAGGCCTGTATGATGTGAATGAAAACTCAAAATGAGCATCGTTGGAGGAAACACGAAGCCGCGAGCACCACAAAGGTCGATCTGACCATACTTTCCAGGGTCCTTGGAGTTGACGCCGAGGTCGATCTGACCATACTTTTCGAAGTCCATGGAGGTGATTCCGAGGTCGACTTGACCGTATTCCTGGCGGTCAGTGGGGGTGATTTTTGGAGCTCACTGAAGTTGTTCCAGAGTATCATTGTCTCAAATACCTTGAAATCCTCCAAACGACGAACCCCTCAGATGACGAAATTGCAGTAGCAGGCCTGCATGCTATGGCCCGGGGTCAACAAAAAGGGGAAACCATCCACCATCGCAATGATTCATTGTGCCTTCAACTCAGAGTAGTTTCGATGAGTTTGTCTGATTGGCCCACGAGCCTTGAGCGCAGAGTCTACCGCGAGATAGGGACGGAGGGCTCCGCAACTCAAGTGTGTTTGGTTGGAGGAACCAAGGAGCCGTGAAAATTTGATCGACAGTAGGCTCACAAAGTATGGAGCTTTTGGAAGTAGCACATACCGCCTAAACTAACTAAACGATGAGGCTCTCCCACAACGGTATCAGTACTTTTGTAGAATAGCCACACAAATATATCTCGGCTTTATTCGACGCTTGCTTGATAGATAATTAAATTCACTTATAGAAGTGCGACACAAAATTAAAAACAACGGGTATGCACTTCAATCAACGCTCCGTTTGGAACAATGGTGGTATGACCGGCTCTTCATGGCGAGTCTCCGTCTGAATCGCCTACTTGGCTGCCTGTCCTGTCAGATTCCTCGGACAAATCGGAATCATCCAGGTTCTTGGTCTCCTCTGGGCTTCCGGAGCATTCGTCGTCTGCGCTCGCATTCTCCCCGTCTCCAACACTACTATGATAATCTGACGGGGAGTCGGAATCCAGCCTGAGGGCCTTCCGGAAACTATTGACTACAGTTTCGACTGATATCGCCTCGAAAGCGTCTTTGACGAGCCTCGCGATTTCGGCATAGCTCATGCGTTTACGACGACCCGTTTTCGTGTATGAAGCCGACTCCTCGCTCGACATCCAAGTCTCCCACAGCATTCGCAAGTTGTCTTTGAAAACTTTGTTGACGCCCACATCGAGCGGCTGGCAGTACTTCGTGAGTCCCCCTGGAACCATTCCCACCTTGGAATGCAATCGTAGCTCTTGTTTCACTCGATCCGTGCGGTGACACGGGGCCGAGTCCATTATGAGTAGGGACTTGGTTGGGTCGACCTCAAGGAAGAGCCTTCCCTGCCAAATTTCGCGCAGCCACTCAACCATGAGCGTTTCGTTCATCCACCCATTTTCATTGACTTTAATTACAACACCCGGAGGGAACTTCTCTTTCGGCATACGTTTCTTCTTGAAGATCAACATCGGCAATAACTTTTCTCCAGCTGCGGTGACGCCCAAAACAACTGTCAGGTTGCTCTTCTCATGACCGGTCGAGTCTATTTTCACTTCGTCGCTGCCCGTAACCGCCACGGTTCTGCCGAAGACGATATCGAACGGTACTGGAATTTCATCCATGTTTCCTATGTTGGATGGAACGATGTCTTCTGTCTCTTCCTCGACGAATTCCCGGAAATCGTCCATCTTCTGTCTGAAGTCGGTCGGGAGAGGCTGCCCGACGCTTGTCCGTTTCCGAACGCAAAACCCGTTTCGGCTCATGAACTTGTCGGCCCATTGGGAGGATGCCTTGAAATCGTGGTTCCCATGGCGTTGGGCATCATCTGCTGCTGTTTTCCTTAAATCTATAACCCGAACGGCTCTATTTCGAGATCGTTTCTCCAGAACCCAGTCTTTTACCCTAGACTCCATCTCAGGATTCTTTACCAAGCCCTTCCTAAATGATCGGCGATTTTTCTGGGTTCCTGCGAGAGCTTCCTCCTTTTTCATCCAGTTGTAGATCATACTTTTTGAGATTTTAAATTTGAGAGTTGTAGCCGACAAACCATGCAATCTGTGGTAGGCGATTGCTTCGAGTTTCTTCTGTGCTGTGTATGATATTCTCATCGTGTCTGCAAGAGTCAACGAGGATACATCGGAATGGTTCTTCAGGGAGGATAGAGATGTTCATCGCGACTGTTTTTCAAAAAAAGGATAAATCTATGACGAGGCAGGAGAAGTCATCCATTTGATGCCATCAACTTCGCTGTGGGAAAGTACGGGGGGAATTCGCGCCGGTCCATTGTTGGGATTCCTTGGAGCAGACACGTCGCTAAGCGTGTCCGCGAACATTGCATTGATTCATTTTTTTGACAGCGCTTCGAGAAGATGTTTCTAAGCTTGGACAGGCCATGTACGAGGAAGGAAAGGATTTTCTTGAAAAAATTGGAGCAAATAGTGCAAAATCTGTGGCTCTGTGTCTGCGGCGATTTGTTGTGCGGAACGAGACTCGTACGCACGCCGTGATCGCAAGTTTCATGAAGGGAGTACGAGAGAAATGGGCGTCGGCGCACGTAGGGCAAGCGACGTTCGCGAAGAGAGACGCTACCACTGACTCGAGCGGAACGCTCGGTCGTTCGCAAGCGAGACCTGGCGACAGCTCGGGAGCTGACGGACGACGTCAAATTGAGTGTCATGCTCTCCTGTTGGACCATTTGGAGGCAGAAACTAATCGCTGTCTTTCCCTCTTACCGATTGAGGTCCGGCCTTGCAGAATCTTGCGTTTGAGCTCTCACAGCTGGTACTCTAGCTCAGGAACCACGTCTGTCGGCTGCCAGGGCTGATGGCATCTGCGCACCGATGTTTGTTTTTGCACATCTGATGATTTCATGTGTGATGTGGCTCTACATCGATCGGCTCGCAGCTCAGTCACGGCTTCGCCGGTCCAATTGGAAGTGATCTTGCTCGGAGTTGGGTGACTATAGATGTTCATCGGCAGAGGAGCAGCTGATTTGAAAAACCTGCTCCTGCGAGTCGCCGACATACGCTTTCGATACCTTGCGAGGGAATAACCGCTGCAAAGCCCAATCGCAAGTCACGATATCTTCGACAAAATTGCATAATCTAGAACTACCTAGATCATCTTGTTCTGAAGAGCCTCCCATCTGATAAATATAGGCAGAAACTTTGGTTCCAACCTCCCGCGATGCTCTCAGATTCCTCGACGTCCTGATCCCCTGGCCCTCCTTTGGGGACCAGTCTCAAACTGTCAATGCTGTCCTCGATGTCCTCCCTCGAGCAGCTCCCAGCTTCCTCTGACTCCAACTCGCTGCTTTCGGTTCTGAGATCATCGTAGCTGTGCAAGTGCATTCAAGATCCCCGTTTTCTTGAAGGACTTCATCACGATTTTTCAATGGATGCGTAAACATGCGGGTGCGACGTATATAATAGCTACTTTACAGTTCTCGGTTTCTTGATCTCACCGGATGCGTAGACCTTCCGTGTGGAAGATTGAGTCCACCGCGTACAGTGCTCTCTCATGGAGTCCCTGGGCGGCTTGTCGATTGGAAAATCAAGAGACTGCAGGTGATGAGTGAGATCTCCAGGAATGATTGCTGTTCGAGTCCTCCTTTCGGAACCGTGTAAGAACTTCGTTTAACGGGAGCCATCACACAAGATGTCACTAGCTCGGCGAGCAAACCAAATATGCAGAGCAGAGTCGATCGCCTCATGATTTCCGACGGTTCAGCTCAAATATCATTGGATCACATTTCCCGGAACATTGACTCTGCACATTCGCTGTGCCGAACTGAATGCTGAGAGCAACTTTCACGTCTATCAGTTCATTTCTGTTCATTTCTCAGCGCCAAGTTCCAGATCTCAGTCCTCCTGAGTATGGTCATCAGATAATACGCTCTCCCGACAAATCATATGCGTGACAGATGAGATGCACCCTCGAATTTCGAGTTCGGCTGAAACTTGCGGTTGAATAACCTTTGCAGAGCCTAGTCTGGACCACGGAAAGAGCATCGACATTGTAGAAAGCCTTGTCTCTCATGGATGACCGAGCTGAGAGCAAGCTTTCGTACGAGCGGACCGCCGGCAGAGCTCGCGACAACAAGGGTCTCGAAGTTCTTGTTCCGAATTTTCAAGAGCCTCAAGGATATGGTGGGATTGATCTCGGAATCACCTCGATAGAGCCTCAAAAGTATTAACAGATGGATCGCGGAACCACCTCCTTAGACGCAGAGAAGTATAGTCAGCTGGATCGCGGAATTACCCCTCCACACTCAGGAAAGTATGGTCAGATCGATGCCGGAATCACCTGCTAAGACCCAGAAAAGTATGGCCAGATCAATCACGGAATCGTCTTTGTAGACCCCCGAAATTGTGATCAGATTGATCCCGGAATCGCCTCATAGACCCCCAAAATTATGGTGAGATCGAACTCAGAATAACCCCCGTAGGCCCTCGGGAGAAAGTTATCTGAGGAGTCCGTTATCTGAGGAGTCCGTTATCTGAGGGGTCCGTTATCTGAGGGGTCCGTTATCTGAGGGGTCCGTTATCTGAGGGGTTCGTTATCTGAGGGGTCCGTTATCTGAGGGGTCCGTTATCTGAGGGGTCCGTTATCTGAGGGATAATTCAGCGAAATGAAGGGTCCGTTATCTGAGGGATAATTCAGCGAAATGAAGGGTCCGTTATCTGGGGGATTTTAGGGTAATGCTCAAATCGGCCTCGGAATCACCCCAACAGAGTTGGAAAGTTTTGGTCAGATTGGTCCCGGAATCACCCCTCCAGACTTGGAAAGTAATGGTCAGATTGGTCTCGGAATCACCCCTCCAGAGTTGGATAGTAATGCTCAGATTGGCCTCGGAATCACCCCACCAGAGTTGGAAAGTAATGCTCAGATTGGCCTCGGAATCTTCCCTCCAAAGTTGGAAAGTAATGGCCAGATTGGTCTCGGAATCACCCCTCCAGAGTTGGACAGTAATGCTCAGACTGGCCTCGGAATCACCCCTCCAGAGTTGGGAAGTAATGGCCAGATTGGTCTCGGAATCACCCCTCCAGAGTTGGAAAGTTTTGATCAGATTGGTCCCGGAATCACCCCTCCAGATTTGGAAAGTAATGGTCAGATTGGTCTCGGAATCACCTCTCCAGACTTGGAAAAGTATGGTCAAATTGGCCTCGGAATCACCCCTCCAGAGTTGGAAAGTAATGCTCAGATTGGCTTCGGAATCACCCCTCCAGAGTTGGAAAGTAATGCTCAAATTGGCCTCAGAATCACCCCTCCAAAGTTGGACAGTGATGGCCAGATTGGCCTCGGAATCACATCTCCAGAGTTGGGAAGTAATGGCCAGACTGGTCTCGGAATCAACCCTCCAGAGTTGGACAGTAATGCTCAAATTGGCCTCGGAATCAACCCTCCAGAGTTGGACAGTAATGCTCAAATTGGCCTCGGAATCACCCTTCCAGAGTTTTGAAGTAATGCTCAAATCGGCCTCGGAATCACCCCAACAGAGTTGGAAAGTTTTGGTCAGATTGGTCCCGGAATCACCCCTCCACAGTTGGGAAGTAATGGTCAGATTGGTCTCGGAATCACCCCTCCACAGTTGGGAAGTAATGCTCGGATCGGCCTCGGAATCACCCCTCCAGAGTTGAGAAGTAATGCTCAGATTGGTCTCGGAATCACCCCTCCAGAGTTGGGAAGTAATGCTCAGATTGGTCTCGGAATCACCCCTCCAGAGTTGAGAAGTGATGCTCAGATTGGTCTCGGAATCACCCCTCCAGAGTTGGAAAGTAATGCTCAAATTGGCCTCGGAATCACCCTTCCAGAGTTGGAAAGTAATGCTCAAATTGGCCTCGGAATCACCCTTCCAGAGTTGGAAAGTAATGCTCAGATTGGCCTCGGAATCACCTCTCCAGAGTTGGAAAGTAATGCTCAAATCGGCCTCGGAATCACCCCAACAGAGTTGGAAAGTTTTGGTCAGATTGGTCCCGGAATCACCCCTCCAGACTTGGAAAGTAATGGTCAGATTGGTCTCGGAATCACCCCTCCACAGTTGGGAAGTAATGCTCGGATCGGCCTCGGAATCACCCCTCCAGAGTTGAGAAGTAATGCTCAGATTGGTCTCGGAATCACCCCTCCAGAGTTGGGAAGTAATGCTCAGATTGGTCTCGGAATCACCCCTCCAGAGTTGAGAAGTGATGCTCAGATTGGTCTCGGAATCACCCCTCCAGAGTTGGAAGGTAATGCTCAAATTGGCCTCGGAATCACCCTTCCAGAGTTGGAAAGTAATGCTCAAATTGGCCTCGGAATCACCCCAACAGAGTTGGAAAGTTTTGGTCAGATTGGTCCCGGAATCACCCCTCCAGACTTGGAAAGTAATGGTCAGATTGGTCTCGGAATCACCCCTCCACAGTTGGGAAGTAATGGTCAGATTGGTCTCGGAATCACCCCTCCACAGTTGGGAAGTAATGCTCGGATCGGCCTCGGAATCACCCCTCCAGAGTTGAGAAGTAATGCTCAGATTGGTCTCGGAATCACCCCTCCAGAGTTGGGAAGTAATGCTCAGATTGGTCTCGGAATCACCCCTCCAGAGTTGAGAAGTGATGCTCAGATTGGTCTCGGAATCACCCCTCCAGAGTTGGAAAGTAATGCTCAAATTGGCCTCGGAATCACCCTTCCAGAGTTGGAAAGTAATGCTCAAATTGGCCTCGGAATCACCCTTCCAGAGTTGGAAAGTAATGCTCAGATTGGCCTCGGAATCACCTCTCCAGAGTTGGAAAGTAATGCTCAAATCGGCCTCGGAATCACCCCAACAGAGTTGGAAAGTTTTGGTCAGATTGGTCCCGGAATCACCCCTCCAGACTTGGAAAGTAATGGTCAGATTGGTCTCGGAATCACCCCTCCACAGTTGGGAAGTAATGCTCGGATCGGCCTCGGAATCACCCCTCCAGAGTTGAGAAGTAATGCTCAGATTGGTCTCGGAATCACCCCTCCAGAGTTGGGAAGTAATGCTCAGATTGGTCTCGGAATCACCCCTCCAGAGTTGAGAAGTGATGCTCAGATTGGTCTCGGAATCACCCCTCCAGAGTTGGAAAGTAATGCTCAAATTGGCCTCGGAATCACCCTTCCAGAGTTGGAAAGTAATGCTCAAATTGGCCTCGGAATCACCCTTCCAGAGTTGGAAAGTAATGCTCAGATTGGCCTCGGAATCACCTCTCCAGAGTTGGAAAGTAATGCTCAGATTGGTCTCGGAATCACCCCTCCAGAGTTGGGAAGTAATGGCCAGATTGGCCTCGGAATCACCCCTCCAGAGTTGGGAAGTAATGGCCAGACTGGTCTCGGAATCAACCCTCCAGAGTTGGACAGTAATGCTCAAATTGGCCTCGGAATCAACCCTCCAGAGTTGGACAGTAATGCTCAAATTGGCCTCGGAATCACCCTTCCAGAGTTTTGAAGTAATGCTCAAATCGGCCTCGGAATCACCCCAACAGAGTTGGAAAGTTTTGGTCAGATTGGTCCCGGAATCACCCCTCCACAGTTGGGAAGTAATGGTCAGATTGGTCTCGGAATCACCCCTCCACAGTTGGGAAGTAATGCTCGGATCGGCCTCGGAATCACCCCTCCAGAGTTGAGAAGTAATGCTCAGATTGGTCTCGGAATCACCCCTCCAGAGTTGGGAAGTAATGCTCAGATTGGTCTCGGAATCACCCCTCCAGAGTTGAGAAGTGATGCTCAGATTGGTCTCGGAATCACCCCTCCAGAGTTGGAAAGTAATGCTCAAATTGGCCTCGGAATCACCCTTCCAGAGTTGGAAAGTAATGCTCAAATTGGCCTCGGAATCACCCTTCCAGAGTTGGAAAGTAATGCTCAGATTGGCCTCGGAATCACCTCTCCAGAGTTGGAAAGTAATGCTCAAATCGGCCTCGGAATCACCCCAACAGAGTTGGAAAGTTTTGGTCAGATTGGTCCCGGAATCACCCCTCCAGACTTGGAAAGTAATGGTCAGATTGGTCTCGGAATCACCCCTCCACAGTTGGGAAGTAATGCTCGGATCGGCCTCGGAATCACCCCTCCAGAGTTGAGAAGTAATGGTCAGATTGGTCTCGGAATCACCCCTCCAGAGTTGGGAAGTAATGCTCAGATTGGTCTCGGAATCACCCCTCCAGAGTTGAGAAGTGATGCTCAGATTGGTCTCGGAATCACCCCTCCAGAGTTGGAAAGTAATGCTCAAATTGGCCTCGGAATCACCCTTCCAGAGTTGGAAAGTAATGCTCAAATTGGCCTCGGAATCACCCCAACAGAGTTGGAAAGTTTTGGTCAGATTGGTCCCGGAATCACCCCTCCAGACTTGGAAAGTAATGGTCAGATTGGTCTCGGAATCACCCCTCCACAGTTGGGAAGTAATGGTCAGATTGGTCTCGGAATCACCCCTCCACAGTTGGGAAGTAATGCTCGGATCGGCCTCGGAATCACCCCTCCAGAGTTGAGAAGTAATGCTCAGATTGGTCTCGGAATCACCCCTCCAGAGTTGGGAAGTAATGCTCAGATTGGTCTCGGAATCACCCCTCCAGAGTTGAGAAGTGATGCTCAGATTGGTCTCGGAATCACCCCTCCAGAGTTGGAAAGTAATGCTCAAATTGGCCTCGGAATCACCCTTCCAGAGTTGGAAAGTAATGCTCAAATTGGCCTCGGAATCACCCTTCCAGAGTTGGAAAGTAATGCTCAGATTGGCCTCGGAATCACCTCTCCAGAGTTGGAAAGTAATGCTCAAATCGGTCTCGGAATCACCCCAACAGAGTTGGAAAGTTTTGGTCAGATTGGTCCCGGAATCACCCCTCCAGACTTGGAAAGTAATGGTCAGATTGGTCTCGGAATCACCCCTCCACAGTTGGGAAGTAATGCTCGGATCGGCCTCGGAATCACCCCTCCAGAGTTGAGAAGTAATGCTCAGATTGGTCTCGGAATCACCCCTCCAGAGTTGGGAAGTAATGCTCAGATTGGTCTCGGAATCACCCCTCCAGAGTTGAGAAGTGATGCTCAGATTGGTCTCGGAATCACCCCTCCAGAGTTGGAAAGTAATGCTCAAATTGGCCTCGGAATCACCCTTCCAGAGTTGGAAAGTAATGCTCAAATTGGCCTCGGAATCACCCTTCCAGAGTTGGAAAGTAATGCTCAGATTGGCCTCGGAATCACCTCTCCAGAGTTGGAAAGTAATGCTCAGATTGGTCTCGGAATCACCCCTCCAGAGTTGGGAAGTAATGCTCAGATTGGTCTCGGAATCACCCCTCCAGAGTTGAGAAGTGATGCTCAGATTGGTCTCGGAATCACCCCTCCAGAGTTGGAAAGTAATGCTCAAATTGGCCTCGGAATCACCCTTCCAGAGTTGGAAAGTAATGCTCAGATTGGTCTCGGAATCACCCCTCCAGAGTTGAGAAGTAATGCTCAGATTGGTCTCGGAATCACCCCTCCAGAGTTGGGAAGTAATGCTCAGATTGGCCTCGGAATCACCTCTCCAGAGTTGGAAAGTAATGCTCAGATTGGCCTCGGAATCACCCCTCCAGAGTTGGAAAGTAATGCTCAGATTGGCTCGACATGTCCGTTGGCACGCGCGTGCTGGGTTGACGTTAGAACGTGCTTTACGAGGTGCTTCCGCAGCAACCCTGCGAAGTCCTTAGCGGTGAACGCCGAACCGCGATCAGGAACCAAAATCTCGGGTGGACCAAATCGCAGGATGAAGTTCTCCACGAATCGAAGCGCTGGCCCCTTCGCCGTGGATTTCACCGCCTCCAACAGAACAAACTTGGTCAGATTACAAACCAGAACTATTATGTGCTCTTTTCCGCTGGACCTGGGTAGCGGCCCTGGATGGTCGATGAACACCATCTCGAAAGGTCGTTTCCCCGGAGGTATTGGGTTTGGAAGACCCTCCTGCCGGCCACTTGGCTCCTTGTTGAAGACACATTCTATACACGACCTAACATGCTGCTTGACATACTGCCTGAGCTTGGGGAACCAGAACCGCTCCAAGATGAGTTTACTGGTTTTCTCTTCGCCATAATGGCCCGCCTTTTCGTGCATCATCACGCAGATGTATTTTCGCATGGCATCCGGTAGCACGAACAGCAGTTTCAAGTTCTCCCCATGTTGGACCTCCTTGTACAGAATTCCGTTTTCTAGAACGAGCGGCTGCGTCTGACTCCGTTCTCGAATCGTACGCTCCTTCTCTGGTTTCTTTAGCAGCGCCACCTTGTCTCTGATCGTCTCATCTTGACCCTGGATCATGGCGATCTGATCCGTCTCAGCAACCGTGATCATGACTCTTTTCTCGAGAATTTTCGTTGATTCCTCTAATTCAACTACAGTCTCTTCCACCGGGTTCCTGCTGAGCGCATCGGCGTGCTGCATTTTCTCTCCCGGCCGGTGTTGGATTTCGTAGTCCAATTCCGACAGCTCATCCAGCCATATCGCCTATGACGATGTGGAGTTTTTGCTTAATGAGGTCACCGCGAAACAGTCTGAATATATTGTGAAGTGCAGGCCGAATAAGTAATGTCTTAGTCTTTCTAGACACCAAACAACCGCAAGCTGCTCCAGTTTCGTGGAGTTTTATCCTTTTTTGGCCGCTTACAACTTCCGACTAATGGCGTACACCAACCGGCGTGTTCCGTCTGGAGTCACTTGGAACAGTAACCCACCGAGGCCCCGATGGCTGGCGTCGCAGTGCAGTTCTGTAGGCCTGCCAGACTCGAATTTCACTAGGATCGGCTCGTCCGCCAACTTCCTCTTCAACGTTCAAAGCGTCATCCGCCTCGCTGTTCCACACGAACTCTGCACCCTTCTTGAGCATCTCTTTCAGAGGATGCGCGGTTCTAGCAAAGCCCCCCACGAATCTTCGGAAAAAGCTCGCGAGACCCAAAAACTGCCTGACTTCATGTACGTTCTGGGGCACAGGAAACTCTTCGATCGCTTTCGTCTTTGAGGAACCAGGTTGCACTCCGTTTTGACTGATTCGGAATTCAAGAAATTCCACCTTCTTCTGAATGAAGTTGCACTTCTCTAAGCGTACCGTCAAGCCCGCCAGTCTTAGTGCGGTGGAAACCTTCCTCAGCTGGTAGAGATGCCTCTCGTACGTGTCTGCGGCGACAATCAAGTCGTCCATGAACGGGACGACGAGCTCGTCATTCACCGAGTCCTTCACTCGGTTCATGAGCTCCTGAAAGGTTGTCGGGGCTCCCGCCAGACCCATCATCATGATTTCCGGCTGATATATGCCATGAGGGGTGGCAAATGCTGCCTTCTCGGCCGATCCCTCCCCCATGGGGATCTGGAAGAATCCCCATGCTAGATCAAGAGTTGAGTAGACTTTTCGACCGCCGACAGCGTCCAAGACGTCATCAATTAGCGGCATCGGGACTGTACTCTAATGGTCTGCGAATTCAACCGACGGTAGTCTATAACCATCCTGAAGCTGCCATCTTTCTTTCTCACCAAGAGCACAGGACTCGCATATGGCGATTGCTAGCGACGAATCATTTCTGCCTCCATGAGCTGAGAATTGATTCCCTTCAAGGCTTCTTGCTCCTTGACGGACAGCCTATAAGGTCTCGACTTGACTGGCCCACTTCCCGGTACTTCCTCGATGGTGCGCTGCGTCAGCGAAGTGCGACCCAAATCCATCCTGTTCGTTGCCACCACGTCTCGGTACTCATTCAAAAGTTCCACCAGGCCTCCTCGGATCCTCGCCGGTACATTTGAATCGATTTTCATATCGGACTCCTGAAGCAGGGACTCGTTTGATAGTTGATTGACCTGGGGAACATCTCGATCCCGAATCTTCAATTCCAATAAGTTCTCGTCGCAAACGAGTCTGTCCCTTCCGACAAGAGACCCTTTCTCGATTCTCTTGTCTTTGTTGGCGAAGTTCGCCACGGGCACCATAAATTGTTCGCCGGGGTCCACTAAAATTCCTCCCATCGGTCTCCATCGTCCAGGAGGAGAAGCTTGTCTGTATCAGCCTCCGCTCTTGTGGCGACAAACGTAACCGAACGCGCCGCCAGGGGGACTCCCTCGTCTGCAATCAGCTCGATTCGTTCGATTGGTTCATCCAAGCACTGCGTCACCCCGAAAACAGCCTTGGGGGAGAGAATAAACGCTCTGCCGCCACAGTAAACTGTGACCAAGCCTCTATCCAAAAGGTCCTTACCCAAGAGGATTTCGGGGGTTCCCAGCACGCCTCCGGGCAGCACCGTGAGGACGACTTCGTCGTGCGCCAGTCCGTCGGCATCGACCTGAACGACTGCCTGCCCCACCGGCACGCATAATCCGCCGATACCTCTGACTCCCGTGACCACACTCGGTTCCAATTCCGATCCGAGCTCTCTCGCTGATTCCACCGGTATGACGCTGACCTCCGCTTCGGTGTCTCCCTTGGCTGTCCAATCTTCACCGTCGATCTTGACTCTTTTGATGCCTCTTTCTCTGGATGTCGAAATCGAAGTTCCAACCTTTTCTGCGAGGTTCACGCTTCTTCTGGTACAATGCTTTGCAAAATGCCCAGGTTCTCCGCAGATGAAGCATGATCGCGGCCTGACGTCACTCTCTCGTGGCTCTGATCGCGACGGCCCACCGGAACTCTCAGCTGCTGTCTGAGATGAACCCTCGAAACCCGCTGGACGGCCTCCCTGCTGCTGCTGACTACGCTGCGAAGAATAGTTGTAACTTAACTCCGGCCGCCTCTGGATCAAATTCTGTCGGTCGTCTCGAGATTGACTCGATGACTGCACTTCTGGTCTCACGAGATTTTGCCTGATCGGGCAGTTAATTTTCATTTGTCCGACCTGCTTATAACGGAAACATTTCCCGCGCGGACTCGGAGTGGATCTTGTCGGTACTCCCTCTCGTTTGTTGAGTATCTTCTGTAGCTCGACGCTTTCCTTAAGGTCAACAATCAGCTCGCTGACGTTCTGATGACTACGACTGCGTATCACCTGCGCCAGTGAAAGATATTCTGGAGCCAGCCCGCGAATAATCTGATCCTTGCGGTCTTCCCAGTCCATCTCCAGCTGCATGGCCAGGGCTTCCTTCTTGCGCGCGTATTCCTGCAGATCTTCACCGGGGTTCTGGATGCAATGCTGCAATTCATCGATCAAGGCTCCCTGTCGTCGTCTTGGGACAAAGTTTCCCTTGAACCTCTTGCGAAATTCGTCAAAATCGTCGACATCCTCGTTGTGGGTGAGGTGCCACGATCTGGCCGGACCCCTCAATTTATTGAACAGAACCGCCATCGTGTTATCCTGATCCCATTTACCAGCTTTCCTAGCATATTCGAACTGCTTAAGCCACTGTTCTGCAACCATACCAGACTCGCCTTTGAATTCGTCAACGGATGATGAGGTGTCCAAGCAGCGTCTCGCGTAACCCTGGCTCGATGAAACCGCTCCCGGAAGTGGTGGTCCATCGCCATCTTCGTCAGATTTCAACCGTATCGCCAACACTTCGAGCAACTCCGCAATCCTCTTCTTGTCTTCAGCCATTCTTTGCAGCACGGGTCTCCGACCAAGGCTCCGGCTTGGATCGACCTCGAATTCGCAGGATCTTCTTCTCACACACGCTCCTCGCAGCAACAACCGCCGAGCTTCCTGTGTTTTCTCTGAGACAAATCCGACTGAAACTCACGGAACCCCACTTCTGATGTAAGGCACTAACTTTGGGTACGTGAGGAATGGGAAGTTTTTGCCCTTCAACTAGACAAGAAGGACACCGGAGTTTTTCCCTCGTACTCGTGCTGTGTCGCACACACACTTCTTTTCATCTCATCCTTTATTCCAGTATAACTCCTCTCCACTGCCGCCGTGGCGGGCTCCTCAAAAACGGGGTGATGCGCGCGTTATTCTTTCTTGCCCTGACAGTCGTGAGTTTTTCGAGTTCGATTTTTAGATAATCTATACCCTGCTTGTTCTCCGAGCATTTGTAACCTCGTGTTTTCCAGCAAACATGTCCTTAAAGAGCGGTGCAATGTAGGATATACCATGTCCGTCCAGCTCCTCGATTATCTTGGCCGGAATGTCATCCAGCCCGAAGCTTGAGGTTGGTTTCACCTTGCTAAGAATCTCCGAGATTTCTTCAGCGCTGATGGAGATGTCTGTGGAACTCATTATCATCGTGCGGACAGTGTTCGTTCATGTTATAGGGGTTGCCTCGAGCAGATCGTTGGCAATCTGGGTTGGGTGAGACGGGACGGGGGCAGCTGGTACTGCTAAAGCCCTTCCCACGATCTGTATCCTCTGCGACAGTGGGGAGGAAGATGACGCGCACCACACCATACTGGCGTATTCCGCATGTAGCGCATAGCGGACAGCCTTACAGGGCGACTTTGTGCCGGAACTTGCAGAGCAGATGATGACCTCCGAGAACGAGTGGAACAGGATCAGTCGCAAGATCGCCTGTGTCCTCAAAAAGAAGGAAGTCCTCGCGCGACTCATGTCGACGCCTCAGCAGCAACTGCCTTCCTCGGCTCCGGCTACAGCTAGACCCACAGCGCGGTAGAGACAATGTAAGTAACCCGACCCGGAAGTAATGTTAACGAAGTGTGCCTGACAACAGATATCCCGGGTAGTCCCCAGTCGGCGGGAGACGGAGATAGGTGTGTTTTCTAGAGGAATCACCTCAGTACCAGCCCAATCTCCGGTCTCCGAAGCGATTTTTCACACCATACTCCCGAGAAAAAAATTGCAGAGTAGGCTTGCATTCTACCGGCGAAGGTTTGCTTGTTTCGTCGGATACTGGCCGCAACGAAACTGAAACCTCCTCGCAAAACACCACTCGCTCTGCCGCCGCTACCCGTCAGCGACTCGCTTCCATGGTGTTGGTCGTGAATGAGATCGATTTGTCGAGTTGATCCGCAGGTCGAGATTTCAACCTACCTTGCACAGTTCGACGTGACTGAACGTGAACACCGCCTGGGCAAACCGGACGCCGGGGCAAGGGAACCGCTTGTACTTCCCCCCGTCGGATCTAAACCGGAGGATCGGAACAAGGTATCACATCGCGTTTCCCGGCGTTGCCAACGGGCTCGCTTCTAATCCTTGGATCCAGAAATGGGGAAACAATTCTACCCTGTTGTCACGCAATCGCGGCTCTTAGATTCCCCTCATCATCGCCGCGGGGGATTCAACCAATATCGGTCGGATCCTCCCTCGGGTTTCTTCCCGAGGTCTTCTTGAAGCCGAGGAGGCTCCTCGACGGAACCTTGCCGCAAGCTTTCCTTGATTTCTTCATCTATGGCCTCGAGCTGTCGGGACCTCCTTCGGAGTTTTCGCATGAGCCCTCGCAGGCGGTACCTGGCGAGGCTCTCGTTGTCGGATAAGGCCTCTAGATTGTCCTTGAACGGCAGATACCGACCGTAACCGCCGTCTGGCAGGCAGATGGTGGTGAGAACGGAGAACTCATCCATCCTCTCGAAAATGGCGTCCACCTCGCGGTGAGCGGGATCATCGAGCCCGAAGAACTCGCCCTTCCAACGGGATCTGAGATCCGCATCGATGGACGGGTTCCTCGGCTGCTTCGGCTTGGCAGAGTCTCCCGGAGAGAGTACCCTCGCCTCAAGTGGGTCGATTGCAGCTGGGCCCTCACCATCGGCGACGGGCAATAGGAGGCTTGCATAGCTTCGCTTGCGTAGAGTGCTCATGGAGTGTGCCGCTGAATAGCCAGCCAAAGAATCGACGACCTAGCTAGCATTCTGCCGAAGGTTCTCTCGGGAGCGAGGTCGATTGCGCCCACAACGATGGATAGCTGTTGCGGAAGGTCCTTACTGGCCAACGAATCCGCGACCGGTTCGAGGCCCAAACTGTTCGTGACGGGCGGGGAAGCGGAGTCAGAGATCTCGGAATCCTCGATGCAATCGATCGAAAGGTATTGCGAATGATCGTGTCGACTGCGGAGAGTCATCAGGTGGAGCCAAGTGCTAAAGGTGGTGGCCGAGCTGCCGAGGGTCTTCACCGAGGTTCGTTGGGGGCCAACCGTGATGACTGCATCCGTCGGACCACGTGCGAAGCGGTGTATGAACGATGAGATCCGGGGTCGACTGAGATTTTCGCGATTTACAACCGTTCGTCGTATGAGATCACAACCGGGCATCTGTAGCTCTCGTGGGATGCCTCGCAAAGAATGCAGGACCTGCGCGAGTATCCGGAAGGAGCCGTTGCCTCTGACCGAGGGACAAATCGCGCCTGGATCGCTGACAGTGGGTGGGCGAGAAGGTGGGCGTCATGCGACAGAGCGAACGGCCGCAGGACTCGAGGTGTTCTGCGATCGACGCGGCTGGGCGGGTACACGGGCTTGAGTGTTCGACTGAGCTCTGGGAGCAGAGACGCGGGGCTGCTCCGTAGCGGACAGGAAGCTGTGACTCATTCTCGGTGGCTGAATTTCGGCCTCTGAAGCGCGGGCTTGGACCGTTACTGGAACCCGGAGCCGCCGGGGACGACCTCTCCTCTCCCTCGGGATGTCACTCAAGTGCCGTCACTCCGGTTCTTTCCGAATTGTGACGATGAACTCGAGAAAGTCAAGAATGAACTCTATCTCGGTCTTAAGCGAATCCTCGAGCCTCTGCTTGCGCAACTTGCGCACAAATTTCAGAGTACTCAGAGGATCTTTGCGGTGGAGAGCTCGGAGAAAGAAACGCCTGAACGTGAGCGCCGAAAGTTCAGAAAACTGCTCGAGGCGACCATTGGTGACCTGCCGCGATCGCGTTACGCGTCGAGCTCCCTAATGTGCGTCTTTTGGGCCAACTCATCGTACCGAGCTTCCTCCCCACGATATCTTTAGCGAGCCGGTAATGACTTCCTTCCCAGTGCAGGGGAGCGACCGCGTCTCTCGGCCTCCCAGTCGGCGAGTTCCGCAACACATTCAAGTTCTCCACCGCCGGAGCGGAGTTCTCGTCGACAAAAATTCTGAAGAGCTTCTCCCACTCCCTGAGCCTCTTGGGGTCACACCCGAACTTCGAGACCTGCCTAGCTTCCCTGCCCTAGGAGACAATGCACGGATAGCGCGCGCCCTGTGGTTGGCCCGGAAACTTCGAGAACGCGGTCTCCAGCTGACTCGCCCCTGGAGCGGCTTGCGGAGAGGGTGGAACGGCCATGTCGCTTGTAACGCTGGAGACAGCGATGGGGTGCCGTGACGGAACGCGCTGATTCGGGTCCGTCGGCGGCTAGTAAATTTTGCTCATGGAGAACGCCGTCTGCGGAGCCGCCGGGAACGGTCGCCGCTGCGATGTCTCCTGGGAAGGCTGCTTGGGTAGTCGCTCCGCCGATCGCCGAAAAGAATGCTCCGCCAGTTGCTGGGGTGTCTGCCGCGCTGGTTGCGGCGGGGCGGCTTGGATCCATTGTTCTGGTCTGTCTCGAGCTGAGCTGGCGACATCCAGAAAACTGTACCTGAAACCTGAACCGGACCCCGTCTTCGGAGGGTTGCTGTGGCAGGTTCAGCGGTGTGCTTTCCAGCTTGTTTCTTAACTGGCGCTGCACGACCTCTTGAGGTTCGTCCGGAGCTGTCTTCGATGTCTTCCCGCCTCAGACGGACGGTTAGTTCATGAATTTCACTTGACAGTGCCACCCGTTCAGCCTCCAGCGCGTCGAACCTGGGAGCGATGGCAGCGATTCTCGTGCCGACCTGCTCAGGAGTCAAATTTGACGCATCGACGCCGACGACTATGTTCTTAGCCGTGATCAGTTTATTAAGAACGGTGCGACGCTCGAACTTCTTCTGGTCCAGGAGCGCGAAGAGTTCCTCTTTGACGGGTGACCTCGAATCGAAGAGATATTCGTCGGGAACGGATCCTCCTGGTTTGACATCCTCCTTCACCGGGACTCCGAAGCCATATGCCGAGCTGCCGTAGGCGCAGTGGGAGAACACCTCTCGAAACCGCGGTACTAACTCCCGAACTCCATGAACGGGAGCCTTGTTCAACTAGCGGATCCGGATTATCTCCAGGAACGGCGGCGACCCGGGGGACGCGCCGATTCGTCAAAACTTCAGACACCAAAATGTCACGCACCAGTCAGAGAAACAGAAGGAAAACACGCGGGGTCTCGCAACTGATATAACCGCGGCAGCGACTCCTGGGAGGGGGGGGGGGAACTGTGAATAGGGAGCCGGCGTGACGGGGCACGCCAAGAATGCAGATTGTAAATTAACTCGTTCAGGAATTGTGGAACGATTTGTAAACTAAACCATGAATTTGGATGATCGCGCCGAGCGCGTACTGCTGGAATAAACAATACGACACACGCAAGAAAAGTGTGTGTGTCCGCGTGCAACGAGAGCCGGAGGTGTTTTCTGTTCACTGCCCGATAAAATTACAGCCCGTGATCGAACTCTATCAAGGATCCAACTTTCCTTTCACAGATCATTCTGTTGCAGCTACTTCCCTCTGGAGGGGGCTGTGTTAATCTGTTTTCCCTCGCCTCCGCAGCAGCCACCGAGGTACACGGGGTTCATTTATAACGACGCGCAGCGGTGCCATCTCCGCGAGTGTCAGGAAAACGCCCTGAATTGATACTCAAGAGCCCGCACGGGTTGTTCCATCCGTGACACTGGGATCAGAGTCGGGCATGTTCGTGAATAATCATAATCATGACGATGAGTATGATTATTCTAGACTCTGTTTGGGATGGATGAAGATGACGAAGAGGAGGTTCAAGATTTCGCTATTCTCCGATCTCGACACAATTTTGGCTTCAGCATTTTGCCAAGCATTCAACTGATCGAACTCCTTCTCAGATGACGGAATCGAGACCGCGGAAGATTGTGGAGGAGATTCTGGGCCGCCACGATCAAACGGAACGCTGCGTGAGCTCGTACTCCGTGAGTGCCCGAAGTTCCTGACAAGCCCCACGCTAAATGATGAACTGGCATCGATGGCGGATTCGACACACTGCCGCATGGGTATAGCCTATACCCATGCGTACCCATGCATGCCTATACCGTATAGGAAATCTGTACCCAATCGAGTCAGATGGATGCATTTTTAAAGGGACCTCGGACCGCTGAGCTGGCGGCGCGTTCGCTGCTCCGTGTTTACCATTCAATTCAATTCAAAACACTTTATCTAAAAAGGGGTAGGTAAAGGTAGAATCGAACAATACAACGGATGACTCGAATAGTCTATAGTAGAATATCACCGGGTATTTGTTTCTTTGAGATCTTTGTGCAAATTCGCCAGGAAAATGAGATCTGGACAGCATCAGTCCGGGCAATTGACTTTGTTCTGATTGTCCCCTTGCTCCGGAGATTATATTTAGCAACGTCGAAGTAGCGCTCAGCGTCATTTAACAGAACAATGCGCCTGAGGACGCGTGGGTCCTGGTCAGATAGGACGTCCATCAATGGTCTTAGGGAGAAATCGTCGTTCGGCATCGAACATCTACGGCGCAGTCTCCTCACGAAATAGCTTTGTACAGACTCAATCATTTCTACATGCTTTGCCATGTATGGCAGCCACACTGCACAACAATATAAAAACTTCGAAACCACGAGCGAGTTGTAAAGTCTTAGATAGAACTCCGGACGCTTGACAATAAAACAGCGGAATATGTTGTTAACAATGAATCGGGCTGAGGTGACGATGCCGGAGATGTGTGCGTCGAAGTTCAGGTCAGGCGAAACAATAACTCCAAGATCGCGAATGGTTGCTACGGTTGGGAGAGTTTGACCACAAACGGAGTACACGGGATCGATGGAGGTTGAGTTTTCCTTCACCAGAACTGCGCACTTTGAAGCGGACAGCACCATTTTATTGTCCAGGCACCACCGAGCAACACCCTCGATGGCTGCTTGTAAGGTGATTCGATCCACTGGATCACGCGCAGGTCCGAATAACTTCAGATCGTCTGCAAACAGAAGGTAGCTGATGGAAGGTGGGAGATATGATCCGATGTCCATGACGTAGGCAGTGTACAATAAGCTTGACAAGGATCCTCCCTGCGGGACACCTGACGTCGCCGGATGGGGTACGGAAAGGTGATTTTCGACCCGCACCCTGAACGGTCGCTCTTGTTAGAGGATTCGATGGAACAACACCATGAGGATGCTTCGGAACTTCATGGCTCATACATCAGCACTGAGATTGTTGTACATGGCGTGGAAGATTCCCATCTACCAACGTTCAGCTGTAGAAGTTGAGGGATATCATCGCGGAACTTGAACACGTGGAGCAGTGTGTCTCGATATGAAATGATTGTTATTGCGATCCTCAATGGACGATAAGACGAATAATAATGTGGTCAAAAATCCGCACAGACTGTGCTGGAGAAATCAGATTTTTCACACACTCTGAAACGTTATTCGTGCATTCGGACTCTCGGGGTGCCGCCTCTCGAACCGCAACATACGTTATGGAAGCAACAGAGTTGACGGAGCTCGACAGGGTACTACGAGAGATCAGCGACGAAGGAGAACGTCCCGGTTTCTCCGAGTCCGGTGTCTAATGCGTTTCACAACAGCTCAGAATCTCTGCCGAGCCGTTTCGACTTCGGAGTCGACGTGGGCAACTAGCCTGTGTGACAAGACAGGCAAGAACGACTTCTGCTCGGGAGTATATGAATTCCCGTAAATCGAGACTCTGAACGTACGTTTAATCCATTCTGAAAGTCCGTTTGGTTCCTCGCTCTTCTGAGTATAGTCCTTATAAATCCAGAGAGTTCTCAGAATACTCTTGAGGGCCTAAGAGCCGTTGTGTGAATTCTTGAGCCATCCTCGAAGTTTCATCGGGGTCTCATCCGAGGAGTTCGGAATAGTTCTGCTGACCTCTGGCTTGAAGTAATTGCCCCGGGCTCTCCTTGAACCTTCAGAGCGACGCATGTCGCGGCAAGTTTTTCTAGGCTGGAAATCGTGAATTCGAACCGACGAGCTACTGCCGGAATCGAACAATTTTGAGAAGGTGCACCATCTCGATTTTCTCGACAAGTCACCGAACTAATCAGGCGTTCTGGGAGGTTCACAGACTACTGAGAACTCACGCTCCGAATTGTTCCATAGGGAACGAGCACTTTCCCGTCACAGCACAGCGAGATGTGGAGGGCTTTTGTGGGATGTCGTGATCATCTGCACCAGTCTCATTCCACCGAAATTCGGCTGGAATTACCAAGACGGGAACAAAGGCACTGCCAATGCTATTTTCCTCAGTTAGTGAACGTTCTGCTTCTCGTCAGCCACCCCATCCTGCCCTATTTTCTCGGAGTTGTTCGATTTCGTGAAAATCGGGGGTGTCGTGATCAGTAATAATAATTTACATCCCGTCAACGTGTTTCTCATCGAGTCTTCGATTGGTGTGCGGAATTTTGCGGAATCTTCCAAGGTCTCTCCGGAGACCGTGGAGTTTCGGCAAGCTCCAGAGCACCGCTCTGGAGCTCAGAGTTTCTAGCGTTCCAGAAACGCTACTAGAGTATTATTACGTCCAGTGGATAGAGGGCCGAGAGTGCATATCTGTCCATGCGAAATAAACGAGCCAACGTTGCACGTCGGCTCCGTGAAGCGAACATCACTGCGGTGTGGTCGACTGTCTGTGAACAGCCGACAACACACAAGTTGCAACCCGACCGTGAGCGACACGCACACGGTGCGAGCGATACGCTTGCAAATCTCTAACCAAGTTCACTTTGCGGAGTCCGGACAGGCGGCTGCGGCCAGTAGACCAACAACAAGTGTCTTTCCTCAAGGATCCCGAGCGGGTTTGGCAACAGTGGTGTCAGAATTGTAAAAGAAGAACCCACGCACGCCGGCACGCGACACGTGGTGCTGAGTCATCAACTGAAGTCAAGCGGTTTGTAACCGACACTGCGGTGTTTCCCCTTCCGACATGGCCAGCAAGCAGGAGGCTGGAGCGGAGGTGACGCCCGAAGATACGAGAATCGTATTGCGTCGACGGGAGTTGACTTTGGCGAGACAGTTGACTACAAGGGCGTGCACGCGAGTACGAGAAGTACTAGCACGTGATGTATCCGAGCGAACCGTTGCGGGAGTTCGCGCGGCGATGGATGGCTTGCAGCAGCAAGCAACACGGCTCTCGGTTGCGACCAGAGCCGTGGTGGAAGCTGGGAACATGACTTCAGATCAATTGGAGGCTGAGGTAGCCAAGGAGATCGAGTACGAGGCTAAGGTGGTCGATCTGACATTCGACGTAGAAGAATTCCTGCGGGAGAATGACCCGGGGGCCTACCGGGAGGAAGGATCGCGAGGCAACTCGATTTCGATTCAGCATCAAAGCTCACTCGTCGAACCTCAAATCTCGGACACGAGGCGACCAGAGGCTCCGAAAATGCCCACGTTTCTACGCACCTCGTGGGACGAGGTGATCAGAAGAGTTCCGAAGTTCGATGGAGATCCGGTGAAATTCAAGAACTGGCAGAATGCGTTCCGCCTGTACGTGGACTCAACCGACATCGATCCTCTAGAGAAGTTTCATCTGCTGAAGGAGACCATTGGAAGAGACGTGGTCAGTTGCATTGCCAGTCTGGAGCTGAATTGCGACAACTACGAAAAAGCACGGGACACAGTCTACAAACTCTTCGGACAGACTGCGGTGGCAGAGGACCGTCTAGTCGATAACGTGGTCGAAGCGTGCAACAGAAGAAATCTCAACGACGGCGCGAATTTGGTGAAATTCGTGACGGATGTCACACAGAACATCCAGTCTCTCATCGCACTCGGATACAGCCATGAAGGTCTGTCCCCCTTCCCTACTAGAATAATTATGAAAGCGTTGCCGTATGATCGCAGGCGAAGATTCGATGACGCAGTAGGTTGGCAAGATGAGAATGAGAGAAGGTGTAGGTTGAAAGAATTGCTGGATTTTCTGGAGGCTGAACAGTTTCAAGTGAGAAAGTTGTCACCGTCTGTGTTCAGAACACACTCGAGTCCTGTTCCGAGCAACGGAATGGGAAGAGCTAGGGTTGATGCGTCACCGAGAATGCCATCACAGCAAAGTCAGTTCAGCCGAAAGACCAAGCCCAGGTTCAGCCCTGCGGGGCCAACAGGTTCAATAAGCAACATGCTTTTGCGGTCACTGCGTCTTCGTCTGCGGATCATTCGTGTATCTTTTGCTCAGGACAGCATCTTAGCGGTAACTGTAGGAAACCGATGTCTCCGGAAGAGCGGAGAAAGTGCGCGACGACAAAGAATGCTTGTTTCAAATGTCTGGATCGGAACCACAGAGTCGATAAATGCAAGGCAAAGGGTTGCGCGAAGTGTGGCAAGGGCCACCATAAGCTACTCTGCGTGATGCCGGCTGGGGTTGCGGCAGCGGAGCCAGCGGGAAGTCGAGCGGACGTTACCAGCGTGAATTCGATAAAGATCACAAACATTTCAGAGAAGAGATTGCCTACGGGTTACGTCGAGGTAGTTTCGGACGAATGCGTGGCAGTAGGTAGAATCGTTCTGGATACGGGGTCTCAGAGAACTCTCATCTCCAATAGGTTTGCGAATTTGTTGGGAGCGAAGGAGGTTGGCTCCGAAAACTTCTATCTGCAGGCAGCAGGTCAGGCGCACCCTAAGAGGTGCAAAGGGAGGATCGTAGAGATCACGCTGAAGAGTAGATTCTCGGACAACCACATGGTCATTTACGCGACAGCGTTGCCGAACGTGGTGGAGGGTACTCTTCCGGAGGCTAACTTCGCGGGAAACTTAGAGCCGATTGCGGATCGTAATGAGGGAGCGTGGTCGGCAGAGATCTGTATGTTGGTCGGGGTAGATTATCTATATCCCATCGTGGGAACGAACACCAAAAAGGTAGGGGGATTCGTTGCGATCGAAACCCTGTTCGGGTATTTTCTATGCGGAACGGGCCAACATCAGGAAATTAAATTGAACCCAGCTCTCGTGAAAGTGATCCAACAAAAGAGAAAGGCATGGAACGGCAGAGCGGAAAGCCAGCGAGGCGGTATCGCGACGGTGTCTCTCGCGGCGACAGTTCGTTCGAAATATGATCCAGAGGACATCTCGTTCCTGTGGGATACGGAGGTCCTCGGGATCGAACCGTATTTCAAGGAAAATGATGAAGTGCCTAATGAAGAGTTGACGGAATTCGTTCGTACAACTACTCAAAGAAAACCCGATGGGAGGTATATTATTCATTTGCCGTTCAAACCGAACAAAGATACGTTGGGAGACAACCGCGAGCTGACGCTGCGGCGTCTGAAGAGTTTTTTGGCTCAGACGAAAAAGAATCAAGCGCTCTTAGAGGCAGTTGATGCCGAAATGGTGGACCTGTTGGATCGAGGTTTCATTGAGCTTGCGGATTCTCCAAAACCGGGTGAACAATGCCATTATTTACCGTTGCTCGCGGTAATAAAAAAACAAGCTTCGGCGGAAGCCAAGATGAAAGTCAGAGTGGTGAACGATGCAAGTGCACGTTCGAGGAACGAAGCTGGCTTGAACGACGTGTTGTATCAAGGCGAGAATCTCATCGCGGACATTGTCTCAGTCATACTCCAATTCCGGCGGCTTCCGATTGCGATCACAGCTGACATAGAGAAAGCATACCTTCAGTTCGAGATAACTCCGGAGCATAGGAAGTTTCTGAAATTCTTGTGGCCGATAGGCATAAGTAAGAATCCGAGAGCCCCACTCAGGGAAATGCAATCGTGTAGGTTGTCTTTCGGGCTGGTCAGTGCGCCTTACCAGCACTGTGCAGGCATCAGGCTCCATTTGGAGAATGAAATCGGGAATCGGCCGCAGGACAAGGAGTTACTCGAGTTCGTGAAAAAGTATTTCTATGTAGATGATTTGATCGCAGGCGCAGAGAACGCCGGGAGCGGAGAAAAAGTTGTTGAAATCTTACACGAGTCGTTTGAGGCAGGCTGCTTTCCGTTAAAAAAATGGTCGACGAACTCTGCGGAGTTGGGTAGATTCATACGACATCGATACCCTGACGCTACAGTCACGTTCGAGGACGAAAATTTCAAGTTTCTCGGTGTGAGATGGAATCAGAAAGAAGACACGATGCACATAGACGTTTCAAAGACGATCGCGTTTTTCGAAACAAGCGTTCCAACGAAACGATCTCTGCTCAAAGGAGCTAGCCAGGTTTTCGATCCGTTGGGAATCGTGGCGCCGATCTCGTTGGGCATGAAGTGTTTGCTTCAGCATCATTGGCAGAAGAAGCTAGATTGGAACCAGGTTCTGGCCGGGGAGGATCTCGAACAGTACAGGGATGTCACGCGCAGACTCGAAAATATCAAGCACGTTAGCATAGCGAGGGACTTCCTAGCGGCAAAAGGTAGCCGAGGCACTGCGGTGCGGGAGTTGCACGTGTTTTGCGATGCAAGCCTCACAGGTTATGGGTGCGTGGCATACGCGAGGGATGTTTCGAATCGGAATCAGATCACGGTCTCGTTGACCATGGCGAAAGGGCGAGTGGCTCCGTTGAAGGGGAATTGGTCAATCCACAGGCTAGAGTTGTTGGGCGCGGTTTTGGCAGTAAGGATCGCGAAAAAGATCATCCAGGGAGTTGGCTTGTCGTTCGCGTCGATCAATTACTGGTGCGACAATGCATGCGTGCTAGCTTGGATTCGCGACAAGCCAGAAAGATGGAAGGCGTTTGTCGAAAACCGGGTGAACGAAATTCAAGCGTCGTCCGAGTCGAGTCAGTGGAGCTATGTGCGTTCGGAGGAAAACAGTTGCGACTTGCTTTCCAGAAACTCAGCGCTGGATTCAAATGAGCTTCGGAATTTTTGGTTGTACGGTCCAGCATGGTTAAAATCCGGCAGGAAACCGAAGGATCATAGCTTGAATCCGAGCGAATATGAGTTCGAAGTCGCGAACGAGAAACGGTCTCAGTGTTTCGTAGGATCGGTCGCGGTGAAACAGGACCCAATCGACATTAAGCCCATGTCATCGTGGGCAAAGACAGTCAGGGTTGTCGCGTATTTGCGGCGCTGGAGGCTATTCAGGCGGGAGTTGAAACCGCAGTGGCTGGCGGCGATCGCCACGAAAGAATACACCAACGCCGAGACAATTATCCTGAAGAACATTCAAGGCCAGCACTTCCATGCGGAGTTGGAAGCCGGGTTCGAGAATTTGTCGAATGATCGAAAGAGAGCCATTCTGGAGTTGGACCTGTAGTTTCGACTTCCAACTGGCTCTTGCTGTGTGTCGCTCGATGTCATCGGCTCGAAAGTCACCTCGAAGTGATTACGTGTACACAGGAGGGATATCCGAGGATCGCTGTAGGAAAGGCCCCAAGATTGTTCTCGGAGGCCGCACGGAATCCTCCCGTCATGAGAAGCTCTGCTACGTTGAGATTCTTTCCCCCGAACTCTCTTATTCTTCAATGTTGCTGCACTAATTACAAGTTCTCGCACAATGTTGAGTATCGAACGGCGGGTGAGTTCTCCCCTGACCTCCAACCCTGGCCGATCACAGAGAATGCGCATTTCTCTCAGCATACGCCGATCACTTGTCGCAAAAGTTGGTGACGATAGTAGAGGCTGGCTGAAAAAAACAGAGCGGCTGAACAATTTCGGTACATCTCACCGACGGAGAATAACTCGTCATCTGAAGAAAACCCAACTCCTCGGAGCTCGCTCTAGCTTCCATCGCTATGGGGTAAGAGCGAAAGTGGTCACCACAGTGTCTGGAGCTCACGAAGCCCATGATGTGCGGTCTGGTGAGTAGAACAAACCGGAGAACGCATCAGGAAATCATGAGGGGGATTCACGCGAGTCGTAAGTCTAGCTGAGAATAACAACTACAGTATCTTAATCACCACTCCGCATAAAACGGAGTATCTCTATATTCACTTTGAGAAGTAAGGCAATTTCGAAAAAGATTCGTCGGCTCTGAGCAGCATCCCAACTCCTCCGAAACGTGAAGCCCGATCTCCTGCTCTCGATTCAGGAAAGTGGGAGCGCGCAGAAGAGTATCAACGTCAGTGTGAACAGGAACGTCAACGACACAGTGAATAACGTGTCAAGGGTCCGATGGTAGCGTTGTTCAACATTTGTTATGAGATTTTCTGACTTGTCGTTCGACGAAACAAGGCCGGCCAGCTTCTGTAGCAAAGTCGCGTCGAATCCGCCCCTGAGAATCGCTAAGTGCACACAGTTGCACACAAAACAGCCAACGAGGACCAGGACTATCTGGGAGTTGAACAACGACATCGCGTTCATGGCATCGGGTGCATCCGTGAAATCTGCGCTGATCATCATCGACCCGATCAGGAGTGTCACAATCAGGAGACGGATATCGGCTCTCGATGCTGAGATAAACATCGTCAGGAGTCCAAGGCCTCCAATGGTGGCGACGGGCAAAGCTTTGCTGAGCAAACTCTGGCAACCGTGTCGTCGAATGATTATCTGGGCTTCGATGGAGGGGTAGGCGTTCTCGCAGCAATTGTACTTCTTCTCTACGCGTTTGTGCTCAACCGAAAGAAGCCTCCATTCCTTATTTTCGTGGAACTCGTTGGTGTCGCGGGCGGCGATCTGGAGGTCTATCATCGAAACGTCGTATGTCCAACTGCCGAAAATGATGCTGCAATTGTGAACGTCGAAGGGATACCAGAATGGTTTCAAGTTGCAGCTGATATCAGCTTTGAGCGGTGGCACCCAGAGAACCGTTCCGTCGCTGTACACGATCGCGAGCGTTGGATCCAGCGCTGCGTCCGGTCCGTTGTAAACTTTCAAGTCGGGTTTCCAGATGGATTCGATCGGGACATGGAGGCTTTTGACGCCGCCGTGCTGCAACGGATCCCATTTCAGCTGCACGTCCTTCCACTGCATCTTTAGCCAACCTTGGAGTGAGATCTCGTTGGCCTCGACGTCCACGGCATCTATATTCACCAACGAGTAGCTCATGTTGACGGTGAGCGAGTCGTTTACGTGACGAACTGGTCGGGTGGTTGAGCTGTAGTCCTGAAGCAGACTCTGCAAGAGTTTCTCCTCCTCGGGCGATGCGCTGACGAGCGCCACGAGCACACATGCCGCTACTCTGTGCAAGAGCATCTTCTCTGCATGCTCTGATCGCTTCTTCCGCGAACACCACTGGTATATAACGGCAGCAGGAAGAGCGAATCCTCTTCACCTGCTGCTCTCTTGATAGTCAATCTCCGGGCGGTGTTTCGATATTGCTGAGAGGAGAGTTTTTTTCGAGGTAAGCGAGACTGCGTTGTATGTTCAGCCGCTGCCACCGAGGTCGCCGAACGGCATTACGTAAACGGGCAAGCCAGCTCAATAGAAAAATGATCGGCCAGGGGAAAGTGAACGTGGTTGCTCTAACTACAAACAGGACCGAATCAAACACCCACCACTTTGCGGCAGAATGGACGAATTGAGGATCTGTCAAACTGGTGGAAAGAGGCATCCATGGCATCGCCACTCCACACTCTACCAATCACAACGGATCAACCGCGCTGCATGTAAGCGTCGCCCAGTGAAAAGACCGCCTGTTCGCCCGCTGAGGAGATGCACGGACTGCTCCATCCGGGGGAGCGTTTGGGCTATCGACCCTGGTACGAATAACCAACAAATATCCACCGAACTGGCAGAACACATCAGTTCAGGTCCAGTGGATCATCTCTGTCAGCGATCGGATCGGTTAGTAGAGACGCGAGTCTTGAAGAACTTGAATCGAATCGGCGAACTCCTCGCCCCAACGAGTGGAGGCGGTTATTCTTTTCAACCAACATGAGCCCACAGCGGAAGCATTCATGCACGAGTTGTTTCGGTATGAGGTAACAATACGTCTCGGAGAGCGCCTGATCGCCAATTTCGGCGTCCGATCGCTCCAAAAACATTTCTTCTTCGAAGGTCTCGGCATCATTGTGATAGTACCGTGCCGATTGGACACAATCAGCCCGATGTCCTGAAGTTCAACGAGCCGACAGTTGGAAAAGACTGCTGAGAAATGATGCCGAGACCTTCAAAGAAGAAATGTTTTTGGAGCGATCGGACGCCGAAATTGGCGATCAGGCGCTCTCCGAGACGTATTGTTACCTCATACCGAAACAACTCGTGCATGAATGCTTCCGCTGTGGGCTCATGTTGGTTGAAAAGAATAACCGCCTCCACTCGTTGGGGCGAGGAGTTCGCCGATTCGATTCAAGTTCTTCAAGACAGTCGGTATTTTCGGGGCTCGGAATCAGGACGAGCATCGGCAGTCACAGGGTTGTTTTTCGACTGGATCTAGCGACCTCCAGGGGGGTGATCGAGAAAGCAGTGACTGCAACGCGTCGGAGGCGTGCGATCGGACAGAATAGATTCCCGATGGCACTTGCTCTCACTGTGGCCAGCGTCTCCCGAGACCAGCTCGAGGTCGTCGTCACGACGCTCACTCGTCTGGCACTCCGGATCGGGGGGGGAGGGGGGGGAAGCGAAAGTGCATGCTCATTCCTTCCTCGGAGCGGAGGTACGCCTCTTCAACAACGATTGAAGCTCAAAATGGCGATTCGACTGAGGATATTCGCGGACTTGATCCAGACCCACGGCCGATCGTCTAGCACGATAGGGAGGATGATCGTATCGAAGGTTACGGGACAACAGCATCTCGGGCCTGGATGTCTCACACTTATCCCGCGGCCCGGATCTCATTTCGGAATCCTGGCTCTGTTAGGAACTTCCTAGAGCCTCGAGCCGGAACGAATGAGACCCTGAGCTTTCACCGCTTCTCGGTTGGGCAAACCGATGCGCTGATCGACTGGAATGGTTCCTTCAAGGGTTCAAATGGAACTCAAGACCGAAAATCCACTTCAACGTCAGGCCAGCATTGGATTCTTCTCATCTTGGACACCTCTGAAACAAAATGAGCTCCGACGCAGTGCGCCTTCAGGTCGCGATGTCACCAGCTTGTGGCCCAAGGCGCACGAAACTTCTGAAGTTCAAAAGTGAGGCGTTCGCAGCCAGCTCTGAGCATAGTTCCTCACGGACGGCATCTTCGTTGATTTTGTGATGATCCTCAACTAATCGGCATCTTTGTCACGTTCCTTTACCAAACGAGCTCGCAAGATTGAGTGATTATCGGACTGCATCTGATCGGATGGAAATCCTCGCCGTATTATCCCAAGTAGGCATGAATTTCCGAGACTCGGAACTCGGAAAATAATTTTCGACTCGGAAATTAATATTTGACTCGGGAACGGAGATCCATCATCAACGGACGTTTCCAACCCACCGAAATCATCCAAGAAGTAGTTTCCGACTTAGTGAGTCAGTGAGTATTTCTTTCTCAGGCGGGACGAGTCTCACACTACCTGGGTCTTCTTCCCAGGTGTCCGTGAATGGATTCCCCGGCCAGCAACTGGCCTAGACACCTCGTTGGAAAAAAATCATCCTATCCTCCTACAGATACTCCGTTTGCCATGCCCAAGACGGAAACTATTTCTTGGATGATTTCGGTGGGTTGGAAACGTCCGTTGATGATGGATATCCGTTCCCGAGTCAAATAGTAATTTACGAGTCGGAAATTATTTCCCAAGTTCCGAGTCTCGGAAATTCATGCCTAATCTCAAGCAAAGTCGGTGATGCGTGGAGCATTTTCATCAGCTCTGGATCGAGCGATCCACGGTATACAGGGCTCGCCGTGAGTATCGATATCCGATCTGCACTCCGACGCAACGAGTCAGTGATGGAAGCAGTGTTGGAGATAACGATGCGTCCACCATGCTTACCCTGGTAGCATCAGATAACGCTCCTCAACAACGCACATTTTGGATTCTTCGGGATCGGGTTCTCCCATCATCTTTAGCTGTGTTCGTACGAACGAACGCGATATCGGAGCCGCCTCGCCGGATGCATGGCAGCTGCTGAATAGCACATCCGGAGGTTACACGAAGCGAAAAAACACTCGCTGCGAAATAAATTTTCCGTACGGAACGACAAGAACGAATGCGATTGCATCAAGTTTCAGAAATGGCATCAATCAGCCCAAAGACAAGCCCTCAGTGTACGTCAGGATCTTAGGTCCCCCGTTAAGTCAGCTCCGACGAAGCTGCGCTAAGTTATTACAAGAAGAATTTACTCCACATTCCTGCTAGAGGGCCATTGTGGGAAACCCTTGATACCATGCTAGTCCTTTTTGGATACAGTACGCTTTCCAGCTATATCAGCTTCGATCACATGAGCTACCCAAGTGGATGTCGACTGCTCATGTCGGAGCTGTATGTTACGATATTTTACTCTTCTGTATGAAGCTTCAAGACTGACAATGTTGGATGGATCCGTTGCTATATCCGAGGTTGCACTGCACTTCCGATTCCCATGCGGGCGGCGGGGTTGGTTCTCAAGCAGTCTGACCGATTCATTCGAACTGGCTCGGGATTCCCCAAGTGAAGGGTAGGCGACCGTTTCCAACTCGCGGACCCTCTGACTCAGCCGCTGAGCTCCAAGAGCTCAGGCATGAGAGGGAGTGGCTTTTTCGAAGCTCCCGCGTGTGACTGGATTGACGTGCCTGAACTTCGATCATTCCTCGGAGAGTCCACGAGCGCCCTCGCGAGAGATGTCCACGAGCTGTTTTCCGCGCAGACGGCTGCAACAGTGTTCGCTGGCTCCTGGGAAATCTCGGACAGCACCGATCCCTGGGAGAGGCTGAGAAGTAGTGTTGGGCGGAATCATATTCAAAATCACAGAATTAACGAAATCATAATCACTCATGTGATTATAATCATAATCATAACCCCACTTTTGATTTTACCTCCATCATATACGTATTCAAATGATCCCTCTCAAGAACAGAATTTCGGGTTTGGTTGGGAATATCTTTCCGACACGACGCGGAATTCGTTGAGGAGGCCAGATTCATGACTATGATCACGCCGTCGCCGTGGGCCTCTCCGGAGAACCAAGATTTTAGAGGCAGCTGACTCGTGGACGAGGGTTTCCGGGGCCGCTGATCACGACGCGAGTGTCGGTTCTACTCTATCCATCCATCCTGATGAGAATCTCGATATCCCCAATCGGTTTGGGTGTGTACAATCCCTGCTCCTTGTTAGGTTCTGGAGGGGATGGGACACAGTAATGCTCACGTCAGCTAGGCTGGGGGAGAAGTGATGGCAGCCAAAATGGCTGCCCTTCTCATTGACTCCGAAATAGATAGATAACGAAGACACAGCAGTCCCCCTGCGCTCAGCCGTTGAGCCGCTTGTAATTCACCGGAAATTTGCAAGCGCGTGGCAACGGCGATCGGGTGGCTTGCGACCCTGCATCTGGTGCCCGGCTCAGCGGCGCGACTTCCGCGGCTCGAATGCGTCAAAGGGGGTTCTCAGAGGCCGACCAAAGGAAACCTCGTTGGGCGATTTGCCTCCCAACGCAGACACCCTGAATAACACTCGAAGGTGATTGACAAGCGAGGCCGAAGTTAGAGAAGGCAAGCTTTCCACATCTGCGATTTCGGAGAATCTGTCAACGATAACCACAAACGTTTTGCCCGCCGCGGTTCACCGAAATCAATGTGAACTCCAGCCCACGGCTTGTCCGCCGGCGGCCATGGACTTGAAGGTGCTTTGACCGGAGCCGACGATGTTTGCAGACAATGAGGACAGTTCTTCACGAATCTCTCGATGTCCAAAGTCATTCCCGGCCAGGAAAAATGGTTAGCAGCCGACGACTTCATGCGACGTATGCCTGAGTGCGCTGGATGCAACTTTTCAAGGATAAGAGGCTTCACGGCTTCCGGAATAACCACTCGCTCGCCGCACAGGACTATTCCGCCTGAGCAACAGAGGGAGTCCGCGAGGAGCGCGAATGGACGTAAGACTGCATCTTCCTCGTCTTTTGAAGACCATCCGTCTTACAAACACCGGAGTACTTGAGAAAGGATCGGACCTTCCTTTGTTTCCTCGACCACGAGATTCTTACCCTGCTTCGACTCAAGCGCGTTGATGACCAGATCTTGAAGACTCGACTCCGAATGACTGTCGATAGCCGCCCCCTCTTCTTCCGAATCGGAATCTCCGGCGTCTGCTCTCCTCTCGCCGATCAACCGTGACGACACAACGGCGTGTCCGGAGTCTTCAGTCCTGACGTATTCTATACCAGCCGGCCCTTGGCCGACCGGAGTCGGCCGCGGCGGAGACGGCGTTCCGTGGCATCGAAGCACTTTTCACTTTCTTCACTGAGTCAGCATCATGATCATGAAAAGTATGGTCAGATTGGTCTCGCAATCACCCCTCTAGACTCTGAATAAATTGTCAGATTGGTCTCGGGATCACCCCTCCAGACTTGGGAAGTAATGGTTAGATTGGTTTCGGAATCACCCCTCCAGACTTGGAAAAGTATGGTCAGATTGGCCTCGGAACCACCCCTCGGGACTTGGAAAAGTATGGTCAGATTGGTCGCGGAGTCACCCCTCCAAACTTGGAAAGTAATGGTCAGATTGGTCTCGGAATCACGCCTCCAGACCTGCAAAAGTATGTTCTGATTGATCTCGAGATCACCCCTCCAGACTCAGAAGGGTATGGTCAGATTGGCCTCGGAATCACCCCTCGAGACTTCGGAAAGTATGCTCAGACTGATCCCGGAATCACCACTCCAGACTCAGAAAAGTATTGTCAGATTGGTCTCGGAATCACCCCTCCAGACTGGGGAAAGGATGGTCAGATTAGTCCTGGAATCAGCCCTCCAGCTTTTGAAAAGTATGGTCGGACTGGTCTCGGAATCACCCCCCCAGACATGAAAGAGAATCACGCCTCCAGGCCTGCAAAAGTATGTTCTGATTGATCTCGGAATCACCCCTCCAGACTCAGAAGGGTATGGTCAGATTGGCCTCGGAATCACCCCTCGAGACTTCGGAAAGTATGTTCAGACTGATCCCGGAATCACCACTCCAGACTCAGAAAAGTATTGTCAGATTGGTCTCGGAATCACCCCTCCAGACTGGGGAAAGGATGGTCAGATTAGTCCTGGAATCAGCCCTCCAGCTTTTGGAAAGTATGGTCGGACTGGTCTCGGAATCACCCCTCCAGACTTGAAAGAGAATGGTCAGATCGGTTCCGGAATCACCCCTTCAGCTTTTGAAAAGTATGGTCCGACTGGTCTCGGAATAACCTCTCCAGGTTTCGAAAAGTATGGTCAGATTGGTCCCGAAATCACCCCTCCCGCTTCCGAAAAGTGTGGTCAGACTGGTCCTGCAATCACCCATCCAGACCTGGAAGAGTGTGGTCGGACTCTTTAGGAGGAGTTGGGGAAATATATCCGATGACGATGAGATGAGGCCGATGAGTCTGGCTGGCGTCAAATCGGGTGCACCTTATCGTCAGAATTTGCATGCAGGTGACAGTATGGAGGGGGTCAGAGTTACGGTAAGTCGCGAAAAGAGGAGGGGGAAGGGGATGATGGCCTCTGTCCTTCTCAGTGAGCCGCCCTACATCACGCAGTTTGTTCCAAGTCGATCCGCTCAATACCGGAGGAGTCTATTCCGGGTTCCGGGGTAGTGGCATCTCGAGGTTGATGCCCCTAATCGCCTGTGCGGTTTCAGCCGCGTCGATCTCTCTCCGTTTTTAGTAGAGGAGCTTGTTTTTTTCCTCTAGTTCTTCCTGAATAGCCAGGTAGGAGAGTCTGGGCTCTTCGAGTTGTGTGTTTAACTCGGTTATTTGAGCTTGAGCGGACCGAATGTCTTCCTTCAATCTGTCCGCTTCCATCGAATATGTCATGGCGTTCCCATCGGCTATTAGCTTGGACTTAACCAGTTCTTCGGTTCTGGCTCTCATTTCGCCGAACTCACAGCATCTATTTGTGGTCCCACGAGTTTTTTCTGTTGCCACGGCGCACGTGCTACACACCGGAATACTCATCTTTGAAGATTTTTTCTTCGCTGGTGAGTCTGGACACAAATCGCTGTATTCTAGGGTGCGAATACAGTTGTTTTATCCTCGTGACGACGACAAACACTTCGCAGGACACGAAAAAGTCGGGAAAATCGTGAATTTTCCACACCAACACTCCATGCGCTGTATCTTCCACACTTTTTGTTCGTTGCAACATAACGCAGGGAAATTGCAAACTGGTCGAATCTGCTCGCATTCCGTGTTTCGTCAGCCAAAACTGAGTGAAAACCGATTTCGACACCTCTGCAGGAATCTTCTTTCTGAAGATTCTGCCGATGCAATGAATGACTCCGTTCTGGATGCGTGGACTGATTTGCGTGTCTGAGATGATCCCGCGAAATTGAGTCACCAGCATCGATACGGAATCTCAACAGCGCGCGAAAGTTTCTGTCATTATGGGAAGGTTTTTCGAAAGGATGTCCGTCCTCCCTGCGGCCTCTCAGGGGCAACCCTTATCTTCCACAGAAAATATTAGTCTTGATTGTGGGAGAGAGCTTATTTGTGTTTTCTATAGCTTGCTTTTTCCTCTCGGCGACAGCTATGTTTCTGATGTCCATCTTGCTTCTGTTCCTGAGCCATCAGATGAAGTTCTCCGCATCGATGCTCGTACGGATGTGATACTGAGCTTTTACATGCTCCTCGATCATTTCGACGGCTTTCTTGAACTCATAGAGCGGCGATGTTGGGAATGTACCGAAGTTCGACAGCCTCCTCGGTCGGAATCTTTTCTTGCGAACTGCACGCATAGTTTACGAAATGCTCCGCCTCCGCCTACCTGGCTGTAGGATAGCCATTTCCAGTTGATGGGACTGTCCCATACGCTACGTTACCAAAGTTGGAAGCAGAGTTGGAGCGATTGGAACGCATTGGGGTGATTTCACAAGTTTCTTATCCAGATTTCGCTGCTCCCGTGGTGATCATTCAGAAGAAAACCGCGGATATTCCATTATGCTCCGATTTCAGGACTGGGCTGAATAACGTATTGGAGGACCACCATCTCCCGTTACCCACCGTCGAGGACGTTTTCTCGGAGATGAACGGTGGAATTCACTCCACGAACATTGACTTGGCGGAGGCCTACTTGCAGATCGAAGTCGAAGAGGGTTCGAAGAGATTTGTGACTATCAACACGCCAAAAGGGTTGTACAGGCACAATCGAATGCTTTCGGGGTCGAGACAGCTCCCGCGATTTTCCAAGAAATTATAGAGATGCTGATCAATGGGCTACCAGGCGTAGCTGCTCATGTCGATGATCTGGTAGTAACGGGCGGCACTCTGGAGCCACACCATGAGAACTTATGAGAGTTGTTCAACTGCATCGCAAACTTCGGACTCAGGATTGAGTTCGCAAAATGTGCTTTCCTGAAGAGGGGAATCGAGTTCCTGGGACAAGTGATCTCCAAAGAGGGAAGGAAGCCTCAGAGAGAGAGAAGATCAAAGCCATCGTCAACATGCCGGCGCCATCTAACCAGAGTGAACTAAGGGCGTTTCTAGGCATGGTACTATATTACATCGTATACCTGGCTTAAATTGTAGAGCATCGAGCACCCATGGATGAGTTGCTGACGGAGAACACAAAATTAGTCTGGTCCGAGAAATGTCAAGGAGGGTGCGAGTCGTGTAGAAGAATGCTGCAGTCGGCTTCACTGCTGACGCATCACGCCCCGAAGGAAAAACTGATTGTCGCGGCAGATCCCAGCGCCAACGGCATCGGGCCGTTCTCTCGCGCAGGTTCTCGGATGGAGACGAGAGAGCGATTTTTCACGCACGTAGGTCGCTTGCGAAAGCTGAGAAGAACTATGCCGCGACTGAAAAAGAAGCGCTGGCACCTGTGTTTGCAGTGAAGAAATTTCACAAATATATAGTGGGCCGGAAGTTCCTCTTGCTTACAGATCATCGGCCGTTGCTGACGATTTTCGGAAGTAAGCAAGGAATCCCTGCCTATACAGCAAACAGACTGCACCGATGGGCAACCATATTGTTGGGGTACGAATTTCAGCTAGAGTATCGACGAACCACGGAGTTCGAGAGAGCGGATGCATTGTCGAGGCTCATCGCAATGCAACTCGCTTATAAGGATGCCGAAGATATGGTGGGCGGGTCGGTTGAGGGTGAGCGGGTTGGACAACTCCCAGTCACCGCAAGTCAGCCCCGCGAAGAGACGGCAAAAGACAAGGTACTTCGAGACGTCATCGAGTACCTCGAGACACAAAGGCCTAAGAAAGTTGGCAAGCAGAGCTCGGTCTGGCCTTTCTCCGACCGATGGGAGACTCTCCCTGTGGTTGAGGGATACTTGGTGTCGAACGACAGGGTTGTCGTTCCTGAGGTCCTTCAGAGTAAAATTCTGAGGGAACTCCACAAGGGACACCTAGGGTTCACCAGGATGAAGAGATTAGCCAGAAGTTTCGTGTACTGGCCGCGGATTGACGAAGACATCCGGTCGACGGTGCGGCTGTGCGAAGCGTGCGTGCAGGTCAACCGTGACCCACGTAAAGTTCCACTGAGCCCTTGGCCAACGAGCGTCAAGCCTTGGGAGCGGGTACCTGCTGACTCCGCGGGGCCGGTAGACGGCTATATGTATCTCATTCTGGTTGACTCGTTCTCCAGATGGCCAAGAGTAATCGAGACGGAGCATGCGACAGGAGCAGCATCTGAAAGAGCATGCGAAGCACTTTTTGCAAGATTCGGTTTCCCGGAAAGGCTGGTCACCTACAACGGATCGCAGTTTAAGTCGGTGCCGTTCATGACTTCCTGTGAGAATGCGGGAGTCAGACTCGCGAATTCGCCTCCTTTCCATCCGCAGTCAAATGGTCAGGCCAGAAAATTCGTCGATATTTTCAAGCAAATTCTGAAGTGATTTCGCCTGGAGGGGAGGGAGCGTGTCGAGGCGCCCGCTGCCGGATTGTTTGCATACCGAAGTAAGCCGGGGTCGCATGTGTCTTCCAAGGTCTCTCCGGAGACCGTGGAGTTTCGGCAAGCTCCAGAGCATCGCTCTGGAGCTCAGAGTCCCTAGCGTTCCAGAAACGCTACTAGAGTAGTATTACGGCCAGAGGATAGAGAGCCGAGAGTGCATCTTCTTCCATCCGAAATAAACGAGCCAACGTTGCACGTCGGCTTCATGGAGCGAGCATCACTGCGGTGTGGTCGACTGTCTGCTAACAGCCGACAACACACATGTTGCGACTCGACCGTGAGCGACGCGCACACGGTGCAAGCGACCCGCTTGCAATTTCTTTGACCAAGCTCGCGAAGATCTGATAGGCGGCTGCGGCCAGTCGACCAATAACCAGTGTCTTTCCTCAAGGATCCCGAGCGGGTTTGGCAATAGTGATGTCAGAATTGTAAAAGAAGAACCCACGCACGCCGGCACGCGACACGTGGTGCTGAGTCCTCAACTGAAGTCAAGCGGTTTGGAACCGACACTGCGGTGTTTTCTCCTTCGTCATAGCCAGCAAACAAGCGGCTGGAGCGGAGTTGTCGCCCGAAGATACGAGGATCGTATTGCGTCGACGGGAGTTGACTTTGGCGAGACATTTTACTACACGAGTACTAGCACGTTATGCATCCGAGCGAACCGTTGCGGGAGTTCGCGCGGCGATGGATGGCTTGCAGGAGCAAGCAACACGGCTCTCGGTTGCGACCAGAGCCGTGGTGGAAGCTGGAAGCATGACTTGGAGGCCGAGCTAGCCAAGAAGATCGAGTACGAGGCTAAGGTGATCGAACTGAAATTCGACGTAGAGGAATACCTGCGAGAGAATGACCCGGAGGCCTACCGGGAGGAGAGATCGCGAGGCAACTCGATGTCGATCCAACACCACAGTTCGCTCATCGATCCGCAGGTTTCGGGCACGAGACTGCCGGAGGCTCCGAGAATGGCCACGTTTCTGCGCACGTCGTGGGACGAGTTGATCAGAAGGGTCCCGAAGTTCGACGAAGATCCAGTCAAATTCAAGAACTGGAAGAATGCGTATCGTCTTAAGTAGACTCCATCGACATCGATCCTCTCGAGAAGTTCCATCTGCTGAGGGAGACCACCGAAAGGGACGTGGCCAACTGCATCGCAAGTTTGGAGCTGAATTGTGACAACTACGAGGTAGCAAGGGACACGGTGTAACAGCTCTTCGGTCAAACCGCGGTGGCAGGAGATCCTCTGGTGGACAACGTGGTAGAAGCTTGCAACAGAAGGAATCTCAACGACAGTGGGAATTTCGTGGAATTCGTGACGGATGTCCCTCAGAATATTCAGTCACTCGTCGCGCTGGGATACAACCACGAAGGTCTGTCTCCTTTCCCCACTAGATTAATCAAGAAAGCACTGCCGTATGATCGCAGGCGAAGATTCGACGATGCAGTGGGTTGGCAGGACGAAGAAAATAGAAGTTGTAGGTTGAAAGAACTTCTGGACTTTATGGAAGCTGAACAGTTTCAAGTAAGGAAGTTATCACCGTCCGTGTTTGGAACACACTCGAGCCCCGTTCCGAGCAACGGAAGGGGCAAAGCTAGGGCTGATACGTCACCTAGAATTCCATCACAGCAAAGTCAGTTCGGCCGAAAGATCAAGCCTAGGTTCAGCCCTGCGGGGCCAACAGGTTCAGTAAGAAATCAACATGCTTTTGCGGTCACTGCGTCTTCGTCTGCGGATCATTCGTGCATCTTTCGCTCAGGACAGCATATTAGTGGTAACTGTAGGGGAGCGATGTCTCCGGAAGAGCAGAGAAAGCGTGCGATGACAGGGAATGCCTGTTTCAAGTGTCTGGATCGGAATCACAGAGTCGATAAATGCAAGGCCAGGGGGTGTGCGAAATGTGGCAAGGGTCACCATAAGTTATTCTGCGTGGAACCGATCGGGGCTGCGGCAGCGGCGCCGGCGGGAAATGATGCGGACGTTTCCAGCGTGAACTCTATGAAGATCACTGACATCTCGGAGAAAAGTTTGCCTATGGGTTACGTCGAAATGCTTTCCGAGGAATGCGTCGCGGTAGGTAGAATCGTTCTGGACTGGATACGGGGTCCCAGAAACTCTCATCTCCAATAAGCTCGCGAACTTGTTGAAGACGAGGGAGGTGGGCTCCGAAAATTTCTATCTGCAGGCGGCAGGCCAGGCGCATCCTAAGAAGTGCAAAGGAAGGATCGTAGAGATCACGCTGAAGAGCAGATTCTCTGACAACCACATGGTCATTTACGCGACAGCGTTGCCGAACGTGGTTGAGGGTGCTCTCCCGGAAGCCAACTTCACGGGAAACTTGAAGCCGATCGCGGATCGAAACGATGGAGCTTGGTCGGCAGAGATCAATATGTTGGTCGGAGTAGATTATCTATTATATATCCTATTGTGGGAACGAACACCAGAAAGGTCGGGGGGTTCGTTGCGATCGAGACCCTGTTCGGGTATTTTCTATGCGGAACGGGCCAACATCAGGAAATCAAGTCGAATCCAGCACCCTTGAAAGTGATCCAACAAAAGAGAAAGTCATGGAACGGCAGAGCGGAAAGCCAGCGAGGCGTCAGTGCGACGGTGTGTCTCTCGGCGACAGTTCGTTCGGAATACGATCCAGACGACATCTCGTTCCTGTGGGATACGGAAGTCCTCGGGATCGAACCGTATTTCAAGGAAAATGATGAAGTTCCTAACGAAGAGTTGACGGAATTCGTGAGTACAACCACCCAGAGAAAACCGGACGGCAGATATATTATCCATTTACCGTTCAAACCGAACAAAGATAGTTGGGAGACAACCGCGAGCTGACGCTGCGGCGTCTAACAAGTTTTTTGGCTCAGACAAGAAACAATCAAGCGCTCTTAGAGGCAGTTGATGCCGATATGGTGGACCTGTTGAATCAGGGTTTCACTGTGTTCGCGAAATCCCCGAAATCGGGGGAACAATGTCATTATCCACCGCCGCTCGCGGTGATCGAAAAACAAGCTTCGGCGGAAGTCAAGATGGAAGTGAGAGTGGTGAACGATGCAAGTGCACGTTCGAGGAACGAAGCTGGCTTGAACGACGTGTTGTTCCAAGGCGAGAATCTCATCGCAGACATCGTCTCAGTCATACCCCAATTCCGGCAGCTTCCGATTGCGATCACAACTGACACAGAGAGAGCACACCTGCAGTTCAAGATAGCTCCGGAACATAGGAAGTTTCTGGAATTCTTGTGGCCGTTAGGCACAAGTAAGAATCCGAGAGCCCCTCTCAGGGAATCGCAGTCGTGTAGGTTATCTTTCGGGCTGGTCAGTGCGCCTTACCAGCACTGTGCAGGCATCAGGCTCCATTTGGGGAATGAGATCAGGAATCGGCCGCAGGACAAGGAGTTACTCGAGTTCGTGAAAAAGTATTCCTATGTAGATGATTTGATCGCAGGCGCAGAGAACGCCGGGAGTGGAGAAAAACTTGTTGAAATCTTACACGAGTCGCTCAAGGCAGGCTGCTTTCCGTTGAAAAAAATGGTCGACGAACTCTGTGGAGTTGGGTAGATTCATACAACATCGATACACGACAAGCCAGAAAGATGGAAGGCGTTCGTCGAAAACCGGTTGAAGGAAATCCAAGCGTCGTCCGAGTCGAGTCAGTGGAGCTATGTCCGATCGGAGGAAAACAGTTGCGACTTGCTTTCGAGAAAGTCAGCGCTGGATTCGAAAGAGCTTCGGAATCTTTGGTTACACGGTCAAGCGTGGTTAAAATCCGGCAGGAAACCGCAAGATCATAGCTTCAATCCGAGCGAATATGAGTTCGAAGCCGCAAACGAGAAACGGTCTCAATGTTTCATGGGAACGGTCGCGGTGAAACAGGACCTAATCGACATTAAGCCCATGTCATCGTGGGCAAAGACAGTCAGGGTCGTCCCATATTTGCGGCGCTGGAGGTTATTCACGCGGGGGTTGAAACCGCAGAGGCTGGCGTCGATCGCCACGAAAGAATACACCAACGCCGAGACAGTTATCCTGAAGAACACCCAAAGCCAGCTATTCCATGCGGATTTGGGAGCAGGGTTCTAGAATTTGTCGAAGCGAAGTCAACTACATCAATACAATCCATTCGTGGACGAGCAGGGCCTGATTAGGTGCCGCTCCAGGTTGAACAATCTCAAAAATGTTGACTTCGAGACGACGAATCCGATAATACTGCCTGGGGAGGATGCTCTGGTTGATTTGTACGTTCGTTGGACTCGAGAAAAACCGGGTGTTATGCAGCGGATCAGAAGGCGTTTTCTGATTCTGCGAGGTCGGCGCGCGGCAAAAAAAGCAATCAGTCGATGCAACTTGTGCGCGAAGTTCAGAGCTCAACCAGCTGCGGAGGCTCTTCCGGATTTGCCAAAGTTCAGAGTCGAGACAGTTCCAGCGTTCAGTACTACGGGGTTGGACGCGGCAGGTCCGATCTGGATAAGAGATCATAATGGCAAGAAATCCACGGCGCGCATCATGTTGTTCTGTTGCTCGGTTTCGAGAGCGGTCAGAATGGAGCTGGTCGAGAATCTGTCGACGTAAGAATTTCTTTTGGCAATGTGAAGGTTCTCCAATCGAAATCCAACGGTGGTCTGCTTCTTTTCGGATAATGCGTCATCCTTCCGAAGGGCGGCGAAAGAAATCAAGCTTTTGTTCGACTTGGCGAGATCTGAGGAGACTCAGAGTTTTCTCACAAAGCATAGGATAGAGTGGAAGTTCAATACGGAAAGAGCACCATGGAGGAACGGTTTCGTAGAGAGACTCCTCGGGACGATAGAAATGACTTTGCGGAAAGTTCTGGGGAAGAATTTACCATCATTCAGAGAGCTCGAAACAATTCTCACAGATATAGAAAAAATCGACCGTGAATCGTCGTGAATGATCGACCCTTGGGATGTCAGCAACGATCCGAATGAAACTTTGCCAGTGACTCCGGCAGATTTGCTGTATGGCAACACAACGCGTCCGGCGTTGCCGGAGCTGAACTAGATCTTGGGAACATCGGAATCGGCGACAGCCACAATCTTGTCCGAACGATGGAAATTCCAGCAGAATATCTTGAATGCGTTCTGGAATAGGTTCCGCCGGGAGTATCCATTTCAACTTAAATCCAACCTTGGATCTAAACCAGTGTTTCTCAAACTCCACTGACCCACCGACTCCCTAGGCGACTTCGTTGAAGTTTATGGACTGCCGAACCCCAAGGGGTCGACCCTTGATTCACCTACGTGGACGCCAAGAAGTATGGTCAAATCCACCCCGGCATCACATCTGTAAACCGGAGATCGGCCATCGACCCCCAGGAGTCGATATCGACCACTTTGAGAACTACTGATCCAAACCGATTCGTAGCAGATCAATCGAGGTCGGAGACGTAGTGCTGCTTGACGATCCAACGCCATCAAGAAGCCATTGGCCGATCGCTAGAGTGCAGTCTCTATGCGCGGGTAGCGGAGGAGACGGCAAGATGCGAACTTGCATAGTCAGATTGTCCAATGGGAGAACTTTGAAAAGACCCATTCAACTTTTGTACAAACTCGATCAAGCTCAATTTTAGGAGTATCTAGTGCTAGATGGTCACGAAAACGGTGTTCTCGGAGAGTTGGAGAGTAAGCATGTCTCAGAGTTCTGCGGATCTTGGCTTTATACTTTATCAAGGGGGAGAAGACTCCCGAAAGGCGGGATCATTGGAATCTCAGAGAACTATGCGTGGTTCTGATTTGTAGACGAAAAATTGCGCGTCAGCTCGCTCGACTTGCATAAGTGGTTCTCGTATTTCTGGAACAGACTCGCGTTTTTCACAGGCTTTCTCTGTCGTCGATCTCAAGAAATTGTATCGCGGTCTGGGAAATCACCCACGTCGAAGCAAGAAGAAAATATGCCAACCAATATGAGATATATGCAATGTGGATTTCTGAGCTCCAGAGCACCGCTGGAGCTCGAGTATGCTTCGTGAAGCGAACATCATTGCGATGTGGTCGACTGTCGCGGAGACCTGACAGGCGGCTGCGGCCAGTAGACCAACATTCTGTGTCTTTCCTCAAGGATGTCGGGCGGGTTTGGCAACAGGAGCCTCTGGTGAGCCTTGAGGAGCTCACGCTGGACAACGTGTGGGCAATGAATTATTTGTACCGCAGCTTGGAGCATCCCAAGATACGCACAGTTTGCTTGAGCTTGAGGTACTGCAGCAAAATGGAGGGCTTGGGCAGCTTCTTGAAGGCATGTCCTAGCTTGAGAAAGTTCCAGCTAAAAGTTGGTGAGACCGTCAATACCTTAAAGGGAATCCCATACGACTTCTGGAGGGACCTGGCAAACGGCCCCTGCTTGGACCAGCTGTGCCTTGAAGTCGACCGCCCGAGGAGTGATTCGGCGCCGGTTTTCCTCAGCAACGTAGGGCGCATCCTAGAAAAAACGAAGCTGTTACATTTGCACAACCCTCGGCGAAGTGTGAGCGACTCGCTCGTGAGACGATTCCCAGGACTCAGAGCCCTCGGGGAACATGGGCGGAGCGTTCTCGTTGCGGAAAAGTACCCAAGTCGGATGGAATCTGGGGGATCGATCCGCGAGCGGGCGTCTCCCCGGACGCTTCCTCTGTTGTGGCGAACCTCTGGTTGGCTATGTCAAACCAAGCGCCTGGGAATGATGTTGCTTCTGTCAGGTATTCGAGCTTCCTGAACTGTTCCCGACGTTCAGGATAGACCTCAACGCTTGGAGTATTCATTGAGACTGTTCTGTGAGCAATGCCAGTCTTCATTCCGAAGTTTGTTCCGATACTCATCCTTGGTCGAAGGATGGATGGAAGACCCACGGATGGAAGAACCACTTCCGCACAGATGGGTGCTGAAAAAAGCGACGACAAAGCTTGAAAACATCCGCATGTTCTCCCTGAAACACTTCATTCAGCTCCTGGGAAATGAAGGCCGAATGAACCTGCTGCTGTAGCAAATGACATCACGGAATCGGTCGGGAAAGCTTCACTGACTGTGGGTGCTGAGCGTCACGATCTCATCTCTCAACTCGGAAACGCAGCGAAGAGCGCCGCCTCTTGACCCACACCGTAGCTTTGTATGAAGCAGTGGAAAGGAATACCTTGTTCCCATTCCGCTTATTCCCAAACATCCAAGCTTCTCCGGCGCGACCCATTGAGCTGGGAAAGCGAATCGATGTTCTGTCTTATTTGCTCGAAGCTCCGCTCAGCCAGGTCTTCTGTGACAGCGCAACTTTGAAAAACAACTCGGGACGTAATCATTATTCCGCATGCTTCTTGCCGAGATGATGACGTGGCTCAACGGGCGTCAGAGAGAGTGGATAGAGGGTTCAGTCTGATTCCGAATCTGGACTGCTCGGTCGGCCATTTGTTCGTACCGGTCGCTAGAGCGGAATCCCTCGAACCGAAGCTCAGCATTGCCGGTGAAGAGGAAATCATGTGCAATAAGTTTTCAAGGGTGGTCAACGTAAGTCGACGATTTCCCCACTCTCCCTTCTTATGCTCATCACTCGGCGAAACATGCTCCGATTCTAGAAATTGTTGTCACACAACATATAGGTCGATCGTGTGAAACCACACATCTTAAATCCCTGGGATCAGACTAAAAAAGTCGCACTTCACATGTGGACTCCCCTGGATCAGCTGAAGATGCCCATCTATGAGAATTCATTTCACTTCGCCTTCGTTGAGCCTCCCCAGAATACCCGCAGACCCGGCTCTCAGGCCTTGCAAGGGGCTTCAACTCTTCCGTGCTCGGACAGCCTTCGGATCGACTCAAACCCGCACTGACAGATATTCGCAGCAACGACAATCGCCCGACCTTATTCGCAGCTGTTGGCCATAACAATACGAATACCGCCAGCGATATCACGCTCCGTCGGTGGACGTTTGCACCGGAAAAAAAAACACGTTAACGTAAGAAATGATCGATGACGCGATTTTGCCTGAATGGGTTTTATTGCTTGTTTGCGCTCAGTATTGCCCTGATGGTTTGAACAAACTCGTGGAGCTAAACGCCTATTGACGGGGATGGGATGGCATTGAGCCATTTTCCACTGGTCGCATGAAAAGCGGCATGTAGTCTCACCCTGTCACGATCGTCCGCGGCGTCTCCGACGTGGCCTGAGAGATCTTTTGTGGAATATCGTTCCACTGGCTCCGGGATCTACCTGATAGAAAATCGATACGGACGTCGATGTGGACAGAGACTTCCGGTGGAGAGAAGCTCGAGGCCAGCTCCCTGACCCGAGCCGAGGTGAGCGCAGGTGCTTAAATCCGTGATGGAACGGACTCCGAGGCCACCGGCATCGATGAGCAATGACGCCTAGTTCCGGAAGTCTCCGACGGCGAGTTCTAAAGTGAACATCAAGGTCAGACAGTGACGTAACTCTTCGTCTGATTGGCGCAAGGTTTCTGCAACCCCGTCGATGTGGGAACAACGAAGATTGTGTTGGAGCCAGGGAGAGGAGGGGCTACAGCGGGCGAGGAAAAGGGCAGGGTGGGCCTCGAGCGTCGGGAGTCTCGAGCAATGAACATCGACAATGGAGAGCTTTTTCCTCGGGACTCCCTCGACGGCAGAAGCGATCAGGGCAACTCCCTGCAGCTCAAGGTCACTGTTATCGACAAGGCGTGCACTGGGCGGCAGATCTCGGACCCCAGCGCCGTGTGTCAGACGCAGGGGTACGTCGTCAGAAAGAGTCGTCACCTTCAAATTGCCAACATTGAGCTCCAACGGCGAAATCCCTCACTCTCTGAATGTCCGAGATGACTGCGGGCATCGGACCCGCAAGTGTGCCGAAAGTTTATGCCTTCATATTCTCGAACTCCAAAAGCCTCGTTGAGAGAGCAGTCGTGATCTGAAGTTCCCGAAAACTGCTGAAGTTCTCCCTCGGACATTCCTTAACCGTGGACTTCTGTGGCCGAAAGCGCCGAACATTCTGCTCATGGTTGCGAGATCTGTCTTGAGCGAAGACTTCTCGAATACTGCCGTAGCTCTTGGGATTGAAGATGCCTCATCGGCGTCAATGTGGTTGCTAATAATGTTCTTGAGCTTTTCGAAATGAACCGCATACTGAACAGCGACGTGGATCCAAGTCCCCCAACGCGTTACAATCGGGAACCATAACGAGGGAACGTCCAGAGCGGCTTCGAAGGCTTGAGCTTCAGACGGCATTACTCGATCTTCGGGTCTGCGATCCCGTTGACCGGCGGCCCCTCCTCGTGGCTCGTTGAAACGGCTAATTCCCGTCAATGATGGGGGCAAGTAGGGGCGAGCTGCTAGGACACTGGAAGTTGGGATGCCTCTCACTGTAGTCAATGAGGAGGCTCACGGAGCCGTCGCGAAATACGAAATGATTCTGAATGAATCATCGGGACTCATTGGAAGCACATATGCCTTATATAATCAGGAGAATCAACGAATTCTTCTGCGATGGACCGAGGAGCGAGCTCAGAAGAACAGGTCTCCGAGAAGACTGCAAGGATCGTTGCCAAACAGTGTGTGCAGAAACTTTCAGACTTCAGAGATTCTTTGATTCAGCGAGTATCAACAGGCAATGCGGTTTCGCAGCTCCGAGTCTTAGGGAAAGCTTCGTTCCATCTGGCCCTCCGCAGCAGGACTTCTCATTGCAAAAATAATCAGGTGGATGGATGATGATTTGCGATAGTATTAGTCTCGTGAAGAATATCAGAACCCCTATTAAGAGACCGGCATGAGTCGCTTTGAGATATCGATAGCTCACACGTGCTCATTCGAGACGGAATCCCTGTCAGTTGAGGCAGTTCCTGGGATGCCGTCGCAAGGTCGGAGTCTGCTCCTTTTGGTGAACTACTTCAATCTACTAAGCTCCCTTGAACCTTGACGTGATCAGTGACGTCCAATTTGTGTTTCCGGAGTTCAGGCGAAACCCCATCGGAATGTGGACGATCAACGAGCTGATTCCACGAAATCCCAGTTCTCAGCCACACCCATGGGGAGCCACACAGGCTTTACCCGTCATAATCGGCGGGTGTGAACTCTTGGGGTTGAGAGCAATCAAACTATTCGGGGTTTCGGAGAGATGTTTCCGCGGGGTTTCGGTGAATTCCTCTGATTCCTACCCATAGGTCGACCAGGGGGTGCGACCGATTGGAAGAGCTAGAGTCCGGTGAGGGTTTTCTTGAGAGCTCCGAGCCCGAGTGAGTAGGCGATCTGCATCGAGTTGCCGCTCACTTTCTGTGAGGGTTCACAGAATGTGCATCGTGTCGCAGTCACCTGTGTTTTCGATACGACCTCGTGGAACGGTCGAGATGCATCTACTCCAGTGGTTCTCAAAGCGGTCGATATCGACCCCCGGGGATCGGTGGCCGATCTCCGGGTTACAGAGGTGATGCCGGGGTGGATTTGACCATGCTTCTTGGCGTCCACGTGGGTGAATCAAGGGTCGACGGTCGACCCCTTGGGGGACGGCAGTCCATAAACTTCATCGAAGTCGCCTAGGGGGTCGATGGGTCAGTGGAGTTTGAGAACCACTGATCTACTCGATCTCCCCCACGACATTCTGTGTCTCGTTGCCCGAGAGCTGGATACCGTGAGCTTGGCGACCTTCCAGCGCTTGCATCCACGTCTCCTGGAAGCATCGAGAGATGTTCGCGAGCTTTCCGTCAAGGCGGAAACCATCACAGGGGCGGTTCTGGACTCGCTCATCCTGAACGGCGACAGAGTGTGCTCGCTTGACCTGGAGAACTGCCGGTCGTCTGGTGACCTCATCCAGCAAGTCACCAAGAAGTGCCCAAGGACCACAGAGTTGAATTTGGTGGATTCGGCGCTGCAATACTCGAGATTACTCGAAGTTCTCGAGCCACTCAAGGAGGCTCACAACACTCAAGCTCACCTTGACGGCCTCCGAAGACATCGTTTTGAGTGAAAGTCAACACCAACTCTTCCGAAACGTTCGGACGCTCTACGTGGAGATCCGGCCCTATCATCCACCCATGGCGCTGTTGATCGATCTGATCGAGAAGTGTCACATAAACATTGTCGGAGACGCCGCCTTCCCACTCCGGAATGACGCCCTGCTACCGATTCTGGAGGCGAAACGATGGACAACTCTGCACACTTTCATCTGCACGAGTTATCACTCGGAGAACGAGCGAGCTCGCGTGAAGCTTTTGGAATGCGTGTTTGCTGAGAACTCGAGTGTGGCAGTGCAGAGATGGCTGCGCAGTGACAGGAAGTGCTCCGTGTTCGAACGCGGATGCTTCAACGGTATTGCCGCCAATCCTGAAGCGGACGCCAACGAGAAGCCTCGAGTTCTGAACCGATACTTCGAGGTCGAGCTGACCGAAGGCAACGATCAGGCAAGCCTCTTCGAAACCAAGTGGGGGAAGCCCACTTCGCTGCGCATCGTTGATCCCAGTCGGTCCGAGAACATATTGAGCTACCACGACTTGAACCGATGCTTGACCACCGCGCTGATCGAACTCGACTTCAGCAACTGCTACTGCGTGTTCAAGGACGCGACGAAGCTGGACCTGGCCAGCTTGGCACCCTGCCTCGAAACCTTGGCGGTGCCACAGTGTTTCCTGTTCCCGACGTGGTTATCGTGCGGGATTCGACGGCGGTCCGATGGTGTTTCCAAACACGCTGTCGGGCCTCGACAAACTGAGGAAGTTCATCGTCAAGGCGGAACGTCACAGGCTGCGACGCCATGGGTTGCAACTGTGCTTCAGATTGGAATGCGTCCAAATGCTCGGGCTGCCGTGCGGCCCTCACGTCCATCAAGTTTCCCACCTTGGAGCCTCTGGTGAGCCTTGAGGAGCTCACGCTGGACAACGTGTGGGCAATGAATGATTTGTACCGCAGCTTGGAGCATCCCAAGATACGCACAGTTCGCTTGAGCTTGAGGGACTGCAGCGAGGTGGAGGGCTTGGGCAGCTTCTTGAAGGCATGTCCTAGCTTGAGAAAGTTCCAGCTAAAAGTTGGTGAGGCCGTCGATACCTTAACGGGACTTCTGGAGGGTCCTGGCAGACGGCCCCTGCTTGGACCAGCTGTGCCTTGAAGTCGACCGCCCGCGGAGTGTTTCGGCGCCGGTTTTCCTCCGCAACGTAGGGCGCATCCTAGAAAAAACGAAGCTGTTACACTTGCACAACCCTCGGCGAAGTGTGAGCGACTCGCTCGTGAGACGATTCCCAGGACTCAGAGCCCTCGGGGAGCATGGGCGGAGGGTTCTCGTTGCAGAAAAGTCCCAAGTCGAAGGGAATCTGGGGGATCGATCCGCGAGCGGGCGTTTCCTCGGACGCTTCCTCTGTTGTGGCGAACCTCTGGTTGGCTATGTTAAACCAAGCGCCTGGGAATGATGTTGCTTCTGTCAGGTGTTCGAGCTTCCTGAACCGTTACCGGCGCCCAGGATAGATTGTGGGATATCAGACTATGTCAAATGTTATTGCTGCATTTCACGATGTTCAGTGTTGAATCATCAATTCGGCCTTGGTGTCAGTTCGCATTGACTTGTCCAGCCATGTGAGGTCCTCCATCGTGGATCGCCTGCAGGGAACTTCTCGGAACCCCTGACCTTTCACTCGCTCCTCCTGAGATCTAGATGTACCTCTGTGTAAGATCAACCTTCCTCATCCATCGATCACAATAAATACACCTCATTGAGACCCTCAGCTCAACGCTTGGAGTATTCATTTAGACTGTTCTGTCTTCATTCTAAAGTTTGTTCCGATACTCATCCTTTGTCGAAAGATGGATAGAAGACCCACGGATGGAAGAACCACGTCCGCACAGACGAGTGCTGACAGAAGCGACGACCAAGCTTGAAAACATCCGCATGTTCTCCCTGAAGTGCGTCATTCAGCTCCTGGGAAATGAAGGCCGAATGAACCTGCTGCTGTAGCCAATTGACTTCACGGAATCGGTCGGGAAAGCTACACTGACTGTGGATGCTGAGAGTCACGATCTCATCTCTCAACTCGGAAACCCAGCGAAGAGCGCCGCCTCTTGACCCACACCGTAGCTTTGTATGAAGCAGTGGAAAAAAATACCTTGTTCCCATTCCGCTTATTCCCAAACGTCCAAACTTCTCCGGCGCGACCTATCAAGCTTGGGAAGCGAATCGATGTTCTGTCTGATTTGCTCGAAGCTCCGATTAGCCAGGTCTTCTGTGACAGCGCAACTTCCTGCCGAGATGATGACGTGGCTTAACGGGCGTCAGAGAGAGTGGTTGACCAGGTTGAACAATCTCAAAAATGTTGACTTCGAGACGACGAATCCGATAATACTGCCTGGGGAGGATGCTCTGGTTGATTTGTACGTTCGTTGGACTCGAGAAAAACCGGGTGTTATGCAGCGGATCAGAAGGCGTTTTCTGATTCTGCGAGGTCGGCGCGCGGCAAAAAAAGCAATCAGTCGATGCAACTTGTGCGCGAAGTTCAGAGCTCAACCAGCTGCGGAGGCTCTTCCGGATTTGCCAAAGTTCAGAGTCGAGACAGTTCCAGCGTTCAGTACTACGGGGTTGGACGCGGCAGGTCCGATCTGGATAAGAGATCATAATGGCAAGAAATCCACGGCGCGCATCATGTTGTTCTGTTGCTCGGTTTCGAGAGCGGTCAGAATGGAGCTGGTCGAGAATCTGTCGACGTAAGAATTTCTTTTGGCAATGTGAAGGTTCTCCAATCGAAATCCAACGGTGGTCTGCTTCTTTTCGGATAATGCGTCATCCTTCCGAAGGGCGGCGAAAGAAATCAAGCTTTTGTTCGACTTGGCGAGATCTGAGGAGACTCAGAGTTTTCTCACAAAGCATAGGATAGAGTGGAAGTTCAATACGGAAAGAGCACCATGGAGGAACGGTTTCGTAGAGAGACTCCTCGGGACGATAGAAATGACTTTGCGGAAAGTTCTGGGGAAGAATTTACCATCATTCAGAGAGCTCGAAACAATTCTCACAGATATAGAAAAAATCGACCGTGAATCGTCGTGAATGATCGACCCTTGGGATGTCAGCAACGATCCGAATGAAACTTTGCCAGTGACTCCGGCAGATTTGCTGTATGGCAACACAACGCGTCCGGCGTTGCCGGAGCTGAACTAGATCTTGGGAACATCGGAATCGGCGACAGCCACAATCTTGTCCGAACGATGGAAATTCCAGCAGAATATCTTGAATGCGTTCTGGAATAGGTTCCGCCGGGAGTATCCATTTCAACTTAAATCCAACCTTGGATCTAAACCAGTGTTTCTCAAACTCCACTGACCCACCGACTCCCTAGGCGACTTCGTTGAAGTTTATGGACTGCCGAACCCCAAGGGGTCGACCCTTGATTCACCTACGTGGACGCCAAGAAGTATGGTCAAATCCACCCCGGCATCACATCTGTAAACCGGAGATCGGCCATCGACCCCCAGGAGTCGATATCGACCACTTTGAGAACTACTGATCCAAACCGATTCGTAGCAGATCAATCGAGGTCGGAGACGTAGTGCTGCTTGACGATCCAACGCCATCAAGAAGCCATTGGCCGATCGCTAGAGTGCAGTCTCTATGCGCGGGTAGCGGAGGAGACGGCAAGATGCGAACTTGCATAGTCAGATTGTCCAATGGGAGAACTTTGAAAAGACCCATTCAACTTTTGTACAAACTCGATCAAGCTCAATTTTAGGAGTATCTAGTGCTAGATGGTCACGAAAACGGTGTTCTCGGAGAGTTGGAGAGTAAGCATGTCTCAGAGTTCTGCGGATCTTGGCTTTATACTTTATCAAGGGGGAGAAGACTCCCGAAAGGCGGGATCATTGGAATCTCAGAGAACTATGCGTGGTTCTGATTTGTAGACGAAAAATTGCGCGTCAGCTCGCTCGACTTGCATAAGTGGTTCTCGTATTTCTGGAACAGACTCGCGTTTTTCACAGGCTTTCTCTGTCGTCGATCTCAAGAAATTGTATCGCGGTCTGGGAAATCACCCACGTCGAAGCAAGAAGAAAATATGCCAACCAATATGAGATATATGCAATGTGGATTTCTGAGCTCCAGAGCACCGCTGGAGCTCGAGTATGCTTCGTGAAGCGAACATCATTGCGATGTGGTCGACTGTCGCGGAGACCTGACAGGCGGCTGCGGCCAGTAGACCAACATTCTGTGTCTTTCCTCAAGGATGTCGGGCGGGTTTGGCAACAGGAGCCTCTGGTGAGCCTTGAGGAGCTCACGCTGGACAACGTGTGGGCAATGAATTATTTGTACCGCAGCTTGGAGCATCCCAAGATACGCACAGTTTGCTTGAGCTTGAGGTACTGCAGCAAAATGGAGGGCTTGGGCAGCTTCTTGAAGGCATGTCCTAGCTTGAGAAAGTTCCAGCTAAAAGTTGGTGAGACCGTCAATACCTTAAAGGGAATCCCATACGACTTCTGGAGGGACCTGGCAAACGGCCCCTGCTTGGACCAGCTGTGCCTTGAAGTCGACCGCCCGAGGAGTGATTCGGCGCCGGTTTTCCTCAGCAACGTAGGGCGCATCCTAGAAAAAACGAAGCTGTTACATTTGCACAACCCTCGGCGAAGTGTGAGCGACTCGCTCGTGAGACGATTCCCAGGACTCAGAGCCCTCGGGGAACATGGGCGGAGCGTTCTCGTTGCGGAAAAGTACCCAAGTCGGATGGAATCTGGGGGATCGATCCGCGAGCGGGCGTCTCCCCGGACGCTTCCTCTGTTGTGGCGAACCTCTGGTTGGCTATGTCAAACCAAGCGCCTGGGAATGATGTTGCTTCTGTCAGGTATTCGAGCTTCCTGAACTGTTCCCGACGTTCAGGATAGACCTCAACGCTTGGAGTATTCATTGAGACTGTTCTGTGAGCAATGCCAGTCTTCATTCCGAAGTTTGTTCCGATACTCATCCTTGGTCGAAGGATGGATGGAAGACCCACGGATGGAAGAACCACTTCCGCACAGATGGGTGCTGAAAAAAGCGACGACAAAGCTTGAAAACATCCGCATGTTCTCCCTGAAACACTTCATTCAGCTCCTGGGAAATGAAGGCCGAATGAACCTGCTGCTGTAGCAAATGACATCACGGAATCGGTCGGGAAAGCTTCACTGACTGTGGGTGCTGAGCGTCACGATCTCATCTCTCAACTCGGAAACGCAGCGAAGAGCGCCGCCTCTTGACCCACACCGTAGCTTTGTATGAAGCAGTGGAAAGGAATACCTTGTTCCCATTCCGCTTATTCCCAAACATCCAAGCTTCTCCGGCGCGACCCATTGAGCTGGGAAAGCGAATCGATGTTCTGTCTTATTTGCTCGAAGCTCCGCTCAGCCAGGTCTTCTGTGACAGCGCAACTTTGAAAAACAACTCGGGACGTAATCATTATTCCGCATGCTTCTTGCCGAGATGATGACGTGGCTCAACGGGCGTCAGAGAGAGTGGATAGAGGGTTCAGTCTGATTCCGAATCTGGACTGCTCGGTCGGCCATTTGTTCGTACCGGCTAGAGCGGAATCCCTCGAACCGAAGCTCAGCATTGCCGGTGAAGAGGAAATCATGTGCAATAAGTTTTCAAGGGTGGTCAACGTAAGTCGACGATTTCCCCACTCTCCCTTCTTATGCTCATCACTCGGCGAAACATGCTCCGATTCTAGAAATTGTTGTCACACAACATATAGGTCGATCGTGTGAAACCACACATCTTAAATCCCTGGGATCAGACTAAAAAAGTCGCACTTCACATGTGGACTCCCCTGGATCAGCTGAAGATGCCCATCTATGAGAATTCATTTCACTTCGCCTTCGTTGAGCCTCCCCAGAATACCCGCAGACCCGGCTCTCAGGCCTTGCAAGGGGCTTCAACTCTTCCGTGCTCGGACAGCCTTCGGATCGACTCAAACCCGCACTGACAGATATTCGCAGCAACGACAATCGCCCGACCTTATTCGCAGCTGTTGGCCATAACAATACGAATACCGCCAGCGATATCACGCTCCGTCGGTGGACGTTTGCACCGGAAAAAAAAACACGTTAACGTAAGAAATGATCGATGACGCGATTTTGCCTGAATGGGTTTTATTGCTTGTTTGCGCTCAGTATTGCCCTGATGGTTTGAACAAACTCGTGGAGCTAAACGCCTATTGACGGGGATGGGATGGCATTGAGCCATTTTCCACTGGTCGCATGAAAAGCGGCATGTAGTCTCACCCTGTCACGATCGTCCGCGGCGTCTCCGACGTGGCCTGAGAGATCTTTTGTGGAATATCGTTCCACTGGCTCCGGGATCTACCTGATAGAAAATCGATACGGACGTCGATGTGGACAGAGACTTCCGGTGGAGAGAAGCTCGAGGCCAGCTCCCTGACCCGAGCCGAGGTGAGCGCAGGTGCTTAAATCCGTGATGGAACGGACTCCGAGGCCACCGGCATCGATGAGCAATGACGCCTAGTTCCGGAAGTCTCCGACGGCGAGTTCTAAAGTGAACATCAAGGTCAGACAGTGACGTAACTCTTCGTCTGATTGGCGCAAGGTTTCTGCAACCCCGTCGATGTGGGAACAACGAAGATTGTGTTGGAGCCAGGGAGAGGAGGGGCTACAGCGGGCGAGGAAAAGGGCAGGGTGGGCCTCGAGCGTCGGGAGTCTCGAGCCATGAACATCGACAATGGAGAGCTTTTTCCTCGGGACTCCCTCGACGGCAGAAGCGATCAGGGCAACTCCCTGCAGCTCAAGGTCACTGTTATCGACAAGGCGTGCACTGGGCGGCAGATCTCGGACCCCAGCGCCGTGTGTCAGACGCAGGGGTACGTCGTCAGAAAGAGTCGTCACCTTCAAATTGCCAACATTGAGCTCCAACGGCGAAATCCCTCACTCTCTGAATGTCCGAGATGACTGCGGGCATCGGACCCGCAAGTGTGCCGAAAGTTTATGCCTTCATATTCTCGAACTCCAAAAGCCTCGTTGAGAGAGCAGTCGTGATCTGAAGTTCCCGAAAACTGCTGAAGTTCTCCCTCGGACATTCCTTAACCGTGGACTTCTGTGGCCGAAAGCGCCGAACATTCTGCTCATGGTTGCGAGATCTGTCTTGAGCGAAGACTTCTCGAATACTGCCGTAGCTCTTGGGATTGAAGATGCCTCATCGGCGTCAATGTGGTTGCTAATAATGTTCTTGAGCTTTTCGAAATGAACCGCATACTGAACAGCGACGTGGATCCAAGTCCCCCAACGCGTTACAATCGGGAACCATAACGAGGGAACGTCCAGAGCGGCTTCGAAGGCTTGAGCTTCAGACGGCATTACTCGATCTTCGGGTCTGCGATCCCGTTGACCGGCGGCCCCTCCTCGTGGCTCGTTGAAACGGCTAATTCCCGTCAATGATGGGGGCAAGTAGGGGCGAGCTGCTAGGACACTGGAAGTTGGGATGCCTCTCACTGTAGTCAATGAGGAGGCTCACGGAGCCGTCGCGAAATACGAAATGATTCTGAATGAATCATCGGGACTCATTGGAAGCACATATGCCTTATATAATCAGGAGAATCAACGAATTCTTCTGCGATGGACCGAGGAGCGAGCTCAGAAGAACAGGTCTCCGAGAAGACTGCAAGGATCGTTGCCAAACAGTGTGTGCAGAAACTTTCAGACTTCAGAGATTCTTTGATTCAGCGAGTATCAACAGGCAATGCGGTTTCGCAGCTCCGAGTCTTAGGGAAAGCTTCGTTCCATCTGGCCCTCCGCAGCAGGACTTCTCATTGCAAAAATAATCAGGTGGATGGATGATGATTTGCGATAGTATTAGTCTCGTGAAGAATATCAGAACCCCTATTAAGAGACCGGCATGAGTCGCTTTGAGATATCGATAGCTCACACGTGCTCATTCGAGACGGAATCCCTGTCAGTTGAGGCAGTTCCTGGGATGCCGTCGCAAGGTCGGAGTCTGCTCCTTTTGGTGAACTACTTCAATCTACTAAGCTCCCTTGAACCTTGACGTGATCAGTGACGTCCAATTTGTGTTTCCGGAGTTCAGGCGAAACCCCATCGGAATGTGGACGATCAACGAGCTGATTCCACGAAATCCCAGTTCTCAGCCACACCCATGGGGAGCCACACAGGCTTTACCCGTCATAATCGGCGGGTGTGAACTCTTGGGGTTGAGAGCAATCAAACTATTCGGGGTTTCGGAGAGATGTTTCCGCGGGGTTTCGGTGAATTCCTCTGATTCCTACCCATAGGTCGACCAGGGGGTGCGACCGATTGGAAGAGCTAGAGTCCGGTGAGGGTTTTCTTGAGAGCTCCGAGCCCGAGTGAGTAGGCGATCTGCATCGAGTTGCCGCTCACTTTCTGTGAGGGTTCACAGAATGTGCATCGTTTCGCAGTCACCTGTGTTTTCGATACGACCTCGTGGAACGGTCGAGATGCATCTACTCCAGTGGTTCTCAAAGCGGTCGATATCGACCCCCGGGGATCGGTGGCCGATCTCCGGGTTACAGAGGTGATGCCGGGGTGGATTTGACCATGCTTCTTGGCGTCCACGTGGGTGAATCAAGGGTCGACGGTCGACCCCTTGGGGGACGGCAGTCCATAAACTTCATCGAAGTCGCCTAGGGGGTCGATGGGTCAGTGGAGTTTGAGAACCACTGATCTACTCGATCTCCCCCACGACATTCTGTGTCTCGTTGCCCGAGAGCTGGATACCGTGAGCTTGGCGACCTTCCAGCGCTTGCATCCACGTCTCCTGGAAGCATCGAGAGATGTTCGCGAGCTTTCCGTCAAGGCGGAAACCATCACAGGGGCGGTTCTGGACTCGCTCATCCTGAACGGCGACAGAGTGTGCTCGCTTGACCTGGAGAACTGCCGGTCGTCTGGTGACCTCATCCAGCAAGTCACCAAGAAGTGCCCAAGGACCACAGAGTTGAATTTGGTGGATTCGGCGCTGCAATACTCGAGATTACTCGAAGTTCTCGAGCCACTCAAGGAGGCTCACAACACTCAAGCTCACCTTGACGGCCTCCGAAGACATCGTTTTGAGTGAAAGTCAACACCAACTCTTCCGAAACGTTCGGACGCTCTACGTGGAGATCCGGCCCTATCATCCACCCATGGCGCTGTTGATCGATCTGATGAGCGAATGTGATTCGCTCGAGAAGTGTCACATAAACATTGTCGGAGACGCCGCCTTCCCACTCCGGAATGACGCCCTGCTACCGATTCTGGAGGCGAAACGATGGACAACTCTGCACACTTTCATCTGCACGAGTTATCACTCGGAGAACGAGCGAGCTCGCGTGAAGCTTTTGGAATGCGTGTTTGCTGAGAACTCGAGTGTGGCAGTGCAGAGATGGCTGCGCAGTGACAGGAAGTGCTCCGTGTTCGAACGCGGATGCTTCAACGGTATTGCCGCCAATCCTGAAGCGGACGCCAACGAGAAGCCTCGAGTTCTGAACCGATACTTCGAGGTCGAGCTGACCGAAGGCAACGATCAGGCAAGCCTCTTCGAAACCAAGTGGGGGAAGCCCACTTCGCTGCGCATCGTTGATCCCAGTCGGTCCGAGAACATATTGAGCTACCACGACTTGAACCGATGCTTGACCACCGCGCTGATCGAACTCGACTTCAGCAACTGCTACTGCGTGTTCAAGGACGCGACGAAGCTGGACCTGGCCAGCTTGGCACCCTGCCTCGAAACCTTGGCGGTGCCACAGTGTTTCCTGTTCCCGACGTGGTTATCGTGCGGGATTCGACGGCGGTCCGATGGTGTTTCCAAACACGCTGTCGGGCCTCGACAAACTGAGGAAGTTCATCGTCAAGGCGGAACGTCACAGGCTGCGACGCCATGGGTTGCAACTGTGCTTCAGATTGGAATGCGTCCAAATGCTCGGGCTGCCGTGCGGCCCTCACGTCCATCAAGTTTCCCACCTTGGAGCCTCTGGTGAGCCTTGAGGAGCTCACGCTGGACAACGTGTGGGCAATGAATGATTTGTACCGCAGCTTGGAGCATCCCAAGATACGCACAGTTCGCTTGAGCTTGAGGGACTGCAGCGAGGTGGAGGGCTTGGGCAGCTTCTTGAAGGCATGTCCTAGCTTGAGAAAGTTCCAGCTAAAAGTTGGTGAGGCCGTCGATACCTTAACGGGACTTCTGGAGGGTCCTGGCAGACGGCCCCTGCTTGGACCAGCTGTGCCTTGAAGTCGACCGCCCGCGGAGTGTTTCGGCGCCGGTTTTCCTCCGCAACGTAGGGCGCATCCTAGAAAAAACGAAGCTGTTACACTTGCACAACCCTCGGCGAAGTGTGAGCGACTCGCTCGTGAGACGATTCCCAGGACTCAGAGCCCTCGGGGAGCATGGGCGGAGGGTTCTCGTTGCAGAAAAGTCCCAAGTCGAAGGGAATCTGGGGGATCGATCCGCGAGCGGGCGTTTCCTCGGACGCTTCCTCTGTTGTGGCGAACCTCTGGTTGGCTATGTTAAACCAAGCGCCTGGGAATGATGTTGCTTCTGTCAGGTGTTCGAGCTTCCTGAACCGTTCCCGGCGCCCAGGATAGATTGTGGGATATCAGACTATGTCAAATGTTATTGCTGCATTTCACGATGTTCAGTGTTGAATCATCAATTCGGCCTTGGTGTCAGTTCGCATTGACTTGTCCAGCCATGTGAGGTCCTCCATCGTGGATCGCCTGCAGGGAACTTCTCGGAACCCCTGACCTTTCACTCGCTCCTCCTGAGATCTAGATGTACCTCTGTGTAAGATCAACCTTCCTCATCCATCGATCACAATAAATACACCTCATTGAGACCCTCAGCTCAACGCTTGGAGTATTCATTTAGACTGTTCTGTCTTCATTCTAAAGTTTGTTCCGATACTCATCCTTTGTCGAAAGATGGATAGAAGACCCACGGATGGAAGAACCACGTCCGCACAGACGAGTGCTGACAGAAGCGACGACCAAGCTTGAAAACATCCGCATGTTCTCCCTGAAGTGCGTCATTCAGCTCCTGGGAAATGAAGGCCGAATGAACCTGCTGCTGTAGCCAATTGACTTCACGGAATCGGTCGGGAAAGCTACACTGACTGTGGATGCTGAGAGTCACGATCTCATCTCTCAACTCGGAAACCCAGCGAAGAGCGCCGCCTCTTGACCCACACCGTAGCTTTGTATGAAGCAGTGGAAAAAAATACCTTGTTCCCATTCCGCTTATTCCCAAACGTCCAAACTTCTCCGGCGCGACCTATCAAGCTTGGGAAGCGAATCGATGTTCTGTCTGATTTGCTCGAAGCTCCGATTAGCCAGGTCTTCTGTGACAGCGCAACTTCCTGCCGAGATGATGACGTGGCTTAACGGGCGTCAGAGAGAGTGGATAGAGGGTTCAGTCTGATTCCGAATCTGGACTGCTCGGTCAGCCATTTGTTCGCACCGGTCGCTAGAGCGGAATCCCTCGAACCGAAGCTCAGCATTGCCGTTGAAGAGGAAATCATCTATCTATCTATATATATAAAAATCCAGGGTCTGATTGTTTGTCCTCAATAGGCTCCTCCGGTATTGATCGGATCGACTTGGAACAAACTGCATAATGTAGGGCGGCTCACCGGGAAGGACATAGGCCACCCACCCCTCCCCCTCCCCTCCTCCCCCCTCGCGATTTACCCCAACTTTGACCCCCTCCATACTGTCACCCGCATCCAAATTCTGACGATAAGGTGCACCGCCCCGTTATGACGCCAGCCAGACTCTTGTGCCTCATCCCATCGTCATCGGATATCCTTCCCCACTACCTCTCCTATACATCTATCTATATATATAAAAATCCAGGGTCTGTTTGTTTGTTTGTCTGTTTGTTTGTTTGTCCTCAATAGGCTCCTCCGGTATTGATCGGATCGACTTGGAACAAACTGCATAATGTAGGGCGGCTCACCGGGAAGGACATAGGCCACCCACCTCTTCCCCCCTCCCCCTCCCCCCTCGCGATTTACCCCAACTTTGACCCCCTCCATACTATCACCCGCATCCAAATTCTGACGATAAGGTGCACCGCCCCGTTATGACGCCAGCCAGACTATTAGGCCTCATCCCATCGTCATCGGATATACATCCCCACCCCCTCTCCTATACATCTATCTATATATATAAAATCCAGGGTCTGTTTGTTTGTTTGTTTGTTTGTATGTCCTCAATAGGCTCCTCTGGTATTGATCGGATCGACTTGGAACAAACTGCATAATGTAGGGCGGCTCTCCGGGACGGACATAGGCCACCCACCCCTCCCCCCCTCCTCCTCCCCTCCTCCCCCCCTCGCGATTTACCCCAACTTTGACCCCCTCCCTACTGTCATCCGCATCCAAATTCTGACGATAAGGTGCACCGCCCCGTTATGACGCCAGCCAGACTCATCCCATCGTCATCGGATATCCTTCCCCACCTCCTCTCCTGTACATCTATCATGAAAATCTATCATAAAAATTCCTGGAGGGGTGATTTCGAGACCAATAAGGCCATTACTTCCCAACTCTGGAGGGGTGATTCCGAGACCAATCTGGCCATTACTTTCCAACTCTGGAGGGGTGATTCCGAGACCAATCTGGCCATTAGTTTCCAACTCTGGAGGGGTGATTCCGACACCAATCCGACCATTAGTTTCCAACTCTGGAGGGGTGATTCCGGTGCCAATCTGGCCATTACTTTCCAAATTTAGGGGGGTGATTCCGAGACAAATCCGGCCATTACTTTCCAACTCTGGAGTGGTGATTCCGGTGCCAATCTGGCCATAACTTTCCAACTTTAGAGGGGTGATTCTGAGACCAATCTGGCCATTAGTTTCCAACTCTGGAGGGGTGATTCCAGTGCCAATCTGGCCATCACTTTCCAACTCTGGAGGGGTGATTCCGGTGCCAATCTGGCCATTACTTTCCAACTTCAGGGGGTGATTCCGAGACCAATCTGGCCATTACTTTCCAACTCTGGAGTGGTAATTCCGGTGCCCATCTGGCCATTACTTTCAAACTTCAGAGGGGTGATTCTGAGACCAATCTGGCCATTAGTTTCCAACTCTGGGGGGGGGGGGTGATTCCGGTGCCAATCTGGCCATTAGTTTCCAACTCTGGGGTGGGGGTGATTCCGGTGCCAATCTGGCCATCACTTTCCGACTCTGGAGGGGTGATTCCGGTGCCAATCTGGCCATTACTTTCCAACTCTGGAGGGGTGATTCCGGTACCAATCTTGCCATTACTTTCCAACTCTGGAGGGGTGATTCCGAGACCAATCTGGCCATCAGTTCCCAACTCTGGAGGGGTGATTCCGGTGCCAATCTGGCCATTACTTTCCAACTTTAGGGGGGTGATTCCGAGACGAATCCGGCCATTACTTTTCAACTCTGGAGTGGTGATTCCGGTGCCAATCTGGCCATAACTTTCCAACTTTAGAGGGGTGATTCTGAGACCAATCTGGCCATCACTTTCCAACTCTGGAGGGGTGATTCCGGTGCCAATCTGGCCATCACTTTCCAACTCTGGAGGGGTGATTCCGGTGCCAATCTGGCCATTACTTTCCAACTTCAGGGGGTGATTCCGAGACCAATCTGGCCATTACTTTCCAACTCTGGAGTGGTGATTCCGGTGCCCATCTGGCCATTACTTTCCAACTTTAGGGGGGTGATTCCGAGACAAATCCGGCCATTACTTTCCAACTCTGGAGGGGTGATTCCGGACCAATCTGGCCATTACTTTCCAACTCTGGAGGGGTGATTCCGAGACCAATCTGGCCATTAGTTTCCAACTCTGGAGGAGTGATTCCGAGACCAATCTGAGCATCAATTTCCAACTCAGGAGGGGTGATTTCGGGATCAATCTAACCATTACTTTCCAACTCTAGAGGGGTGATTCTGAGACCAATCTGAGCATTACTTTCCAACTCTGGAGGGATGATTCCGGGAGCAATCTGAGCATTACTTTCCAACTCTGGAGGAGTGATTCCGAGACCAATCCGACCATTACTTCCCAACTCTGGAGGGGTGATTTCGGGACCAATCTGACCATTACTTTTCAACTCTGGAGGGATGATTCCGGGACCAACCTGACCATCGCTTTCCAAGTTTAGAGGAGTGATCTCGGGACCAATCTGACCAAACTCTTCCAAGTCTGGAGGGGTGATTCCGAGACCAATCTGACTATCACTTTTCAAGTCTGGAGGGGTGATCTCGAGACAAATCTAACCATACTTTTCAAAACCTGGAGGGTTGATTCCGGGACCAATCTGACCATGCTTCTCCGAATCTGAAGGGATGATTACGACACCAATCTGACCATACTTCTCAAAACCATGATGCTGACCAAGTGAAGAGAGAGGAAAGTGCCTCGATTCCAGGTCAGAATCCTATCGAGAATCGGTGGCCACTCCCGAAGGTCTCATGACACTACATTTAAGGCAATGTGTGCCTGTCAGCAGTAGACTCCCAAAGCAAGGGACGGGTCGGCCAGCGTAGTCGGCCGAAGGCCGGCTAGTCTATCATAAAAATCTATCTTAAAAATATCTGGAGGGGTGATTCCGAGACCAATAAGGCCATTACTTCCCAACTCTGGAGGGATGATTCCGAGACCAATCTGGCCATTAGTTTCCAACTCTGGAGGGGTGATTACGAGACCAATCTGGCCATTAGTTTCCAACTCTGGAGGGGTGATTCTTGGACCAATCTGGCTATCACTTTCCAACTCTGGAGGGGTGATTCCGAGACCAATCTGGCCATTCCTTTCCAACTCTGGAGGGGTGATTCCGGGACCAATCTGGCCATAACTTTCCAACTCTGGAGGGGTGATTCCGGGACCAATAAGGCCATTACTTCCCAACTCTGGAGGGATGATTCCGAGACCAATCTAGCCATTACTTTCCAACTCCTGGGGGGGTGATTCTGGGACCAATCTGGCCATTAGTTTCCAACTCTGGGGGGGATGATTCCGAGACCAATCTGGCCATTACTTTCCAACTCTGGAGGGGTGATTCTGGGACCAATCTGGCCATTACTTTCCAACTCTGGAGGGGTGATTCTGGGACCAATCTGGCCATTACTTTCCAACCCTGGAGGGGTGATTCTGGGACCAATCTGGCTATTACTTTCCAACTCTGGAGGGGTGATTCTGGGACCAATCCGGCTATTGCTTTCCAACTCTGGAGGGGTAATTCTGGGACCAATCTGGCTATTACTTTCCAACTCTGGAGGGGTGATTCTGGGACCAATCTGGCCATTAGTTTCCAACTCTGGGGGGGGTGATTCCGAGACCAATCTGGCCATTACTTTCCAACTCTGGAGGGTAGATTCTGGGACCAATCTGGCCATTACTTCCCAACTCTGGAGAGGTGATTCTGGGACCGATCTGGCCATTACTCTCCTACTCTGGAGGGGTGATTCCGAGACCAATCTGACCACAACTCTCCAAGTTTGGAGGAGTGATCTCGGGACCAATCTGACCACAACTCTCCAAGTTTGGAGGAGTGATCTCGGGACCTATCTGGCCATTACTTTCCAACTCTGGAGGGGTGATTCTGGGACCAATCTGGCCATTACTTTCCAACTCTGGGGGGTGATTCCGAGACCAATCTGGCCATTACTTTCCAACTCTGGAGGGGTGATTCTGGGACCAATCTGGCCATTACTCTCCAACCCTGGAGGGGTGATTCCGAGACCAATCTGGCCATTACTTTCCAACTCTGGAGGGGTGATTCCGAGACCAATCTGGCCATTACTTTCCAACTCTGGAGGGGTGATTCTGGGACCAATCTGGCCATTACTTTCCAACTCTGGAGGGGTGATTCTGGGACCAATCTGGCCATTACTTTCCAACTCTGGAGGGGTGATTCCGAGACAAATCTGGCCATTACTTTCCAACTCTGGAGGGGTGATTCTGAGACCAATCTGAGCATTACTTCCCAACTCTATAAGGGTGATTCCGAGACCAATCTGGCCATTACTTTCCACTTCTGGAGGGGTGATTCTGGGACCAATCTGGCCACTACTTTCCAACTCTGGAGGGGTGATTCCGAGACAAATCTGGCCATTACTTTACAACTCTGGAGGGGTGATTCTGAGACCAATCTGAGCATTACTTCCCAACTCTAGAAGGGTGATTCCGAGACCAATCTGGCCATTGTTGCGCACAGGTATAGGCGAGTGGAAACAACACGGGGTGTTTGCGACTCGCGCGATACGCGGGGCGGCAACCGAGAGAGAATTAAGGTAGCGTTTTGGAAAGTACCGCGGCTCTGAATCGAGCGTGTTCGACGCTCTCTTTTCCTCTGTTCAATATGGCCGCTGGAGGCAGAAATCTCTTTTCTCACTTTCCCTCGGCCACCGCCGCAGGTAACGGCGGTTTATTTCAGAATTCAGCGTATGTACATTGTTTACTTCGCGGTGCAATACCTATTACCCATGCACCGAACCTCGGTTCGTGACACTCCCCGGGGGGCTCTGGAACATTCTTGACGCACCGGCAACGGGGATAGAATTCAACAACGGCTCATAACGGGAACGCAGTTAGGTGACGGCTATGATTTCTTGTGCGCACGATCACAATACTTGGAACTTCAGGGCATTAATGAACGAGAGGGTGCCGACCGGACACGTCGGCCGTGCTGCCGGGGCGGCGAAGCTGTCGAGAAACGTGTGCACGTCGATGCAAAGGGATGCGGTAGACGCTGTACAGTTGGAAAAAATATTTCGATTTGACTTATCGCAAGATTGGAATGTTGGGTGGCTGGGAAAGCGAGCGAGGAGGAGAGATGTGATGGGTCCGGAAATTCGCTCAAAGAAGGGGCGCTTCCCGCCGTGGCCGGTGGTTCTAGTGGAGTGGATCTGTTTTGTCGCCCTCAAGAGGGTAAAGTAGCTTCACTGGCCGGATCAGCGTATTGCCGTGTGTAGTCCTGACCGAACAAGAGCGAGCTTTGTTGTCACTGCTTTTGATCAGCTCTTCAACTCTCACCAACGGCCAGTAGGCGCGGGACTTGTTGTCGTCTTTCAGGATGCAAATGTCTCCCACCTGAACTGAACGACGAGATACTGGCTTTCGTTGCATGACTGTTCGAAGGTAAACCAGGTATTCCGAACGGAACCTTTCCCAAAACGCGGCCAGGATCCTTTGCTGGAAAAGCCAGCGCTTGGAAAATGAAACAGCTCCAACATCGCTGCGGCGTCTTGGGGTCTCTGACGATTGTGGTATCATGTTGTCACCGTCGTAGCCGGATATCAAGTTCTCCGGCGAAAGCGCTCTGAACTCGTTCGGGTCTGTGGGGACGGCGGTCATCGGACGGCGATTGACTACGGCGACTGCGCCAGCGACGATCACCTCCAGATCTCTGAAAAACGGCGTCGAGGTTCCGAGAACCTTGCGCAGACAACGCTTTACCGACCTGACTGATCTCTCCCAAAAGGCTCCAACCCATGGGGCTGCGGGAGTTATGAAATTCCATTTGAGACGGCAACGCTCAAGCCATTCCGATATGTCTCCTC